>LR999995.1:1240000-2467500 GCA_905220455.2 Deilephila porcellus
ATTTAGAAGTGGAATAAACGAGGCCGCAGATGAAATCAGTAGAAATGAGTGTACTAGATCCTTAAAGAGATCTTTCGTAGCAAGATGTAGGGCCGAAGTCAAACAATTCCAGCATTTTCTTTGATATTTTTTTTGTGCACTCCTGTTGTCTTTCACCTTCAATGTATAAGTATGTATGTATGTAATGTATGTATATACACCTTCAGTGTATAATTTGTAATAATAGTACTTAAATTTAAACATCTGATCAAAAAAATGATTAAATGTGATATGGAGGGTTTTTGAGATTTTTGGTGGAGGGATATTTTCAGTTAAAAGCTTAATATAGAGAAAATCCTCAAAAGAAATATAAAGTGCATAGCATTTTATAATCTTGTTAAAGTGCGCCAACTTTGATAAAAGTTGCGACGGGTGGTATAGTACATTTCTTTTACAGTGTGAGGTGTCAAAGTTGACCAATTATTAATTTAAAATTGCTTCCGCGAGGAATTTTATCAATTTTCTTAAAAAGTAGACCTGTTTTGACATGACCTGTTATGTAGTTCTAAACCTTAGCTATTTATAATTGCAAAATGTGGATCCAAATAATAAATAACACAAACTACTTGTCACAAAGTTTTGCTCAAGGTAATAATTTTTTAATTTTTACAATAAAGGCTTTATCTTGAAAACCATCAGGGATAGGACTATGTTTTTTTTTTGCCGTCATAGCTTGGTCTATCTCTGGTTACCGGTTTGTCGTCTAGTTTTGGGACACCTGTATATTTTTCCTTTTGCAATCTTTCATACTTATTTCTTTTTAATTTATAAATCTTTTTTAGTTCTTTATAATATTACTAAAGAGATTTTAAGCAATTGAGTACAAATTTAGATTTAAGTTATCATTATGACTGATTATGTGACTAAAGTATAAAAGTTACAATTAATATGTTTTTTTAGTTACCAAATGATAATTAGGTAATTAAAGTTGATTATTATGCTATTACATCCCAAAACCTAATTAAACTATTTCAAGACTTAACTTTGATTAACTAAGTTGATCGTTTTATTAGGTATAAGTTCAAAATGTTACTCGAAAAATATAATGTAAGATAATATCGTTTATGGTTTATGTTAGTATTAGCTGTAAACTTAGACAATATTAAAGTCGATTGGAAAAAAATAATGGTTTTAAATTTAGTACAATTTCAAATCCATATAATATATTGTATAATCTATTATTAATTTTAATAACCCTGTCCATTGGCAATCATTTTAAATAAACAATAATTATAACAAACAAAAACAACATCGTAACACTTGATGGTACTTATGATACATATATTTTTTTACGACCCATAAAGTCTTAACCCGTTGTAACTTGAAGGTATAGAATATTTTC
Organism: Deilephila porcellus; assembly: GCA_905220455.2. Lineage (NCBI taxonomy): Eukaryota > Metazoa > Arthropoda > Insecta > Lepidoptera > Sphingidae > Deilephila > Deilephila porcellus. The sequence continues at coordinate 1,241,382 of LR999995.1, forward strand.
ACCACGCATATAGTTGTAAGTCGTCGTATCTTAATAATGTGGCAGTTTTATCCCAACGCGCAAAGTCGTAAGTATGTAATTTTCGTTTTTCTCGCTAATTAATGTTTTCATTTAGTAAATAGTCCTTAACTAATCAAGATATAGAGGAACCTTTAACTAAAAACCAGACAGGAACTAATTATTTGTACTCAATTTTTAATAATCACATAATTAATCTTTAAATGCCCGTACTGAAAACTTGTCATAATCTCGATACGCCTTTATGCGTGGGAGGGGTCGATTTAATTGTATTTAAGGAGGGATTTGGCCATTTAAAAATAATGAGATTTTGTCCCGGATTTGGATATAACACGTTATAATAATGGCTTCTGACATAGCCTTACCACTGCTACACTTTAGCCATAACACATAGAGTGCTGTTCGTTGAACTAAATTGATTTCACGCGGTTTCTCCAACTATAACATTATAATATTTACTTACTGGTGGAAGGTCTCTCATATGTAAGAGGCCGCCTGTTACCACCGCAATGTCTATTTCCCCCGCTAAACAGCAGTGTAAATGCACTGTTGTGTTCCGGTTTGAAGGACATTGCTGCCAGAGTAACTATTGGACATAATGAGCCTTAACATCTTATGTCCCAGGATGGCGAGTGCAGTAGAATGCCAAGCATTGCCTTGTAATTGGTTGCTACTTTCCATGTACGGTCGTATCGCTTACGCTCAGGCGAATGGCATGCTCGCCATTCATCGTTATAAAAAAGAAAAAAAAAATAACTCCAGGAATTATATAATTTCTTATATTTACATACATACATAAACGGGGGAACATTTAACTTTGCTTTTATTTTTGCTTGTAATACTTTTTGTGATTAATGTATCTTCTTTTGGTAACTCTAAAATAATAAAATAAAATAAAATAAAATAAAAAACCCACAACTATATCTAGTGACACTACAGTTGATTTAGCTTCTTACTTTCCAAACATGTAATAGAGAGCGAGTGTTTTTCATATTTATTTATTTTTAAATAAAAACTCAGATAAAGTGGATTGCTCTACTTCGAAATTGAACTTGGAGCCTCAAGATTCAGATCTTATAAATGCTAAATATTTTTTCCTTATTTTTCGTCTTTGTCAAATTATATATTTCAGAAATGTGTAACTCACAATACAGTTAAATTAATTAATTCGAGAGTTCCAGATAGCATCGTATCCAGATATTCTTGCCTTTAAATACCTTCTTTATCCCCTGACCTTACCGCAATGTCGTTCAAAATCCCCCTAAAATATTGGTACAAGGTAAATCCAAAAATCCGGATAAGTAAACAACCGCTTATATTGACCTTGGCCGAAATTCAGGGGAATAAGGCCGCGTTTCCACTGACGCGGAGCTGGGCGGAGAGGAGCTTAGCGGTGCACAAATTGACCAATGACTATGCTTGAAATATCCGCTACGCTTCAATGGAAACAGTACGAGCGGGGTGGAGCAGAGCTGAGCGGATATTCATACATCGAGGCGGTGCAGTGCGGAGGACAGCGAGCATTGGGGTACAGAGCGGAGGACAGCGGGGCGGTACGGAGCGGTGCGGAGCGGCGCGGTGCGTGACGTTGCAAGCCTTTCTTCACTTGAAATCGATCTCCTGCAATTAGTATCCTTCTTCTGTATATATGGTTTAAGATGACAATGTAATTCATGGAAAAGTTTTCTTGATACCCTATACGAAGTTTCGAACATTTCGTCATCACACGTCTGAAAAAAAGTTGACAATTCTCCATGCACAGAATGGTACTTTATATGTTGTCGAATCCAGAATCTATGTTTTCTCTTCGAATCCAAAAAAGTCGCAACAGTCAATGCTACTTCATCTGATTCGTTATCTTCGTCTTCAAGTAGAGAAACATATAAAATGATTGCTTTTTTCTTTTTAAGCGACAACATGATGTATGGTCTTTCCGAGAGATTGAGTGTAACTAAGTGCAAAAATGCGCGATTCCAAAAGTATGCTCCACTCCGCTCTGCTCCGCTCACTGACCACTCACCGCTCTTCATCGCTCCTCTCCGCCCAGCTCCGCGTCAGTGGAAACGCGGCCTAAACAGTTAATCTTTTGTGGAGTTTTTCTATAGCTGTATAGAATATAAATAATAAACAATTAAATACACCAAAGTCACATACATAGTTCTGACCCCACACTAATATCGAGTCATGTCTTGTGGGTATCAGGAACTACGAGAGTCTTTTCGGTCTCACATACACCCAGACCCGGAACAAATACCTGTGGATCACACAAAAATTTGTCTCGGTGAGGGGATCGAACCCGCGGCTCACGTTTTACAGCCGGCGTCTAACCAACTGCGCCACGGAGGCTGTCGAATATATTAGGAAGGTGATTATAACAGGTCTCTCTGGAGGTAGGTAGGTTCTTGGAGGGGTATGTTAAGGACTAACTGTGGTTTAAGAGAGCTGAAGAGAGACAATATGGTTTTATTGTACTTAGACTAGTTTACATACTAAATTTCAGCTTCCTAGGACATTAGGAAGTACCTTAAACATTTTGATGATCATCAGTGAGTCAATGACGAAATCAGGATCTTTAGATATCAATGAAATCTAAAGTATGCAATTAAAATATGTTCAATAAGTCTGTGCTCAATTGTGGAGGATTCCTGTTCCGAGTAGTGGGATTATGGGCTAATGCAGTACAGTACAGCTATATGCATATGCATAGTAGTAAATCTCACTCACTCTCTTTTTCTCCCTCCTCAGCCATAGGAAGTCCACTGCTGAACACAGCCATCCCCTGAAGATCTCCGCTTCGATCTGTTGGAAGCGGCTAGAAAGTCATGTGTAATTACTAACGACTTCATAGACAGTTTTAAAACCTTTTTTAATTATAGAAGTTTTGTCCCTTTTTAACAAATTTTGAATTCAGTTTGAGCGAAGAAGGCAAAACATTTGATAACTAAAATAGGTTTTAAAACTGTATGAATAAGGCCGTAAGTATTTTAAACTCTAATAAAAAATACTCTAACAAACTTCATCTTCAAAAAGCAAAGTTTAAAGAAGAAAAGGTGGTAGTTTTAAAAAGCAAAGGCGAAACAAAGCTTTGTCTTATTATCAGGATCTTGAAAGATTAATACCTTTTTTGTGCGGGGAAACAAAGGTGGCTACAGTGTAAACGATACGGGCACCTGACAGGTGAGAGTGTAGTGCTGGGGCGGGGTTTTAAAACATCGATAAAATTATAAAATTCAAAAAAAAATAAACCCGAAATTCACATTACACATGACTGTAGGAGTAGCGTAGTTGTACTACGGTAAAATTACAATGGGTTCGAATCCCGAGTCGGGCCAAGTCCTGCCTTCTACCTTCCACTGCTTTTGTGGAAAACCTTTTTTGGTCTACCTCGCTAAGTGGGTGTCATTGGTACATATTTTTATACTTTAAGACATCTTGTTAGTTTTTTGATGTATCCGTAATTAGTGCTAATTCGGAATCATAAGTTTTGTTACCAACACCAAGCCCGACAGTAAAATATCACAAAACACTTAAAAACAACGACAAAGTATCCATGTTGAGTTGATAGAAACGAGTTGAAACTTACATTCTGTTGGCAGATCACTTGACAAAGTGTCTCGCTCGGTACCACGTCCACACTTTACAACTTAGTGTCCTCTGGGGATTCCTCACTTTTATTCAAACGATTGAAACTAAACGGTGCATAGATATTCGGAGGTTTACATTGCGCTGTTAGTTAGCACCTGATTTAAGATACTCCGTGTTAATAGTTCGATGTAATCTGTGTAATATTGAGGATCGAAGAACACTTCAAAAACGAGTAATATTATAATGTATATCTCAGTTATTTGTCTCTTATAATAAATATATATCGGAATCTTACGCTCGAATACTAACACGCCATTTAAATATTAAGTTGCACTTCATATTTAACGTCCACTTAATCAGTACATTTAAGCGGAACTTTATTAGTTAATTGCAACATAATATTTAATTAGCGTTTGAATATTCGGGCATTATTTTCACTTTTTATATTCAAATAGGTTATATCTAAAATGGAAGGATTCTACGCCCGAATACACAAACGCTACTTAAATATGATGTTGCACTTATCAAGGCAAGTCCCGCTTAAATGTACTGATTAAGCGGGACGTGGGTAGTTAATTGCAACTTAATATTTAAATGGCGTTTGAGTATTCGGGCGTAAGGTTGATAATCTAAAAACGTGTTCTACCAATGCATTTCATAATGTACTTTTCCGTTTGCTCTCTCATATTTAAACGGATTTGGCACAAGAATGATTTGAATTATAATTTTACGACTTTATGACTTCCTGACATTAACCCGTCGGGACCACGAGGGCTGTAAAGCCTTCGCAAGGTCGAGAAGTTACAATAAACCAAAGACCGCAATATGATCCGTAAAAGAAGTTCTATTTCAATATGTAACATTAAAGAAAATATAAAAAAGCACTGATTAATTTCAGATATTAAGTTTTTTAGTTTATCATGCTTCGTATCCCTTAATTTTTTTTGTGAATATGTCGCAGACCTTAAATTTCGCCATATCAAGAGGGAAGCTTACAACAATTACTTACCCTCAAGCACCCTAGCTTTTCTGCCATAAAGTGAATGGATTTCAATCCATTTTATAATCTTAAACTCATTATCAATTATTTTTACTTTTTCAGTTGGGTCTTTAACTTAAGCATTATTTTAAACTATTATTTAATCAATACTATTATCATATAAGCGTAATAATAATAAATTCAAGTTAGGAACATCATTATTTTCATAGCATAGGTTAAGCAGTGGCGTGCCTAGGGTTTTGGAGTAGGGCAAGCCGAATATTTTTTTACGTTTAATTAATATTGTTTTAGAAACACAAAGTTACTAAGAACGAAGAAAATTATATTATAATACGTCGGCAAACCTACCACACAATCAATATTAAGATTAAAACAATTAATATAATATGTAGATTACTTGTGAACATGCATCCGTAACTATTCATTGCATTTCTATTGCCGTCACTATTCTGTAGTGCCGTGTTCGACTTCAAGGTTAACCGAAATTGCAGACAGAAATTATTATTAACGCATTCGTGTTTCAACGTTTTTCTGAATTTAAATTAATAGATTGCCTTTTGAAAGGACCACCTAATTTAATGAAAATTTATAATCCAAACAATCTAACACACAAGACGTGTCGTTTAAAAACATATGCATCACGATTGTTTAATAGCTTTGAAGGGAGCATGTAGTAATAAAAGTACGTAGTTTATTAAACTGAACTGAAGATATTATGTCTATTGTAATTTACCACGACTTACTATAATAAATGTACAAACCTGGCATAGGTTTCGCGCCGGTTTATTTTTCAATATAATTGAATGAATTTACCTTTTTACCGGCAACGAACGCTTTCACCATAGCACTCAAACCATCACAGAAAACAATACAACTCATAATAGTATCAAAAAGTTTAAATAACATAAAAAACTAAACATTAACCTTAAACAAAACACATTCACAACTCATAAATCATAATACAAATGAAGTTAGTAGAAATATGTGCTGTATTGCCAGTAAATGTGAAATAAACAATACAAAAGATACAATTTATTAAAAGAAATATTAAAACTTCATTATTTATTCTAAAAAAAATATTAGAAATAATTTCTAAAAGGAACCAACTTAATTTAATAACAATAGATATAATTGATTTAACAAATAATCACGTGACGACCATGCAACGCACGATGTTTTTACATCACCAAGGCCGAAGCCGGGCATTTCGTGTAGAGTAAACTGCTATATAAAATATCTGTAGCTATACATTCGTAGCGATCGAGTAATATCATTTCCCCATACAGTTAACGCGTTGCTAAAAGCCCCGTAAAAGCACACGAGAGAGAAAAGGATAGATATATGTGCTGTGTGCTCCGTCTTTTCAAGTTCAATACAGTTTTAATGAATGAATATTACGCGGCGCTTCGGCTCACGCGTCTCATTGAATCGCGGCGCGGTAAATTCAAAAATTTTAAATGCTAGAATATGTTTTCTAATAAATGACTGTTGTATTGAATGTAATAGTTTGTATTCAGTATGGAGTATACATATACGTATCATGCAGGGCAAGCCGGGCTTTTGGGCTTGTATGGAAGTACCGCCACTAAGGTTAAGTGGTGTCATTTAAACAGTCAGATATGCAGCGATATCTAAAAAATCTTCCGTGTTGGATTCAAGCCGTCTTTACCTTATAAAAACCTTGAAATAAAACTTTTTTAAACTTCCTGACGTTCCAATTGTTTTCCAGCTTTCATGGTCACGGGGCGGACTGCGAGATTAGTCAAATGTCGGGAAGTTAAAAATGTAAAATTAAACCAAATCTGCGATAAAATCATCAGTTTTATTTCTATATGTAAGATTCGCGTAAATCTAAGAAACTATTATTATGTAAAAACCTTTTGAAAACTATCGATGTCTATCCTCCACGTTTCTAAAGCCACAAATACGTAAATATGCGGGCTCCGCGATGCTCATTTGTACCACGTCAACACAAAGCACATATTCTGATAAGATTTTATTCCTACCTTAAATCTCTCGCGATCGAATGATCCGTGTTTCGTTTCTCCTTGGAAATGTTGATTTAACTCGGCTTTGGGACAAATTGGAAATGTGGAAGCACAAGGGATTTGTTTTTTTAAACTTAGCTGCATCAACAATATAATTAATATGTGATATTGTTTAATGATTTCTTAGATTTACGCGAATGTTACACATTGAAATCAAACTATTTTTACGAATTTACGGGTCAGACCGCTTCGTGACCACGAAAGTTGTAAAGTAATCGAAGCATCGGGAAGTCAAAAAACTTTAAAAATTAAACCAAATACGCGATAAAATCAGTAAAAATTTGTTTGGATCTCTGTTTACCATAGGGTTGGTAGACAGCATATGCCGGATTTCTACCGGCTAAAAACCCCATGACCACCTTCAGCACAAATAGGGGACTTCGGGATCTCATGAGGAACACACCAAAGCTTCATAATAGGACCTAAAGATTATAAACGTAAGAAAAAATCTCGTAAAATTATTTACTTAAAAAACTATCCTAATGTATTAATTAACAATACATTTAAGATCCTAGGAAGATTTTGATAGTTTACAGATACAGTTTACTAGATACAGTGCCGATGGTTTTACCAAATGAACTAATAAAAAATATTCGTAAAAGTTGACCCTAAAAAGTATGTCAGAAGTGGGATTCGAACCCACGCCCACAGAGTGGACCGCAGCTTAAATGCAGCGCCTTCGACCGCTCGGCCATTCTGACTACACGTTCACAGCTAAAACAGTTCATAACATTAAATGATTCATCATACAACATAATCCTGACGCCACATTAACAATTCGTGATACCAGAAATTAAATAATATTAAATACACCCAACATTCACATACATAGTCCTGACCCCACACTAAGATCAATTAAGTCTTGTGTCGTGGGTATCAGAAGCTACTAGAGACTTTTCAATCTCACAAACACCCAGACCCAAGACAAATACTTGTGAGCCTACCTATTTGTCTCGGTGCAGGGATCGAACCCGCGGCCTCGCGTTTCACAGCCGGCGTCTAACCAACTGCGCCACGGAGGCTGTTGCTGTGAAATCATGAGACATAGTAATAAGTCTCGTGTAAGAAACTACGACAGCCTCCATGGCGCAGTTGGTTAGACGCCGGCTGTGATACGCGAGGCTGTGGTTTCGATCTCCGAATCGAGATACATGGTAACGCGTTTCATATTTGTTTCCAGTCTGTGTTTATGAGACCGAAAAATCTCTCGTAGTTTAACACAAAGCTGGTGTGTTAATGATCGACGTATTTATTTATCGCTCTCGCAACATCATTTTATTGAAACAGTATATTATATGCTTTATTGATTTAGTGATAACATAGTAGCAATACTGGCAATGTGTGTGCGGAATATCATAATGAGCGGATGAGTAGTCAAGGAGTGAAAGCGTAACAAACAAACAGATTCTCTTTTGGATTTATATGATCTATTAATAAGAAACTAGGCCAACGGTGTGTGCTACTAGCGGAAACTCTGCTTACCCCTTAAGGTGTAGAATACAAAAAATAACATTAATATAATTCTACATAGCTATGTTTGAGGTAAACCCCAAACAACGTTTTAGATGTCAGATATTTTTATAAAATTTTGATAGTTAAAAGTTACATCAAAAAGTATGTCAGAAGTGGGATTCGAACCCACGCCCACAGAGTGGACCGCAGCTTAAATGCAGCGCCTTCGACCGCTCGGCCATTCTGACTACACTTTCACAGCTAAAACAGCTCATACCACAGTTGATTCATACAAAATGAACATTCAACACACACAATATAGTCACGAAGCCACACTAATAGTCGCCACACACGATCAAGTGCATTGTTGCAAATGCGCGTTTGCAAAAAATGCAAGACATGTCAAATTTTGGGTCAAGATTACCCGGAACGAAAATGTAGTAAACAATGAAAATAATAAATACACCCAACAGTCACATACATAGTCCTGACCCCACATTAAGATCAATTAAGTCTTGTGTCGCAGGTATCAGAACTACGAGAGATTTTTCGGTCTCACAAACACCCAGACCCGAAAGAAATATTTGTGGGCCGCACAAACATTTCCCTTGGTGCGGGGATCGAACCCGCGGCCTCTCGTTTCACAGCCGGCGTCTAACCAACTGCGCCACGGAGGCTGTCGAAAATAAATTAGAATCTATTAATTTGCCTCTTTATTTTTGTAATTAAATAAATTATGGAAAAGAAATGAGTATCATCACACCGGTAAGCGAAGTGTTGGTCGTCCGTCTACAAGGTGGACAGATGACCTAGCTGAGATGGCTGGAAGTCGCTGGATGCAGAGTTCGCTATGGAAATCCTTGAGAAAGGCCTATGTCCCGCAGTAGACTTCTTGTGAACAGAAAGAGATACATTAAAGGGAACGATTTATGGCGGGTTGTAGCAAAATTGCGATTAATAGTCTCTGCCTACCCGTATGGGATACAGGCATGATGATATTATATGTATGCATATATATATATATATTTGTTGATTAATTGTTTTCGTTCATACTAGCAATGCCAAGGGAAGCCAAGTATTCGTGCGCGGTTATCTGACGCAATTGAATGCAATAGGGCTGATGTAATAGTGCGATGAACTTGCAATGTAGTTATTTATAGAATATTTTTCATACATACATACATACATAAACTCACGCTTTTATCCCCGAAGGGGTAGGCAGAGGCGCCACCAGGACACCCATATTTCGCCTTGTATATTCCGTCCCACGATGTGACAGGGGGCGAGCCTATCGCCATATCGGGCACAAATTCCTGACTCCGGGCTGATAATGAATAGAAAAATCCAATTTCACTTTGCCCGACCCGGGACTCGAACCCGAGACCTCAACTTTGTAACCGTACCGTAATACAACTACGCCACCGTGGCAGTCCGAATATTTTTCCTGTTTAGTAAACTGGTTGGCGCGTAAAATAGAGGGTTAAAAGACAACCCCAACGGCTTAGTTAGTTCAACAGACCGTGAAACTAGAGGCCGCGGGTTCATTCCAACCGAGGCAATTTTGTGTGATTTTGTCTAGAAAAAAATTTGTATTTTTTGATACGTTTGAGATAGTACAGCTTGGTGGCTTATTCTTAGATGTAGGTAATTTATTTAAACGGTAATCGTGGGTTAGAATCCCATAATTGAACTCTGGCTTTTAGGAATCATGTGAATATTCTTTGGTAATTGGGCTGTTTCTTTACAATAATAGTTAGGGCATGTGAAGTTCACCATCCCGCACTAGGCCAGCGTGGACTCTTTGCTAAGCCCGTGATCGAACTCTTATTTGTAGAGAACCGTGATCAACTGTACGCACATATACATACATAATCTTCACGCCTTTATCTCACAGGGGTAGGCAGAGACTATGGATCTCCATTTCATCGATCCAGACCTTAACATACATATGTATAAGGAGTTAGGGCTATGTACTCATATATGACTGGTGAGTGTATTTGTTATGTATGAATCAACTACTTACTATATTATCAACTGTTTTAGCTGTGAACGTGCAGTCAGAATGGCCGAGCGGTCGAAGGCGCTGCATTCAAGTCGCAGTCCACTATGTGGGCGTGGGTTCGAATCCCACTTCTGACATACTTTTTGATGTAATTTTTAACTATGACATTTTTTTTTTAAATGTACCTATATAACTATGTTTTGGGTTTACCTCAAACATGGCAATGTTTCTCTAAAATGTTTTTTTATCCTATTCATCCTATCCCTGAAGGGGTAAGCAGAGGTGCCACTACCACTCACAATAATTTAATTTGCTCATCCTTAATAATATTATGAATCCGAAAATGCTTTCGCGCCGGAACTACTCATCCGCAGCTCATTATGATATTTTGCATATTTGCTTGATACATACATAAATTCACGCTTTTTCCCAGAATGGGTAGGCAGAGGTGCTACCAGGATAAATAATATAAAATCGAATAAAATTGAAAGTGCATAAAATAAATATAATAAAATATCGAATTTGCTACTTTCAATGTTATTGGTGTAAAGCAGCGAGATTACAGTTTCCATAGTTTACGTAGGGAGCGTCGAAAGTATAATAATATCCTGTTTTAATTAAAGAATTTTGCGAGACCGCCAAGTAAATACACTTAACTGTCACATATATAAGTCTGACCATACATTAAGATACAATTCTGGGTCGATGGTATCAGAAACTGTCACTTTTCAGTCTCACAAATATGCAGCCGAATCCCGATACAAATATTTATAGATCGAACCTGAAGCCTCTCGGTTCACCGCCGGAGTCTAACCAACTGCGCCGACGCTGTCGTAGTTTGTTACACAACCCTTACTAATGTGGCGTCAGGAATATGTGTTGAGTGTTCATGTCGTATGAATCATTGTATGTTGTGAGCTGTTTTAGCTGGGAAATTGTAGTCAGAATGGCCGAGCGGTCGAAGGCGCTGCATTCAAGTCGCAGTCCACTATGTGGGCGTGGGTTCGAATCCCACTTCTGACATACTTTTTGATGTAATTTTTAACTATGAAAATTTTATAAAAGTCCGTCATATGATATTCATTATATCAATTTTTGGTTTCTATATTATAAATCAAAAAGTGAGCTTGTTTACTCGCTTTCACGTCTTATCCACTCAACCGCTCATTATTAAATTCTACATACACATATCCACTGCTAAAGAAACAGATCTAGTACGGTACTTAACATCTAGAAAACGTAAATAGGACGCAAGAATGTAGCCATCCCGGGCACAAATATTCTGGGCAACTTATCTGATTCAATTCAAATAACAAAAGAAAGGAGAAGTTCTTATTCTGGAATTCATAACTATACGCATCCATGGGATCATAAAAGTAACTATAAATTATAAATTAATCTAACTGTGAATCTAACACAGTGCCTATAAAAGTGACTGCCTCGGTTGCGTAGTTGTACTACGGTACGATTACAAAGCTGAGGACTCGGGTTCGAATCTCGGGTCGGACAAAGTGGTATTGGATTTTTCTATGAATTAATTATCAGCCTGGAGTCAGTAGTCACTATTTGTGCCCGATATGGCGACAGGTTCGCCCCCTATCACATCGTGGTACGGAACACACAAGGCGACGTAGGTGTCCTGGTAGTACCTGTGCCTACCCATTCTGGGGAAAAGCGTGAAGGCGTGAGTTTATGTATGTTCCTATAAAAGGAAGGACCGATAAATAACTACACTCAACATTCACATTCATAATCCCGACTGTGAGGTGTATCAAAACTACGAGAGACTTTTCAGTCTCATAAGAACCCAGATCCATAACAAATGCTTGTGGATTACACATAATCACAATCGTTTGTCTTCGTTTGGAGATCGAACTCTCGTTTCACAGCCGACATCTAACCAACTGAGCCACGGAGTCTGCCTAAAGCCTGACACGCACATTCAAGTGCGTTTGCGCAAACGCCAGTTTGCACCAGTCTCGGATCGAAAATTGTAAGAAGTTTGAGCAGCTATTTGCTCACACACGTTCCTGTATACTGTTGCAAACTCAGAGTTGCACAGTTATATCCTTACACGTGGCGGTCATTACATTAAGGTGTCACATGTTAGTGTCTTGGGTCATGACTTAGGTCTTGTATATCAGAAAGTAATATCATCATCTATACATATAAATATTTTTTTAGAGGCGAGCTGTTGTTTGCACAACATGCGAAAACTACTGGATGGCTTACCATTTCTAGTTTGATTTTTCAGACATTTGGCACTTATCTAAAATGTAGAAATATAAAAATCCTAACTTTCGCTTATGTAGATGCATCTAAAGATTAAGTACTTCATCGGGGCTTTGGTACTAAGTGGCCTATTACTTAACATACTTTTAAAAAACATTGCCAAGTACTCGTAAAGATCAACTATAAACGCTTTTCGTGCAAAAAATATCCGCGATTTCGTAACACCATTTTCGTAAAGCTGTTAGTTTTTTCTACTCGTGTCTTTATAAAATAAGTAAAAATATCTTGCAAATCCAATATTAAACAATGTTTTCTCACGTATTGGGCACGTAATCCTAATAACACAATTTGAAGGCTGACTATTATCGCATTTATTTACGGGTCACCAGAACGGAATCCAACTAAAAATAAATTCGAGAAAGCCGCTTTTAGTTTCGCTTGTTCCGAAGGAAAAAAATATATAAATTCACCTTCAATATATTGTGCGGACCAAACGGTACTTTTGTTTACCTGGCCCGGATAGGATTTCCAATTACTTAAACCCGAAATAGTCGGCCAAATCCCGTATCCATTTGTAGCCGAAAATAATATTTGATATTGCGTTTCATCCTCTACATTGTTGAGCGGATGTGATTGTGGAGGACCCTTTCACCTTATTAATTTAATATCCGTGCCAGCTTACAGCGGCACCCTTAATAAAATCCCCGGTTGGCGGTTCTGATTATCGTCAATCTAAAATATGAGTTTTCAAGAGGGCTTCCTTTGATCATGTTAGTAGTCGCTTAGGCATACACAACGCTAACTGGTCTCACAACACTCGCTCCTGAGCTCTCATCCACTATCTTCAGCTCATCGCTCCACCGGCCCGCACTTCACACTGTTTATGTCCGTAAAGCTAATAATATAAAGTAGGTACTACGATGTCGCCCTGTTTTGATATTGCTGTGCTTATTGTAGCAAAACATTGACCCCAAAATTCGCACGCGTGCAAAAAAAAACAAAATATTGCGTGGGACACAAATTCATCAGTATTCCGCCCTCGCCCTCGTGAATTTACACAACAAAAAGGGGCGAAATAAGCACACGAGGCATTTTTCTATAGCTACTATAAATCACTAACAAGTCGTTTCATGAGCAAACAGACAAACACGTGTAAAGATAAACGTACGATGCGAAAATGTGATTCGAATTCCTCCATAACATGTTAGTCAACTACATCGCTTATTGTAACGTAGTGGAAAATATTGCGAGGAAATAGATATTTTCGCTGGCATAAAAATACAATTTAGTTTTATTTAACGCTACTTTAAAACGTATAACAGTACCAACTAGGGAATTTAACAGAAACACATTAGATTCGCTCGCGTCTAGAACTCCTGAGGCAGTTTAATTGCCTCTCGAAGCGACAGTGAGTGACACGCAGTGGCAACATTAGGGCAATCAGCTTACTAGCTCGGCTATTTAGATAAAGCTTGAGTAACATAGACTGTTAGATTTAGAACATGAATCGTATGGTGGGCCTGTTTCTAAAAAATAAATGAAATGCTTGCAATATCTCAGAATATTACACCTCATTTTACACTTATTTAAAAACACAAAATGATAGGTAAACCATTACCGCATTTCTCTCTCAATATGGGTCTCTTACCGTTCAAGGTCACTTAACGCGCTACAGAGACAAATATAGACTGAACTTCTCTGCGAGATCGAATCAAAATCCAGAGAACGGAAATCGGTAGTAGAACAAAGGTTATTACAGTCCAGTGGAATGACAAATTGAGGCGGCAATGGCAGGGCACATAGAATGACCAAATCCAGAGCTGAAAATTTTTGACCGGGAGTCACGGACTAGCAAATAAAGCATCGGATGTCCACGTGTAGATCATCTAAAATCTGTTTAACCCATTATTTGATATATTTTCATTTCCTATCTGCGGTAGCTCGTAATTGGCTTCTCTTTGTATACAATTTGTAATATACATTATGTTCGTTTGGTATTGATAATACCTAGTAAGCCATACAAAGATAATAAAATAGAATAATAAAATAAACAATTATGGCGAGACGAGCATCTCATTCGCCTGATGGTAAACGAAATGGCCGCTCATGGACAGTAGCAAAACCAAACAATACTATGAATTACAAAGCAATGGTTGGCATTCCACTGCGCTCGCCATCCTGAGACATAAGATGTCATTCAAACCGGAACACAACATCGCATTTGCACTGCTGTTTACCGGGAGAAATAGACATTGCGGTGGTAGGTACCACCACTTGAATATTAATATTGTACCATTTTTAAAGTTCTCAACGTTATAATTAGAACTAGAATTAGAATTCTAGGTATCTACCTACTTACTTTACAGTTTTCGTAGTCACGGGGCGCACTGAGGTATTACTCATCCGCTCAGTTAGAAAATGTAAAAATTGAGCCAAATCCATGATAAGATCCGTAAAAAATAGTTTTATTTCAATATGTAACATTCGCGTAAAATAGGTATCTAAGAAACCATTATAATATTGTAAGTATGTACAATGCAATGTAACAATTTTAATATGTTAACGCAACAACGCGACGTTACGGGTAGTAAAAAGTGCCATGAGTTACTTGGAAGAAACGATGCACATTGCATTGCTATGACCCCTTCAAATTTAAAAATATGATAAAAATATTACAAGAAATACGTTTTGTTCTATTTCATCTACACGACACACAATTTCTTAATTTAATTTGATTTAGGCAGAAAAAGTTATTAAAAATAGATTCTTGCAAGAAGTTTTTGTTGTAATAATTTATTCTCATTCATTGTAGCCTGTAGGTATACCGTGTGATATAAACACCCGTAACTTTTAATTAAACCATAGGCATCTTATTAATGGTTGATGTATATTATTTGTCGTAGAAATATAAACTTAAATGTAAATTTTCCAAACAAAATATATATCAACATAATGACAAAACATCTTATATGAACACTTACCTGAAGTTCCTGAAAACAGCGCCCTCACGGCACAATCGCACTATTCGCGCGTTTATCAAAGCGGCCACAAGCCAGCGAGGCGCTGATGTCGCGAGAACGATTTCCCCATAACACATAAATCATAATATTTATAGAAATATCACAGCACATTAAATTAACTTATCCGAATTGTAATATTTTCGAAACGTCTACTATGTTCTCTCCAACACATAAATAAGGACCATCCGCGTATCATGTTATTCCGCCATCCGCAACATAATATCACTGGCGATAAGTTTTAGGAGCTAGAGCAACGTTTTAATGTCACTCGCTTAATAACACATTGCACAACACATAGGTATCTGTTTATCCGCAGCACTTTATGTATTGGGCATTGTTTGAAAAGTAGATGTAAACGAGCAACGTAAATCTTTTAAGTACACATAGGCGCCAAAACAGTCGCCTATCATTATTAAAAAACCATTGTTTCAAATCAGCGTCATTTGCACTCAAACACATAACTATTTAATACTTAACAATAAAATATCGTAACTAAAATACTAACTTATTGCCGATTTAAGCGCGCGAGCGTTATTTTGTAAACATTCGGCAATCGTTACGTTCCGCAGTAGGTAAACTGAACACAGGGGCCAGCCGCACCGCCATGCCATGCAGATTTACTAAAAAAGTAAAGAATCTTGTGGGTTGGTAAATGCAGTAATTATGTACCTGGATTTGTTATTACAGATAAAACTTTATCGTGTTGTTATAAAATATTCAAAAAATTTCGTATATTTCATTTCTAATATTTCGAAGTAGGCTGTATGACAGGGCTTCCTGCGCGTATCTTTGACATTGACACTTTAAGAAAATAAAACCAAAATATTTATTTTGATTTTAATTTTAATATCAAACTATAAAATATGGATAATTACAACGATATTTACAAATCTATATGCCGTATTTGTCTATCGCATTCAACATATCAAAATATGGTGTGTTTATTTGATGAAACAAGTCCAGACGGGATCAGTTGTTACGGAAAGTACGTGATCACTTTCGCTAACATTTTACTCCAAAATAACGATAATTTACCCATAATGATGTGCAGGACCTGTTTATTGTTGTTAAAACAAGCAATTATTTTCAAATACAAGTGCGAGAAGAGCGATTTACATCTTAAGAAATTGATGAAATGCCGAGATTCGATTAACAATGATTACAAGGAAATTATTTGTCAGTACACAATGTTCAAGCATTATTTTCCCGAGGAATGTACCATGGAGCTTTCTAATAGAGATACTAATGTTAATGGACTTAGTAAAGTTACTAAAAGATATGATAGACCTGTTGAAATTAATCTAGAGAATAAATCTGAGTCAAAAATACCTCTGGTACAAGAAAATGATGATAATTCTAATATAGACTATGATAATGGCCTCAACAACAACCTAGATGCCTGTGATACTGATACAGAAACCAAATCCGATAAACCTCACAAAGATCCAAATGATATATTACTAGATAAATTGGAAATTATGATAGGCACCAACTTAGACATGAAAAATTCAATCTGTTCTTACAAATACAAAAGGGTCAAACGAAATGGCAAATTGAAATACTATCGTTCATTTCGTAAACATGATTTTTCATGCAAATTATGTAATAGAGTTCTTTCAAATAGATTGACATATGATCGTCATATGCAAAGGCACAATGGTTGCAGATTCATGTGCGAGAGTTGTGGTAAAGCATTTCCAACAAATACTGAATTAAATGTCCACCAAGTTGCCTGTCATGGAATCGGTCCATATCTACAATGCAACCACTGTCCTTACAAAGCACCGAGAAAGTTGAATTTAATCGAACACATACGTCTCCATACTGGGGAGAGGCCATATACATGTGAGAAATGCGGATTGACATTCCGTAGAAGAGCTATATGGAGAAAACATCTAATTTATCACAATGAAAAAGCTTTTCAATGTCCACATTGTCCAAAAAAATTCTACCGTCACTGTGCTATGCTGGCTCATATGAACAACATACATGAACGCTTGTATGTTTTTATGTGCAATAAATGTGGTATTACATATGCAAAAACTATGAGTGTGAGACGCCATTTGAGTGAAAAACATGGTATACCAAGAGAAATGCAAGGAAAAATTATAAGAATCATGAAAGGCGCTGCTACTGAGTTGCCTATAAAATGATAATATGCTGCAGAAGTTAATTATTAGTCTGCATACTATTAATCTAGCTATATTTATAGCTGCTTAGTAAATAAGTTTCAAAAGACTGGCTTGTAAGCACTCAACACAATAGTTATTTAAAAATCAGCTGTAATATAAATTAACATCATAAAAATGTATTTTATTTAAAATATACCATGACAATTTATTTCTAACCAAGGAATTATATAAGAATTCATTATACTTTGTTCCATCATATTAATTCAATGTTTGATTCGTTAAATCAGAAAAATACCATAGAAATTGTCTTATGCACTTTTACTGTAAGTAGGTATATCATGTTAACTTTTACATAGAAGAATTGACATTAAACACAGTTTTAGAAAGGTCTTTAGGATATTAGTTTCTATTTTAACACTCATAAGACTTATAAATGCTTATGGAAAGGACTTGTAACAACAAATTTTTCATTGTATGTACTGATTGATATTTTATATGTGCACTAATAAAGGTGAAAAAAAAAAATACTTAACATTGTAAAGAAGTTGACATCTTTATTTTTCACAGTTTAAATCCTATTTATACACCTGAAAATAATTCCCTTATTGTAAACTAGGTATTAAAAATAAATCAATTTTATTAAAAAGTATATTTGACACTGGAATTTTCCAAAAAAATATTGTATGCAATTTTCAAACTTTTATCGGTTATATAGCTTTAAATTTTATAGGATCATTGGTAAATTTGAATAAACTGTATTCTTCAATTCACAGTTGAATTGGTGGCTGCTGCTTTCATAACCCTTATAATTTTACCTTGCAACATTCTCGGTATACCATGTTTATTTGTCATATGCTGTCTTACAGTCTTTGCTTTTGCATATGTAGAACCACATTCTCTGCACATATAAAAATATAAACGTTCATGTATATTATTCATATGAACAGACAAGGGATAGTGATGGTAGAACTTTTTAGGACAGTGTGGGCATTGGAAAGATTTTTCATCATGATAAACCAGATGCTTTTTCCACAAAGCTTTTCTACGGAAGGTCATTCCACATTTTTCACATATGAACGGTCTCTCCCCTGTGTGTATACGGATGTGTTCAATTAAATAATGCCTTCTTGGTGCTTTATACGAACAGTACTTGCATTTGAGATGAGGACCGTAACCATGACTTATGACTTGGTGTACATTCAATTCTTCATTCGTTGGAAACGCTTTACCACAGCTCTCGCACATGTATCTGCAACCGTTGTGTCTTTGCATGTGACGATCATACATAGTATAACTTGTTAGTTTTGTATTGCATATATTACATGTTAAATAATTCTTATGAAATGTACGAACACATTTCACAATGTCTTTTTGTTGCACTTTGTCATCGTAATATTTGTTAATTCTCTTATTAGCAGTCAAATTGGCACCCAAAGGCTTTTTTAATTCATCCAGAAATATATACTGTGAGTTGGTGCCAGATTTATCAGACTTTGATTCACTATCAGAATCAGTGTCAGTTTTATGCATATCTAGGTTATCGTTAAAATCATGGTCTTGATTTGAATTATCATCACTGTCTTCTACCAGAGAAAACCTATGATCAGTTTTCTTCTCCAGATTAATTTCAACAGGCCTATCATACTTTTTAGTTGGTAAACTCGTTCCATTACTATCAGTTACTCTTCTAGAAGCTTCAGAAGTGCATTCCTCTGGGAAATAATGCCGGAAAATCGTGTACTGACAAATAATTTCCTTATAGTCATTGGTTGTTGAGTCGGTGTATTCCATCAAATTCTTCAGCTGTGAATCGCTATTTTCGCACGTGTATTTGAAAAGGACAGCTTGTTTCAACATTGCTATACAATTTTTGCACATCATGTCGGGTAAATTGTCGTCAATTTTAAGGGAAATATTAGCGAAATTGGTTACCAACTTTCCGTAGCTACTTATCCCATCAGACTTTGTTTTGTCGAATAAACACACCATATCTTGATAAGATGATTGTGTTACACACCCGCGACATATTGATTTGTAAATTTTGTTGTAGTCATCCATTTTAAGGTTTATTATAGTTAAAATCTCAATACGGGATGCTCAAGTCAAAATCCAAATAAATAGTTCGTTTTTTTGTTTATATAAGGGTCACATGTAGCAATGGAAACTTTATCATACAGCCTTACTTAATTAATTTTTTTTTTATATAGCTTAAAAGTTATTATTTACTGTAATAACTATACAATTTTATAATACAGCTATGGGATATTCAATTGTCTTTTGACTTTATTATTAGGTACTTACATTTCCATTGATTTTAGTATGTTGGTAAACAAAATTGCGTGGGACGGAACGTAATTATTGAAGTGCGCTCGCCTTCCAAGTTCCAACTCCTACTAATGGGGCGAATAGAAATCACAGGACGAATGGAAATATTTTTACGAATTATTCAAAAGCAAATATTCTACCGCAAAATTGCATTAATTTTCTTTTTGTAACGATTTTTATACAGAGCAACATAATATTGGTTTCAACCCTAACTTACTGTAATATAAAACTTAACCTTAACCAAAACTTTAATTGTAATATAAAATTTATTTGTAAGCTTGTTACGAAAATATAGGATTTTACGTTTGTATTCCTTCTATCCTTGGATTACGGTGTTACCCCAACGCACTATAATTTAAACATATCTATTCAACTCGACGCCAGTTTTAGCAAATAAATGCATTCGGGTTTTTCACAATGAAGGAGTAAAAATTTGTGAATGTAAAAGTGCCGAAGTCGTAAAACAACATAAGACGCATCAAATAAGAACAATCCATCACATTTATGTGTAAATAAAGTTTGAAAATCTGAATTGTTTCATTTACCTCTTTTTACGGTGTCTAAGTATTGTTTTTCTAGCATTTTTTTTAAATGACACCGCAAGTTATAAGAATTTAAATCAGGTAGCTAGTATATTTTTTTCATTCGGGTTTATTGAATTCATCATGGAAACATTCATATACAGGCTTAGGTTATACGGCCAAGTTTATGACACAGAACAGGTGAATCATAAATTTTTTACACCGGAGAATCTAACAGAATAAAATAGAAATAAAAACCTCAGATCAAATACATTTCTTAATTTATATTTTACACACCTCTAAAAATAATTTTTTGTACATAACTTAAATGAAACGTTTTTTTTTGTATACGTACTACAAATGCGAAAGTAGTTTGTTGATAATTAGTAACACAATTCATTGCACTATTTTTTAACATATATTCTTTATAATTGATCCCAGAACATATAATAATATAATAAAAACAAAGATATCCACAACTACATCCGGCTGGTACAGGTACGCCGCCTATGCGGCGGCGCGGCGTGGGTGCGAGTCAGCGACGCACCGGCTACCCGTGCGTTACCTAGATGATCGATCTATCAAAATATAATTACTAATTAATATTTAGACAATAGTCACCCGGAAAGTGTCAGCGTATACGCATCTCTCGTTTTGCTCAGACGACGTCGCGTGCGTGCCGATTTCGCGTTGGATTTTGGTTATTCGTAGCAACATTGAGTACACAGAGATGATTATTACTCGCGATTTGTGGAGAATGTGGGCAGTGAGATAATATAATTATGAAAAGCAAAAAATATCGCATTTTCAGAATGGTGGTTTCGTAATCGTGGCGCGAATATCTTGTGTGAACATTTATTTAGTAAGTTTAGTGTTATAAGTAGTGACGTGGTAAATTAAGTTGCCTTTCGATTGATTCTTAACAAATACCTCCCTTGCAATGCATCCTCATATATCTTACAAACGCGGTCTTATTCTTAAAATTTTTATCAATGAAACAATGTACCAGTTTTGTGACAAGTGCGTGTTGGCGGGAAACTTACGGGCGGCAACGCACGGCGCGCCTTTGCCCATGCATCATTCAAGAAATAGTTACCTATCGTAGCCTGTCACCGCGTGAGTTTGTTTTCATTGTTATTATTGCATATTTTTATCTCATCTTTTATTCGAAGTCTAATTGGGGTCTTTGGCTTTATTATACGCAAATCTAATGTTGTAATACGCCGTTTAATTTGCAACCGACTTGATGTTTTAAAGTCTGGAAACTTTTTAGCGACACAATACTTATATTCGAAACACAATACATTGTCTCTCCCATACATTTAACTTATTCTAAGAATAGAATCCAAGCCCGTACGATTCACAGCCGCCTTTTTAAACAACTGCGCCACGGTAATTATCGTTATAGAAATAGATTTAAAAGAGACCTTATGCTTATAAATTATTCAATTAAAATAATTGCGAAATATAAATTATTATTTGCTTCGTTAAGTTAGTGACAGAATTAGGAGAACAGATGGCGCCAATGTTAACTCTGCCTACTCCTTTGAGAATATGTACAAGCGTGAGTTAAAATTTTATGTCTTATTTTATTTTTCGATCTACGAACTGAATTTTCAAAATATTTGTCGGATTCGATCTACGCAAAAACTAAAATTGTTAGTTTTGAAAATAAAAATCGAATCATTTCACTTTTATATTCAGTTAGTTGGGTTTGATTGATAACTTTTGTCTGGGTTTTGAAAAACCTGACCCAATCGGAATAACATAATATTTCTTTAAAATATACTGCCTCTGTTGCGTAGTTGTACTACGGTATGACTACAACGCTGAGGTGTCGCGTTCGAATCCCGGGTCGGGCAAAGTAATATTGGATATTTCTATTCATTATCAAGCCTAAGTCAGGTATTGGCTGGGGTCTAGAATCGTTTGGCACGAGTTGAGGGCTAAAAATGATTAAAGGTGGTAGGGATTGGTTCCCTGATTATAACGTATCACTCTTATTAAAAGGTAATTTATAGTTTTAGAGAAATTAATTAATGAAGTTTCTAACCTTAAATCAGGTATTAGATAAAACGGAACGTTTTATGGGCGATTGACAACTAAATCTTTATTACTGTGTCAAGTATATAGTCTGTGGTTTAAAATTTCGTGCAATACCGTTAAACGGAACGTAAAAACTACGCGATTTGCGTCATGAGTCAGTGTAATTAGAATGTTTTGTTTATGTTTTTTTGCGGAGTTTACGCATCTGCAATAGTGTATAGACTCATGTTTTGTTGTTTTACATGTTTCATAACGACCTAGAAATTATGTTCAGAAGCAAGTTTGTGTATCCACTCTATGGTTAAAATAGGTCGAATCTGCCCCAAAACCGACTCGGAGCACCCCGACTTCCACGTAGTCTTTTGGCTACCACCCCTAGAGTGTTTATAAAAAGCCGGAGGCGCGGAGGGAGAGCAGCCCCCGCCCGCTGTAACAAAGGATAGGCAACCGTGCGAGCCGTAGCGGCTGAGGCTGGTCGCCGGAGGCGACCAGCAAGCCGAAGCTGCGGAGGCGAGCGTGGGTGCCTATCCTTTGTTACGCAAGGGCAAAGGGGCTGCACTTCCCGCAGCGCCGGAGACGTTGCAGAAGCAAGTATATTTTGAAAACAAGTGTTCTGAGGTTAGGTTACTTTAATTGGGTTTTCTCAGGAACGGTGCATTGCCTTTTCATGGGAGTAGTACCGGAGGATAGTAGACATCCTCCCCCTCCCCCCTCACCCCCTCCCAACCCCCATTTCGTGCCAAACGATTCTAGATCTTAACCCAGGTATTTGTGCCCGATATTGCGATAGGCTCGCCCCCTATCACATTGTGAGACGGCAAATATAAGGTGAAACGTGGATGTCCTGGTAGCACCTCTGCCTACCCCTTCTGGGAAAAAGGCGTGAGTTTATAATATTTATGTTCTATAAAATATGTATATATTTTTTTTCTTACATAATGAGATGTGTGGTGGTTCTGGTTACTTGTTGGTAACAGACCAGACGTGGCTGCCAACATGTTCATGTTGGTTGCTGGTTCGAATCCCAGGGCACACTACTGACTTTTCGGAGTCACGTGCATTGTAGACAATTTTATATTTTCACTTTAAAAAAGTACAGTTGTTTACGCATAAAGTATAATTAGGTACTAAAATTAAAGAGTATAATAATTAATTTGTGTGTGCAATAAAGTGTATTATATGTTACTCTAAAAGCTCGAACTGCAGTAAATCCTAAGATATTCCAGTAAAACCTAAGATCTACCAATTCCTAATGGTAAATGTCCGAAAAGGTTTGCGATTCGAACTCTTACCACCATTCCGTTGGTAAATCTAAGGATTTACATTAATGGCACGGTAAATGTTGAAAAACAAAACATCCGCCGATCCGCTCGCCTCAGTCGCTTGTTTGACACGTTTAAACTTGCACGATAATTTGATTTCTAATTGTATTTTTGGTGTTTAAAAGTTATTTGTGAATAAAAATTAGTATGAAGCATAGATTTTATGAAATAATGGACGAGCTTGTGGCAAACAAGAAAGATAATTAGGTTAGGTTAGGTTAATGTGTTTTTTCAAAATAATTTAAATAAGTTGGTATGAGTTTGTACTTATTACTATCATATGATACCTTTATAATACTATGTACCTGTTTTGTCTAATAGTTCATTAAAGTAAATAATTAAGAATTACTCATTGTTTTATTCGTAAAACCAACATCTACCAGCTGACAGTGGTAAAACCTAGCTTATATACTGAATTCGAATGGTAAAAGCTCGAAAAAATCGTCGTATTTTCAGAAATACTTACATTTACCAACTCATGTCGGTAAATCCTAAGACTTACACGTAAATCTTAAGATTAACCGTAGTTCGAGCTTTTACAGTAACATATAAATAAATAAAGAAATTACGTTATTGACCTAAGTGATTCTCAGTTACGAAATACGTCGATATTCTCAATATTACATCGAACAAATTATGTGTATTCCTACTGTACTGTAAGTGAACTACAGTGCGGCTCATAATATATTGTATCAACGAAAACATTTAAAAAACATCTTAAGAAATTGCTTTTTCCACGCCACAGCGGCACATTATGATTGCCTTTAGCGATTCTTTGTCGTACTCGTAAAATATGTTATCGGAAATTTCTATAGAAATTTATTGGCGCTTCGCAAATTTTTCCCAATATCAAACGTGTATTTTTATATAAAAATATCAGCCAATACGGCTTCTGGGACGTCAAAATATACTCATCACTGTATTAATTTTAAGCTATAGAAAGTCCACTTCAGATCACAAGCCTTTTAATTATAATAGGTTATAAAAAAACGAAAACCCCATCTAAATCGGATGAGTAGTCTTTGAGTAAATCGCGAACAAACATACACGAATGCTGGTCAAATATAGAACCTCCTTTTTTGACGCTGCGTTTGTTAAAAAAGCATGAATTCATAATTAACAATATTGACTTACGCTAGCTGATTGGTAACTTAATTTTTTGTGGTTAGGGCACATACCTAACTCTGGGAATAGTAGCAACTTTGAATTTATGCATGTAGGTTAATTAAACCATCAAAAACGCAAACTCTGTCAATTATTGAGTTTCCTGCAAGAGGAGAAAATATTTGTTTTCCACTTCTATTTACTTTCTTTGTTCGTTTACAACTGGCTAGCTCCCTAGGGAGTTGCCGAGCTTCGGCACTCGGTGTCATTTCGGAACGTGCCGATGTCGATTCTGGATTACAGGACTTGCAGTGGTGGGTTTGTGAGCGCGAAATTATCTGCAAGTAGGTTTACTTAGAATCAAAAGAATTTGCTCTAGAAATAGATATAAGTAAAGGACAAAATAATTAAAAAATATGTAACAATTGCTTTAATATCAGGGCTTTTAAAAAATCAGTTTAAATAGTAAATATCTGTATCTGTATCAGTCCAAAACGTCCCACTGCAGGGCACGGGCCTTACCTACAATTGAGAGTACGTACGATTGAGCGGGGTTAGGCGATATAGTCCGCCACGCTGGCCTAGAGTGGGTTTGCAACCTTACATAAGAAATTTTACATAAGAGATTATCAAGAGATAATATAATTGTATTTTACTAATGAATAAGAACGAATCTACACCTTTATTAGGAACTACAAGGCCTAGTTCCTATCATTAGTATATGTGGTTTGATACGAAATAAATAAATAGAAAAAGAACGCAAAACATTTAAGAGGCAATGAAAACACCTTTGCACAGATGACGTCTGGTAAAAACTATTCACTGGGGTCTAAACGACCAATGCCCCATTACCCCAAACAAAGCAACGTAAAACCATTACAGCAGCATTAATTACAACAATGTTCTTAGCACAAAAGCCGGTTAAAAATTCCTGTCCATTTGTGCGTCAAAGGGGAGACAGTTAACCCTGTTTCCTTGGAGCAAACGTTACAAGTAGGGATCGCAATGGCCTGGGATTTAGTCCAGGTAAGCGACGTCGCGCCCAGGGGACTCGGCCTGCTATCATTCTATCGTAAAAATGAGGGTTAAGTTATAAGATGAATGCTATTTGCTAGGGCATTTCCACGTGCAAATGTGGTGCGAATGAGAGCTCAGGAGCGAGTGTTGTGAGAGCACGTACAGGGAGCGTAGTGTGTGACGCGCGGGCCGGTGGAACGACGAGCAGAAGGTAGTGGATGAGAGCTCAGGAGCGAGTGTTGTGAGAGCACGTACAGGGAGCGTAGTGTGTGACGCGCGGGCCGGTGGAACGACGAGCAGAAGGTAGTGGATGAGAGCTCAGGAGCGAGTGTTGTGAGAGCACGTACAGGGAGCGTAGTGTGTGACGCGCGGGCCGGTGGAGCGACGAGCAGAAGGTAGTGGATGAGAGCTCAGGAGCGAGTGTTGTGAGAGGACGTACAGGGAGCGTAGTGTGTGACGCGCGGGCCGGTGGGGCGACGAGCAGAAGGTAGTGGATGAGAGCTCAGGAGCGAGTGTTGTGAGAGCACGTACAGGGAGCTTAGTGTGTGACGCGCGGGCCGGTGGAGCGACGAGCTGAAGGTAGTGGATGGGAGCTCAGGAGTGAGTGTTGTGAGAGCACATTATAGTAAGCGTAGTGCGTCACAACGCTGCGAGAATCTGCAATATTGCGAAGAAAATTGTGAATTTAATTCAGCCAGAAACTATAATTCGCTCATCACTTGCGCCATATTTAAACGACAGATGTTCGCGTCTAGGGAAAATTATTTGAGTTCCTTTCCCTTAGACAGATTTTTTGTGTTCGGCTTGCAGTAAAACGTGATAGGCCGGCACTCGAGGAAAGGTTATAATGGAAATTAAAGGTTTTTTATTTCGATCTACTTTGTTTTGAGGTTCATTGCGGTTAATTGATTAAATTTTGGTTAGTTTTCCGAATATACATATAAGAACACTGTCTATAGTTTCTGTGACATAATATTATGAAATACTTGAAGGTCTCATTTGCGCAGTTTAACTCCAAGATCCCATGATTTGCAGCTATACATATTAGCGTGTTATGCGGCAACTAGCAAAATATCAACTTTAACTATATTACCGTTATACTCGTAGTAACATTTTCACCAAAATCATTTTTTTTACTTTTAAAATAACTATGCACCCTGTTTATACCGTCAAAAGAGAGTTTCAACTTTTTCCTTATTACCTGCGTAAAATAAATAATTGTACAGTGGTCCAGAATACGAATATCCGCAGCACATTACTGAAAATACATCATTTTGTTTCGCTGAGCAAGAATAACAGCGTTATATCTATTAACGAAAATCCTTTTTGTGTAAACATTCACTAAAAACGAATTATTTTTAACATTGATTGCTTTCTCAAATAAATGTCGCGTTTCATATTAAAATTGTTATCGAAATATTTCAAGCGATTTTTCGTAAAGTGATTGAGTTCCGTGAGTCTGGCCACTGGTATTGTGAAATTTTATACTGCAATATGGACAAGGAAACTATTAACGAAAATTGTGATAAAACATGTTAAATTTCAATTTATTTGTGGTAAATAAAATTAATCCAATTCAATTCCCCTCTCAATCGTACTCTCGATTGTAAAGGAGGCCCGAGTCCTGCAGTGGGACGTATTAGGGCTGATACAGATAAAGAAATAAAAATAATAAGAGAGGTTAAATTACACACAATACAAAAGGGGCTCTAATGACCGAAATTAAAAGTAAAACGGAGTAATAACTAAATGAAGAATGAGAATGAAGGTTTTTAACGAATTCTGATAATATAAGTTTAACTCCAACCGTGTGTAAACTTCACGCTTTCACTTTTCTATCTATTTTCTTTAGTATAATGCCCCTTTTGTATCTCAATAATAGCTTTTGCTCGTTGCTGTGTTCATACTGATGTTGATAATTCAAGATATCGGTTGACTTAGCAAATATGTAATAAAAAATGTCTTATTTAATGTATAATTAGTTTACTAGTTAAGGCCTTACTGCGTAATAAACAAACATTGACAGCCTCCGTGGAGCAGTTGGTTAGACGCCGGCTGTGAAACGAGAGGCCGCGGGTTCGATCGCCGCACCGAGACAAATTTTTGTGTGACCCACAGGTATTTGTTTCGGGTCTGGGTATTTGTGAGACCAAGAACTCTCTCCTAGCTTCTGATACCCACGACACAAGACTCGATCTTAGTGTGGGGTCAGGACTATGTATGTGACTGTTGGGTGTAGGTATTTATTTATTTATTTATTATTCCTGTTTATAATATTACTAGTATTACTCCCGGCTCCGCCTGCATGAAAGAGTTGGTCCGGGATATAAGACCCGCTATATATTCATATATATATTTTTTCCCGAGATAAAAAGTACCCCATAGTCTTCCTCGACAAATGACTATTCTATACTGAAAAAAAAAACCAATTCGGCCCAGTAGTTACTATGATTATCGCGTTCAAACAAACAAACGAACTCTTTAGTAAATGTAGATTAAGCCTTACAGCAAGGACATTAGGATAAAGTTGAGTATTTTTCTAGTTGGATACGAAACATAAATAATGCTATCTCTTGGAGTTGTACCGAAGTGTGTTGAAAGTCATTCGTCTATTTGCACAACTTAAATGCGACTTTGTAACTCACGGCTTTCTTATACGTCTGGCCCAACAATCTATTGAAATGTAAATAAAAATATACACTGCACTTTAATAATCCCGTATATAATGCATAATTCATTAAAATAAGGTATTTCAATAAGATAACTTTTAGCGCCAGTAAATATTGTGTGAGATTCCTCATCAATTCTTATCTTTTCTAATTAGTCCAGTATAAAAAAAACATAATAATCTATTTTAAAATTTATTATAATACTTACAGAATTTATATGTGCACTACATTATTTTCCTATGTTTTTTTTATTGCAATGAATGGCGAGACGAGCATGCCGTTCGCCTGATGGTAAGGGATATGACCTCTCATGGACAGTAGCATAACCAAACAACACCTTTAATTCCAAAGCAATGCTTGGCATACCTGTATTGTGCATGTAGCGCTTAATAATAAGTTCTGAGTGACGTTGTTTTTGTTTATGGCCAGGCATTATGCTTACTATCAGGCGGACGACGTCCTGTTTAATATTTGGTAGTTTTTTTCCAATTTTCCTAAAAGTGTTGTACTCACCTGTAAGATAAAGGATTCATCCAAAATGTAATGGTTGTCGAAGGTTCTCTGGTAGAATTCGTATTGGCGTTAAGACCGTCCATTGTTTTACCAAACATAACCTCATTTTAAAACTTAAGACTGTGATTTCGTTTGCAATAAATACTTATTTTATTGTATTGTATTGTAATCTTTATTATGTAATAGGGTATTTGACTCATTTTTTTTTATTGGATTAATCAAAAAGTATCCATATCCGAAATCTAGCAAACAAAGAATTTTCTAAATCCATTCAGAATTAAACAAGTTAGAAACTTTTTAAATCTAGTAGTGGGGGTAATAGAAAAGGGATGCAAAACAAAGTAAGTGACGTCACTGTGCATTATAGTGCATAATAGCGTGCGGGTGTGAAAGAGACGGTAAGATGTCCCCACTACGTCCCCACTCTTTCATTTAAAATACTAATATTTGCCTCATGTTACAAGCTACTTTATCACTGTTTTCACAAAACTGTTTTGTTTTAATGGCGCTTCTGTTTGTCTGCAAAATAATACAATAATTCGATTATAGTCAAATACCCAATTGTCAATCTTTGTATTTATTTTAATTGGTAAAAAAATGCTTTATGATTTACTATATTATTTGCCGTATCTACATTATTACATAAAAATAAAGTATGAATAAGTTAATGAAATTAACTACTAAAAGTGTATATAAAAAAAGGTACGAAGAAACGGAAACAAATCTGTCGAGACGACGTGCTTTATTAAATGTTGGGGAAGCGGTCTAAATTATTAGAAGTTTTGTAATTCTTTCCTTTTTGTTCTTGTTTTCGAAAAGTACTGAAACTTGTTAAATGATTTTTTTATAGTGAATAAGGTATACTTATGGTTGGTCAGTGTTGTAATATTTGTTTTCTCGCACAGTGTATGATTTAAAAACCGTGAGGTCTTACGGTGGAATTCTAAGCGGAACAATAAACTTTGTATGATATTTTCAATAAAAAAATCGAATGTGTTCCTCGAATTTCTGCCTGGTAAAGCCATTGGTTTGGCTACTATCAAAATAACACAGTATAAATAAATAAATACACCCAACAGTCACATACATAGGCCTGACCCTACACTAAGATCGAGTCTTATGTCGTGGATATTATGTCTCGGTGCGGGGAACTATTCCGCGGCCTCTCGTCCCACAGCCGGCGTACGACCTACTGCACAATGGAGGCTACCTATCAGTATAGACTATAGCTAATGATAGACGGGAGAAGCAGTCACTAGGTGCTAAAGAATCATTTCCGCAAATAAACAAGCACAAAACTGTGAAACTTACTTTAAAAATCTTTTGAACCGCAGCGCTGATTAAAACTACCATCGCTTCGCATCGTATTAACAACGTGCACAAGAAACTGCGCCAGTAACTCCCTCAGTAACATCAATTGTCCTTTTTGCCTTCTGTTTTTCATTTTCTGTTATTTTTAATTGTACGAAGATGTTGAAAGTAAGCTATTCGAATGCAACCGTATTACAATACTTGTATTACAAACACTAAGAGCCTTAAAAACGCATTGCTAATTCATATTAAAAAATCTTCGAAAAACCAATCACGTTAATAAAAATCAACCAGAAATTATTTTGCTAACGTGACGAAACACCTAAAAACATTTCCAAAGAAATAATAGATTCCTTTAGCACTGGCATATCTATATCCCAAACCTCATTAAAACTTGTTGAAGTCGAAATCTAAGCGTTAAAAGCCGCAACCTTAGCGGCTTTCATAACTATGCTATCAAAGCGCTACTTACATAATTCCAATCTATGCTCTGCATATATGGGTTTGCAACTTAGTTCAAGCGGTTGTTTGCTAACAAACACTTGCTCTCGAGTGCAAACAAATGTTGAGCTGTAATGGCGGTTCTATAACCACTTGCTTTCACACTAACATGAACAAACTAATTTACTGGCGGAAGATAGTGTATGAGCACTGACTGGACTACAAAAAGTAGGTGACACGACGTGACGATGTTAGTAAATGAGAGTTAAAAATACTGACCACGCGTGGAGCGACGAGCTGAAGGTAGTGGATGAGAGCGGATGAGCGAGTGTTGTGAGAGCACGTACAAGGAGCGTAGTGTGTGACGCGCGGGCCGGTGGAGCGACGAGCTGAAGGTAGTGGATGAGAGCTCAGGAGCGAGTGTTGTGAGAGCACGTACAGTGAGCGTAGTGTGTGACGCGCGGGCCGGTGGAGCGACGAGCTGAAGGTAGTGGATGAGAGCTCAGGAGCGAGTGTTGTGAGAGCACGTACAGGGAACGTAGTGTGTGACGCGCGGGCCGGTGGAGCGACGAGCTGAAGGTAGTGGATGAGAGCTCAGGAGTGAGTATTGTCAGAGCACGAACAGCTGAAGGCAATTAGAGCTTAGAACCGAATGTTCGTGTTACAACGTATAAAAATGTAAAAAGGCGAGGAGTGAAAAAGAAACCCTGCGACTGTTTATAAATTACACCTCATTAATAATATTAAACAAATTTTCTCACTTTCAGAGAACATCAAAGACTTCCAACAAAGTAAATTGCTTGAGGAAAAAATGATAAAAAATGTAAGTACGGCGCTTTCACTTTACCCTGAAAATGCATTGTGAGGAGATATCGGTGTTTTTCTCTTTGGGACGTAGACCGTTTGGTAATAGGAAATAATATTGGCAGAAATTACGACACTTTTATTAACTTTGAGCAATGGAGACATTTGTAACTTTTGTTAAGGAAGTGAGTAAGGAAATATTGGGATGGAAAATATTTTTTATTACGGCAGAACTGAAGTTATGAATATTTTATTACAGTAGCAACTATCTAGTTTTGTTGGATAAGATGTTTTATTTTTGGCTTAAGTAGTTAATTTTTTTTTTCTTTTTTGTGAAAAGATTGCTTCCTAAATGGGAAGTTATATTCTTTCGAGGGAAACAACTTATACTGGA
Source organism: Deilephila porcellus (assembly GCA_905220455.2). Classification (NCBI taxonomy): domain Eukaryota; kingdom Metazoa; phylum Arthropoda; class Insecta; order Lepidoptera; family Sphingidae; genus Deilephila; species Deilephila porcellus. Next base: position 1,273,338 of record LR999995.1, read on the forward strand.
TGGGTTTGCAGTTTTGCACTTATCCTAATAACTGGTTGGTATATAAATATTTAGTGCAGCGGCAAATTTGCTGTTTTTATAGTTTTGGTTTTAGAGAAACAGTCCATATCTATGTATCAAAAGTTAATAGACATTATCAATCAGATTGGGGCAGACATAATATTATTGTAACTAACCTTTTTTAATAAGCTATTGGTGCACTATTGACTGCCCTCTCTTTTATCCTTCTCTTATTTCCATCCCAAGGTAGTCGGTAAGAGATTGCCTTGAGCGATACGACCGCCTTTTGTATTATTACCGAATGTAATGTTTTTCTTTTTTTGTTAAGCTTGAATATAGTGTGCAATAAAGGATATAAATAAATAACCTTGGTTTTTAGATCATATAGCTCCCAAATGCGTTGACAAATGGTTGTTATAAGTGGAAACTGCCATTAGCTGAAAAGTTGTGTCCTATTGTAATGCAGGTCTTTCTCAGACTGTGCGTTTTTACGTAAGAACCCCTAGTCTAATTTACATTATTGGATAAGATATGCGATAAGACCGCCACTTGTACTTTTTTTTTTGTTCTTTCTGTATATTGTGTTTCATTTTTGTGTACAATAAAGACCAAATAAATAAATTATTGTTTTATGTACGTAACGCTATCTGACCAGTTTTTTGCAGTCCAAATATTTTCACAATGGATAGCTTATAATTATTGCTTTTAATAGTTTCAATAAATGTTATCGAATAGAATCAAATATAAAAATAATTCAAAATAATAGGATACACAAAAAAAAACGATCACGTGACCAAAGAAATTTCGGGTGTAATTTCATTTCATTGTAGCAACAAATTTTCATTCGGTGCAGTGGTAGTAGGGGCGAAACGGTGAAACGGTGGTTGTAAGAAAAACGGCGAAAAGTTATTAAGGGGTTTGCATTACCGACTCGCTACAACCAAAACCTGATGGCGCTGTGAGCGCCAATTAGGTGTGGGGGGGGGGGGGGGGGGCTTAGACTACTCATGTCCGTCATACAGCTCATCAGTGTAGATAACATAATTTTTTTCAATCCTGCGTTACTTTCTTCCCTGGTCTCCCCTAGTATATTGAAATTTTTCATGATAATATGTCTTTGAAGATATTTTTTTAACCATTTTTTAATGAATTACACAAAAGCGTATGACGTGAAAGAGAGAAAAGAGAGAGAGAATCGTCATTTATTATTACAAGGCAATATTTTAATCCGGATAAAGACTGGCTATTTATTTACTTACAAATATATAATTTCATGCCATCTTTTCAAATCTTATGTCTTCGTTCTGAAATAAGTAGTGTTCTTCTGAAGGACTTTGTATTTCAGCCATCAAGATGCTTTTTATAAGGAATTTTCCTAAGTAAGTCTGATATTTTGATCCCGCTATTATAGAAATGTATGTGAAGGACGTGTATTTGGGTCGTATTAAATAAATTTATTTATCATGAATAAACATTCTACCAGTGCTTTGAAAGTGATAATTGGATTAGCGAAAAAAACGACTATGAATTATAAATGTGGGATGAAGAAACGCGTTTTATTTTAATTCTAATCTTTACCATATTATAATTAACAAAATGTTTTCATACATTTTTACGTCTTTCCGTCTTGAAGAACTCATCTTATGACATTCATACTTCTCGCTCACACTTCCTCTCCCACATTACATTACTGTTCTTGCATCCCTAAGTATTTTTTTTTATATTAGTACACTAATTTGACTTATATCCACCCGATAGTAAGAGTAGTAAAGATTATACTGACATCAAAGTTTTTGAGGCCTAATCAACAGCCGGATATATTCTGCTTTTCAACATTTACGAGTATTAAACTCATATTATGCTCGTTGTCGATTTGGAAATTCGTACTCTAAAATATGGTTTATGCCCGGTTTCCCAATTATTCGCAACGTTTGACGTCACACAGTTGCAGCCAGTTGTAAAATAATTTGCGATTTCACTGCAATATATGAAAATATATTTTTACGAAACGACAAAGTGACTACAATGCTTCTGATGAGTCTCTCACCAGTCGATACAATAATACCCGCCTGATTGTATCCAGATTTACACAGGTTGAACCCGAAACGCCACACACTCGTGGTAAGTCTCTCATATGGGAGAGGCCGCCTGGGTAGATACCACCGCAATGTCTATTTCTCCTGCCAAACAGTAGTGTAAATGGACTGTTGTGTTCCGGTTTGAAGGACATTGTAGCCAGAGTAACTACTGAATATATTGAGACTTAACATCTTATGTCTCAGGTTGGCGAGCGTAGTTGAATGCCAAGCATTGCTTTGTAATTCATGGTGTTGTTTGGTTTGCTAATGTCCATTAGCGGTCGTATCGCTTACCATGGCGTGCTCGTGTCAAAATTAATTGATATTAAAAAAAAACACACATGTAGTTACTTACGTAGATCAGTAAGACAGCTGTACACGATGGTCGCTATCCTAAAACAAATAATATTTCCCACCACCAGCCACCAACCAAACTTTTAATCTCGCAAAAGTAAAATCTGTATAAAACAATACCAAATGAAATATTCTCCAACAGGAACATCCCTTGGCTTCCTGTTAAAGTACACGTTATCCTTTTACCGAGTTTATTATACTTTCACGCCGCAACACTATTAAAAGCGGTTTTTTGTGAGCCATCATACGTTGTTTCATCTCAGTAAATTGATTTATGATCTAGTGGTTTATCGTGAACTAAATTCTGCTCTTACATGTCACTATTACACTTCTTGTAAGAGGTCTCATAATATTTCAAGCAATGACATTTTAATAAATGTCATAAAAAGTATATTTCGCAATACATTATTTCTCCCTCTCTTTTCAGCCCCAGGAAGTCCACTGCAGAACATGGGCCGCCATATTCAAAGGTTTCCATAGAGACCTGTTGAAGCAGTAATGTCTATCCATTACCTTTGCCATTACGTGGTCTCAGAACATGTGTTCCTTTATCGTTACTTCGTTTTTAAATAAAAGCATCAGTACGCGATTCTCGTTCAATATCAAGATTGAATTAAGTTCGTAATCAGAGACAAAATGGTTTTCTCCTTTCCCCTACGACCCCATGGAAATTACCATTAAATGTAATGAGAATTGTTAGGAGACATTCTAAATCCACAGTTGATGTTATGGTAGAAATCTAAGTGATTTTAACATGACTAACACAGACAACACACTAATGTACAGAAATATGAGAATTGAAATTGATATTAAATAGATAAACATTGTATTGCTAGAATTTGTTTGTTTTTTATTTTCTTCAAATAAATCTTTGTATCTAATGGTAAGTGTAATACGCCTCAAACGGCGAGTTGACGCAATTACGTTCACGTGCATTACTTGAAACTAAAAGATAACTAAATTGCCTAACATAAATTAATCAGTTGAAAAGTTGATAAAGAATTGTTAATATGTTTTTAGAAAGGTAATTTTACGCGGCTGCAATTTCTTTTATAACTGAAATCAAAAATATGAAAATCGTTTGATAATGTTTATTCATCGCTAGATTTATTTTATTACTACAAAAACTATGGAATAATAAATGTTCATTTTTTGCTCCAATTGTATTTGATTTATTATTTTAAAATGAAAGATTTATGACGAGTCAAAAGCCGAACAAACAAATAATGCGAGATACTTAACGCATTTCATTTAATACAAAACTGAAATGTCATGCAATTCTGTTTAAAGTACGTACGCAGAATATTCAAGCTGAATAGCTTTTAAACTGAATGACTTGTTTGTGGAATTAAGTTTAAAACAATACATTTCGTTTTAAATAGATGACAAAGTCAAACTTAGACGCCTCGCACTGAAGTAATGACTATTTTAAAATTCAAAATACATACTAAAATATTGCATTAATTATTTGATTCTATTTTCCTTCAATATGTGCTACATGGATTGTGACAACTGTTAAACAACAGTATCATAGTACGAAATTAATTAACTGTTATAATGGACTTAATTTAATAATCTTTGTGAATCGAAAAGTTATTTAACCTTATGTCGTCATTGGACAAAACATTATATTCCTCCCTAAAAATATCTTGATATATTTTTGTTATAGACCCTGTTGTTTTTAAACATCATATATATTCATTTTTCCATATTGTGAAAATGAAAGAGTCTTTCCTTTTTGTCGCGAGTTACCTCACTGTATACCACTCAACTGTGTCCGGACATCTGACGTGACATGCCTGTCTGATCGCCGCCGATCAATACCGCCTTATATTATAATTTATGAATATATCAGAATTTCTATCGGGCAATATTTTCTCGTCTTAACTTGCTGTGTAAAGATGAATAACTTTCGTCACGTCTCGCGAAAGAGTTTTATACGGTCGGCAGGAATTACTTTTTTGGCACGCTATTTCGAGTTTTTTATTATACGTGCGGAATGCGTGGGGGAATGAAATGTCATTTTGTTTAGGTCCAATGTATTATGTAATATTTTTTCGCAGTTACAGGTGTTTTCATATAATTTATGATTGTATTAATAAACTGATATTTGTGTAGGTGCCCAACTGCCACACATTTAGCTTTGACCTCACACTAAGATCAAAGACGCAAGTCTTATATCGTGGGTATCAGAAGCAACGCGAAACTTTCGGTCTCACAACACTTGGACTCGAAACTGTATATTTATCACTCATACATTATCTTTCTCATTGTTCTTGAGTGGAGACTGCGGCTTGGGGAACGTAGCGTGGGACGTCCTCTGGCCAGATGGCGCAACGACTTGCACAAGAGGGCCGGCAGCGGCTGGATGCGTAAAGCAGCAGACTGGGCTCTGTGGCGTACCTTGGGAGAGGCCTATGTCCAGCAGTGGACTGCAACGGGCTGATGATGATACATTTTCTTTGGTACGAGGATCAAACCCGCGACTTCTCGTTTCATATACGTTCTATTGCGCCATGGAGGCTTGTTAATCCTAATATTATGCAAATTCGTTATCGGTGAAGGGATTTTACTGATTGTATTAGATAGATAATTGCTTGAGAACAATGCTTTGTTGTAGCCACTAATCAATATCTATTGTTACATGCAGACGGATTTTAGTTGCTCTCTAAATACACTTAATTAATCCAGACTCCTTATTAAGATCAATTATGTCTTGTGTTATGGGCATGCGAAACTAAATAAATAATAATTAACAAATACACCCAAGAGTTACATACATAGTCCTGACCCCACACTAAGATTGAGTTGTATGTCGTAGGTATCAAGTTAGAGACGCTTTTCGGTCTCACAAACATCCAGACCGGAAACAAATGCTTGCGAATAACACAAAAAATTGTTTTGATGCGGAGATCGAATGAGGAATCTTTGGTTTCAGAGCTGGCTCTGACACTGGTGTCTAACTAACTACACTGTCTACATGTAATAGATATTAAATAGACATTGCGGTGGTACCTACACAGGCGGCCTCTGACATATGAGAGACCCACCAGTAAATATACATTTTCTCCCCATCCTTTTTTCTTCCCGGTCCCCTCTCCACTTGATGATCCGGCAACACATACCGGGTATATCAAGATTGCGACCGAAAACGAAGCCAGGTGGTAGTTTTAGTGGTTACAAACACGATGCAAATAAAAATTTCACCAAAACAGCGCCAGATATTTTTATTGAAATTTTTAAAAATCGTCGTTATTGGATGGTAAATATTTATTTTATTTATTTATTTATTTATATTCTTTATTGTACACAAAAATATAACAACAGGTATATAAAGACAACAAAACAACAAAGTACAAATGGCGGTCTTATCGCACTAAGGCAATCTCTACCAGACAACCATTGGATGGATTTATGAGAGGGAGAAAGAAAGGGCAGTGTATAATAAAGGCAATAAAAGCTAAAATATATAATACTATTTATACATAAATATACAAAAACTACATAATTAATGTATATATTAACATACATAAATACATTTATATGTAAATAAACATACATATATAAATATATTACCAATATTTAAATAAAGGAAATAATATTAATCAGTTAATCTGTTTTTGCGAAAATTCTAATTTAAACTCTTACGTACCATTGCGTGTTTAATAATAAAGATGTGTACATCATTATTTTAGGAAAACTATGTATATATCACCCAAATACGACGATAAGTAAAAAATTACAAAAAAAAGTTGACGAAATTTTTACTTCCGTTGTGTCTGAAGTCACCAATACCACCTGGCTTCGTCTTCGGTCGCGGTCTTGATATACCCTGTCTATGATCCAAGCGTTGTGTATGTTCATGGGCGGCAGTGTTCACTTACCATCAGTTGACCTGTTTGCTCGTCTAGCGGACCTATTGTATAAAAAAATATTGGCCTCCGTGTTGCATTTAGTAGGAAGCCGACTGTAGAACGCGAGTCTGCGGTTTCGATCCTTGTACCGAGACAAATGTTTGTGCGGCAAACTTATATGGGCTTGCGTGTGGATATTTTGAGAGCGAAAATCTCGGAGTGTCTGATTCTTACGACACAAGAGTTATATCGTAATGTAGAGTGAGGACTAACGGTCTTATTCATAGACAAATTTAAAACCTTTTAAAATATTTTAGTTATTGAATGTTTTATCTCTTTCAAAGAACTTCGAAGAAAACAAAACATTTGATAAATAGGTTTTAAATATGTCTATGAGTAAGGTTGTATGTGTGTATTGGGTGTATTTATTTATTATTACTAGTAACTTTAATTTTTGCTTTCATCTTTTTCATGAATGTGACATTACATCTATTAAACTTGCATTAAACGATCTCCCGAACTGAGAATCGAATTTAAGACCTCTAGTTTCACAACCAACAATCTGTCACAAAAAGCGATAATAACAGTATTGGTATTAAACACAAAACAGCGCTCGATCCATTTATAAAATGAACTCGTGTCATAACCAATTTATATTACCGAACAATGGAATCTTTATTATTCATAAAATTACGCGGCGCAATAAAATTAAGTGGGGCAACACAAATATGATTGTGGGATATTCGACTGTTCGAATAACTACAAATGTGTATTTACTGGTGGGTCTCTCATATGTGAGGGGCCGCCTGGGTAGGTACCACCGCAATGTCTATTTCTGCCGCCAAACAGCAGTGCAAATGCACTGTTGCGTTCTGGTTTGAAGGACATTGTAGCCTGAGCAACTTCTGGACATCATGAGACTTAACATCTTAGGTCTCAGGATGGTGAGCGCAGTGGAATGCCAAATTGCTTTGTAATTCATGGTGTTGTTTGGTTTTGCTGTCCATTAGCGGTCGTATCGCTTACCATCAGGCGAATGGCATGCTCATATCGCCATTATAAAATATGGTGGAAAATCTGTAAGTGACATAATCTAGATGTGTAGGGCTCAGAATTTAGGTTAAGAATGTCTAATTTTGAGCTGACTGGGTTACTTAATATTTCCACTGATGGGAGATAACTTTAACTTGTATAATCTATTAACATTGTAATGCACTTTCCGTCAGGTAAATTACGTTATTTTGTTAATCTATTTTCCTGATTTATTATGGCGACGATAATTTTATTGATTACGAATTTGTTTCTTATATAAACTTTTCATCACAGTTGTATTGAATGCATTTAGATGATACCGATAGGCGCCACAAGTAGTTTCTTTTTTAATTCTGGCACGGCACAGTGACTACATTGCACCTGGTGGTAAGTGCAAATGCCGTCCAGAGTATCAAATGGTATCAGACGGCAGTTACATGTCATTCGACACAATCATGCTGGCCCGCTCAGATGTCTGTTAAGTCTGTTGCTGAAATTACCCGCCCCCAAATATTTTAATAGCGATGTTGTTGTCGCCATACCAAAATATGATTACAATTAATTAAATATATACATATAATTCTCTGTAACACAAATAATTGTAAGACTTATAATTTTTGAAGGGTAGTTTATATTTAATATTATGTTCATGATTCAGCCCTGTCAATTATTGGTGGGGCGGTTATTATATAAGAGCGTGCATTGTGAAAAATAAGTTAGTTTAGTGTAACTGTAACCAATGTATTACCGAGAAATAAACAGTAATATAATAATGTGTTGGAAGTGGTTTGCTTTCAACGACTTCCTGCAACATTAATTGGGTCGTGCGTCTGGTCGATCATTTTATTCGAATATTCGAAGTAAGAGATGACAGTTGATGTAGTAAGGGCCGCATTTGGAATTCTATAGTGATTTCTTATCCCCTTATACAGGTGTAAGTGTATTTGGGTATGCATGTATGTGTATCTGTATTCGTCCTATAACTGGTACTAAAACCTCGCAAAACGAAATAAAACACACATAAAAATGAACAGTTATTTATTAAATAATGAGCCACTTACGACACTAATAAATATTTTATTTACATTTATTAACAATGTTTCTTATGAGCTGGTTTATATCACATACATAATACTAAATATTTACAATGATTTTTATAGTGATGCGTCACTTACATAACGACTTTATGAAAACAGGGACATATTAAGCCTTTTTGGAATTTGTACGTTTGTATGACATTTTTGAATTGAAGTTGATTTGCATTCTCTTTATGATTATGCTATAAATAAGTCCCATTTACACTGCGAGAGCATCCCGCCTTGAAGATACGATTATCGTAACAATGTAAAAAAGTGGCATCGTGTAAACATTTGCCATAAACATTAGAAAACGAATCTTTAAACGTCTTATTCATAGTCAGTTTATAAACCTATTTTAGCTATCGAATGTTTTGTCTTCTTCGCTCAAACTGAAATCAAAAGTCGTTCGAAAGGGACAAAACATTCGATAACTAAAATAGGTTTAATAAGATGTTTAGTCATTATCGCATGCGATAATGGCATACGATTCTCGCCTGGAATCCGGTGAGAAAGTCTCTCCGAGTAAATTATTCTTCATATTGTAACATATATTAATCGCAAATAACTTATTTATGACGTAAGTATAGAAATAATATCTCAATTATAATACAAGAAATGACACTGCGTGCAAAATACTTGTAGCACAAAAAAATGGTACTGTTGTGGTACTATCTGTTTCTTTCTCTCCTACGCAATCACCCTATAAACCATCTCGCTTTTTTGATTTCCTGCGTGCTTGATACGTGCGCGTGGATTTTGTTCGCATTGACGATTCTGGTATATTGTCTCAATGCAGAGAATCCGTTTGGAAACTTTAAACTGTTGCTTATAGAATATTATTTAATACGGTGAATGGTTGAAATAAAACTAATTTTTACGAATTTTAACGCGGTTTATTTTATTTTTTACATTTATTTTACGTCATTACCAAATCCGCGATAAAACCTGTAATTTAATTTTAATTTAATTTCGCGTAAATCTAAAAAATCATTACGGATAATAGTTTTTTGGAGCTTAAAGTGGTTGCCAAAGGAAAGCTGTCTTTTCATCATTACCATAGCGAGAATGCAAACCAATCAATTAAAACTCGAGATCAAAACACATCGTTGCTTCCAGTCAAGGATGTCCGTTTCCGCCCGGATGTCCATGGTAGTAAAATACCGCCATAGTGATACGCAATGTCGCGATCTGGGATCATTACGTATAATTCCTAATAATTGTCTCATCCCTGAGTTAATTATATCTTGTCAGGTGAAATATGAAGAATTGGTGGCTTGTTGGTAAACGGACCAGACGCGGCTGCCAACATGCTCACGGTGGTCGTGTTCGAATCCCAGGGCAGACCTCTGACATTTCGGAGCCATTTGTGTATTGATATTCACCACGCACTATAATGGTGAAGGAAAACATCGTGAGGAAACCTGCATACCATAGCGATTTGCATGAATTTCTATGGTATGTAAAGTACAACTCCGATGCTGTAGTAATTATATTTGCGCAAACAGAATGTAAACCAAACGAACGTAATTTTACAATATTTTAATTCGCAACGATATGTTTTTTTACTGTAATTATATTTACTTAATCAAACATAAATAATTCCATATTTTTCTGAACATTTAAACTTAAATATTATTACACAACACATTTATATTTTTACAAATGAATGCATAACATTTATGAATTTTATGATTACTAAATTATTTATTTATGATTTTGATTACAGATATTTTTTTATTTTAAAATAAAATACACGTTTATTACATTACAATAATTCTAGATATTGTAAAAATTTTAGCATTTTACAAAACAATGATTTTTTCACTTCATCCTTACTAACTTTACTTTATTTAAAAATGGGTTATCTTAATATTTTTGCGTGGAACTAAATTTGTCGTTTAATTGATTTCAATCGGCCTTTGTGTCATTGCGTAGAGCGCTCATCTATTGCACCACTTATCAGCACTTGGCTATACGCCGCGTCAGTGACAGCGCGAAGAGCGCTCGTCTACTGCAGTACATAATAGCACTTGGCTATACGCCGCGTTAGTGACAGCGCGAAGAGCGCTCGTCTACTGCAGTACATAATAGCACTTGGCTATACGCCGCGTCGATGAAAGCGCGAAGAGCACTCGGCTATATGCCGCGCCGGTGACAGCGTGGGGAGCGCTCGTCTACTGCACTACATAACAGCACTCGGCTATATGCCGCGCCGGTGACAGCGCGGGGGGCGCTCGTCTACTGCACTACATAACAGCACTTAGCTATACGCCGCGTTAGTGACAGCGCGAAGAGCGCTCGTCTACTGCAGTACATAATAGCACTTGGCTATACGCCGCGCCGCGTCGATGAAAGCGCGAAGAGCACTCGGCTATATGCCGCGCCGGTGACAGCGTGGGAAGCGCTCGTCTACTGCACTACATAACAGCACTCGGCTATATGCCGCGCCGGTGACAGCGCGGAGGCGCTCGTCTACTGCACTACATAACAGCACTCGGCTATACGCCGCGCCGCGTCGGTGACAACGCGGGGAGCGCTCGTCAACTGAAATGTACTAAATACTTCTTCTTCTATGCCTGATCACAAATTTGTCCAAATATTGTACACATTTAATGAGTGGATACAGCACTACCCAAAGGATTAGGAAGCTAGTCAGTCCACGCAACAAAGCAATAATGCCTCAGAAAAGATAAAACTAAGCGCCCATTCGAAACAAAACAAGCAGTAAGTAGTCCACCCAGCAAAAAGCGCGTGCTTGCCGCTTAACAAATGCCATTTCCTAGTAGTGAATGCTCATTTAAAACACTTGCGTGTACAAAAGACAATACAGCTCACGACAACTGTACATTACGTCCCAACACGAAATCCCTTTATTTAGACGATTATGTACAAACATAATTAAAATAATAATAATAGGAGAAACAATGGCTTTCGCTCCGTAATGACACTCTAATGAGGCTACTCCCGACAGCGGAGGTCAGCGGTTCTCTAACTTTTAAGCCCCCTCGGGCGCAACTTTCTTTGACGTTGTCGGATACCGAAAGGGCTTTGAATATAAATTAAGACAATTTTCTACTTTTTTAGTGACATATTTTGGTTTAAAACATAATTTTGATGACGGTGAGCGAGTTCTTTAAGAGGGTTTAAAGCTTGGAAAAGCTCAGCCTGTAAACACAAATGTTGTTGAGTTTTGAACATCTTTATTCTTTAATAAATTCACACTTAACGATCCGCTAACTTGCACAAAGCCTGGTGCACTATGGCTTAAGCCCTCACAATTAACGTCTCCATTGTTGAGTCGTCCACGCTATAGAAAAAACAAGAGCTTCATACAAAAGCTATACTTCTTTTAATATCCACTATATTTCGATATGAAACTGTGATTGATACCCGTAGTTTTTAATCTACTTTCACCCGCATATGACTTGCCAGTTATAAATCACCTTTCAGTTCGAATATGCTGCATGCAGTGATGTCAATAGGCAATATTGACGTGTTTTGTTGTGCGAAATAGCCTGCAGTATATACTGTGGATTAACACGAGACTGCAAAATTTTGCTACTAACATCAGATGTTTGAAGAACTATTCGAAAAATGATAGCAGCTTTCCTTTCTTTCCGTCTTTTATTTTGGCATCTAAAATCTGAAAGATTCAGCTCGAAACTTTCCCTTTTATTGTTCTTTTCACGCTTTATTCCGTAACGTGTTGGGCTTATAAATAGTAAGAGAAAATCTGACTGTGATTTATGAACCAATGAAAAAAAACAATATGATATGTCCGATGGAAACCACGCCCAGAATTTCGCAACTAAACTTCAACTTCCACTAAAACGATTAATTCCTTCATTATAAACCGTGTCCTAATTTTTCACCCCTACCAACAGTTTTCCCTCTTAAAATGAATTTTAATGTGTACGAACAAAATAAAATTTTATCCATTGCCAAAGGCAATCTAAGGCCTTTTAGAAATTAAGTTGAGTGTGAAACAATTTTTCTAACTCCGAAATATCTGTCACGCCATTAAACTTTTTTATATAACCCTCATTCATTAGCTGAAACTTTTAAATGATTTCTTTTGATATAATTTTTATTTAAAAATTCGATTACTTATGAAGTTAGTAAATTAGTTCAGTTTTCGTAAATTTGACTGTCACTGTAATATGTAAAGCAAAAATTAATTAAAATAAGTGTCTGTTGCACGATTTTCATCAAACTGAATGTTTACTATTTTTTGAGCCTCTATTGATGACAATAAAAAAGGTCTATTAATTATAATTACAGCGTTTTTTTCTAACGCCACAGTAAAATAATTGTTTTAACTGCTATCATGAGCTAAAACTAACTTTACTTACACAACATCCGATCTCGAACAAAGTGGTTCGATCGAACTCGTGGTTATTGGCTTTCACCCAGTGCACCATTATCAAATCCTAAACTTACTCTTAAGTTTATAGTACTCTTAACTCAGGCATTGGTATCATTAAAAGAAAAATACCCATCGTGAGTGAGATCAAAGCCTTGTTTTTGTGTAAATTGACTTTTATGTTCGTAAATCTGTGATAAAATCACATGATGGCTGCACTATCAACATTTTACGACAATAATAATCTATGCCGTAATAAAAAAAGCAATTTTAAAATATTTTCAACACCTAGAACATATATTCTTATGGCTTACTAAAATGTAGTATTGTAATAAAACATTGTGACGGCTATAAGTCTAGGAGATTTTAGAGGCGAAGTATTAGTTTAGATTTCAAGGTTATTTGATGTGTAAAAATGCCAGACGGCCAGAAATTATCACACAAGTTATTATAAAGAGAAAGAACGAAAGGAAGGAAGAGCATTTTAACCAGTAACTCACCAAAAGCCTTCAACTATTATTAATATATTTTATAAGTGGCAGAGATTTCATACAACCAGAATAGGACAGGCGAGTAAAGCGCTAATACCGATACGGCGGTTTAAACGTTTCCTTATAATTTGTAAACCGGATTTTTCATATAGAACACTTTGTAACTAGACGTCTTGCTGTCAAGTTGTAATAGCCATCCCAGACTTGTGTCTCCGCGCATTTAAGAGTACAATAATTAAATTCATTAGTGTCTTTAATCTATGCACCTAACTTTACCTCAGATATGATATTGAAAACATTCAATTTCCTCCACGAATACTGGTACAAAAGTTTGACAAACGCTGTCAATTTGGTTCCACGCAAAAATCGACTCTAAGTCTGAACGTTAATGTACATTCTTGTTTAAATCTACACATATTGGGTTGACATTTGTCACCGTAGCACCAAGTTTGCAGTGATGATTAGTAGGGCTTTGAATCGGTGATCGGTGATGGGACTTGGTGATGAAGACTGCATGGCTGCTGGGTTCTCGCCTGGAAGAAATATCATGGTTAATAAACTTGTATAGCTACAGCTATTACTAGACCTAAAATTAGCAGATCGTGCTATAGGACCTATGGTGGCATTTATCTGGTAATCTTAATATCGACCCTTCAAATGGACTACAATTCACGTGGTCGTTACACAATTTAAATAGTGTATGGATGGTAGATCATATCCACTAGTTAGACATAGTCCCTACCCAATAGGCCTTATTATGCCGGCTCAAAGCTGGATATGCATAATATGCTGAATCCGAAACTCGGCTAATTGCGTGGGACACTAGACACTATCATTGGATTTCCACCATCGTACACAGTAGTAAAGCTAAAGGTCGTTAGAAGGTTACATTCATTGAAAGAATTGCGACAGAAAAACAATAACTTCAAGTTATTTTTTATGAGACAGTGGTACCCAGGTCGGGTCTGGTAATGTAGTTAAAAATAGATTACGCAGAAGGAATCGAATTGAAATTATCAGACAAAGGTCAAAACCCACATTCAAATATAACAACACCGCTCTCAAATTAGCATTAAAAATGTCTGAAGTCTGAACAAAAAATTAAAAAAAAATATCAGTCAGTATTTTTCGCTACATTCTTTGACGATGTTAAATTAGCGGAGTAGAAATAATATGACCTTTATTCCGATCTTATTGCTTCGTATTCAAATAGTAAAATATGTATTGGATGTGTAAATGTTATTTCTACGCCCTTATTTGTGAAGAAATTCCCTATAATAATAACTACATCAATTTTGTAAGCAATTTTTAAGATGGAAAAATAATCTTTCGTAATATTGAAGGCATTTTATCACCGGATTATTTGTTTGATCTCATTAATTCCCAAAGGTTTTAGTTGGAAATGTATATATAATCTAAAAAGTATTTGATTTTAAGATCTAATGTTCTCGAGACAAGACAAATTTCCGAAAGTAAATCAGTACTATATGTGTGGATCACAAATGTTATTATCATCATAATTATTAACTTATAAAAGTCCACTGCTGGAGATAAACATCTCCAATTGCATGTCACTGAACTCAAACTTATTCTGTGTTATCCCAAACCAAGAAGTATGCGTGTTAAGATATTGAATTAAGATATTATTATAAAATTTAATACGTCATGAAAATGTATGCAGTAAATACACCTACAGCAACTTATATTTCTCTCTCTATCGCTCTTACCCAGTAACAATATTTTCCTTTTCATTCTACTGATGCGATAACACTATTATAATCAGTGGCAAAGGCTCTGCTAAAAAGTTTGAGAATCTCCTACCAATGTATTGTACTTAACATGACCCAAGTACGGAGATCTTTAGGGACAATTTCATCTTGTGTCTCAGAAACGTTTAACTTGGTATATTGAAGAATTTATAAGTACCAGCAAGTCCGGTGTCTTGTATCTAAAAAGCGTTCGTAATTAATTCATTCGGAGCGGAACGTCGCAGCTGAAAGCGATACCTTTTAGGTTTCTTTGAATTTATTTTAAGTATAATGCTCCAGTAATGGCTAGTTATATAACGGATGCTTTTATTCTGTTAAATGGAAAACTATTTTGAGAAGAGGACAAAGTATAGTCGAGATATTAATTAATATTCGCAGAGTGGCTTAGAGAGGCTTATTCAGACCATCAGTATATTGTTAGAATTGATCATGATAACATGATACTTTTAACTTCTTGAAATATTAACAACGCCTCAATCAATTCTCTCCTCTCGTAAGTTCAGCTTGTATATGTCCAGTTGTAAGCAGGTCGGCAAAATGATGTCGCTGTGAAGTGCCGCACAAATCGCAATATAATATTAAGTTCTGAATATAGCTCTTATTTTAAATAGTCCCACCATCATCTGTACGGTTCAAGTATAACTCTTTCTCCTCTCACTTTTCTTCATCTACAGATAATTCACTACTAAACAAAGACCTCCCTCAAATATTTCCATTGAGACCTGGAATATGTATCCAGCGATTTCCTGCAACTTTAAGATGTCTGGCCACCTTGTAGTCTCTCTTTCTCCGGCTACAAATAGTTCACTGTTGAACCTTCCCCAAGAATATCCATAGCCAGCCATTGGAAGCTTCTAGAGCCACTTACCATTAAATATATGGACGTATATGCTAGCTGGCACGGCGTTGTTGGGCACGCAGGTATAGTTCCCAGCGTGGGAGACGCTGGCTGCTGGTATTAGCAGGTCGGACAGCCTCTGCGCAGAGTCCGTGGTCACGTTGATGCCGCGCTCCAAGTCGTAGTTTATCATTCTGCTGTTGTGGTACCTGGGGGGAATAGATTGTTACATTGCGTGTTGGGTGGCTGTGGAAAGTTGCAGTATGAGTGATAAAGAGCAAGGATATACAAGTAGATGTATGGCCAGAAATTATCGGTCGCTAATAATAAAGTATATCAAGAAGAAATACCACCTACGGTCAGTGAAGTCTTTTTTTCCGATCAGAATCCTTACTTTGCTCTTTATCTATTAGTTTATCACCATTCACGAAGGTCGGTAATGCATATACAATTATAGACCTATCGTTTTGGGTATGGTTAAGAAATTCGATATTGTTTATTTCAGGAATCTATGATGTAGCTTGCAGTCTTTAACGCTGCAAAATAATTCCTGTAACCGAAATCCCTATCGTCAGTGTTTCCAAGCCATTTGTAATGGTTTTATCGGCCTCTATCGAGATCTTATATAATCAAATGGCAACATCGATATTGAAAATTCTAATCGTTACCTGTACTTTTTGAGGGCTTTGAAGCAGATGCTCCACATTCAGTATATGAATTTAACAATATCAGCTTACTCACCAGAAGACAAAAGCCGGTGCCTCCGTAGTCTGCACCACTGAGCATTGAAGGCGCAAAGTTGACCCAGGCTTGAGGTACTTCTCTGTAGGTCCTGATATCTGCGCTCGAGCCTCTGCGAAGAAGAAGAGAATTTAGTATTTAATTTCCAACAACATAGCCACTAGTTCAATCCGTGATGTGATCCGTGATTTTTCCTTTTAGATTATAATTAGATATTGTGGATTCTGAGAAGGACTACCAAATGCCAACTAGGCTGTATATTGAAATCAAAATTTAGAAAAGTTTTTAATATCAATATTAGGTTGGTGGTAGGTAATTCGATTCCGCCTGGGTTGCGAGCACCGTGTATAATGGTGAAAAATCCTATAGTGATATATGCAAGTGTGTTACTGACAACCAATGCGGTGAAGGAAAACTCTTCATACACGCAAATGACGTGTTTTTAAAGCCTTTGTACATTTGATTTCGACCAGGCCAGCGTAGTTTGGTCATCCGATTGCACTACGCTCATCGTGAAGTGCATTGCAGTCAATTTTTCGTGTCTGTATAAGAAAGCAAGATTTTGGTACTGTCGGCAAATTAGGCCATACTCTTCTTCAAAGTCAAGTCTATGAAACCATGTTGGGTCTTCAGAAATCTTTTCTAAATCATATAATATAACTGTGGAATAATAATAGGTAAAAGAAAATGTATCTTTACCTAATAGTAGCTAACTGAATACAGTTAAAATACAATAAATAAAGCTGAAACAACACGCACAGCTTCATGGCAGCATTTAAATCTCAATTCAATCCGACGGTTTTCTTAAACAACATATTTATATGCAAATGACTTTTGACCCTGACTCGTAACAGTCTCATAACCGTTCAGTGGACAGGGGCGGAGTTAGGAGGTAATAGGGGGCGTGGACCCCTGCATGAATATACAAAAGATAAATATTGTAAAATACACGGCGCGGCGGTTTAGTGGTGGGTTCGAAACCCACTGACTTTCTGATTCATTTGAGTATTGATATCCAATATCCACTTGAAAGGTATAAATATCGGAGGATTACCGTAATATCCTTGAAATTTCCAAGAATTTATAGGTATAGTATGTGAAGTCCGCTAACCCGAACTAAATCAGCGTAGTAATCTACAGCCGATGATCTCCGAATTGTAGTCGCTGAACATATGTTAAAAAGTGGTAGAGCATTTTTTTACCTCGTTAAAGCTACACCCATGGCGTCGTGTTGACTATGGATACCACTGCCTCATAGAAAGTTTTCTAGTTGTTCATTGTTTTAAGTGAGTTAACTTGAGTATTTAAACTGTTGCTTGTTCAGTGAGATTGATGGAGACTATGGCTAGTGAATAATCGTATCCGAAAGAATAGCGACTTTATTTATTTATTTATTGCACTATAAATAAAAAAAAAATGCAATGAAATAATATTTAAAAAAGAAGTACTAAAAGCGGCCTTGTCGCACTGGGCAATTTCTTCCAGGCACCACTTTATACGATGGTGGGAATTGAGAAACTCATAATAGTCACCAATGCAAATATGTCGCATTTCGCTTTTATTTCCAAAAGATTACAGCATGGTCTCAAAAGATGACAGCATTCTCCCAAAAGATTACAGCACAGAGTTCTTTAAAATAGGAGTTCAAATGTTCTTACAGGGTTGGTAACGCACGAGAGACACATCTGGTGTGCAACTTATAAAGGCTATGGTGACTGCTTACTATCAGGTTGGCCATATGTTTGTTTGCCTTCTTGTATTGTATTGTATCAGCCCATATACGCCCCACTGCAGGGCACGGGCCTACTCTACAAACGAGGGTACGATTAAGAGTGGTTCGGCCATATAGTCCTAAGTCCACCACGCTGGCCTAGTGCGGGTTGGCGGACTTTACATACCATAGAAATTCTTACAAATCGCTATGGTATGCAGGTTTCCACACGATGTTTTCCTTCACCGTTATAGTGCGTGGTGATTGACTATCAATACACACAATATGACTCCGAAAAGTCAGAGGTGTGCCCTGGGATTTGAACCCACAATTGAATGTAGAATGTTTGCCTTCTTAGTTGTATAAAAGCCTGTGCTAGCAGGCCGGAATAATTGTGTGGTTACTCTATTTGTAACCACTTTACACACCCGTATAAAAAATCAATGCCAATTTTATATAAAATAATTCTTTACACAGTACATAAACTTAAACGTATTCGCAAATGTAGCCGCGATACTTCAAACAGATTCCAAGATCCAATTCAGAGAAATGTTTTCGATAAACAAACATTCAAAATCTAAGTTATATTCCACACGCGAAGGCGCTTAAACCAATTTAAACCGAAACCAGCTTTTAGTTACATTAAATAACGTCTTGTTAAGAGGATTATTTCGGCAGCGAAATGGAATAGAGTTTGATTTATTACACGTTTTTGCTTTGATTTTCAGTTGTTATAATTTTATTGCTAAATTTCTCTAGTAATGATATGTTTGGGTGTGATTTGTGAGATCCTAAATTTAAATTGCAGTTAGGTGATGTGTTTTTGGACTTAAGAAGTCTCATATTATTTGTCCAGGACTGGGATTGGTGCCTGGTGGGGTTATAAGTTATTAGACGGTGGTCCAACACCATTCGATGCCATTAAGCCGACATGCTGAGATGCTTCTTCACACTACGGCGGTAAGACCCAGAATTATAGGAAGGAGAGAACAAGTGTGACGGCAGACAATTCGACACATTTATGTATTCTTTTGTTATTAACTATTTATTACACCAAATAGAGATAATATAAATGTAATTTAATAAATGAATAATACACCCAACAGTTATGTATGCATAATCCTGTTCCCACACTAAGATCGAGTCTTGTGTCGTGGGTATCAGAAACTACGGCCGACTTTTCGGTCTTAGAAACACCCAGACCCGAAACAAATACCTGTGGACCACACTAACATATTTTGTCTCAGTACGGGGATCGAACACGCGGCCTCTCGTTTTACAGCCGATGTCTAAGCAACTGTGTTGCGGAGGCTATCAATTGTACATTTAAAAATTATTTCGTTGAAAGTTGGACATAGTATTGCTATGCTACAGTTCTAGATCAGATATTCTAAATATTTTCTAAGCAAATTACATAATGACCCCCAAAACACCCAAATGCGTCCCAGGTTCAACAAAGCGGATGAAGTGGCACAACCCAAATATAATTAAAATCGCTCTTTAGGCCACGTGCTGGTCCCGACGGCTTTATTTCAAGCACAATTCTGTTTTAAAATACTATTACGAAAACATTACGTGGTGTTCAAATCGCCTTTTCGATGTGGAAGCCAGTTTTTTTTTTGGGGGGGTGGTGTAGTGGACCGCCAGCATGTGAAATGCTCAGTGTCAGATACTCTACCGGATATATCCAGACTGCGACCGAAAACGGAGCCAGGTGGTAGTTTTAGTGACTACAGACACAATGCAACCAAATTTTTTTGGAAAAACGAACGAAAATTTTATTTTTGGTATTTTTTTAAGTATTATCATTTTAGGTGGTAAATACATAGTTTTAGCTAAAATAATCAATTAAACCCTTGCGTTAAAAGTAAAAGGGTGTACATTTTTATTTTAGGAAAAACTATGTATTACATATTTATCATCCAAAAACGATGATTAGTAAAAAAAAATCGTCGCTTTTCACGAAAATTTTAGTTGCATTGTGTCTGAAGTCACTAAAACTACTACCTGGCTTTATTTTCGGTCTCAGTCTGGAAATACGCGGTATCATATAAATGTTAGAGAAATTAATCTGTGCTAATATAAAACGAACGTTTGTTGGTATGCTCTAATTTCTAAAACTATGAATTGAATTTAGAAAATTCATTTTATACACGAGGACCCGATTTTTGGAGAAAGTTGTAGAGTATTCAACATCACGCTATAACTGTTAGAGAGCTTTAAAAATATATGATAATATTTGAAAACATTTTCTGGTGTGATTCATTGTTAATCTTTTGTAAATCAGTATATATTGGTGTATATTAAGATAATATTAGATGCTAATTACAGACATTTTTAACATAAAAAGCACTTGAATCAGAACCCTCACTCTTGGCACTTTAAATAAAAAAAAGGCCCCACACAAGCGGCATACTCGTAAAGGTAAGATTAATCCCGCCGCGACGCACGCCACAAAAAAGGTCATCGATAGTCGAAACGTAGTTTTGTCGGAGCTGAACTAACACGGAATCAATTTCGCACGGACCCGGCAACTTTCTGCGCGGATCGCTGAAATTGTTCCGCGCGACCGGCGCGGCGGATAATATTTGTGCTCCAGATAAAGGTTTTGTGACTACAGATTTGCGCTAAGCTCTCAAATATCGGCCCCTTGTATGCGGATTCATTACATGCGGTCTAGTTAAACGCGGACTGGCTATACGCGGTTTCACTATCCGCTGTCTCCTTATACACGGACTCGTTATACGCGGTTAATTATAATCTTTGTGACCTACAGTTTTTTTTTAAATATCCGTGTTCAGTATACAAGGTCCCAAAAACACGGTTTTGTGTTAAGCGGCCTTAATATACAAGGTCATGGTATAGACGATTTTGAATGAAGCAATTTTCAGCCAAGGGCGGTATGAAAAGACTTGAATCTGTGCCGTTTAAATGCTTTTCAAAAGCTGTGTTTGAAGTAGTTGAGACAAAAAACCTGAATGGTAAAGAGTTCCAATAATCACTAACCTTCACAGCCTCCGCGGCGTAGTTGGTTAGACGCCGGCTGTGAAACGACGCCGAGACAAATATTTTTCTGAACCAACCTTTGTTTCGGGTCTGAATGTTTGTGGACCAAAAAGTCTCGTAGTTTCTTATACACAAAGCAGGATTTGTATTTCAGTGAGTGGTCAGTGGTAGTAAATGGTAGAGCAACGTGTCACTGAACACCGACTTAAGCAATTATTATTATGTTTTACTGGCTGATAAGCCGTAACCGCCCGGGTGGCGACCCCCGCACACAAAGTGGAAAGTTATGTGACTAGTTTTTCATAATTTCAGATGGTAACGCATTTGCAACGAAATACTGTTATAAGCTTAAACTTCGGTGAATCTTAGCTTTCTCCAATGTTTGGAACCTTTTTCTAACCTTAACAATGTTGAGTTTCATGTCGCGTAGAGAGTATTTGTGGGGAATCCTATACCGCTATACTATGTTTATTTATTTATTTATTCAATTAGATACACCATCGACAGTTACACATATACAATAAAATACGGTGGAGTAATTATAACATTGGACAATGTGTACTATCATTACAAGTAAATAAAAAATAAATACACCCAACAGTCACATACATAGTCCTGACCCCACACTAAGATCGAGTCTTGTGTAGTGGGTATCAAGAACTACGAGAGACTTTTCGGTCTCACAAACACCCAGACCCGAAACAAATACTTGTGGTTCTCACAAACATTTGTCTCGGTGCGGGGATCGAACCCGCGGCCTCTCGTTTCACAGGCGGCGTCTAACCAACTGCGCCACGGAGGATGTCATAACAAGTGAATAATACATTCTTGAAAATTGAAATTATTGTTGAAACAGATTATTGGTATTAATCACAATAGATCAGCATGCAGAATTATTAAATAATTATCATAATGAGAAATTAGAACTAACATTACTGTGTAAATGTTAAGAACAATATATGCCCTATAAAAATTGGCATGGCTGGCTGAATGCAAATGCTGTTTCAGTTTTAAAACGCAACCAACCTGCAGAAACATCAAAGAAAATAAGCCAGGCGAACTTCTAACTTGTTACCCGATTCCAAGCGTTTAATCTACTTGTCCGAATTTCGGCCTATCACAATATTGTTTCATGTAAAAGGTTACTAAACCCTCTCCGTTAATTATAAAGGTACTTTTACAAATGAAGATATACCGGGGAGGATCCTTTCGCTGTATGCGGTAAATATTTGTTTAGTAAACATACATACATAAACTCACACCTTTTTCCCAGAAGGGGTAGGCTGAGGTACGAGCTGAGGCATATTTCACAAATTCCTGCCTCCGGGCTGATAATGAATAGAAAAATCCAATATCACTTTGCCCGACCCGGGATTCGAACCCGAGACGTCAGCTTTGTAGTCGTACCGTATTACAACTACGCCACCGAGGCAGTGCTTAGTAAGCATTTCATGGAAATGTTCTATATTTTGCACGGAAGGGAGATAACAAGTGGAAGTGACACAACTGCACGCCCTGTGGCAATATGCGCTGTCGATTTATCGCTGAAGATTCAAATTTCAACTTTATCGTATTAATATAGGATAGTTTTTCGTTTGTCTTTATAATAACGTTTTTCGATGAAACTAGTCTGTATTTTAAGCAAAATAGATAAAAAAATGTTAGCAAATAACCTATATTAAGCATATTTTTACGTGCTTGTAGACAATATCAAAAACGCTTAGATTTTTTTTTAAATTTCAATTAATGGCGAGACGAGCATGCCATTCGCCTGATGGTAAGCGATACGACCGCTCATGGACAGTAGCAAAACCAAACAACACCATGAATTACAACGCAATGCTTGGCATTCCACCGCGCTTGCCATCCTGAGACATAAAGATTAGATATTACTTACCTACTACATCTAATCGTAGGAAAATACTGGTAGGCGGATGCGAGGACACTTGGCACTCGTAGATGCCCGCGTCCCTTTTCTGAACGAACCTCACTTTCAGAGTCCAGTCCTGGAACAAAAACCTTCGTTAAAATGCTAGCAATTCGCAAGGACAATAGGTACGACAAGAGGTAGGAGAGGTGCAACCAGGACACCCACATTTCGCCTTCTATTTTTCGTCGCACGATGTGATAGGGGGCGAGCCTATCGCAACATCGGGCACAAATTCTGGACTCCGGGCTGATACTGAATAGAAAAATCTGGGTGTTTGTGAGACCGAAAAGTCTCTCGTAGTTTCTGATACCCACGAAACAAGATTCGATCTTAGTGTGGGGTCAGGACTATGTATGTGACTGTTGGGTGTATTTATTTATTTAAAAATCCAATATTGCTCTTTATTAAAGAACCAAATAACCCTTACCTCAGAATGTTGGAGGTGTATAGCTTGAAACCTCTGATCGGAACTGTATGTAGTCAAGCCGACTGTAAGAAGGTGATAGTCTTTTCTTCTGATCCATGAAACCTGCAACAAAAGGAATGTTAGACTTACAACCTTTTCAGCGGTCAAAAGTTTTCTAGGGAATATATTTGAATCTCAAAGGTTAGACAAATCAACACAATGTTGTGCCTAAGTACAACAATAATATATTGAATACTGAACGCCAATTTTGATTTTATAATCCATGATTCATCGATACATGAATTCCCTTTGAATGAATTTCGGTTAACATTGTATAAATACATTCATTTATCCTAAAATATCGGAACCTTGTTATTTCTTAGTTTTTGTGGGTATATTCTTCTCGTTTATTTTAACTGTATTATTCAAAATTGCCGTGTACTTTTGTGTTGTCAGTGACGATGTAAGACGAAGTATTCGGACCCCATGGTACAGGCTTGCCTAGTGAGAAGACCACGTATGTTTTAAAATGTTTAATTCCAAAAAAAAAACAATTTTATCCTTTTTTAAATGTCAGAATGCTAAAGTTAATTTGTGATTTTATTATAAAATATTTTCATTTTCATTTTACATGTCTGGATCCTTTAAGTTCCGTAGTTCTTGTGTTCGAGTACATTCCTACTTTTAATACTTGTTTGTATTTAAATGAATTATGAAAGGGAAAAAAAGGTAGTCTTAATAAGAAGGTGATTAATTGTTTAAATACTATTCTCAAACAAAACTGAACAGCAAATCCACAAGCAGATCAGATTTATCTAGCCAACCAACCGTCAAATCGTATTCAAAACAGTGTCACCACATTACACAGCATGGGTTTGACCTATTTACTGCAACAATTACATTAACACATACAGTGGACAGTGGAATTATCTCCGGATTGCGGTCAGGCTCACAGCGATCGCATGTGCTGTTCTTGTTACTGGCTATTCGTAATCATTGTGGTCACCTTACAATGAACAGTGGGTAAATCCTTTATTAATTCTTTTGAGAAGTATTGCTTTTCTGAAATAAAACTTTTTACGGATTTTATTGGCGATTTGGTTTAATTTTTACATTTTTTAACTTCCCGATGTTTCGAGTGCTTTACAGTTTTCGTGGTCACGGGGCGCACTGAGGTATTAGTCATCCACTCAGTGACGGTAACCGTAAATCTAAGAAACCATCTCTTTGTTTTCTATTAAAAGCAAATTATGATAAGCTTATTTTAAAGAACTATAAACCAGCTTACTTTAAACCAGTCTTCAATGAAAAGGATTGAAATTATACTGACATATCTCTGTATAAAAAATACGTGAAAGTGAAGCTATAATTTCATATTATTGTTGAGAAAATGTGCTAACGCCCCAGCAAATTTTATTTATTTATTTATTTATTGGAATTAATAAAATTCCTTCGTTCGTATTATGTCCAAGCTGTTGTCAGTTGAAGATTCTTCCACCAATAGACATACTAAGCTGAACATACACAGGTTAAAAATATAGGTAAGAGAACTTGTTTGATGACAAAAAAATATATATTCGTTTGATGACGTTCTGAGCAAAATTTTTTACGGCTCATTGTGGTTTTACTGGAACATAAGTTTTCAGTGTTCTAAATTTATTTAACTGCGTAGTATTTCTGATAGTAGGTAACATAGCTTCTATAAGTCATAGAATTAGCCTAAATATCCCCAAGACAATAAACCTAACGCCTAACTTTAAAAAACCGCCAAGGCCAAAAACAATGCAAATGCTAAAATTTCACAACAAAAGGCAGACTCAAAAACACGCTACATTTGCTGAAACGAAACAAAAAGCCTTGTAATCAACAGAGCACATAAATTGCACGGAGCATTAAGCCTCGTTGCTTAACCTTGCGAATTAATTATCCCGCTTGGGGTAAACGGTGTTTTGCTACTAATTATGTGTGTGCTATCGATTTATCACTTAAATGCTGGTTAGCGTTTTGTAGGTATTTTACAAATGGCTTTTGAGTTCAGATGATATGACTGCAAGGGCTAGCGCGCACGGGGACTTTTGTTCGAGTGACAAAAAAGTTTTTGTCACTGCGTCGTCACGTCTCTAAAGCAGTATACGCTCATGATAGAGGTAGTAACAAAATTGTCACCCAATTATCACATCGTTACATGCGTGTATCTCCATACATGCCTCAGATATCTTAATAGCGACGAAATAGTCACGGAGACAAAAGTCACCCGAGCGCGCTAGCACTAAAATTCTCTCACGTAACACATCCTGAGCTATGCTTTACAGTGGCATGTTAAGAATTGACATCGATGTCTGAAGCTTCAAGATCTGATAAGGATACTGGCTAATTTAGCTTACATTGAAATTAAAAGTCGAAGAGCCACACTATACCACGTGGTCTTTCGTCTGGTCGTTCAAAAAGTTTATTTTGTAATAAAGATAATTAAATAAACCGTTTATTTGGGCTACAATTAGTACAAAACTATCATGAAAATTAACAATCAATCAATTAAGTAATTATTACGAAAACATATTATGTACGATATTGTTGCCGCAATAAGGCCCCAGCTCAGCAATATGACACAAGGGCATTTCTGTTTGCCTTGGATTGTGTTTGATTGACCTTCCCTAATGATATGATATTCATATCCCTTCGTATCGTAATCATTGTCACAGCTTGAACTCATGTTTATTGCATTATTTCACTCGTCACTGAGTACCACAGTACAGCGTTGTTGTTATCACAGGTTGTTTACTGGTTGATTGACGTATCATTTTAAAGGAACATGGCGCCTAGCGTTTTCACATATTTGCGCGCATAAATTTAAAATTAAAATTTTAAATAGATTTTTATTGGACTTGCCGACCGAAAAAATATTTGATTTTTTTTAAATAGTTTGTCTTAATCTTAGGAACAACTTATAAGACTTTTTGAAAATGGGTGGAATACCCTATTGAGAGATGATATTATTCTGGAAAACGCTATACCCACTATCTGCATCTGTATCAGCCCATATACCTTCCACTGCGGGGCACGGGATCTACAATCGAGAGTACGATTGAGAAGGGTTAGGCCGTATAAACCTATATAATTCACTATACCTGTTATCGCATTGTAACCTTTCAGCTGTTCTGTTACAAAAAACACTATTTTAACTATATTATACTTATCATAGCAGCAACAAATTATAGATACTTTAATGCGCCATATACCGAGTATATTAAGACTGCGACCGAAAACGAAGCCAGGTGGTAGTTTTAGTGGTAACAGACACAATGCAATGAAAAATTTCGCAAAAAAAGGGACAGTTTCCTTTTTGCAATTTCTTAAACATCATCATGTTTGGGTGGTAAATACCTAGTTTTTGCGAAAATAGTAATTTAAACCATTGCGTTCCATTGCGTCTTTAAAAATAAACAGGTGTACATTATTATTTTAGTAAAATTATGTACTTATCACCCAAATACGATGTACAGTAACAAAATACTCAAAAAAAAAATGTAAATTTTTAGTTGCATTGTGTTTGAAGTCACTAATAATACCACCTGGCTTCGTTTTATATCGCGGTATTGAGATACCCTGTATATTATGTATATTTTACTGTAGATTGCAACGTTCATTTACATAATGTAGTTTAAGTAATAGGTGAAAACGTAGTGGAGTGTACACTTTACTAACCTAATCTTAAGATATTTTTTCGAGGAACATAACTGTATACTTGTTTGTTTTCCCAAAAAAAATAAAATAAAAAGCATTTTATTCACTAAGTCCTACATTACAAATACACAAACAAACATTAATACAAGTGAAACGTGTACTGTTAATAGCAGGCCGGCTCGCAATTAAAGGCGGAGCTTAGAAGCCAAGGAGTTTACGCGAAGGAGAATTTTAATTTCAACGCAGATGTCTTCGCTGTTTATTTTCAAGACGTCTTGCTCTTACTTTACGTTTGGTTATTATAAACAGTGAAATATCTTTCGCAGTTTTAATTTTCAGTTTTCAGTAGGATAGTTTTATGTATTGTTTGTATTATTTTACATACGAGCCTATATTAATTATTAAGATAAAGAAAAAATGACAAAACAGCATTAAATATTTTTTGAAATTAATTTGGTGTATTTCAAAATTGGAATGGTGACGTGGTAGAATGTCTTCCTATCTCATTCATTTGCGCGCATTTTAATGCCAATGACGTCAGCATCCTTATTGAGAATCTTTTTTCTGTTACTTGATTATAATTATCCCCACTACAAGGTAACAAATATTTCTAACTTGCTTAATTCTGAGTAGACCTACTTACAAAATATTTATGTTAGAAATTGATTAATTTATCTTTTGTTACAAAAAAGAAATCAGGAGTCGAGTATTGGAATTTTGTAAGTAAGTAAGGGCGTTTGACTACTACATTTGCCTAGTATGGACTACATACAAACATAAACTCACGCCTTTTTCCCAGAAGGGGAGGCAGAGGTGCTATCAGGACACCCACATTTCGCCTTGTATGCTTTGTCCCACGATGTGATAGGGGCGAGCCTATCGCCATATCAGGCACTAATTCCAATATCACTACCCGACCCGGGATTCGAACCCGAGACCTCAGCTTTGAAATCGTACCGTAGTACAACTACGCCACCGACGCAGGATGGACTACAGTTCTATATAGTGGGTACGAATTGGTTACTAGGTATAACTTTGTTGCAGAAAGCAACGAGCAAAAGTTTAGCTGTCAATATTACATTTTATTTTCTATCTCCCTTCCTTCCCTATTTTAGCCCACAAAGCCAATTCTATGCATGCCATAATCAAACCTTATAGACAAGAATTTATTATATACAGTATACAATAATTATATGGCCTAACCACTCTCAATCGTACACTCAATTGTAAAGCAGGCCCGTGCCCTGCAATGGGACGTATATTGATTGATTGCTGATACAATACAATACAATTATAATACCCCAACGAAAGCCCAGCTATAAATATAAAACTAAAACCCACAGCTGAGTAATAAAAAAGTGATGTTTATTAACCAATTAGCAATAATTAGGTATCTTCATTAGGCTGGAATGAGCGATTTATTACCAAAGAAAACTCCAACCACTTATTAGCTCGTTCATCATTTACTTTTTGCTAATATTTCAGAAAAAGTGTTGATATAGCTTTTCATAATAATAAATGAACAGAGTTCGTACATAGTTTTGTGAACCACAATATCCAGTAAATAAGGGATAAGGAATGACTGTGGCTCGTCAAATCTGTAATACAGTATTACAAGAAAATCCTCTCCGATCCACGACGCGCATTTGGGTATCTCAATTGTAGTATTAAAAAAATACGAGAAAATTATATAATAAAGCATAACATAATACACGTAAGTTATAATACACGTTTTAATATCAAGATTACCCTAAAATCTACTAAGTTTTAAATTCTGACAACAACACACGTTCTGACAATGCTGAAACGTCGCGCCGCACGTTGCTTGTTACGAACGCGGTTGTTAGCAGCGTAAGGTGAGTTTCCCTATTTTTTACTTTATTTTATTAAGATTATGTTTATTATAATATTATGTGAAACGGATCTTATAAATAAAACACATAAATCATGCCTGATAACACCTTCATCGATCGGACAGAGTTTCTTGGTCACCCTGTATACATAGAAAACATACGTGATGTTATAAGTTTTCAATTACGTCTCATTCGTTGTGTGAGATATTGGAATGCAATGCACTTGGCAATGACGTTGCTAAAGACCCAACTTGTAACCTAACTTTATCCCTTCCATTTTATTTTCAACGGGATCCAAAACAGTGTATAATTACGTAAACGATGTGTGGTTATTATTTTTTATAAGATACGATGTTTCATTCGCCATTCATATACATTAAAAGACTTGCTATTAAACCACGACATATAGAAACAAAGAAGAGAAAAAACATTCCTGATAAAAAATCAGCTTTCTTTCACTCGCCAAAAATTATGAATATTACTCCAAATCGGGCTAATTTAAATTCATATTCAGCAGGTATAAAGTTATCAACCTCTTTAAATGGCAACTTTGACCCTATCTCGATGGTATTGTCCTGGGAATCACATTACGCCGTTATAACCGGAACGGTACTAAATCGTGCGAAAACGGTTCATTCGCTGTTTAACATCGGGAAATTTAGCATGTTAAGATATTGAAATATTATTTTTGAAGCTGTTAATGCATTGGGTATTTTTTTTAGGACATAAAAGTTTGCCCAAATTGCATACCCGGATGCCTAATAGCCTTTTCCTCTTCCCATACTTTGTCCTTCCCGCTGCCCTCTTGATTTGATGGTCCGGCAACATATTATACCGGGTATATCTAGTCTGCAACCGAAAACGAAACTAGGTGGTACTTTTAGCGGTTACAAACACAATGCAACTAAAATTTTCGCAAAAAAAGTGACAGTTTTTTTGCAATTTTTTTAAATTTCATCGTTTTTCGGTGGTAAATACCTAGTTTTTGCGAAAATAGTAATTTAAACCCTTACGAATTATTGCGTCTTTAGAAATAAAAAGGTGTACATTAATATTTTAGGAAATCTTTATCACCCAAATATGAATCTTTTTTGCGAAGATTTAAATTGCTTTGTGTCGGAAGTCACTAATACTACCACCTGGCTTCGTTTTCGGTCGCAGTCTTGATATACCCTGTATATGGTCCAAGCGATGTGGATGTTCATGAACGACAGTATTCACTTACCATCAGATGACCTGTTTGCTCGCTTGCTGGACCTATTGCATAAAAAATTGTGAGGACCATATTTAGGGAAGAATATTAATCATAGTTACCAACCAAGAAAGAGGCACTTTTGAAAGAAGATTTCGCTGGTAGAATATTTATATTCAACCGTATAGAGACGACCTTACGCCATGGAAAAACACAACGTTCCACGCAAGTGAACTATGAAACGCGTTTCAAGTGGAGTCTGTTTATACCAAATATCGAATAAGTCGGCGTAATAATGTCAACCCTGCCGTCCTCAAGCTAAAATGCCGTTAACTGCCATAACCCTTTTTTGAGTTATGCGCAAAAAAACATTTTTTTTGTTTTTAATATGCTACTCAATAACTAGAAGTCATATTTAAAACTTTGAAATACTGAATAATAGATCTCAGGAAGCACTTTTCAATAGCGAAACTTTTTTTTCTGATTATACTTGCATTTAAAAGTAAAAATTGGTCAGATGTTGGTTAACGGCATTTTAGCTAGAGGACGGCAGAACCGTAAAAGTAAACAATTACAGTCTAAACTACATTGCACTTTCAAAAAGCTGCATTTTAGTCACTGACTCACTTAGATAAATTCGAATTTCCCATCATATGTACAGTCGACTCGCCACTCAACCATACTCCCCTTCAATTCACTCACAAACCTAATAAACGTATGCATCTATACAATTTGATAGCCAAGATATATCCCTCTTCAATGCAATGCCTTTCAAAATCAGGAAGAAATGCAAAAGAACTCTTGAGCTCTCGATAGTGAGTCGTAATTGGCGTCGGCGTACCCAAACGTAAAAAGGATAAAAACCTTTAAATTCTTTTGTGTGGAGCTTGCGTCTCCGGAATCGAATTTAAAACGAATTCTCGAGCAATATCTTACTTCATTAATGGTTTTTGTCTGGATGTCTGTCTTGCATATTTTTAGGAGTTATTGCTGTGGTTATTTTGCATCTACAGTCTACCTTTTTGATAAAGGTAGATACTCGTCTTTCACGCTAGCTTGTTGTGGGTTGATGACTTTATATAGCTTTGAAATGTTAAGAAGATGTTGATGAAAAATTATAAAAATGTTTAAGTTTCATCACAATATTATTTGCGTGTAACGGCCTTATTCATTGACAGTTTTAAAACCTTTTTAGTGATCGAATGTTTTGTCTTCTTCGCTCAAACTGAATTCAAAAGTCGTTCGAAAGGGACAAAACATTCCATAACTAAATAGGTTTTAACACTTTTTATGAATAAGACGTTAAGTAAATAATAATTAACGATGAATATGCATGTAATTTCTAGACGAATAAAATGACTATCGGTGTAATATATCGACTCTAAAAGTGTTTATTTATTTATGTTTTTCATACAAAGTATAGAGGCAGACTTAATGCCTCAGGCATTCTCTCTCTGTCAAATATTGTAAATGTTGCAACATATCAGTTCAAAATCGCTTACTGCTCTTATCCATTCAAGGGTTCAATTGATAGGACATCAATTATAAAAACAATAAACATTAAATAACATTGATTTCCTAAAGTAAATTCGAGGAACAGTCTAATTTCCGCTAGTATTACACGATTCAAAAGTTTTGGCTGCATGCCCTCATTTCACGTTCTGTGTGGTTTTGCGAGTCCAAGCCGCAGCGAGATGCTTTATGGACTAATCCAGTTTCCAAAATGATTAATTTAGTCTAAGTCTAGTCCGTTTTCCAAGTTTAAAGTAGTCGGCGATGACCTTATGCGGAAGAAATTTCCACGAACATTGCAGCTATTGTATGATTTAAGGTTTAGTAGGAAATATTATAACACAATATATAATTATTAAATACTAAATAGAATTAGATCTTTCAATTTACCGAGTAACTTTAGAATAAACACGCATACTTATTGATTTAATAGACAAAAGGATAAGATAAATGCGTGGTGGCCTGTTGGTAACGGACCAGACGCGGCTGCCCACATGTTCACGGTGTTCGCGGGTTCAAATCAAGGTCATAACTCTGACTTTTCGGAGTCATGTGTGTATTTATAGTCAATCACCACGCACTATAACGGTGAAGGAAAACATCGTGAGGAAACCTGCATACCATAGCTATTTGCAAGAATGGTATGTAAAGTCTGCCTACGCGTACTAAGCCAGCGTGGTGGACTATAATGCCTAACTCCTCTCAATCGTACTCTCAATTGTAGAGGAGGCCCGTGCCCTGCAGTGGGGCGTATACGGGCTGATACTGATACTGTCTGACTGATAGATATTATTTAATTTAATCAGATATACTCACTATTCCATCTCCAATATTCCGAATAACACACGGCAGGAGCGCGGTAGACCCGGTTTGGGAGGTGACCACGGTGTTGTTCTCAGTCCCGAACTGCTTCTCAGGGGTGTGGCTGTACAGGTCTTCTAGAGGAGGGAACGAGACGGTGAGCTCGTTCTGATCCACTCGCACAGTTGTGGAGGGGGCTGGTGATGACGGGCCTGGGAAAAAAAACCTTTATTTATTTTCAAAATTACAGGCTAATTGTTTGTGGAATATGCACCTCAAAAACTATGTTAGTAGATATTTTATTTTGTAAAATAACTTTTTGTTAATGAATACAGCATCTTGATGTGTAGATAATTATATGCTTATTTAGTTTTATTTGTCTTCCTTTCTTTATTTATTTAATTTCTTTTTTTTTACACTGCCCTCTCTTTCTCCTTCTCTTAAATCCATCCCATGGTTGTCTGTAAGACATTACTTTATGCGATAAGACCGCCATTTGTACTTTTTTTTTTCTTGTGTTTCTGTATGTTAATTTACTGTGTACAATAAAGATTTAAATAAATAATACGAGTAGATATCGCTGAATCTTTATCTTTGAACATAGTGTAGTGTTAGGTATTGTGTTGTTAGAATGTTGAAGCTTAATCAATCTTACTTATTGTTCAATCTGCTTTTAAAAGCTATTGAAGGCTCTGATCATTTGCCATCAAGATATCATTTTTATTACTAGCCTTCTGGTTCTGGGGATTAATTAAAATGTAAATAGGATTATTTGAATTTAAATGTGTCAAACCAAAACGAATTTTTTAACGCATTCTTTATTAAAAGGATAACTCAAAAGTTTGCGTATTTCACTTCTAAATAACATTGCAAACTCCTTTAAAACACATACCTTGATGTTTTTAACAAACCTTAATCACATACACAGTTATTTACAGAACATAATCTTAAACAACTACCCCAGTTAATTTCACAAACATACACCCCAATTATAAAAACACCAAGAGTCTTTCAAACATTAAATAAAAAACAGCCATTCAAATATATATTATCATGTCGAACTATCGAGGATATCCTTATTACCCTGCGGTCATAGTCATTAAATTAACCCCAATACGACCTCCCACCATTAAACCCGTTATATTTCTACATTATAAATGAACAAAGAATTAATTAACCCTCAGAGGTATTAGACCTCTCGTTTTCTGAATAAATAATGTTTTGCATTAACCGTTTAATTTCAGAAGAAAATTTTGTACCAAACTTGATATAATTTTGCTATTTGCATTTGACAGGTAACTCTTCAGTTTTGCGTTTTTAATGGTCAATAAATAAGTAATAGCCAAGTTAAATAAGCTTTTTGATGAGTGACGCAATATGTCATCACGCTTTTCTCGGCGGGGGTAGATAGAGTACAAATAGATATTATATAAACACAAACACAGCAAAATACCAAGTCTTGTATTGTAGGTATCAAAAAATATGTGAGACTTTTTAATGTCACATCACCCAGACTGAAACACATATTTGTGGATTACAAAAATATTTACATTGGTGCGGAGATCATACCCGCGGCCTCTCGTTTCATATCTGTAATATCTAAATATAAAAATATGTTTAATTTATTTTATTAGATCCAGAAAAAAGCAAGCTTCTTGTCTAATAAAAAGTGAAATCCAAAATCTGTCTCACTGGCGTAGTTGTACTACGGTACGATTACAAAGCTGAGGTCTCGGGTTCGTATCCCGAGTCGGGCAAAGTGAGATTGGCTTTTTCTATTAATTATCAGCCCGGAGTCAGGAATTTGTGCCCGATATGGCGATAGGCTCGCCGCCTATCACATCATGGGACGGAACATACAAGGCGTAATGTGGGTGTCCTGGTGGCGCCTCTCCCTACCCCTTCTGGAATAAAGGCGTGAGTTTATGTATAGTTAAATATATGAATACACCCAACAGTCACTCACATACATAGTCCTGACCCACACTAAGATCGAGTCTTGTGTCGCGGGTATCAGAAACTACGAGACTTTTCGGTCCCACAAACACCCAGACCCGTAGTTGTGTTTTGTCGTTACAAAATCGAAACTATTCACCAGTTCTATTTGAACAGCATTCTGTTCACCGTCAAATCCAGTGTGGTCAATATTACCCGCTATTCAAAAATCATTTTGCCAAACGCCCAGATTTATTCGATTATTATTACCAACCAACAGTCGTCCAAAAACGTTGCAATAATGTATGCATGATACCCACCAAATTCACTTCCCACTCTCGGAGTTTAGGCAGCCAAACGCCGATAAAATAGCCAGAAATTGGCAACAATAAATAATATTTTTCCGATAGCTTTCAAATTCGGGAATAAAAGCGTATAAATAAACGACACTGCCCGCGGCGAAAGTCAATGTCCAGTGGTTGTCAATTTTCATTGAAATAGAGTCGAAAATGTGATATACCTATTGAGCGGTGTATTTTTGGCAATTTGTTTTTTTTTTCTGGTAATGGAGTGGTTGGCGCGTAGATTTTTCTAACGCCGGTCCCGTCAAATGCCTGTCGATTTTAAAATTTCTGATTGGTTTAATGTTTTGTCGGAGTAATGGTTTGATTTGAATTTTTGGAGCTGGGTTTAGATTTTTGTCTATTTTTATATTGGTAATATCCGGTGAAGTGCTCGACGCTTACATATTTCATTGGCAATCTGCACCTCGGAAAGGGTGCGTGCTGTCACTGAAAAGAGACTGAAAATTTAGTACCTATATTATGTGAACGCTGTAAGGTGCATTTTTTTATTATTGCAATGAATGGCGTGGCAAGTATGCCCTTCGCCTGATGGTAAGCGATGCAACCGCTCATGAACAGTAGCAAACGAAACAACACCATGAATTACAAAGCAATGCTTGGCATTAAACTGCGTTTGCCATCTGAGACGTGAGATGTTAATTCTCATTATGTCCAGTAGTTACTCTGGCTATGATGTCCTTCAAACCGGAACACAACAGCGCATTTGTCTGATGTTTGGCGGGAATTATTTATTTTGAACTAGTTGTTCCTCGCTCGTTTATGTAGTGTTTATCAATAAACTTGCCGGTTGTCAAAGGAAGCATTAAGATGCAAACTATCTTTCAATCCCTAAACAGCTATTTTCTGACTGAAAGGTCTATATCTATTTCTGTACCCCTGATAATGTGTACGATTTTTTTCTGACGATCAGTTGATTATCTTGAGGGTGTTACAAACAAACACGTTTGTTATGTCTCTATATGCACAAACAACTATATTCTAGAGGAGACCAAAGTCCAATGGTTGCCCACATTTCCACAGCCTTCCATCTGACTCTAGGGGATGAACCTATCACACACAAAATGGCGAACAAATTCCTGGCGTGGTTCCAAAAATCAAAATTAATAGCCCAGGACTGCAATGCTTATAGTATTATAAGCTCTATTGGAAAAATCAGGAGTTGTATTTTAAAGAATTGCAGATAATTTATTTTATTTTACAATTCCTATCTTAAATCCGGCTGTAATATACCCATCGATCTAGTATCATAAATTTATTACTAATTTAAAATTTAAAGAATTTCGGTATTTTAGAGGATAGTTCTGGTTTAGAGGATAATAATCTATCCCAAACACATACAAAGCAATGCTTGGCATTCCACTGCGCTCACCATCCTGAGACATAGGGGTAAAGTCTCATTATGTTCAGTAGTTACTCGGGCAATATTATTTTTATTACTAGTTCAAAGGATGAATTAGTAAAAAAATTAAATTAAGTGCTTTTTTACGTTTTATAATTATCTTAAATATAATTATGCAGCTTTATAGGTTTGTAGTCCCACAATTTTTAGTTCAAGCTGTATTGTCTGTCAGCAAGTTTCATAGTTCCAGTACATTATTAAGGTTCAATATGAGGTAATAATGACATGTTCGATTTTCAATAAATAATTTCTTCATAAGTTTCATGAAAATTATCCCACACCCGGATAATATGGGAATAATAAATATGATAACCGTAATTATCGGGGAAAATTGGAGATCAGGTCAATATTGGCGAAACAGCAAATTAATTTCAGGGAATTATAATTAATCAATCATGAATATTCGCTATTTAATTTTTTAAAAGTACACATTATGATTCAAATCCCAGGGCACACCTTTGACTTTTCGGAGTTGTGTGTGTATTGATAGTCAATGGTGATTATGTGGTGACGCACTATAACGGTGAAGGAAAACATCGTGAGGAAACATGCAAACCGATGCGATTTAAAAAAATACAGTCTATAAAGTCCGCCAACTCGCACTACGCCAGCGTGGCGGACTATATGGCATAATTCCTCTCAGTCGTACTCTCGATTGTAGAGGAGGCCCGTGCCCTGCAGTGGGACGTCTTTGGGCTGATACAGATAGATACATAATTAATAACTTTACGACTGTACTCATGAGAAGGTTATGCTTAGTTTGTGGATTAGCAACGCCAAAAAAATTGCGCTGAACAGAATACTAGAATCGATAAATATACTATATTTGTTACCAGCTGATTGGTAAGTTGAAGTGGCAATGGGCGGGGCACATAGCGCGGAGAACTGATGGCCGATGGGGCCAAAAAGTTCTCGAATGGAGGCCACGTAGCGGAAAGCGCAGCGTAGGACGTCCACCCACAAGATGGTCAGACGACCTAGTAAAGGTCGCGGGACGTCGCCGGATGCAGGCTGCCTCCAACAGGTCACTGTGGAAATCATTGGGAAAGGCCTATGTTCAGCAGTGGACGTCCTTTGGCGGATAGATGGATGGATGGATATTTGTTACCGATCGATGACTGTACATGAATGGGAAACACTAATATGGGAGGTCTATATTAACGTAATAAAACCCAAAACAATGATTTTTAGAATTTTTGTCTATTTGTCTGTGCAGTTATGCGCGATGAACTCGGAAACGGATTTCGATGAAATTTGGTATGGAGGTAACTGATTCCCTGGATTAACACTTATTTAGGAAATAATACTGATATATTTTTTCTTTTTTATAGTCAAACGAATGGGATGGGATTGGATTTCATGCCTTTAATGAGAATGAGACGGGACTGGACAGGATGGGATATTCCGAATAAAGTTAATTTCAAATAAAATTAATCACGCAGACGAAGTTTGCGGGCAAAAGCTATACAGAATATAAGCATATACTCATACATTTCAATCTCCGGAAATTTATATAACGTTTTTACGTTAATACCTGAATAGTGAAACTAAAAAATCTCCCGTAGTTTCTGATTGATATCCGTGATACAAAATTTAATTTTTTTATCTAATTTTGCTAAAATCAATATTTCATATTGTTTTTTCTGTGCATAGTAAAACTCAACATCAAATGAAGATAAATCGAGATGACGTCAATAAACTACAAGAACTAGTAACAATTTAATAAATGATAGAACTATCAAAATCGGTAGAGTCTTGAGACAAGTTTTTAGCCACATCAAGATCAATATACAATAAATCATACAACTGAAAGATAAAAACAGGAATACAATACATTTTATTATAATTCCAGAATAGTAGAGTCGATTTATCATTTCGCTCTCAACAGCTCTACATAGCGCGCCCACTCTACAGGTCGTTTGTCATGCTCTATCACAAGAGTCGCTTTTGTTTTTGCTATATAGCTTCCTGACTGCCTGTGTTGTTAAGTTTAAGCTAGATTTTGAGTTAGAGTTTATGAAATGTCTCTTTTTTGGTATTTACTTTATGGAAAATCTAGTTTAATCGGTGGCGTAGTTGTACTACGGTATGATTACAAAGCTGAGGTCTCGGGTTCGAATCCCGGGTCGGGCAAAGTGATATTGGATTTTTCTATTCATTATCAGCCCGGAGTCAGGAATTTGTGCCCGATATGGCGATAGGCCCCTCCCTATCACATCATGGGACGGAACAAACAAGGCGAAATGTGGGTGTCCTGGTAGCACCTCGGCCTACCCCTTCTGGGAAAAAGGCGTGAGTTTATGTATGTATTTATTTTAGGATTTCAGAGAATTTGGGAGGATTCAGAAAAAAAATAAGATTTTAGTTTAAGATTTGTCTTAGTAAATCTACGTAAGTGTAAAGTATTTTGGGTAACAGGCCGGCATAATTGTGTCGAATTCGACATGATCACGTCATGACGATGGATATTATCTATATTAGACTGCACTTAACATAATGGTCATTTTGGTTATAAATCGTATGCGGTCTCTTGGTGTCCTAATGCTTTGTTGTCAGAATATTAGGAATAGTTGTCTCTCTTCACATTTTGTTATATGTCTAGTTATTAAATTACTTTTACAAATGGTTGTTCTTTATTTTTAAAAAACATGACTTAAATAGTAATATTTAAAATTTTCAAAATTTTGACAAATAATCCCAAAGTAATAGTGGAATTATCTAGAGATCAATACGAACACCCTGTATAGTGTGACATGACATTTTGTTGACATGTACCACACTCTATCTCCTTCTGTATCTCCAATTATTCCACTCCGTCAATCTTTCATTCCGTTGTCCCGTCCACTCAAACCTGCTAATGAGCTTATATTTATACGTTCAAAGAAAAATATTTATACAGGATAGCGGTACTCGACTTCGATATTCTTGAAGTGGAGCCTCGTTGATATTTATCGGATCAGAATAATTTTAGATTGCCGAAATTGATTCGATTGCTGTCTCACTTAGGATATTCCAGTGTGTTTGACATGATTTCTTAATGTAGAGTATTTTTAAATGAATGATATGATATTTAATTTGGGCTATTTTTACTGGTTTCATGTATGACAATAGTAATAAATTAATACAATTTGGTTAAAAAAATCACATTTGTTATTAGCACAGAGAAAAGAAATTCAAGGCAAAGCATTGATGCACATCCAAAATTTATTTTTCCCATGATAAAATAATAAGAGTAGAGTAAGTGAAACCATAGTCTCTGCAAACCTGTACATTAAAGCTAATGCAAATTTTTTACATGTAAAAATAATGGGTAAAAATAAGAGTTTTTAGTTAAAATCAAATGTAAAGCTTGTCTTTACCACATTTCTTTATTATGTATAGGTTTTTTCATCTTCTTTGATAATTTTACACTGATATTACACCATAACTGCGTTCTTATTTATTCAAGACATGTACGGCCGGAAAATAAAGACATTTTTAACTGAAAACACACGGAAATTTCACGGAACAACTTTTTTAAGCCGTCCGCAGACAAACTTCAGCAAATGGTAAAAATTAAGGGTAACTCCACTGTTTACTTCGGCTTTTTTTGCTGACCGTCGAAAAAGTTGGGGGTTCCAAACCCGGTCCGTTCACAAATTTTCCACAGTTAATGTAGTTGAAATTTGTGTGAAACTCTAAACAGCAGTTTTGCGACCGTACGTAGGTTTTTTCGGCTCTGATTCTGTACTTTTACGCGGTAGAGTTGGATTTTTGTATTTGTTTTTGTATGAGTGTTATGAGGCTCAAAGGGAGTAGAACGCAAACCGTAAAGTTAGCTGCCACTTTACCAAATAATATAAATAAATACATTTTAGTTTCAGATTTTAGGCTTTGTCCCTTTACGGGTGTATTGCGGTATTTTGAATAAGTTTTCGGAGTCGATTTTTTTATTTTTTTTATTTTTGCGGTCATACTGAAAAGTAATATTCCTTATATCGCTCCTTGAATACAAAAGGGACACAAATCGAAATCCATAAATTTTACAGGACAGCCAAAACAAATTTTTGCGACTGTTTTTTTATAATATTACATATATTTATTAATTAAATATAAGATGTTAATATATCATTAGCTGCGTATTTTTTAGCTCTATCTATCTATTGTATAAACTTTGTAATAGCTGTTACCTATTAAGAAAAAAAAGCATAAAAGTCCCTTTTGCATTCAAAATTTGAACCAATATTATAAAAAATATGTCAAAAATTAAACACAGTTTTACAAATAAAAATGGTTTATTGTATCTTTTTGGTAAAAAACCGTATCAAAAAGTTTAGTCTTATTACTAAGTAAAAACATAAGTGAATGGACACCAGGAAAACATTGTATTAAAAAATCTAAATCAAAAAATCTTAACTTATTATTAAGTAATATAATTGAGATCAACTTTGTACGTAACTATTATTCAGTAAAATTAAACATCTCTCTAAAACAATTATATTTGTAAGAATAATAGAAAAAACAAGAGATAAAACTAATAATCATTATCAAAATATACATAAAATAACCATATTCATTAATAAATTCTCTAAAAAACTCAAAAAAATTATCTACTGACGACACTAATTTGTCTCTCTTTAACATTAATAATTTAAACAAAACAAAATACGAGATCAGTTCTAAAGGCACATAATTCAGTAGCAAAATATTATAGCTTATATGTAATAATACTATTGCACAATAACAATCTAAGTAGTCTTACAAAATCACAGTTATAAACAATTTAAGGCACTTTTTACGTAAACTATTTTAAGTTACAATTTCTAATCGTTATTTATTATTGTTATGTAAATGTTTGTATGAAATTTATAAGTCTTTATTATTATCAAAAGGAACTTTTAAAATTAACTATTCTAAATATTATCATAATTAGGTATCTATTATTAAAATTACAAATTTTCGTAAAAGGTTTGGTAATACTTAGGAATTATATTTTTCTCAATAAGTTTAAGAATACCCTGTTTTTTAGTTTCAGTTATTTTAAGTTCTTGTTTGTATAGTTTTTTTGTCACTATAAGATTAGCAGACCTTCTTTTTGTCAGCGTGGCTACCGAGGTAAACTCTTCAGTTTCGTAAGAAGTCTTGAAGAAAAATTTGTTCTCATAATCTCAATCGACTTTAATAGTTTTTATATCAGCCCATTAGACTTTTTGTCCATCTTCTGTAGTAGTGTAATTGGCGACAGCCAATTTAATTAATTTTAAATCAAAAAATTTTTTCGTGCTCTATTCATTTTGTCAATCTGTAAAAAAAACATCTTTAACGTTTTATAACTAAAAAAACATTAAATACCCAAAATTCTATACATCTATACATATAATAAAAATGTAAATGGTCGATGTCTGTACATGGAAGATATTTGAGAAATTTTAACGCGGGGGGTCTTTATAACATTAACAGAATCCAAAACAATTTTTTTTAGAATTTTTGTCTGTCTGTCTGTCTGTCTGTCTGTCTGTCTGTCTGTCTGTCTGTCTGTCTGTCTGTATGTTTGCTTGCGCATCACGCAAAAACTACTGCACCAAATGAGATGCGGTTTTCACAGTTGTATTGCTATAGGTTCAACTTAAAAACTGGTATATGTTGCATTCACGTACAGAATGTTTCTTTTTGTTTGCTTGCACATTACTCAAAAACTACCGCACGAAATGATATGCAATTTTCACATTTATAATG
Source organism: Deilephila porcellus (assembly GCA_905220455.2). Lineage (NCBI taxonomy): Eukaryota > Metazoa > Arthropoda > Insecta > Lepidoptera > Sphingidae > Deilephila > Deilephila porcellus. The sequence goes on from LR999995.1 coordinate 1,315,446, forward strand.
GTGTTGGTCCAACTTAAAAACTGGTATATGACATATTTATATACAGGATGTTTCTTTGTATTAGCTTGCACATTACTCAAAAACAACCGCACGAAATGAGATCCTGTTTTCACAGTTATATAGGTGCACGTCCAACTTAAAAACTGGTATATGTCTTATTATATACGGGGTGTTTCTTTGTATTAGCTTGCACATTACTCATAAACTACAGCACGAAATGAGATGCAGTTTTCACAGTTATATTGGTGCAGGTTCAACTTGAAAACTGGTATATGTCTTATTTACATACAGGTTGTTTCTTTGTATTATGGAAGGTAAATGAGAAAAACTAATATGGGGGTCTGTATTACTTAACGTAATAAAAACAATGATTTTTAGAATTTTTGTCTGTCTGTTTGTCTGTGCGGTTGTGCGCGATGAACTCAAAAACCGCTTAACGGATTTCGATGAAATTTGGTATGGAAGTAGCTGACAACCTGGATTAACACTAAGCTACTTTTAATCCCGAAAAATGTTTTGTTCCCGTGGGATGAGGAAGGAATTCCGATATATTTGTTACTTTTTATGCTCAAAGGGATGGGATGCGACTGGATTACATGCCTTGAGTGAGAATGAGACGGGGCGGGCGGGATATAACGGGACGGGATGAGAAATACCAAATAAAGTCATCACGCTGACGAAGTTTGCGGGCAGAAGCTAGTATATTATAAAGTCCTTAGTACATACACACAATACATACATACACTAAAACATACACACAATCAAATACATAACAATCCTTAATATGACATTTTCAATAATAATTTGCCAGGAATAACACTTTAATTATATTTAACAAATTTAAGCTACCACCTCATATTTAACATTCAAATTCACAGTCAAATTCACAGAAAATATGGGGCAATGCATCTTAATCACATATTTTTCAACATTTACGAATATCTACCCATATTATATAATTATAGTTCCTATAAACACTCACTGATATTATTTAAAAAACTTTAAATTAGTGACGAAAGCTACAGGGACAGGGTTTCAATTTAGTTTAAATTATTAATTTACAAACAAATAAATACATTTGTATGATTTTTAAGTTAAAAGTCACTAAAGTAATAAGAATAGAACAAAATTAACATCAAAATGGTTATTTTTATTTTAAAATTGTAACGAAAACTAAAATTATTATCATGCAAAACGGCCATATTTCTGGCCTTCCCATTCTAGCACGCTAAAAATAATTATTTATTCCACTATAATTTAATGCAAAAGGGACGTATTTCAAAATATGCTACTGTTGTATTATAAAATATAATTATACTTAACTAATATTGGATTACAAAAAGGACGCATTTCAAATATGGCAATTTTGTATTTCAAAATATAATAACAAATACTAATGTTAGAATGCAAAACGGACGTTTTCCAAAATATGGCACTTTTGTATTATATATTATGGTTACAAATACTAATGTTAGAATGCAAAACGGACGTTTTCCAAAATATGGCACTTTTGTATTGTAAAATATAATCACACTTACCTGAAATTTTGAATCCAACATAGACGTATTTTGGATTGTGGCACTTTTTCACGCAACCGACGAGCGTTTGCGTTGAATCTCCGGGCGCAAATAAAAAAATGGCGGTTTTGCACTGACATTACCTGTCAAAGTGAGCTAATGCAAAAATGGCGGTAAGTTAGTGCAGCCATAATATAAGCAAAAATGATGGGAGTTTTTTTTCACTATAAAATATAGTCGGTTCAGGTGTCATTTTTACAATAAAACGATTTTCATTTTTTTTTTTATTGTGGCCCTTTTGTATTCAAGGAGCGATATGTCTTTTGCTAGCAATTTTAATCTTTACATAGAAAAATATTCTCCTTACTTTCAAACTCTGTGAGCAAATATATTTATACATTATGTATATGTATTTAGAATCATCGTTGGTAGAATTAGGATCTAGAGATAAATTTCAAGATCTGGTGTTAGATCTTTCATAATATGTGAGAAGCCGCCTGGGTAGGTACCACCGCAATGTCTATTTCTCCCGCCGAATTGTAGTATAAATGCACTGTTGTGTTCCGCTTTGAACGACAGTTGAGCCAAGGTAACTGCTGGACATAGTGAGACTTAATATTTTATGTCTCAGGATGGCAATCTCAGTGGAGTGCCAATCTTTGCTTTGTAATTAATTGTGTTTTGGTTTTGCAACTGTCCGTGAGCGGTTATATCGCTTACCATCAGGCGAATGTCATGCTTATCTTGCCATTCACAGCAAAAAAATAGAATGTTTAATATAACTGCTAATATAATAGGTTAATCAGCACTCTATCAGGGCAGCATTGCACTTACAGTTGCTATGTAAGCACTTGGCAATGCTAGATTAAAAAAAGATATTAATTAAGAACCCCTCTCAATCGTACTCTCGATTGTAGAGGCTACTGTAGTGGGACGTATATAGACTAGATGATTATTAATCAAGGTACTAAGTACCCTTCTGGTCCCCTTTATTGAAAAAAAACCCTTTTTTATTTAATTATTATAGCTTATCTGTTAACTGAGTGAGAGGAGAAAAGGGCCGTGAGTCTGTCCACAGAACTGGTTTTATTACTGGGTTGAATCCTACCTAGCTGTAATGGTCTCGCCAAACAGAAAGCGGGGCTGGACGGCGACGTGACGCTAACGTGACGCTGACGATTCGAAATTAGTCACCGTACCATTCCGCCCGCTGCTTTGCGAGACCCTAAAGATTTCCCCGAAAGTTCTGCCGTATACTCATACCGGCGGGCGAATAATTCCTCGAGACATTTCAAATCGCCACAAAAACATTCATTTTCCAGCACATATTCAGTCCAGAGTAGAGTATATTAAAGGTAAGTGCGGAAATATAGTAAATACAATAATACCCACCTTCTCCTGCGCCGGTGACGGTGTGGATGAGTAGTACCACGACGCAAAGGCACCGTTGTCCCTCCACAGACATCGCTGTCGAGGGTCCGGCAACTGCGGATAAAATTACTATTGAATATTATAATGGAAAAAAAACGCGATAGTTAGATAGCTTGATTGATATGGCATACTATCGTAGAGAAAAAGGATAGAATATAGAATGATAGTCTAAATTAATAAATAATACCCAACAGTTACATACATAGTCCTGATCCCACACTGAGATCGAGTCTTGTGTCGTAGGTATCAGAAATTACGAGAGATTTTTCGGTCTCACAAACACCCAGACCCGAAACAAATACCTGTGGATCACACAAATATTTGTCTTGGTGCGGGGATTGAACACGCGGCCTCTCGTTTCACAGACGGCGTTTAACCAACTGCGCGTCGGAGGCTATCGAATGTCTGTATTAATATTCGTGACTGTTGAGATGGGCTTTGACATGTTGAGCCCAGGCATTCTCTGGTATTTGAAGTTACTACACACTTTTCGAATTGCAAAAACAATGGGAGGAAACTGCATGTGAGAATTCTCTTCAAGTTTAAAAGTATATTAATTACACGTATTAAATGGTCCCCTTCAGAAAGTCTCTTATTTAAAACTGTATTTCTTTATTACAATTTGATTTTAATATCGCAAATATTAATTAATTTTGAAAGCATTTGTTAGACACTTGATGGTGACGCATTTAATCCGTTGTAAAATTAATTGTTAAATTAACTATTAACTGAATTACGGCATTAATATAACTCCAATATTAATTATCCTTTTAATTACCAGTACCACTAAAATATTCCCTAACTGACTTGTCTTCAATAAATAAACAGCATACATACATACATAAACTCACGCCTTTATCCCGAAGGGGTAGGCAGAGGCGCCACTAGGACACCCACATTTCACCTTGCATGTTCCGTCCCATGATGTGATAGGGGGCGAGCCTATCGCCATATCGGGCACCAATTCCTTACTCCGGGCTGATAATGAATAGAAAAATCCAATATCACTTTGCCCAACCCGGGATTCGAACCCGAGACCTCAGCTTTGTAACTGTACTGTAATACAACTACGCCACTGAGACAGTCTAAATTAACTTTAAACTGAATTACATAATTCTTATCATAATTCCGTAATTAATTACCCTTTCAATTACCAGTACACTAAAAATACTCCCTAACTGACTTGTCTACAATAAATAAACAGCGCAAAAGTAATTGCTATCACAGGACTCAAACTTCGATCAGATCCCAAACAAAACAAATTAATCCCAAGACGCAACTTACGAAGCCATTAAGTATGCATAAACTTCACCCGGCAACTTAAACGACAGCTCGTGAACTATAAATTGCATAAGATCAATATTCTGTAAGAAAGTTAGTCGCAAATAAAGGTCGCGTACCCGTGTTACTAAGTTTCATACAGAAGTTGCTGGAGCAAATTTGTTATAAATTATTAGTTATGATGTTTTGAGTTCCGTTTCTGATTTTATTCAATGATTTATCCATCCATCCAACAGCCGAAGGAAGTCCACTGCTGAACCATAGGCCTCCCCCAATGATCCCTTCCTAATGAGGCCCATATCGAGAGGCCACGTCTCGGTGCCGTATGTATCACTGGCAACACACAATGAATGATTAGTGATGGCTAACTCTAATTGGTGGGTACAATTTAATCGGTCAATTTAAAACCAGATAATGGTGGCAGGCCGCCTGTGAAAGTACCACCGCAATGTCTATTCCTCCCGCCAAACAGCAGTGTAAATGCACGGTTGTGTTCCGGTTTGAAGGACATTATAACCAGAGTAACTACTAGACATAATGATGTCCAGATGACATAAGGATTGCGAGCGCAGTGAATTGCCAAGCTTTGTTATTCATGGTGTTGTGTGGTATTGCTGCTGTCCATGAGTCTCTTTGTACAGCCTACAATCAGGCGAGCGGCATGACCAACTCACCGTCCAGCGCAAAAAAAATATATACACAAAGACTGAACCCGAAATAGGACACTGTATGAACGGTTGTCTATCGTTGGGAATATTTTTTTATTATACCCTGTAAAATTAAAAACTGTAAACAGCTAGGTCCACGTCAAAAAATTAATAAAATCAGTACTGATTTCAATCAATAATTTGACTATTGGTATCAGTCTCCGGTATTTCATGTCCACCTCCAGATTTTCAGGAAAAGAAGCTAATCTTTAAGGGCTATAGCACAAAGGAAATAACACTTGTGGTTATAGGCGCGGTAACAACTCGTACTTACCATAAAATGGGCCGTCGGTTCATTAGTCTCTTATTTCATTAAAAACCCTCATTTTTCAATTCAATTTATTCAGCGCCACTAATTTACTTGAAACTGAGACAAAAAACAATAAGACAGCTCTAAGTTAAAGCTAACTAGCTCGGCTTGATGAGGCACAAACAAAAACAACTATTGTCTTCCAACTCGCGACGGGCAAAGCCAGGATGAACCCCAGTTGAAAACAATTCTTTGTAAAACCTGATTTTTCCACGTAATTTTACTGAAACAATTTTTCATTCCAGTCACCGGACATTCATTATCGCTGTACTTCAACATTTTCATCTGCGTAACAAAGCGTAAGAGATTAATTAGCAACATACCGATTGTTTTTGCCCGGTTATCTTGCGCTCCCGGCCCGTTTAAAATGGGCGGCGAATTAATTTTCGTATAAAAATTTTGTAATTAAAACGATATGGTCAAAGGTTTTTTAGCGGTTCATTCGACATTGAGCTCTTGGATGTTTTCTATACTTTAATTTTTAGCGGTTGCGTCTACTCGCAGTACCCACTATTTATACACAATTAAACACTAATTTGGAATAGTTTTTCACGCGCATCCCACACTACGCTCTCTGCGTGTGCTCTCACAACATTCGCTCCTGAGCTCTCATCCGTTACCTTCAGCTCGTCACTCCACCGGTCCACGCGTCACACACTACGCTCCCTGTACGTGCTCTCACAACACTCGCTCCTGAGCTCTCATCCACTACCTTCAGCTCGTCGCTCCACCGGCCCGCGCGTCACACACTACGCTCCCTGTACGTGCTCTCACAACACTCGCTCCTGAGCTCTCATCCACTACCTTCAGCTCGTCGCTCCACCGCTTATTACCCTCCTTGTGTTCTTACAATAGTCACTTCCGAGCTCTCGTCTACCACCAGTCGTTCCCCCAAAGATTAATACTCCCTCCATTAACTGTACTTAGTTGATTTTTCGTATAATTGATGGTTCCAGCGTTAACAATAAGTAAGTGCTTAAGAAACAAAGACGACGTAAGATCGCGGCACAATGGAAGTCGGAGATCAGGTTGGTGTTCGTTGCTAATGCGTTTGACAGCTATTGTCCTGAAGCCATTTTCGATGGAAAATGTAAACTAGTTTGCACTTAATCTTTATTGTGGCCGAATAAAGGCAATATCGGGCGACGCATTGTATTTGATATCATCGCATTTAGTGTGTTTAGTTTTGTATTGTCCCGAATCTGCATAGATTAGGACGGTTTTGTGTGAATACCGTTTGAGCAATGATTGAATCGCTATTGTCTGATAACAGATAATGAAATGTATTAATGGATCGGCGAAATGAATTGGAAATAACAGAGACTATTATCGCGCTTGTTTTTCAAGAGATATGTTGATAAGCTATATAGAAGATACTTCACACGTTATTTTTAAACGAGATTATTTTGATGTTCAAACTGTATTAGCATCGAATAGCGAGAGTAAATCTTTCGCCGGTGGATATTTATCAAAACTGTAGGAACTAAAAAAATAATGAATGAGTTCATATGCCGGCTAATATTGTATCCGGCTGGATTTCACCGGAGTAATACAAACACGCGATATGAAGGTTGGACAGCGCCCAAAAAACTCCAATAACATTTCCTACCAAGGGTTTGGACAACAATAACCGAAAATATACCTAGAGGAAGAAATTATTGTAGTTGGGAACATAAGCAACGCTATACATATATAGCTAAGCTATAGAGCGATTGTATAGTCAGTGTGTAAAATGGGATTTTTTGTTATAGGTAGGCTCGACGATGTGGACTACAACGCAGCCAATGGTAAGTACTAGTCCATATAAATGTTTCATGACGTCATCTGGTCATCTAGGTATACGGTTGACGTAAATATTCTTTCCTGATTATATCACGTTATATACAGAATAAAACCGGAAACACACATTGCAACTTAATGTCTGAATAATACAAATAGGGATCTTTTATATTTTGACATGTCTAATATCTTGAAAAATAGTTTTGTTTATGAATTATCTAAAGGATGCGAACAAGATCTAGTAGTATATAAACCGTACTCAAATTCCTTTATAACAACTTCGATATACTGAAATTCTACCCGTACTAGGCTATCGCTTAAGACCATTGCTCAATAATAAGCTCCTGTCAATCGTAGAGATTGTATGTTTCGGACTGTGAGGTTTCTTTAGGCAGGTATAGAACAACATTATATTTATTATAATTGGCATTGTAGTATAAATCTTTCTTAAACTAAAAACCGTTAGAAGTATAAACTAATCGTTTATTTTACCTCATTAATTCGATATTATTAGTATGTATTATACATCAGTGAATGAAAATAAGATTTGTGTAATACTGTAAGTTTGATGATTGATAAAATTTCCCAAACATTGGGTCCATGTAACAAGTATTTTGGTATATTAGTCTACCAAAATCAATGAACTTTTGAAATCGATCTCACCAATCTACTATTGAAACTCCTTTACTATTGACAATGCCACGCAATGAAAATCCATCGAACAGCGAAGTCTCAGCAATTCTCTGAGGACATGAACTTATCTCCAACTCGAAATCAATCACAAAGAGAACAATTGGAAAGGTTTGAAAACAGTTAAATGTCTATTTCTCTTTAAAGCGAGAGACAATACAATTTTAAATAAGGCATTCTATAGTATCTTCAGAGAAAAGATACGTCGCCTATTGAAATGATAGTGTCTGAGGGCTATAAAACTTCAAGTGCTGAGATTTTTTTTATTGCGGTGAATGGCGAGGCGAGAATGCCTTTCACCTGATGGTAAGCGATACGACCGCTCATAGACAGTAGCAAAACCAAACATCGCCATGAATTAAAAAGAAATGCTTGACATTCCACTGCGCTCGCCATCCTGAGACATAAGATGTTAAGTCTCAATATGTCCAGTAGTTACTCTGGCTACAATGTCCTTCAAACCGGAACACAACAGTGCATTTACACAGCTGTTTGGCGGGGAAAATAGACAAAATAAACTATTTAAGTACCACAAATAAATGTCCACGGCTTTTCTACTACGAAATGCTAAGTTTCCAGTAATTCGTACAGCAGCAATTCTTCCCATTTCCCAGAAGTCCACGTAATTTGTCACTCCAGATGTTGCATATTGTTGGATGTAATGTTGCGTTCATCCACAAAGATTACGCTTTCAAAGGGACGCTGTGCAATGCATACGGAATGTGAAGTGACTAGTCTCTAGGAATATTAAACTACTTTAATATGGAGGAAACTATTCAATTGTTGTGCAATATGATGTGTGAATTTGGGTATTGTAGTGGTAAGAGTGACTACAATACAGAGGACAATTCAATACAAATTGCTGACCGAATAGAATTTCTACCAGATATGAATATTCGGTTGCCAGACCGAACAAGCTTCTTAAGGGGGTTTTGGTTAGTTAAAATTTGAGCTGCTTGAGAAATTTATCTGAAAGGCGATAGGATGTAAACATACGATCTACATATCAAAATATTCTTTATTCAAATAGGGTTTCACAAGATCTTTTGAATCGTTAATTATTGCTTCCACCGCTTCGGAATATGTTGTAGCTGTTAAGATGAAACGGCGCAAGAAACTCCTTTAGCAACACGATCATAACGTTGCCGAAGCCGTGAAATTCTAAAATAAGAGGTCAATAATGGCGAAAAATTTGCCTTTTGTCGTTAGATACAAATCTTGCCTCGTGAGAATCAGAAACTACGAGACTTTTCGTTCTCACAACACCCAGACCCCAAACAAATTGTTTATCACTCCAACAGATATCTTGGTGCGTGGATCGAACCCAGGGCCTCTCGTTTCACAGTCAAACCTCAACCGACGGAACCTCGGAATGTCAAATGTAATTTAATATAAAAAAATTGTTTTTATAAAAATGCTCATGAATATCCTACAAAAATAGCAGACGAGGCAACGATGCATAAATTACGAATTTGCTCACTGCATTCAGGATGGGCCGGCTAATTGACAGGTAAAACCTGTTAGGCCCTAGCTGCTTTATGCGTAAAGTAATTGGATGGATGTGTCTTTATGCATTATCTTATGGCTGAGAATTATTTAAACTGTATGGGTTGTTGGTAATGCACCTCACGCGAATTACCGTATTTGTATCAGTCCATGTACAGACGTCCCTCTGCAGGGCATGGGCCTCCTCTACAATCGAGAGTACGATTGAAAGGGTTTAGGCCTATCAGTTGAATTAACGAGTAAAGTGATGGAATTACACCTCTGATTTTTCTGATCGGCAATTAGCAAGTTATTTAACGGTGAAGAATAAGTGATGAAGAAAACTGCATACAATAGAGACCTTACCAATTTAATCGTTTAGTGTAGTCCGCAAATCTGTATTTTACCACTGTAAATACAGATACCACTCAGATATTTCTTTTACAACCTTCTGGGAGTCAAGTGGAGATACTTTAAAATACACACACTTTTACACACACAATCTCCGCACCAGTATGGTGGACTATGTTCTAAATACTTGAATAAAATCTCATAGGGAAACCTGTATACCCATCATATAGATCTTTACGATTTAGATGGTTGCTGAAGTCCGCTAATGAGCAATAAGCCAGCATGGTGGACTATACTCTAAGCCCAATTTCGAACCCTCGATTGTACAGTCCCGTCATCGTCATCATCAGCCCACTGCTGGATATAGGCCTCTTCCAAGGTACGCTACAAAGCCCGGTCTTATTTTACGCATCCAGTCGCTGCCGGCCCTCTTGTGCATGTCGTCCCGCCATCTGGCCAGAGGACGTCCCACGCTACATTTGTCAAGACGCGGTCTTCACTCCAGAACACGCTTTTTCCAGTGGTTATCTGTTCAGCCAATTTTCAACCAGTGCGTCCTCCCTGTAATGACGTACGGAGTCGAGACGTGGACACTGATTGAGGAGCTCATCCATAAGCTTAAAGACTCCCGTACTCAGCATTAATCGATTAAGGTCTGACATAGTACAAAATAAATCCAGTGATTCAATTTGAATGTGAAATGTCTAGCTCGAATCCCCTCGTTTTGCATAGCCACGTATCTATCTCGGTATTGTATTCACTATCAAATATTTGCGCTGCTGTTACTGACGTGTGTGCTAAGTAAATGCTACTCGTTTATCGCGTTACTATACCGATTTGAAAATATTGTTCTCTGTGAATATCGTTGGGTAATCTTTCGGATAGTTATTATAGATACAATATCTAAATATACTGATTAATACAGTATATAAATACTGAATAAATAGATAGATATTTAGACTGCCGCGGTGGCGCAATTGTACGACGGTTGATTGCAAAGCTGAGGTTTCGGGTTCGAATTCCGGGTCGGGCAAAATTATATTGGATTTTTCTATTCATTATCAGCCCGGAGTCAGGAATTTGTGCCCGATATGGCGTTACTCTCGCCCCCTTTCACATCGTGAGACGGAAAATACAAGGCGAAACATGGGTGTCCTGGTTGCTACCAGGGGAACCTCTGCCTATCCCTTCTTGTATAAAGGCGTGAGTTTATGTATGTTGTAAATTATGTCTGTATTGTTTCTGTATTTTATATCCAAGTTGCACGAGAGGAAACACATCCTTAAGGATGATGCATAGCCTTCGTGCAAAGCGTACATTGTTTTATTATACAGGGTGGTACTGTAAGCAAGATATACGACGTGTGTGAAGATACGCAGTCTATCATAATTTCTTTGTATATTCCGAGCTGTCTCGGAAAAATATACAAGGGGGAAGGAAATAAAATTACTGCGTTTTTTGAAGTAGCAAAAAGGGAAAATGGAATAATGCCAGCCTGCAAAGATGCTTCTGCTTGATTATTGGAAGGAGGAAACAAGTGTGACGGCAAACCATACCACAGCTCGACGGTGCGTCACAAAAAAGAGTTGGCGATTACCAACATACATTTTCAGCTGTTAATTGTATAATTAATATCCGATTATAATCGATATCAAAAGGTAAATTTCGAAAAAAAACTATTAAGAAAATTAAATTTTCAGCGTGTCGAAGTTTAATCCGATTGTTATATTTTTGTATACGATCCCTAGTCATAGATTAAAATAGTTTTGATTTCAGCGGTCATAAAACACATATATGCACCTTTTTAAAATTTGTGTAAGTTTGAACCCACGACCTTAAGTTTGGCGTTCCTTATTCAACTGAGCTATTTCTATCACAGATCTGTATATCCAAACTATTATTCCACTCAATTCAGTTTATAGATGGCTTTACACTCGTCGTGAGATCCGCCATAATAAAAACTTATACTTAACTTTGACAGCCACCGTGGCGCAGTTGGTTAGACGTCGCCTGTGAAACGTGCGGCCGCGGGTTCGATCCCCGCACCAAAACAAATATTTGTGTGATCCACAGGTAGGTATTTGTTTCGGGTCTGGGTGTTTGTGAGACCGAAAACTCTCTCGTAGTTCCTGATACCCACGACACAAGACTCGATCTTAGTGTGGGGTCAGGACTATGTATGTGACTGTTGGGTGTATTTATTTATTTATTATTTATTTTATATTGGACTGCCCATACGATCGAGGTTATCCCGTCGGTCATTTTTGGAAATCGGCCAATATCCAGTTATTTGTTTCATAGATGTAGTTACAGAGGCTTTGAATCGTGGACTTCGGTTCTATTTCTATTACTATTGTATAATATACTATTTTAGTTGTTTGCTCTTGTATATTTCGTTTTAGTGTTTTGTATGTCTTCTTTTTGTTCAATAAAGTTTTATTATTTTTTTATTATTTATAAGCACATAATCGTTAATTGTTTTTTTTTTTGCGTTGAATGGTGAGACGAGCAAGCCTTTCGCCTGATAGTAAGCGATACGACTGCTCATGGACAGTAGCAAAACCAAAAAAGACCATGAATTTCAGGGCAATGCTTGGCATTCCACTACGCTTGCCATCCTGAGTCATAAGACGTCAAGTCTCATTATGTCCAGTAGTTACTCTGGCCACAATGTTCTTCAAACCGGAACACAACAGTGCATTGACACTGCTGTTTGGCGGGAGAAATAGGCATTGCGGTGGGACCTACCCAGGCGACCTCTCACATATGAGAGACCTACCACCAGTTTCCAGTACGGGATTCTACAAAGAAGAGTTCGATTGAGAGGGCTTAGGCTTAGTCCACCACACTGGCGTAGTACAGGTTGGTCTGTTTAGACATGGTTATATTCATAGACAGATTTAAAACCTATTTTAAATATCGAATGTTTTGTCTTCTTCACTCAAACTGAATTCTAAAGTCGTTTGAAAGGGACAATACATTCGATAGCTAAAATAGGTTTTAAATTTGTCTATGAATAAGGCCGTTAGTGTCAATGAATTGTGTAGTTAAAGTTCTAGCAAAATTGTATTGAAATTGCAACGCTTAAGATTATGTTATTTTTTATCACAGCAACAAGATTACCCCGTATTATGTGAATTTGAAGTTAAATTTCTTCCACGTATTTCCTCTATTTCTCTAGCTTACATATGTAAACTATCCATATAATTACACTATATACCTTACAAAAACAACTTACGGTACAAAACACTCGAGACCGTAATAAAATGTATGTAAATTGCACCAGCAAAAGAATTATTTTCATACAAACAAAGGGAATTTCATTTACTGCCACGAAACAAATGTCATTTATGAGCGTGTTGCTATGGAGCCATAAAATTTTATGCTTGAGCTCTATGACGTCGCCGTGACGTCATTGCTTTTGCCTACCCTTTTTTAATTGACTATACACATTTGAAGATGTTATTGTGAAGGACTTTAATTCATTCAAAAATAAGTATTTACTAGTAGTTTTTGTCCACGGTTATACAGGGTATTGCCTGTCCCCTGTATAACCGTGTTATCAATATTTATTTTCTAATTTTTTACTTATCGTCGTATTTGGGTGATATATACATAGTTTCCATAAAATAATAACGTATACCATGTTATTTAAAGACGAAATGGTACGTAAAACTTTAAATTACTAATTTCGCAAAAACTAGGTATTTACCACTCAAACACGATGATATTTAAAAAATTGCAGAATAATATCTGTTGCTTTCTTGCACAAAGTTTTAGTGGTATTGTGTCTGTAGTCACTAAAACTACCACCGGCTTCGTTTTCGGTCGCAGTTTGGATATACCCGGTATAGTTTTCATTAATTTATCGGTTGACATAAGAAACAATTTAAAAACAATAGTTATTTTTATTTTTGGGGATTAATGATTTTCTGGCTGAAGAGTACCTTCTGTCCTTTTCTAAACCCCTAAAAAAGTGTATATTAAATTTTATCAAGAGGTTGAAAAGGTAACAAATAAATATTCTTGAGAAGGACTTTTTAACGGCCTCGGCGGCACGGATGGCTTAGATATCGGCCTCGAAACGGGAGGTAATCGATTTCTACGCTGGGACAAATATTGACGAGATCATCATTGTACAATGACAAACTAAGAATAGTAAAGAAAATGGCGGGATGACTTGCACAAGAGGGCACCGACTGGATGCGTAAAGCAGCAGACCAGGCTCTGTGGCGAACCTTGTGAGAGGCTGAGTGAGAGTCCAGCAGTGGACTGCAACGGGCTGATGATGATGAAGGAAAATCGTAAATCTAAATAAACGAAATTGGGATCAGATCAGGTATCAAACCTAAAATTACCCATTTTACATATACGCTGAGCACAAATACAACATATTATCACATCGAATAAGTCACACAAAAAATACGCCAACAAGAAAATCGAACCTAGGTTACCTACTCACAATTCACCTTCTACACACAATGCCTTTACAAAATCGAAGGATAAGCAAATAAAAAAGAAAATACCAAATAAAATGAAAGCGAATAAATTCGCATAGATCTTAGTTAGCGTTTTTTCCCGACAAATTCTTTAGGTAATTAAATTATAGACCCACAATTAGCACTGGCAGGATTGCTGGCACGGTGCCAGGTTTGCCAAGTCAGTGCAAATAAATTGGTGGCGACTTAATTTGGCACTCTCATTAAAATGTTATGCCAAATGAGTGCATTCATCAATGAATGGCATTTTGAGAGTGGTGTTCGTGATACAAAGTTTGGTCAAGTGAAATTTTTATAGGAATTAAATAATTAAAGAGATTTTTTAGAAGAATTTTGAGAATTTTTCTTACTATTATTTTAAATGAATATCGTGTATATCATATATTGACAGCTTCCGTGGCGCAGTTGGTTGGACGCCGGCTGTGAAACGAGAGGCCGCAGATTCCATCCCCGCACCGAGACAAATATTTGTGTGAAACACAGGTATTTGTTTCGGGTCTGGGTGTTTGTGAGGCCGAAAAGTCTCTCGTAGCTTCTGATACCGATGACACAAGACTCGATCTTAGTGTGGAATCAGGACTGTGTATGTGACTGTTGGTGTATTTATTTATTTATCGTCGAATATATTGTTGAATAATGTAAATGAATTTAAATAATGAAAGGAAAAAAGAAGGCATTTCTTGTTGCTGTTTGGTGATAATATACTTGGCAATTCAAAAGATCTTGTGAAAGAATATTTTTTCCTATTATATTTCTATGTTGCGACGCCATAGTAATGTAATTTTCGTCGTCTGCTTTTTCGAGATATGACTCGGCAAATGGACAAATAATTTTTGAAATATACTGCATACATACATCACATACACTCTATATTTCCCTTACATAATATAAGACTATTAAACCTGTACGCCATCCTAGTGTAGGATTTTTAGAATTTCTTTTAGCATCGATTTCACAAAGCAGTAAGCAGCTTTACCTATGTTAAGTAGT
The DNA here is from genome assembly GCA_905220455.2 of Deilephila porcellus. Taxonomy (NCBI): domain Eukaryota; kingdom Metazoa; phylum Arthropoda; class Insecta; order Lepidoptera; family Sphingidae; genus Deilephila; species Deilephila porcellus. Next base: position 1,330,486 of record LR999995.1, read on the forward strand.
GATCATCGCCTATGATGTGAAGCTTTATTACCAATCTTTGAAAATTGATGGAAAGGAGAAAGATTTTTACATTGATTTTGATAATTTTAAGTGTCAAAATATGTCTAAAAGTGTAAAATTACATTTGATAACGAATTTCTGATCAACATCATCAATCATAAAACTTTGTACTTGAAAATTAAATTAAATGTAATCTTTAAAAGTTTGCTGTAGCGGAGTATTCTAATGATAAGGAGCAAGTTTAAAATTAACTGTCTCTGCTGTTGATTTTATCTGTTAATAATGGAACATAAACTTGTTAAAACAACTTTTACAACATCATAATTATGTTCTATTAATATTTTATGTTGTTATAACGGTTATCGTTTTGAGCTAATTTTAAACTCATTGTAAAGTAAAACTGAATGTCTTTGGCGTAGTTGTACTACGGTTCGGTTACAACGCTGGGGTCTTGGGTTCGAATCCCGGGTCGAGGAAAGTGATGTTGGATTTTTCTATTCTTTTTTGCGGAAGGAATTTCAGGAATTTGTGACCGATACGGGGATAGGCTTGCCCCCTATCACATCCTTGGACGAAACAGACAAAGCATAACGTAGGTGTCCTGGTTACTACCTGGAGAACCTCTGTCTAACCTTTCTGGAGAAAATTCGCGAGTTTATTTGTATATATGTATGTATGTATGTATGTATGTATGTATGTATGTATGTATATATGTATGTATGTATGTATGTATGTATGTATGTATGTATGTATGTATGTATGTATGTATGTATGTATGTATGTATGTATGTATGTATGTTGTAAATTTATTCTAGATTTATGAAATATCAATATTCGTAGCGAGGAATCGGACACGATGATATTGATAAAAAAAAAAACTCATGCTGTATTATTACACCATTCGTTAATTTTGCTACTAAGCAACAAATTCTGGGAAGTACCTAATGGAAGGAAAATTCATCGTGTATTGTGTGTGCTATGTGTCAGTCGTATGCCAAACTATTAGTTGTAATAGCCTGTCCGAAATAAACCTTCTAGAAGTGTCTAATTCTATTAAATCAAGTTAATAGAGCGAAAATCCCTCGTAACATTCTAATTTAATGAACTTGAATGCTTCGGGCATTACGTATTATACATGCACTTTGACCTACTTAATACCGCTTTGCCATGGATATCTGAGGATAATTATATTTTATTACCAACTCATACCTACGTCATTCCAACTCATCTTGAGGAAACCTGCATACCATAGCGATTTGCAAGAAGTTCTATGGTATGTAAAGTCCGCCAACCTGCACTAGGCCAGCGTGGAGGAAAACATGGCCTGATCCTTTGATTGTAGAGGAGGCCCTGCAGTATTATGGGCTGATACCAAAAAAACTCATAATAACCGTTCTGATCAAAGTTATACCTGGATAATGAAGTGTCCTACATATATTTGGCGAGCTTTGATGGTCGGTGTCAATTGTTAGCGTGCTGTTAATCCTGGTTGGTTGATGGAGCCCTATGTCCAGCAGTGGACAATTGTAGGCTGATCATGATGATGATGATACTGCTCATGAAACCTGGTTGAAAGAATTGCAGTGGTGGATGAATGGGATACTAAAAAGACCTTTTAAAATGCTGTGTTATTCTGATAATTTATAGCCTATTAATAAACAAACAGTCAGAAGGTGGCATACGCTTAAGCGCACTACACACCAAAGCCACCGGCCCGGCGACACAGCCCACCGTCACAACCCGTCGGCCCAAAAGAGTCATTTCGGCAACGAGCGCCCGCACGTTGCCGAAATGACGTTGAAATGAAATGACGCACGTTGTTGCCTGCTGACATGCTGGCAACATGTCAAGCGCTCTGCTGACATTTCAGTTGCCCAGCGACACTCAACAACGCTAAAAAATGTTCCTCACATCATGTCGACCCGCCGACATGTCGCCAACAAAGTTTTTATACTTGCAATGAGTGTAGCCGCCGACGACCCCGTCAACAAAAAGTTGCCGACATAAGCCGGCGGTTCGGCGGCTGCGGTATGTAGTGCGCTATAGGGCTCGCTCAGACACGCGGGATCCGCATAAAAAGATTCGAAATCGCTGGGTTAGGCTGTAGTCCATAGGCCATATTTAGTATTAAAAGCCCTGGCACGAGAACCGAATTCTCATATTTTTATAAATATTACTAGGTCATTGCACCACGCCCGAAATATTTTTAGCCGTTTTCCAACTCCCCTTGCTAATCTAAAATAAAAGGCTACGCCAGACGTCTGTTGGGCGACGAATTTCAGTAAGTATTTTTACTCCGAGCGTATAACGTAATTTTTTTTTGGAAATATTTTTTACTACGAGCATTACTAAATGAATAATTATTTAGCATTTTGCTAAGTATGTTTAATTAGGTTGAGTGGTAGGTAGTGGTAAAAATATTGTTATTATACTTTCGGTTTAATTTCATTACTATAATAATATATCAACCCTTTTGCTCTCATTGTGTTCAAAATCTTTTAGTGTCGAAAAAACAAGTATGGATATCGATTCCCCTATATTTTATCATCATTAAAAAATGGCAGGGAAGAAATAATGCTAATTTCTTTACCACAATTGGCGGTCTTATCTCTATAGGCAATTTTTTAATTTTCTAAAGATAAACACTAGTATTATATCTAAAAAAGAGTTAAATACAAAAGGAAGAAAAAGTAATATGAGTTTGGATGATAGAGTGAGGAAAAGCGTGGTTATGAGACGTTGTGGTGGGAAAAAGAATGTAGTAACAAGAATTGAGAAAGTTATGTTATGATGGCTTTGTCATCTACATTGGAAGAAAGGCGATTAACTGAACAAATGGACAAGGCGAGTGTAGATGGAAGAGTCGGTAGGGATTGACCTTACCGAACCTACAACATCCAAATCAGTTACCCCCTAAATAAGGGTCAAAAGTACCGCGAATCTAACGAATGCTTGAAGAAACTGAAGAAAGTGGATGAAGCTAAAGTAATAAGTCAGAATCGAGTAAAGTGCCAATCCATGCTCTGCCTACCCCTATAGGATACAGGCGTGACGATTATGTATATATGGAAGAAAAAGATGTAGAATTACTTTCTTACAAAGTCGAATAAAATCGTCATCAAATTCTGTCCTAGCGAAATAATTCGCCAGAGCTCCCGTAGGACGATGTCCGCCGGATCGATATCCCGGATTGTGGCAAACATAATAAAGAAGGACCGAGTGGACCGCGTTATGTAGAAAGCCGGTTCAAATTATTTTCATGTCCAAGTTTTTTTGAGTGCTTGGATTGTGAAATATTAAGTGGATTGTGGTTATTGTGTTAGCTTACTAGGGTTTTTTTTATCGTGGTAAGTTAATAGTTTTGCTGTGATTATGAACTAAAGAACAGCATCATTCAACGACGTTAATTGCAACTTATTGCGGATAAATTGCAGCTTCCGTGACGCACTTGGTTAGAAGTCGGCTGTGCAACGAAACGACGCGGGTTAGATCCCCGCACCGAAACAAATGTTTGTGTGATATCCACAGGTATTTGTTTCATGTCTGGGTGTTTGTGAGATCGAAAGTCTCTCGTAGTTTCTTATACTCATGACACAAGACTCGATCTTAGAATGAGGTCAGGATTATGTACGTGACTGTTGGGTGTATTTTTATTTTTAAAATACACTCTGACCGATTCTCACGCAGCAATAGAAAATGCTGCATCTGAGAAATATGAATTTACATTATTAGTACTACATTGCCTATGTCTGTATGTATGGACTTCCTGTGGCTGAAGAGAGAGAGAGAGAGAGTACTACCTTAGGAGTTCTTTTAGTATCGTTATGTTTTTGATGTACAGTTTATTTTAGATATAGAGAGAAATACATCAATACTCGATGGAGTAACACGTCTATAGAAGTATCAAAAAAGCGTCTAAAAATATTTAATTAACACAAAGGCATAAAGCCATCCAATCTAATAAGAAAGAAGAGTCCGCCGTTTTCACTGATTTATTTCACCTTCTAGCCATATGCGATGTGTTACCCCTTACGAGAACCATTTTGTTATTTATCCTTTATTTGTTTGTTGCGGGTTAATTTATTTTATTTTTATAGTTATACATTGGGTTATTTATGAAGACGTAAAAATGTTTTTTTATTTTATTTTGTGGGTATATTCGATCAATTGGCGTTATGAGAGGTAATTGATTATATTAAAAGAGTGCCAGTCTAGTCAAGAAAGGATTTACTAAATAAATGAAAATGCTAAAACGGAGGACAATGAGTTGGTTCGTAGCGTAACTTTGTAAAACATGTGTTACCTCATTAAATTATTTCTTGTATTCGCTGTTAACGGGACTGCTAAAACACTGAAATAAAATCTCGAGTTTCTCGTTACTAATGATCATGCATTTTAGCTTCTCTTAATTATCCAACATCCTTAATTTTATTAAATAATCTATGATACAATTTCTCATTATTATTTGTGCGCATAAAAGGATCTGTTACTTGTATCAAATAATATGCAATTTCAAACTCTCTCAATCTCAAAATCTGATATCAAATCAATGTTTCACCCCAAGTCATTATCGACATTGCAAAAACCTTTTAGGCAATACCTTAAATTATTACACGCTAAATTGCAGAAATCTGAAAATCTAGTATTAAATTAAGGAATTAAATCTCCTTCTAATCGCAAAATCTTGGCAAATATACGGCTCTAGTCTTAGTACCTAAGGTTCTGTAACAAAAGGCGGCATTTTGTCTACGTCGAATAACAAAGCAGTTGACGATTGACTGAAGCAAAATGTGTATTAAGTCGTGTATTTTTATGGCCTCCGTGGCGTAGTTTTACTACGGTACGATTACAAAGCTGCGGTCCCGGGTTCGAATCCCGGGTCGGGCAAAGTGCTATTGGATTTTTTTGTCTATTCGCCCTGTATCATATCTTGGGACAGGACATACAAGGCGAAATGTGAGTGTCATGGTAGCACCTCTGCCTACCCCTTCTGGGAAAAAGGCGTGAGTTCATGTATGTTTTTTTTTATTGGCACGGTAATTGATGTGCGTGGTGGCCTGTTGTTAACGGACCAGTCGCGGCCAATATTTCCACATAATCGCGGGTTCACATCCCATGACTTTTCGGAGTCATGTGTGTTTTGAAAGTCAATCACCAGACTATAACGGCGAAAAAAACATCGTGAGGAAACCTGCATACCATACCGATTTCTGAGAATTTCCATAGGATGTAAAGACTGCCAACCCTTACTATGCCAGCGTAGTGGACTAGGCCTAACCTCTCACAATCGTACTGTCGATGGTAGAGGAGGCCCGTGCCCTGCAGTGGGACGTATATGAGCTGATACAGATACAATATTTTGTATGTTTATACTTCAATCAATAAATATTGTACCCAGAACTGTAGTTAGGCGAGAGAAGCGCGTATATTCTTTTTGATACATCTTTGTCGTACGAATGCGAGTATATATTAACTCCTACACAGACTGCTGAAAAATTATTTTAAATACTTTGGCTCTTATAACTATTCCCTACTAATATTATAAATACGAAAGTGTATGTTATGTATGTGTATGTATGTTCCGTTTTCACGATAAAAAGGCTGAACCGATTTTAATGAAATTTAACATAGAGTTATATTGGACTATAGAGACGGACATAGGCTACTTTTTATCTCGGTAATATGTAGTGTTCCCATGGGATGACTCAGGAATGCAATTCAAATATACATATTTGCTACTCTTTCAACTTCGAATGCATGACACGGGACAGGAGCGGACAGGATTGCGTGCTTTTCGTCATGCTAACTTCATCATGTCGTTTTATGGTTGTCAGTGAGCGCGCTACGTAAAAAATTTACTCAAATATTTTTATCAAACGCGACAAAAGAAATATAGCTTCAAAAATAGGTACCTGCTGAACCTAAAAATGTTCGCATGCAGTCAATTCCCGGTCGAACACTGCAATCGTCACGTCGCGTCGACGCCCTGATAAGCCGGAACTCATGTATTATTTATAAGACACATTGGGGATTTCCTATCCAACGGCCAGATCCACTCGGCGATTGCCAAAAACGCTTATAAAAACGCCACACGAAGTGCTGACAGCTTAGATTGTAACTTGGCTTTGCTTTTTCTGATTTGCAGATATTTCTGGGGCAAAAGACGTCAGGGTAAAAATGGATGCTGCTTAAGCTTGCTATTGCAGATGATGTGAAGACCAACGGATAAAGCGGCAAAGATATAGAAATATAGACATGTATTGAAAACTGTAATGTGTGAGCCCTTAATCACCCACTGCTGAACAAGCGACTCCACTCCACCGAGGTTTCGATCAAGAGGGGTTAGGCTACATTCAGCTGACCTATTGCGGGTTGTCGGATAGCACAAACTATTTATTAAATCTTTGTATACATGACTCTGATACGTTAGAGATCACCACAATAATTCTTACTCCCTCTCCTCTACCCTAATTTCTTTTCAGTTTTCCAAAGCAGGGTTGATAACTTACTAATCCATGCGGTCTCAATTTTTTTAACCCTTCAATTTTATAAATTTTGTATTGTACTGAAGTATAAAAAAACATAGACATATTAAAGAAATAAATTTACTTTCGCCTTTTATACTTAAGCTCTTTGAAATTTGAATTCAAATCTTCTGTTACAATTTGGGCGAAGCACTCGAAATCAATTCGCTAAATAACAAACACTCAATAAACCTAATCAGTGGATTCAATACCAGACAAAGGCGATATCAATTTTTCACTTGCCAATCGAAAATACGTTGAATTTCCAGTAAATATTTCTGCGTTTCAAGCAATATTGGTGTGGAGAACTGAAATGTTTCACCACTCGATATCTAGGACATGAAACTAGCGCAGGAAATTGGGTTTTCCATTTTGTAAAAATTCTTGATACGTGTGACTTGTCACGTCTCTCGAGGCGTCTATTTATGAAGTAATTTGGATTTTTCCGCATATGTATTAGAATTCATGGACACGTCATTAATAACCAGCTTAGAGCTTCGTCTATTGGCCCGCGCGTCTCACTCTACGCTCCCTGTACGTGCTCTCACAACACGCGCTCCTGATCTCTCATCCACTACCTTCAGCTCGTCGCTCCACCGACCTGCGCGTCACACACTACGCTCCCTGTACGTGCTCCCACAACACTCGCTCGTGAGCTCTCATCCACTACCTGCAGCACGTCGCTCCACCGAGCCCATGCATCACACACTACGCTCCCTGTACGTGCACAATCAGCAATCAGCTCATCAAATTCGCTATTACGAACTGTCACGTACATACGGCCATCATATTTTCTAAATCAACACACAAATGGAAAAGGAAGGAAGGTACGGTTATAAATTGAAGAGAATTACTTTTGTGCCGAGAATAGTAAGTATTGCCTCCAATGACAAGGCGCGCCGGGGGCGAGCAGGAAAACCTCTCGAATATTTTTTTCCTTTATCCCAGCGGTTTTCTGACTATTGGCATACACTTTACAGACGGGCAGATTCACAACGTCCGATTTATTTTACTAAATTGCCGGCTCTGCAAAAACTTGCTGAATTTATTTTTGTATATTTTGTTATGAAAACGTTGGTGATATCTCCATAACTGCCTGCTTTTAAAATAATTAAGCTTTTTCATTTCGTTTATTTATTGTAAGCAGTTATATTTAACTCATATTTCATGTAAAATATATTTGGCTGCATTCTGTTGTATTTTGTTTTTAATTGTTATTTTGATTGCTTCTGCCACAGAAGATTTAAAAAGGTAATTCTTTTTTCGGGTTTTTGTTATTTAGAGACTGTATAGCTTCTGTTAAGTTTCATACCTACGATACAAGAAACTTATTCTACTCCTGAATCGGAATAACTATTAAATTACTGCTAATACTTATCAAATATTTTTGCATTATTATTCATGCAACATTGAAATCTCACGTACCTAATAATCTGTTAGCTCATTTCTCTTGTTTAATACGAAGAGAAAACAGTATATTAATTTATCATGTATTTGGAATTGAAGTTGATATTCTTGGACATAATAAAATTATACAACTCTTATGTTTTCAACAAGATTCGTAAATATACATTGTTATGTTCTTCTAGCAATTGTTTTTATAGAGGCTCAAATAAAATTCTGTGACATAGATTAACTATCAGGTATAATCGTTTAGTCGTTCAAATACTAAAATAGTCTCGCATGTAGTTCTGTCCCCAGAAAAAGATACAAGTTTTGTGTCATGAGTATCAGAAATTATGAGAGGTCTTCGATATCACAACATCTAGACCCGAAACAAATATTTGTAACCAGCGCAGACATTTGTTTCACTGTGCCATGGACGATGTTGTTTCGTTTCTGTCACTGTTCTGTGAAATCTATTTAATAGTATAACATATACTGCCAAAAATCCCATACATTGCCTTTAAAAGTCGTGTCGGTAAAGTTACGGTTCGCGTTACCGGCCCCTGTAAAACGACCTCTGACCTCTCGAGCAAAATGTGAAAATTTAAGGGCCCAAACATCTTCGTTACATGGAGATGAAAAGGGAACGGCGAATAATTGTAAGTAAGTCCTGGACTGCTTTGATGCCGTCGAGATCCGGGTTTTATTAACTTTTATTTGAATTTTAATTAGGTAAGAGTCTTCCAACCCGCATTAGGCCAGCGTGGTGGACTATATGGCCTAACCCCTTTCAATCGTACTCTCGATTGTAGAGGAGGCTCGTGCGCTGCAGTAGGACGTATATGAACTGATATACATAGAAGAGTCTTGTTCTTGGACTTGAATAGCAAGCAGGAAGTCGGTAAATGCAACCGCTTCTATCTAGGCGCTAGAGAAATTATTATGTTCATTAGTGCACTTCTTGTGACTAACGAGAAAAGACACCTCTGCTTTCTGAATGAATAAGCCTCCTTGGCGCAGTTGGTTAGATGTCAGTTGTGATAGGAGAGACGCGTTCGATCTCCGTACTGAAACAGATCTTTGTGTGATTCACAGGTATTTTCGGGTGTTTGTGAGACCGAAAGTCTCTTGAAGTTTCTGATACTCACGACACAAGACTCAATCTAAGTGTGGGGCCCGGACAATATATGTGGCTGTTGGATGTGTTTATTATCAATAATTATTCATTAAGTACTAGAAAGGATAGCATTAGACATCATTATAAAGACAAAAAATGTGCCTAGATGCAGGTCGCTTCAACAGATTGCTTTAAAGTCGTTGAGGGAGTGTTATAATGTGTAATGGACTAGGTGTGGCTTATGATGGAGAGCATACGGTTGGATAGCCTCAAATTTAATTCGTTGACGCCATATTATCTTTATATCAAAATAACACTATTTTTACGGATTTTATCGCGATTTGGTTTAATTTTTACATTTTTTAACTTCCCGACGTTTCGATTGCTTTTCAGCTTTCGTGGTCACGGGGCGGACTGAGGTATTAGTCATCCGCTCTGTGACTGTTACAATTAAACTACCCTTAATTTTGAATTATTAAATTAAAAGTTAATTTAAAAAGTTAACTAGTTGTTGCGATCCGATCCGATCCGTAAAAATAGTTTTATTTCAATGTGTAACATTCGCTTAAATCTAAGAAACCATTATCTTTATATTAGCTAAACACATTTATTTATTTATTAATCCTTTATTGCACAAAAAGAAACATTTACAGTAAATAAATGGCATAATAATAGTACAAGAGGCGGCCTTATCACACTAGGCAATTTTTTACAGGCAACCTTTACCACATTATGATTCGACAACAAGTTTATGATCCAAGCATTGTAAATGTTCATAGGCAGTGATCACTTACCATTAGGTGATCCGTTTGCTCGTTTGGCGGACCTATTGTATAATTTTTTTTATCATATCTTTAGTTTGGCAAATCAGACCTCATAAGTCATAGCTATACTTTCAACATGTGGCGGGGCACCGTCACTTTGCTGCCTAAAAAAAATAAATGATTCATGGCAGCATCTGCTAAAGTCTATTCCCTAGGGATGATCAGGTCAATGACCCAACACATTATATCCCTAATACTGACGCGTCTAAGTAGATTTACCAACAAAAAGGTCATCGCACCATCTCTTTGCTGAAATGTAATTTTATGAAAAATCTGCTTCGTTATAATCTACTGTTAAAAGAAAACTCTCCTAATATATACTCCAATAGCAAGTTTACAAAAAAAGTTTATCTTAGTCTTTGAATTTTGGGGTAAGTTTCTTGTTTAAAAAACGGAAAAATGTTTTTAAAATTACCTTCGGTTTATTCAAGCAAATGTTGATAGAAAGTGTTGGCGGGAAGAAATGTTTTTTATTCCTACTCGGAACATCGTCTGCTAGTATAGACCAGCGTGGTGGACTATAAGGCCTAACCCGTTTTAATCGTACTCTCGATTGTAGAGGAGGCTCGTGCCCTGAAGTGGATTGTATATGAGCTGATACATAGCATCTTATGGAAAGAGATCTGTCCATATCGAATATCGATTTGTAAAAGATAATTAGTAAACAATTATAATTAATAATAGTCAATTAGGTATAGCTGATTGAGACAGTCAACGGGCAAGAAACTCTAGCGTTGCTCTTTTGAAACCAGTTTACAACATAGTGATTACAGCAGCAGCTTTGATTAATTTAGAGCAGTTCAGAAATATCTGCCTGCCTTGGTGGCGTAGTTATACTACTATACGATCACAAAGCTGAGGTCTCGGGTTTGAATCCCGGGTCGGGCAAAGTGATATTGAGTTTTTCTATTCATATATTAGACCGGAGTCAGGAATTTGTGCCCGATATGGCGATAGGCTCGCCCTCTATCACATCATGGGACGGGAACATATAAGTCGAGGTGTGGGTGTCCTGGTGGCGCATTTGCCTACCCCTTCTGGGATAAAGGCGTGAGTTTATGTATGTATGTAGTTCATAAATATAATATAAACAAGTTAACCCGAAAGCGACAAAGGAGAAGGGGCAAACATATATGGACTCCAGCCTATTGACCAATAAGGACGAGCGATATGTCATTGGAAAGGTCTTTTCAGATGTTACAACTTCTTCTATGACAACTAAACCCAAATCGCTGTATTTAAAAAAATATAGCTACTTAAAGACAGCCCGAAAATCACACGAAAGCGCCTCGGCATAGTGAGCAATAACAACAAGCGATACGTCTTTGGAAAGGTCTTTTAAAATGCTACAACTTTTTCTACGGCGACAAGTCTCAAATCAGTGTGAGAAAAAAAATATCGCTGCGTAAAGGTAGCGCAAGGATGAAAACATGTATATGGACTCATAGCCTATTGTCCAATAACGACGAGCGATATGTCATTCGAAAGCTCTCCTTGTTTTCTACAACTTCTTCTTTGGCAAGAAATCCCGATTAGCTGTATTTAAAAAAATATTTCGACATAAAGATATCGCGAGGGCCATAATATGTATGTCTCATAGCCTATTGTCCAATAACGACGAGCGATCCAATAAATCTCTTACTGTGTTTAACGTTCGATATCTTGCAAGATTCAGCAAATTGCGCTGTATCACAATCCAAAAATATGTATTTCCTGCATCTGTAATAACGTCCACCGTTTTAAAATGTAATTGTTAATTATTTACGCAAGACAAGGATTTTCAACATACTACTAATGTACGTGAAATGACTCCTGTTTCAGTTTTGTGATATGATGAAATACCATAAATTCAAAACCGGGAATTGGTCAGGAGTTGTCTAAGGAGTGTTGCGCGACATTATATACTCGTAGTTTATTTTTAAATAATTAGTAAAACTGTTTTTTACCGGTATTTGTACATTTGCCACTGGCGTTGATTATTATTGGCAATACGTTTAATAATCCAATCCGGAGGGCTCTTAGAAAAAACAAACACAATTTAAAATAGAGAAACAAATAATATAAGGATATTATGTAGGTATAGACTGCCTCGGTGACGCAGTTGTATGACGGTATGGTTGCAAAGCGGAGGTTTCGGGTTCAAATCCTGGGTCGGCGTGATAATGGATTTTTCTATTCACTTATTTCTACGACAAGCTTCGTTTAGTGCCGAGATAGTCGTATAAGCTAATAATGATTATTATTTTTATTCCTAGTTTGTATAAGTACCATGTTTAGGTATTTTTTGATAAATAAATAAACTATTATTGTAATATAAAAAGATAATATGAGGTCGTTATTTATCGTCGTTATTGGACAATAGGCTATGAGTCCATATACATGTTTTCATCCTTGCGCTACCTTTACGCATCGATATTTTTTTTCACGCACCGATTTGAGACTTGTCACCGTGGAAGAAGTTGTAGCATTTTAATAGACCTTTCCAACGACGTATCGCTCGTCGTTATTGGCCAGTAGGCTGGAGTCCATACATGTGGCCCTCGCGATATATTTATGTCGAAATATTTTTTTAAATACAGCTAATTGGATTTTCTTGCCAAAGAAGAAGTTGTAGAAAACGAAGAGAGCTTTCGAATGACATATCGCTCGTCGTTATTGGACAATAGGCTATGAGTCCATATACATGTTTTCATCCTTGCGCTACCTTTACGCAGCGATATTTTTTTTCTCACACTGATTTAAGACTTGTCGCCGTAGAAAAAGTTGTAGAATATTGAAAGACCTTTCCAACGACATATCGCTTGTTGTAATTGCTTACTATGCCGAGGCGCTTTTGTGTGATTTTCGGGCTGTCTTTAAGTAGCTATATTTTTTTAAATACAGCGATTTGGGTTTAGTTGTCATAGAAGAAGTTGTAACATCTGAAAAGACCTTTCCAATGACATATCGCTCGTCCTTATTGGCCAGTAGGCTGGTATGCGCCTTCTCCTTTGCATTGCTCGTTATTGGTTTTCCTACATCGTGCACGTGGGTTGCTATCTAGGGATGCAAATGTCCTATTTCTTTATTTTTTCATGGTGCAAATCCTTATTGTATACCCGACTATCTAGATAGACCGAGACTAAAAACCATATGTCTCCATCTGCACTTTGGAGGTAGTTTGGGACCTCAATATGAACACGAGCAGGTGCCTCCAGCGTGCGAATTTAAAGCTCTCACTCACAGGAAAATCCACAACAGAGAAGAAACAGGGTGATTTCTTCCACCAACAGCCATAGAGAGTACTCGCCTGATGGGAGACCAGCTACTCCTGGTCTCCCATCACGGGACTGTCTTACTGCTAGCTGTAGGGTCTCTGGTAATCTCATTCACCAAAAAAAACGCAAAGCTACGCTCAAATTCAGTCCCCAACAATTCACATGGGTTTTAACTGAAAAACATTCCACAACGTGGACTTTGTAAATAAGCGTAAGTATATTTATATCAGATTCTAAAAGATCACTTAAACAATTTGATCCAAATAAAACCCTAAAAACCTAGCATTTCAAACCTGTCGGGTCTAGTTCAAATACAGTGTAAAGGGAATACGGAATGCCCTCTAACAGACTATAAATCCTACATTTTATTTTGTTTTAAATTCTATTTAAGTTTAGCCTTGAAAGATAATTTCTTTTGTCTTCAAAATGTGTGTAATATGTTAATATTTTGAAAATTGCCTCAAAGTAAATTAAGCTAGCATGTTGAGTTTGCAGACACAAAATACGGTTTTCTTTGTTGATGAGGGGGGAGTGAATTACCGCCGCGCCCTTGATGAGGGGGGAATGCGGAGCGGTGATGTTGGGTTCACGGGATCGAACCTGTAGCCTCTCGTTTCACTCATCGCGGTCACCTTCTCTGAAAATTTCTCAGATTTCCTATTTTTGGTAATTTTTTGAATGATAATACCTCACCACTCAATAAGCCATTTTCAGGTTCGATAAACTTTTACTATACAAGATTATATGATGTTTTGGAGTAGTTTAGAATTATCAGCAACATTTTCTCAAATCCCATACACACGTACTTCCGCAATATGCCGTTAGATAGCGGTGGAAGAATGTCTCTCGTCTCGTGTAACAGTAACAATAAACCACAGTAACTCACCCCCAAAAACGAGTTTTGACCAAGTTAAATTACTTATTTAGCCGCTAAAACAACCACTCAATTTCACTGGCATTATTCCAAAAAAACCGGCCATCCCTTATAAAGTTATTATAAGGGAGAATTCGTAAAAGAGATTCCAGCTTCCCTAATAAAAAATAAGTAATATCTTACCCCGAAACGATTAACCCCATCGTTTATTTTTATGGCCCGGCGTACTGTTTACTTATACGAGAAATAAGTTCTTGCAAAAATCCGTTTTTTATATCCAAACCCATGTTTTATGGATGATAAAGTTGGAAATTTAATAACACGAGTACGTAGTTTGGTTGAGATTGTTACTAAGATGCTAAGTGAAGGGGCCTTGATCACCTACTTGATGTGTTTAAGACATAATTTTCTAGATTTATTGACTGCTTGAGAGGCTATAGATGACACAAATATTTGTTCGCACAATGATGGAAATTAAATTGAGAAGGAGAAGTTATTCTACTGTTTCTTTAGTAATGATGGTGTTTTAAGTAAATTCCAATATTACATGACTATAGCACTACTGTAAAACGCCATGAATTTTGATATCTTGGATCTAAGTAATATAATATTCGTTTCTTTGCCGTCTCACACCGATTATTATTTAAAAAAGTGTAGACACTTCACAAAATACACCTGATAAGCATCAACGCCATTTAAGAATACCAAAATTTAATAAGCCCGTTGGTGGAAAATTCATTCTTAAACTGGTGTCATAACAGCTTTGTTAATAGACGTCATTGTAGCACGGAGTTGTTCATTTGAATCCAAGTGAAGTAAACGTTAAGACAAAGGCAGGAGAATGGCCTCTTAAAGACATTTTAGTAATAAGAAAGTAAATTTCGCATGCGATAAAAGTGTTACGGGAATTTCTGAATGCTTCACGACTCAGGCATCATTGATGTTCTTGTTCTTTTAATCTTTAGCTAAAATATTTATGTAAGTTTTTCAATAGTGGCCTGTCTGGGTTTGGTCTCAGTACTTTTCTTCCGCCGTTTCTTCTTCACAGCTACAACACGTTCCAAAGCGGTGGCAGCAGAAATTAACGATTCAAAAGATCTTGTAAAAGACTGTTTTAATAAAGAATATATATTGATTTTGATACTTCCTTTATCTAGAATGTATCCAGATTGGTGGGCCAAAATAGTGACCCAATGGGTACTTGATGGCCGACGACGTTGCAAAAGGCCAAAACTACGCTGACGTTACGACCTGGCCTTTCAAGCCCATGTGGCCTGAATTTGTTGGAATTGCGACTTGTGGAAATAGAGGAGGGAGATCCTAGCAGTGGAATGTTAAAGGTTAAGAAAAAAAGTTCCTTTGAGGAATTGTGAATGGAACTACTTAGACAAAATTATTTACTGTTGATGATATATTTGGTTCTATACGTGCTCTTAAAAAACTCCTGAGCTCTCATCCACTACCTTCAGTTCGTCACACACCACCTTCCTTCTCCATAGCATTTTAATTTCAAATCTTATAATATCTTTTAGTTCGTCCCACATAAATTTAATTCTATGAGTATTTGACTCAGCAAAATTTTCTTAATAAAGTCAGTATTGGAGGTTCTTTTATACTATAAGAAAAAAAAACTTGAGCCCTAAAGCGGGAAAGTTTTCGATTTCGTTAGAGAACCTTCAACGTAGATAAGAAATTTTAACTTACCGAAATTTATTATCAGTCCGTTAAATTTATTATGTGGAAGGAAAAGGCGTGGAAAATTGAAGATTGGACTAATAAAGATTGTATCAAAAGGTTCGAAATGTATTTTTTTTCGACAGCGCGAATTCGGAGATGAATGATAAATGAGATTTGATAAAATTGTCAATGAATGTGTCACTTGAGTTAAAAATAGGGACGTATTTCGATACCGTTTTAGGCTGAAATATTATTTCATATGTACCTATTTTTGTAAGGAAATGTAATTTATTTCTGGAGTAATAAGACTATCCAAAGTGAAAGAAATTACATAAACTCACGCCTTTATGCCCGAAGGGGTAGGCAGAGGCGCCACTAGGACACCTACATTTCGCCTTGCATGTTCCGTCCTACGATGTGATAGGGGGCGAGCCTATCGCCATATCGGTCACAAATCCCTGACTCCGGGCTGATAATGAAGAGAAAAATCCAATATCACTTTCCCCGACCCGGGATTCGAACCCGAGACCTCAGCTTTGTAACCGTACCGTAATACAACTACGCCACCGAGGCAGTCCGTATTTAGTCCGAGAAATTTTCGTATAATATTATACATAATATGTATGTAGTACGAGTAGCTTAGGCGCTTATTCCGTTCATACAATTTAAATACTTCTTTACAAAATTAAAGATATAATTACCGTCTGAATAAAGTCGTACTCATGAAAACATATAAAAATTATAATATACCACCCAACAAATTATATCAAAACTTTCTGTCGTAAAATTATACGATGGCGGGCAATTATTTTTTCGTCTCAAATCTAAACTTAGTTTATTACCGAGTGCCAACAAATTTGGCTAATTAAAATTAGTTTGGACCTTTTCGTGTCGTAAATATAATAAAGTAGATATAAACACTAATTGGTTTTTATTTTTGTGTTTTAATTTTGCGATGGTTTTTTCTTTTTTTCTTCACATTGACATGGGTTTTTCTTTTCCTTCATAAAAAGAATTTGATTGTAAGTAGATGCTTATTATAAAACACGATACTAATTAATCTTGCGTAGCTTGGGTAAGGGTATATACCTAAGATTTCTCCACATCAATAAAAAGAATATGTAAAATCCACTAAATTAAACTTGACCGGTATGGAAGTCTAAGACCTTACTTCACCTTTAAGATGCAAGACTCAAAAAAAAAAGGTTTGGGTATCAAAAAACTCACAAACCCATTATTTATTTACACGATAAACTTCCAAAAAGTCGAATATAAAAGGATAGAAACCAATCAACAATACTAAAGGGATTAGGGACAGTCGAAGCTGACTCCGCACAAAGGACTGGGCAACCTTCACTAGTTTCCAATGATGAACGCAAAGAAATTACTTTATTGGGCTTTTCTTGGATAAAAGTTACAGTCGAATAGTTTTCTGCGCAATAAAACTGTTTTTGGGGCATTTTGTCTGGATTCATTGATTTAATGGTGTTTGGAAGATAAAGGCTTTTAAATTAGAATTTAAATTTTGTGGCTGTTGTAAATTTGATTGGTTTACCAATCTTGCTTCAAAATATGTTAACTCTTTTTTTTTTATACTAGCACAATAATAAATAAATACATAAATGAACCCAACAGCCACACACATAGTCCTGACACTAAGATCGATTCTTGTGTCGTGGGTATCAGAAACCACGAAAGACTTTTCGGTCACACAAACATTTGTCTCCGCCAACCCGCACTAGGCCAGCGTGGTGGACTATATGGCCTAACCACTCTCAACCGATTCCCTCGATTGTAGAGTAGGCCCGTGCCTAGCAGTGGGACGTATATGGGCTGATACAATACAAACATTTGTCTCGGTGCGAGGATCAAACCCGCGGCCTCTCGTTTCATAGCCGGCGTGTAACCAACTGCGCCACGGAGTCTGTCAATATGCTATAATTTACCAGTTTGTAAGTACAATACAAATAGAGTGGCCAGAAATGATTCGACAATATTATTCCTGTCTCATTGAAACGGTTACATACAAGTTTAACTCAAAACGCAACTGAATCGCGAGGGTTACGACTCGTTTTCCACCATGTATCGTATGAATCTAATGAATATAAATAACACCACTAGCTAAATATGTTTTACGTATTTAGAAGCTCAAACGGCAAGCACAAGCTCTGGTGGTAGGTCTCTCATATGTGAGAGGCCGCCTGGGTAGGTATTACCGTAATGTCTATTTCTCCTGCCAAACAGCAGTGTAAATGTACTGTTGTGTTCTTCTTTGAAGGACTTGTTGCCAGAGTAACTACTGGACATCATGAGACTTAACATTTTATTAAGGATGGTGAGTGCAGTGCATGCCGAATATTGCCTTTTATTCATGGTGTTGTTTGGTTTTCCTACTGTCCATGAGCGGTCGTATCGCTTGCCATCAGGCAAAAGGCATGCTCGTCTCGCCATTAATTGCAATAATAAAAAAACGATATCGCAGTGGTTTTAATATATTAAATTATATTATGTTACCGGTTGATACTTCATCTGAACTGCACTACGCTTGGTGTCAGGTGCATTCTACTAATTTTGTCGTGAAAGCATAACATACACCATTTGTTTGAATAAATACACCCAACAGGCACATACATAGTCCTGACCCCACATTAACATCGAGTCTTGTGTTGTGAGTATCAGGAACTACGAGAGACTTTTCGGTCTCACAAACACCCAGACCCGAAACAAATACCTGTGGTTCACACAAATATGTGTTTCGGTGCGGGGATCGAACCCGCGGCCTCTTGTTTCACAGCCAGCGTCTAACCAACGGCGCCACGGAGGCTGTCCGGTAATCATACCTACAGCCTATCGTTTCATAGCCGATTTCCACTTATTCCACACCGAGACTGCGAAATACATTAAAATGTTTCTTAAGATCTATTAATATTAATGACTTACTTAACCTAATTACTTAAGTTCCTTCTGTAATTCAATTTCTAGTCCAATTAGAAAAGTGTAAGTCGCGTTTAGTTCAGTTTACCTCCTAGGATTATAAATTGTAAGATCCTGGGTTCGTTTCCGTGGTGAGATATATTACTTTATACAAGTTTATGAAAAATCTTATACTCGTTTCCTGGGACTGGAATTAATGCCTGGTCTGGCAATTGGCTGGTCAACCTATATATCTTGAAATGGAATCAATCTAGACCAATCATGTGAGACCATTAGTGACACTTCTGTCTACCTCTTTTGGGATACCTGCGTGAGCTTATGTATCGCATGATTGGCAAATATAACTCGAGTACGACGCACTGGCAGATGAAGCTTTGGATGTCCGCCTATAAGGTGGACAGACGAACTTACTAAGTTTACAGGAAGTCACTGGATGCAGGACGCTTTCAACATCCTTGTAGGAGACCTAAGTTCAGCAGTAGACTTCCTGTGGCTGAAGAGAGAGAGAGAGAGAGAGAGGGAGAGAGAGAAAAACACACAGATCTGAATGTGTATAAAAAAACTTACGTAATCACTCATTGATTATAACCACACGTGTCGGAAACATTATACCGTGAATTGAATTAAGGGATTTCTATAAAAGATTTATATAAAATAATTGGAATATTTTTTATATTTCCTGTGAGTAATTTATATACCGTGTAGGGTAAAGAGAAAATTGCCAATGTGTTTACTGAATTGAATATATATTTTGTGTGCCTTTACTTAACCATGTATTTATCGGTTTAATCGAAAGTGATTGGCTTATATAACCATTAGGATGTGTGTAGTGTTATATGAGACATATGTACTGTAAGTATCAGCCCATATACGCCCCACTGCAGGGCACAGGCCTCCTATACAATCGAGAGTAAAATTGAGAGGGGTTAGGCCATACAGTCCACCACGCTGGCCTGGTGCGGGTTTGCGGACTTTACATACCATAGCAATTCGTACAAACCGCTATGGTATGCTGATTCCTTCCTGATGTTTCCTTCATACTTTTAGTTCGTGATAATTGGCTATTAATACACACATGACTCCGAAAAGATTTGATCCCGCGACCACCGTGAGCATGTTGGTCTGTTACCAGCGGGTCATGTACTTCGCACACACTCACACGCATATAAATACTCTATGTATATATGTCTGGATATGGAGATAAATGAGTGGTCAATTTTATCCGGATAACATTCAGGAATGTCCGGTCCTGAAGATCAATCATTTCAATCGATTGATTTTGAAGAATTGTTATGTTCTGTGATATGATAACCACAGGAATACCGTGGCGTCGTATGTTTTTTTCATTAAATACATCCAATCGTTACATAAATATTCGTAGCCCCAAACATACAAGGCTTGTGTCATGGGTAGAAGAAACTACGAAAGACTTTTATGTCTCACAACATTCACACCCGAAAAAAAAAATACACCCAACAGTCACATACATAACCCTGACCGCAAACTGGATCGAGTCTTATGGCCGCTTCACACGTTCAAGTGCGTTTGCGCAAACGCGACTTTGCACCAGTCTCGAATCGAACATTTCAACGAAGTTTGCGCAGTTATTTGTGCACACTCGTTCCAGTATACTGGTGCAAACTCAGACTTGCACAGTTATATCGTTAGATGTATCACTAGCTACGAGAGACTTTTCAATTTCAAATACCTATGGATTATACTAACATTTTTCTATGTGCAGTTATCGAACCCGTATCCTCTCTTTTCACAACTTCATAACTGGGCCATGGAGCTTTCTCTACGCAATAGTATAAGCGCTGGATTACAGCATACACATGTGTTTATGGTCTGGATTAGGAGATTTGCCAGTGCATATGTACTAGGATTAGACTGCCAGCAACACACTAAGGTATCTTTGTACCTACGGAACATCACACCTATGTTTCGGCGGGGTAAGCAAAGACTAATATATAAAAAAGAATAGAAGTATGTCTAGATAATACTAATATTATAAATGTGAATATAAGTTTGTTTGTTACGCTTTCACGCGAAAACTACTCAACCGATCATCATGAAACTTTTGTACACATATTTTTGGAGGTATTAGAAGAAACATAGGCTACTTCTTTCCCGAAAAGTTTAGTGATCCCGTGGGAAGAAGAAGGAATTCCGATATATTTGCTACTTTTTTATACTCAAAAGGATGGGATGGGACTTGGGACTGGATTACATTCCATTAGTGACAATGAGACGGGGCAGGCGGGATATAATGGGAAGGGACGGGACGGGATGGGAGATTTCAAATAAAGTTAACTACGCAGACGAAGTTTGCGGGCAGAAGCTAGTTAGTAAATAAATCCTCAACCTTTTCGTGGTCACCTTGTTGTTATTTATACTGCCTGAAAACCAGATCTATAGACTGAATCTGCTACTTAAAACACTCTAGAGTAACTATGACGGCTTTGTTGTATACGACTGTCTCTTTCCGCCGGCTACGAGTATCCTAGCATAAGTGTTTTTTTTTCCATTCACACGTTTTCACATAAAAATTCACGAAATATCCTCAAAATAACACACTTAAATAAAACCTAAACCACCCATAAAACCCTGTGTCACAAAAATCCCATCCCAACCGAATTTCATTATCATACGTGAAATAAAAACTTTTTTCGACATTTGAATATTGCTAAGTGGGAAATCCTAACCGTTTTATGTTCATTCGTTGCATCTGCGCCCTCCACAATGCTTTGAATGCGTTCGCACCCACTCTTATTTTAAATGAAAAAAATGGTAAATGTGTTACGTGTAAACTTATCTTTCTGAGTATTTTAGGGTTGGATTTACATTGCATATGCTTTTAAGTCTGTGAATGCTTTCCTTTGGGAATGAGTGGCCAATGTTTGGTTATTATACCGAGATGAATCCATGTATGCGTTTCAGGATTAGCTAGTTCGGATTATCATTTACCATAAGCAGCAACTTGATTGTGTTCCTGATATTGTAATAGCCTATGAGGAGCGGTGACCACTACCATAGGATTACCCATCTTTGGGTCCCTAGCTCGTCTGTCCAACAATAAAGAATTTACCATCAACACACAGGATACATGCAAGCTTTTTCAATTATATTGACTTATAAATCCATCCACCTTCGCACCCCCAGCGCCGTCGCTACCGTAGCCGCTACCGAAGCCAGGAACAACGAGGCTGCCGAGGACTGGTTGCCTAGTCTTTATTGGTGTCATTTTAAGAGGTCTGTGCAGATATTCCCCACGCTTGGCGTAAGCAGGACGTAGTGTCTCGCTCTGATAACGCTGCCCTTCATCATCCTTTTTATTTGGCTATGCCATTCTTTTTTAAATGGTTATCCCTCCATCTGTCGGTCGCTAGAACCTCGTCCCTTGACCAGCAGGGAGCACCGCGCTCAGGTGAGGTCGGCTTGGGCCCCGGAAGGTGTAGTTAGAGCCCCTTACCCCACCCCCTTACCCCCGTTATCATTATCATCTCACATCCTTCGATATTTTATCTGGACAGCCTCCGTGGCGCAGTTGGTTAGACGCCGCCTGTGAAACGAAAGGCCGCGGGTTCGATCCCCGCACCGGGACAAATATTTGTGAGAACCACAAGTATTTGTTTCGGGTCTGGGTGTTTGTGAGACCGAAAAGTCTTTCGTAGTTCCTGATACCCACGACACAAGACTCAATCTTAGTGTGGGGTCAGGACTATGTATGTGACTGTTGGGTGTATTTATTTATGGGTGTATTTATTTAAGTATTTTACCCAATTTCATATTTACTGCGCCTAGTATTCTTTTTAGTTGCGAATAAAATATGAAAATTCAGGACTATACATATTCCCAAAGGTTCAGGCAGAGGTAGGAGTAATGCCACTCACATTTCATAGAACTTATTTCCGTCCCAAAATGTGTTAAGAGACATGCAGGGCACGATTTGAAGTCCCGCGCCGGGTAAATTGTAGTTATTGATATCCCAAACGTTTATTATTACAGGGTCGGGACTTTGAGGGTAAACTTACCATCATTTATATTATCAGGAATTTCACTTAAGCATGTGTTCATATAGTGTGCGTGGTGGCCTTTGGCCATCCGTTCATATGGTAACGGACCAGACGCGACTGCCATAATGATTCACGGTGGTCGCAGGTTCAAATCCCAGGGCACACCTCTGACTTTTCGGTTTTATGTGTGTATTGATGGTCAATCACCACGCACATGTGAGGAAACCTGCATACCATAGCGATTTTGAAAAAATTATACGGTATGTAAAGTCCGCCAACCGCACTAGGCCAGTGTGGCGGAATATATTATGGCCTAACTCCTCTCAATCGTACTCTCGATTGTGGAGTAGCCCCGTGCCCTGTAGTGGGACGTATATGGGCTGATACAGGTACAGTAGACAATTATCTGTTATATAAAACTACGATATAAATTCCGTATATTTTACCTCTGCAGCTAAAGCTTTAGCACTAATTTGTTAAACTTGGTATAAAAACCCGCAGATCTTGATACGACTACAAAGCCCTCTGACAACGATTATTTCTCGTTCTCTTACATTAAAATGCAGAGAATCAAGCCTCTAAGACATAGTTTGCTCTTGTGAATAAAACATGAAACGTTCCAGCGGCTCCCAAACTTTTGGGTCGCAGCCAAAACTTAAGAGTTTTAGGGGGCGTTGTTATGGTCAGTTAAAAGGGGCGTGGACTGCCTTTGAGGAATCTTTTATATGACACGTTTGGTACGTAAAAAATGTAGTTGTTATATTGTAGTGACGTAACGAAATTTAACATCGAAAAGACAGGGTTGATAGTAAATGCCCATTTTTATTGTGTGAGTTGAAAAAACATATTATCGAGTAGAAGCCTAACAAATAACTCAATGAAAATTAGACAGACAAGTAAATGTAATAAACATACAAAACATAAATTTTATTTGAACTTATCGTAATGTGAAGCCACACATATACCTCCAACATTATTTTTTGTAGCCTATTTTAATCAATTGTTTTACAACGGGGTCTCTCCTTCATCGTGATTTGTCTGTATATTCTGTATGAGACAGATGCTTATCCCAATCCGAAAATATACGATACACTTATTTTCCCATATAGAGATAAAACCCTCAATTATTTTAGTGCTGAAAACTAACTAAGCGTTCTGCAGTAATCGATGGTCAACTATATTACCAATAGCTTTTTAAGATTACATTTACAATTTCAATAATCCTGATCCAACTATGCATATATGCCATATACAAGATACGAAAAAATATAATGCACACAAAGAATACGTTCAATTCAAATAAATATTTTATTTTGATAGATATCAAATAGAGCAAGTAAATAGAGGTTTTTCAAATATTGGTAGATATTTGTTTACTTTATATTTTTTTCTTTTCTGGACTGCCTCGGTGGCGTGGTTGTACTGCGGTATGACTACAAAGCTGAGGTCTCGGGTTCGAATCCCGTGTCGGGCAAAGTGATATTGGATTTTTCTGTTCATTATCAGCCCGGAGTCAGGAATTTGTGCCCGATATGGCGATAGGCTCGCCCCCTATCACATCATGGGACAGAACATGCAAGGCGAAATGTGGGTGTCCTAGTGGCGCCTCTGCCTACCCCTTCGGGGATAAAGGCGTGAGTTTATGTATGTATGTATGTATATTTTTTTCTTATCTTGTTTGTAATAATTTACAGATGCACCATTTGAATTTAAAGAAAACTATTCTAATCAAAACGTACAACGGCTTACAAAACTACAGTTTAATGACCACCACCATCACGGCTCGGATTAAGAGTTTCACTTTATTTTTTTATCACACCGTGTAGCTGGGAAACAGCTTGCTCCCCAAACTTTACCTTCTTTCTATAATCCCGAGTCCCTCGTAGCGTGAAGAGGCAGTTACACATGCAAGCATTACTGTATCTTGTAGCAGGCGTTGTCTGTTTCTTGCCAATTAGTACTCTCGTCTGAGCGGCTTTACAGCAGTCTTCAGGTGAGCCAGTTTCTAAAATATCTTGTTCTCCTGGGTGAGGAGACGTGGAAATTGTGAGGTTTATCGTGAGCTAGATTTTTGTATTATATTGTATCAGCCCATATACATACAGGTCGTGTGCTATACTGCTGAGCTAGATTATTTTAAAAGAACCGCTGAAAACCCTAGGGGCGATGCAACTTTGAGAAGCGCAGTTCGCACAACCAACTGAACAACTTATACGATTTGCAGTTGTATCTTATCTGTTTTGTTTTATATGGAGTTGTCGGTATCGAAAATAGCCGATGGCAACCGCGCGTTTTGCATATTCAAACTTTAGTCGGGAAATGTGAAACAGAATTGCAAATAACATTGGGTGGTTAATGTTTTTTTTTTTATTGGTGTTTATGGACGGTCTAAAAGAGCATTTCTTTTGAGAGTAATTTACCGGTTGGTGCAATGTTTTCTGCTTCGCCCAACTTTGTGGGAATACAGTTTTGATTTTTTAAAATCTTTCTTGACGGTCTTTTTTAAAGTTATACTTCTTTAGGCGCGTTATGAAAAAATGATGAGAGTGAAATTTTAAGATACGCGTGCATCACCGTCACACAAAAGTAACAGGTTGAAGTTGTCCGCAAAACCGCTCATTAAGTCTTTGTAAGATGCACGCGCAAACTAACATTGACATGCTGACATGTCAGCTGTTAACTATGTGTCAAATTTCCGTGACAACTCGTAACTATATTCATTTATTGATCCGATTGGTCTCAAAATCGATATCTGAGGGACCCTTTGCTACGATAATCTAAATTCAGACTCAGAATTGGAATTAATAACATTGGAGATAAAAAAATATTTATTCGTAAATATGCATGCTTGTTGATGGTTTTAATATATTACGGTGGTGAATGATAGGCCATTATAATAATAATAAATACACCCAACAGTCACATACATAGTCCTGACCCCACATTAAGATCAATTAAGTCTTGTGTCGCAGGTATCAGAACTACGAGAGACTTTTCGGTCTCACAAACACCCAGACCCGAAAGAAATATTTGTGGGCCGCACAAACATTTCTCTTTGCAAGGATCGAACCCGCGGCCTCTCGTTTCACTGCCGGCGTCTAACCAACTGCGCCACGGAGGCTGTCATTGTCAAATAAGTGACTTTTATTAAAACTCGTCTTAATTATCTTAAGAACTATAACTTCTTACGTGCGTACATATGCACACAAACACTTTTTTATCAATCTGCGGATCCTGTTTGTGTTTCATCTGTTTTGTTAGTTGCACTAAAGAAAAATTAAAATTAGAAATATTCTTTAATAGATTTCTTTTATTTTATTACATGCTGTTTACTGTAAAACAGTAAAACTTTTACTGTAATAAAGTACGTAGGTATATCTTCTGAAACTGGGCAACGAACCCAAGACTTCAAGTTCATAACCCACAATCACTGAACCAACAAAGCAACCTTTGTTTCACTCAATTTTAATTAAAACATAAAAGTAACTGGAAACAAGTCGTTTTTGTGAAATCCGTGTAATGCTTATAACGTAAAGGGAAAAGAACGTAAAAAATAAAATAAAAATTCCGCTTTGATGTTAAAAATGAGAGGTTAGAACGATATGTGCTTTCAGACCACAGAAACGTGTTTCGGAAAGGTCGCACAAACATCAAAAAGAACCTGTGTTTGTCAGTGGGGATAGGTTAGTTAGATGCGAACCGTATTTCAAACATTGTGGTCACAGGTTCTGGGACAACATCTGTGATTTTTTTAAACAATAGGTCTGGCAAGGTCTCCTGATGGTAAGTAATCACTGCCGCCCATTAACATCCACAGCGCTTGGATCATGGATGTGATACCGGCTTTAGGAGGGGAGAGGAAAAGAATAAGGATGGGAAGAATGGGTATTGGCGTTAGGCATGTTGTTTCATTAGGCTTGATAAGACTGCACCTGATGGTAAGAGCAAAACCATCAGAAACGACTATCGATTCTTCTTCTTTTCAGCCACAGGAACTCCACTGCTGAACATAGGCGTCCCCCATAGATCCACATAGACCTGTTGGAAGCGGTCTGCATCCAGCGACTTAATGCGACCTTAACTAGGTCACGCGTCCACCTTATGGGTGGGCATTGGGCGCCCTTCACTCCAGACCCTTGGGCTTTTTTCTGGGGCCGAACGCCAGAAAAAAAAACATTGAATATCGATTGGCAACAAAGAAATTTCTAGCTATTAGATTTACTTATACCAACTAAACTGTTTCTTCACGCTAAAGAATAACCTAGGATTTTGCAAAGACTCCCAAGGCTATGTGTGCCTTCAAACCATACAGGATTTAGGTTTTTCGATTACTTAAAAAATGATTTATAAACATGGACACGTAACACGTTTTATCAGAGCTTATTTTCGTGGCAAATATGTTTGGGCGAGAGCCTATCGCTCGCTATGTGAGGCAGTATTTATTCATTTAAATAATTTCTAAAATGTCTTTGTCCTTATCATTAGGTTGGGTTTTAATAAGGGTTTCTTTCTAGTAATTTTCACTTTGAGAAAAATGTATTATTTCAATTATAAAACAGACTATACACGTCCCATTGAAAACGAGTCTCCTCAATAATTAAAAAGGCTTAAGTCATAGTCTACCACGCTAGCCTAGTGAGTTGTGACAAACCCTTAAACATCTAACAGCTTTCCTAACGATGTTTTCCTTGATAAAATGAATTAAACCATACTGAAGCCTTTCTGCCTGTAGTCTGAAATTGTGTGTTAAATTTATATTAAACGCGCTATTGATTCAGTTAAAAGCTATTTAAGCGCTGTCATCGCTTCAAAGTCTAACCCAACCCTATCATTTACTAAACGCGAAACCGCTTAAAGCGAAACGACGAGAACAGACGACTCGTGTCACTCAATTTACTAGTTTGTCATAAATTAGTGATATTAAATTGTTTAATCTCTTGACCACTGTTAAAGGAACCGTGGAGACAGGGAGACCGGCTGGAATCGGGTTTTTTGAATGTTAAATTACTATAATGTATCTGTATCAGCTCATATACGTTTCGTTAATTGATAGTTTGATTGAGAGGGGTTAGGCCATAATGTCCACCATGCTGGCCTAGTGCGGAATAGCGGACTTAACACACAGGATGGATTAGAAATTCTTACAAATCGCTATGTTATGCAGGGTTCATCACGATGTATTCCTTTACCGTTATAGTTCCTGGTGATTGGCTATCAATATCAATATAAGAATCTAAAAGAACGCAGTCAAATCGACGGCATTACTCCAATTTTCATTTTAAAATCTTAATTCAAAATGGATTCTCTCTGTAAATAAATTAAAGACATGAATTTCTATTCGATATTTTTAATAAAGCGTTATAATATTATATTTGGTGTTTGCCTAGGGTCTTAATAAGCTATTTTGGGCCCGAAATGAAGTGCTGAGATCAAGGTTATTCTTGTAAAATATATGAATATAGGACAAGTTACAATTCGATTTATTTATAAACATCGTATATTCAAAATAAAAAATTAATTTGCTAATCTGTGTTGCTATTGATGCGAATGAGTAGATGACTCACCTGGTAAGTGATTGGAATCCATTATCATCTATATCACTCGGATCAAAAGTGCATTGCTGGCCTCTTAAAATGCGACAGAACAGGGAAGGGAAAAAGACGGGAGGAGGAAAGATTATTATGCCTCCGCCCATCTATTTTGCTGTATCTGCCCAAATACGTCCCACTGCAGGGCACAGCTTCTTGTATAATCGAGAGTACGCCTAAGTGGGGTTAGGCCATATAGTCAGCCACGCTGGCCTAGTGCGGGTTGGCGGACTTTACAGTTTACACACCATAGAAATTCTTCAAACTCGCTGCTAGTTTCCTCACGATATTTTCCTTCACTGTGATAGTGCGTGGTGATTGACTATCAATACACCTATAACTCCGAAAAGTCGGAGGTGTCTCCTGGGACTTGAACCCGCGACCACCGAACATGTTTTTTATTTGATGTATAAGCACTCGTATAAGTGAGACTCACACTCAAACGTGATTCCACGGTCAAACCGAAATACGGTTTCGTGGGAGCTATACATAAACTTTGTATTTCTTTGTATTGTATAAATAAAAAAATTGTTGGCGGTCACGTATGGTCCTTTACCGACAGACCACCACGCACTTATATTCTTTTTTTAATCAATCATAGAGCGTGATGGCCTGTTGGTAACGGACCAGACGCGGCTGCCTACATGATCACGGTGATCGCGGGTTCAAACCCAGGGCACACCTCTGACTTTTCGGAGTTATGTGTGTATTGATAGTCAATCACCACGCACTTTAACGGTGAAGGAAAACATCGTGAGGAAACCTGCATACCGTAGCGATTTTAAAGAATTTCTACGGTATGTAAGTCCGCCAACCCGCACTAGGCCAGCGTGGTGCACTATATGGCCTAACCACTCTCAATCGATTCTCTCGATTGTAGAGTAGGCCCGTGCCCTGCAGTGGGACGTATATGGGCTGATATAGATAGATAGATAGAATCCCGCTTGTATACGGAGGCCGTGCCCTGCAGTGTGACGTATATGGGCTGATACAGATACAGACTTAAGCATATGTTTTTTATACTGGCACGGAAATGTGACCACAATGCGCCTAATATTGAACGCAGTACATTTCAGAAAGAGTAAAGCGCCTTTTTCACAGGGAGACTTTCTCTCCGCGAGAATCATATGCGATTATCACATGACATAACCGCCATAGATTATCGTCTTGTGATAATGTTTACACGATGCAACTTTTAATATCCTTACGATAATCGTATCTTTGAGGCGAGAAACTCCCCCGTTTAAATGGAGCTTAACTGACGTGTGATGCTGGTCGAATTTTGAAAATGTTATTAGAAAAATACCAACTTTTTAACAAATATGCCAATATTGTAATGCAAATACTCAAATATATTACAGAGCAGGCATTTAGTAAAGCGCCGACAGCGTAG
This sequence comes from Deilephila porcellus, assembly GCA_905220455.2. Classification (NCBI taxonomy): domain Eukaryota; kingdom Metazoa; phylum Arthropoda; class Insecta; order Lepidoptera; family Sphingidae; genus Deilephila; species Deilephila porcellus. Next base: position 1,360,076 of record LR999995.1, read on the forward strand.
ATATATGGATCCCAAGAGAAATCTACGTTTACCGAAGATTCAGACTAACATATTCAGTACTTGAAATTCTCTTGAATCCGCCGATTGGCACAAAAGCTTGGTTAGGTTTTATGTACTCAATACAGGTGTGTCTTGATAAATATTTATGTTTGTATTTGACGAGTTTACTGCTTAAATGGCAACATGATTGGATTGTAGCGTTAAAGTCTGAGTTCAATTTTCGGGTCGAGCAATTTATTTTGTCTAAGGGTTTTGGTTTGGATAATCTTGTATGAGTCATGACTGGAACTTTATTTAATAAATACACATAACATTCACATACTTAGTCCTAGTCCCACACTAAGATCGATTCTTGTGTCGTGGATATCAGAAACTACGAGAGTTTTCTCGGTCTCACAAACACCCAGACCCGAAACAAATACCTGTGGATCACACAAACATTTGTTTCGGTGCGGATATCGAACCCGCAGCCTCTCGTTTCACAGGCAGTGTCTAACCAACTGCGCCACAAGGCCGTTTGTTATACTTGGAGATAGACAAACTTAATTTAAAAGCTTAGGTTACAGGAACTCGCTGGATGCAGGTCCAACAGGTCGTTATCGAAACACTTCGAGCAGACTTAGGTATTTGATTCTTTGGTATTTCTGTTGAATCTATGTTCAACAGTTGAGATCACCTGAATGGGGAGAGCGAGAGAGAAACAGGGATAGAAATGCGAAAATGGGTGGCACTAGTGAATTTTTGTCTAAAACATACATACATACATAAACGTAAGCCTTTATCCAAGAAGGGGTAGGCAGAGGCGCCACCAGACGACCTACATTTTCACCTTGTATGTTCCGTCCCACGATGTGATAGCGGGCGAGCTTATCGCCATATCGGGTACAATTTACAAATAAGTGACTCCGGGCTGATAATGAATAGAAAAATTCAATATCACTTTGCCCGACCCGGGTTTCGAACCCGACACCTCAGCTTTGCAATCGTACCGTAGTACAACTACGCCACCGTGGCAGCTTGGCACAATATTTTTCTTTATCGTTAAAATGAGCGATAATCTACTTACTAAAATTCTGTTTGACAAACACCGTACACTTTAAGCCGACGGATTTAAAAGCATTACATTTTTCACAAGAATTTTCCTTGCAACGAAGGTAAGCACATAAAGAGAATTTTTTAAAGTTTATCCGATAAAATAGATGAAAATCTATGTTATCGGATCTATGTTATACAGCTATCATTTTATTGAATATAATCACTTTGATGGTAAGTGCAGTGCATAATTATGCCGGCCTGAATTAATCCAGTTATAAATTTGAACCCGGAACGCTTCGCACTTACATAAACTACTATTTTAGGTCTTAAACGTATGAAGGTATGACGGTATGAAGATCCCAAAAGGGGTAGGAAGAGGTGCTACCAAGACACCCAAATTTCGCCTTGTAATGTTGCCGCGATGTAATAGGGGGCTCCCTTATATAAGTATATATGTATATTTCTATTCAATCTTTCTTTTTTCTTTCAAATGACTTTATGCACACAAATCCATTCCCAACCCAGAACTAGCCCACAAAACCTTACAAACCGAAATACATTTCCATATTCATAATCCCTCAATCGGCTATGAATCCTTAGTCTTTAAAGCGTGTACCGCATTACCAACTCTCAATTTATCGGCTGACCGCTTATACCGCGGGATTCCGCCCGTTCATCATACAGAAATATCGGCAGCACACATGATCAATGCTCTGCTGAATTTATGAGCGCCTAGTATTACAGCCCGGTTTAGGCAAAGTTTATGGGTATTTTATGGCATGTTTCAAGACTTTCTGTGGGTGAAGAAAGAGAGAGGGAGAAAGATATACAATTATATATAATATGTTACAGGCCAGACCCGATTATAGGATAAACTTGTTTCGCCTAGGCCAAACCAGTTCTCCCTACACGCGATAGGACAAACTAGTATAGCCCAGGCCAAGCTAGTGTAATATATTATATATTTTCTACGAATAGTAAAACTGCCTGGCAGTTTTGTCAAAAAACGCGATTTTAGTATTCATGGATCAATCCGTATAGGTATGAATCTTTTACCGCTAGGGTAAGTTCCCGAACCGAACCGTAGTTCAGCTAAGCGACAAAAATAATCGTATCTAGACGGGGTGGCCAAAAATCGTGGAAAAATCATGATATTTATATAGAACTTGGACTATTTACAAATTTAATACAATTTCACCTGGGGTGATGAGGTGCGTGAGGGTTAAATTAAATACCCTATGTCAATACGAAATGAAAATGAAATGAAATGAAAATAATATATTGAATCCATTAAAATGTTAAACATTATTTTGATTCAGTCATTTTTTGTTCTACCACCCGTTTCTGAAAGCGGTTTTCACTAGAGAAGAACGGGCAAGAAACTCTAACAAATTAATCTAGTATACTATTACACACAGCACTAAATAAGAATGTGAAGGAATTAAACATTCAAGCAATTTCAGTCCCCAGCTGGGTATAAAACCACGCAGAAGCACTTATGTTACTAAACCACTAAGCTTAATTCATTATTTAAACACATCAACATACATTAATTTGATAAGATATTTTGAAATATTCCTGCTACATTCCGAGCGAACACACCTACGATATTCATAGTCAGTTTATAAACCTATTTAAATATCGAATGTTTTGTCTTCTTCGCTCAAACTGAAGTCAAAAGCCGTTCGAAAGGGACAAAGTATTCGATAGCTAGTAGTATTATTAAACTATGAATACGGCCGCTAATATACACGATCTGACATTAAGATACATGTCTTGCGTCGTGTATCAGAAACTACGAGAGTTTTCGGTCTCCCAACACGCAGATTTGAATCAAATATTTGATCACACAAGTATTTCGACGGTTCCTACGTATATAAAGACATGTCGAAAATGCCATTTTTTTTTTATTGTATCATTGGCTTTAGATGATCTATGCGCACATACTGACATACTCTTTTTTATTTTATTTTATTTATTTACCTTGTTTTACAAATCGTATAAAAGAACAAGTATTATAAATACAACAAATAAGTGTCGTAGATACAGACATCTATACATATCTTTTTGTACGGTGTTTAAAAATGCGCGCCACTCGGTGCGAACGCGGTCTTGTCAGACTTGTCGCCATTTACGGGAGTTCCCCGGACGAGACAAGTCGATGCCTGGCGCAAAATCATTGCTGGTCCTTCTACGTATGGAGCCCGGATGCCCTCACTTAAAGTGTTTTTGGACGCCGGCTTAAGATATTTTAGGCGTCCACGGCAGAGACGAGGCCATGGGCTCTGGCACCCATCTCCGAGTCGCTATAGGTAAGGGCGCACCGCCTCCGCCTTTAGGTCGCTTCTTACGACGGGCAGGGGCAAACTTCTTGCACCTACACGACAGGGTTCAGCCATTTATCACCCGGCGCCCCTTCTTTGTAGGCGGCGGCGAGTGGAATTTTTCGATCACGTTCGTCACGATTTCAGTTCGCGCTCTCACATGGCAGTTTCTTCCTTTCTGGCTCGCTTCTATCCACCACAGGTATCGAAGCAGGCGTGCCCCGATAGGACCTGTGTCAAATTGACCGCCAATACGCCGCGCCGTGGCGCCTGTTTGGCAACTAGTAAAAAACAGGACGCACTGCCACAATAGTCCAATCACTCTCTCACTCTCTCTCAAAGGGCTGGTAGTTCCTCTTGACGAAACGCTTCCTCCTGTTAGACTAAACCGGCGACAGAACTTTGGCGTCAATTTTCCAAAGAAAAAAAGAAACCAGCATGAACGCAGGCCGCCCCTTGGGCGATCATACAATTTCCCCTGAATCGTGATTATCCGTATGCGCAGAGATTCAACCGACAACGAGACATTCGTTGGAATTGGACGATATTTCACGTCGGGTCATTGTCTGCAACTTTATAAGGCACAGGTTTGACCTCACGAGGAAAATTGCACCCATCTTTAGGCGGGGCCACCCCAGTAGGTACCAACTTCTCCCTGTCGACCGATTTCAACGCCGGGCAGCTTGAGTCATCGACGACCGAGTTCTTTCCGAACGGCTTGATCCTTGGCTTTGCGTAGAGATGTAACACCGTTCTGCGGTATTTATTGCATTTACCACGGGAAGTACCCTGAAGTTCGAACTTATCTCTGCTACTGAGTTCCGCCACCGTACAACGCGGCAACCTCCAAATACCATCTTCACTAGCTCGGAAGTCGGATATCTACCACGGTACCTTTCTCCCTACATTTTCTTCCACATACTACAAATCTCGGGAACCAATTGCCAACAGCAGCATTTCCGGACAAATAAGACCGTGCGACCTCACAGAAGAATCTGGTGATTTTCAAAGAGCGTATTCCCGCCTTAAAGTTCGGTAACGCATCTCTATTCCCTATGGTGTTACAGATGTTCATGGACGGCCGTTATAACTCACCCTGAGGTGAACCTTACGATCGTTTTTCCAATTAATATTAAAATAATCTATAAAAGGCCATTGATCGTCGCACGACTCCCGCGTACAATCTCCGGCAAAGGATGCCGGGACCTTCGAGGTTGAGAAGCAGGCTAGACAATGTGCCTGTTGCCTTTACTAGTTTTGGTCTTAGGCTTTAAAAATGGACATGGGAGTTATCTGGACAGGATACCCAGGTCAACTCCAAGATACTTCATCGAGGCGCTGGTGGAGACCTCCACGCCATGATTTAAGTGCCTTTTATTTATATGTTAAGAATAATGTTGCTTAATAATAAATAATGTTGAATTTATAAACCTTGTTTAATTAATAAAACACAAACCGGATCATTTTATTTAAAGACATGTCTTTGTATACATTAAAAGAACATATTCCTACCCCGAATTACTAAATCCACGTATAAAGTGATATGTTTCCATTGGAGTACTTATTATATACATGGGTGATGATTTGGGGATATTTTATGTATTAGTTTAAAAATAGTAAATTAATCCTATATTTTCATAAAACATTTTATTAAAATTCTTTAGCAGACACAGTTTTTTTGTTTCCTGCGTATAAAAAGATATCATAGACATGACTTACATGCTTCTATTTTATTATCGGTGTAGAAACAGTCATCTATCAAGTTTTCTAAGAAAACGTAGAAAAATATAATATGTGTAAATGGCACTATAAAGCTCTTAAAACAGTTAAATGATTGTAGAAAGATGTTTTTTATTTTTGGTCATAGAATAATTTCTAGGGCGAATTGAACACAAATTTCGCTCTCCTGTAAACCTCGGTTTTTGACTTGTCCTTATATACGTAGGAACCGTCGATTTGCGATGCGAGGATCAAGGCTTTGGGTAAATTGATTAAAATCAGATTTCAGCCTAGAATTTTGGTGGTAAAATTTTGGTATCGATTTAGAGTTTTAGACTTCTATTAATAGTCAATTACCACGTTAAATTATGAAGAAAACTACGTGAGGAAATCTAAATACCCTAGAAATTTTAAAGAATTTCTGTAAGGTCCACCAGCCCGCACTTTGCCAGTGCAGTACTACGCTTGGACTCTGGCCTAAACCCACTCAATCGATCTCTTAATTCTAAAGGAAGCCCGTGCCTTGCATTCAGCAATCGTATCGCGCCAGTATAATCTTTATAAAATAAATTAGTATAGAGCATTTATAATCCTTATTACATTTTACAGTAACCCAACGCCAACCCGCACTAGGCCAGCGTGGTGGACTATATGGCCTAACCACTCTCAATCGATTCTCTCGATTGTAGAGTAGGCCCGTGCCCTGCAGTGGGACGTATATGGGCTGATATAGATATAGATTACATTTTGGAACAGAAAAAAAATCGACTATCTTCGGATATAACTAGTTGGATTTTTATTTACCCCTTAGGATATAAGCGTGAATTTATTTATATTTTAAACTTTCGTGACACCATTGGTGCGGTACCGATAAAATTACATGAATATATTATGTATTGTTCTAAGTAACGAACCTTATACGCGTATACAGCATTACTTATGTATAGATAAATAGAAAATAGAATGCCTAAGAGGCGTAGTTGTATTACGGTACGGTTACAAAGCTGAGGCCTCGGGTTCGAGTCCCGGGTCGGGCAAAGTGGTATTGGGTTTTTCTATTCATTATCAGCCCGGAGTCAGAAATTTGTGCCCGATATCGCGATAGGCACGCCTTGCATCAAATCGTGGAATGGAACACACAAGGCGAAACGTGAGTCTTCTGTAAGCACCTCTGCCTACCCCTTTAGGGAATACGGCGTGAGTTTCTAAATATATCTATGTAGAAAATACATACATACATAAACTCACGCCTTTATCTCAGAAGGGGTAGGCAGAGGCGCCACTAGGCCACCCACATTTCGCCTTGTATGTTCCGTCCCATGATGTGATAGGGGGCGAGCCTATCGCCATATTGGGCACAAATTCCTGACTCCGGGCTGATAATGAATAGAAAAACCCAATACCACTTTGCCCGACCCGGGATTCGAACCCGAGACCTCAGCTTTGTAGTCGTACCGTAATACAACTACGCCACCGAGGCAGCACCGAGCTATTTAGAAAATAGTCCACTATTTTACCTCAACGAGAATCATCAAGGTGAAATCCTCAATTAACGTGTTATTAATTAACACCTACATATTCAAATTAGATTCGCTAATTAGATAGTAGGGACTAGAACGCTTCTAGTTAGTTCAGACGTAATATCTCGGGTACTTCTGTTAGAAATCCGACACAAATTCACTTTGCTGTTACGTTTAATGAGTTACATTGGAGAAGACTTTAAATAATACTCCTATTTTTTTATTGCTTTGATTATCGAGACGAGCATGCCATTCGCCTGATGGTAAGCGATACGACCGCTCATGGACAGTAGCAAAACCAAACAGCGCCATGAATTACAAAGCAATGTATGGCCACTGCGCTCGCTCTCCTGAGACATAAGATGTTGGGTCTTATTATGTTCAGTAGTTACTGCCTACAATGTCCTTTAAGCCGGAACACAACAGCGCATTTACACTGCTGTTTGGCGGGAGTAATAGACATTGTGGTGGTACCTATCCAGGCGGCCTATTGCATATGAGAGACCTACCACTTGAGTTTCCAATATGACATAAAAACCATTTCTCAAGTAATTAATTTCATCGATTATTATACCTTGCATAGTCTATGTGAACTGCCATTAGGCGTTGTAGCCACTTTATCCGGCGAGAAAAAAAATCAGATTCTGTACCGCAGTGCGCGATATGCAAAACGTGATGTCACAGGTTCGACCGCCGAACCGGGAAAATAAATCTTGTATTAACAATTTATTTCCGAAATTAACATCAAAATATAATTGTAATTTCAAAAACGCATGATATAAGACACGCATCTTATTCTGAAGTTTGTAATTCTGAATTGTAAATTAAAGAATAATAGACCTCGTTGTTTTAATTATTTTGATATATTTATGTTATGTGTCTGTTGAATTAATATTCATTCATAATTAATATTCATTTATCAATTAATTACTGCAACATAATATGACAACGAATAATCTTTAAAAAAAGATTTATTACTGTCTATTTTACTATTTTAAAACAGTATTAAACTATTCGCAATATTTTTTAAAAAATCATTAATAAGCTGTGTGCAAAAAGAATGCAATTGTTGAAATATTTAATGCCTAATTACCGATATATAAGTATATAAAAGATAATAAGTTACATAATTATAAAAGTCACTTCAAAATTCCCATGAATTATTACATAAAAACTAAACTACACAAAACGGCAATTCCAAAAAAATATTTATATTTCCATCAAAATATAGTATATAAACGCAAATACTCTAAGATAAATTATATAAAAACGGCGGTTCATACGAAATGTTTTACCCAATACAAAGTTTAATCTCCAGTTATGTAATCCTAAGTTATTTAACCCCCGGGATAGCCCAGGATTTACTCTGAATAGAGTTTCGTATACGCCTCTTATTTATTAGATAAACTGGCAGGGATATAAATCATTCCTTTCTAAGTTTAATATTCTGTTCAACAGTTCTTCCGCTTCGATACATTTTTTTAGTGCATAAAAACATTACATATATAAATGTATTAATTAAAAAAATGGCTCAACTTTTATCTGTGACGGCAATTAAAAAAAATCAAACACATTTTTAAAAAAAAACAATTTGGAAACACAAAAACTTTTTGAAACTTACCAAATTACTTTTCAACGCACATTTTCGTCACTATGTTTGAGAGAAAATTCCTCACACAATTTCACTCACTTATAACTCACTTTCTACGGGAACACAACACTGCATTTTTCACTCCGCGTATCGTGTTTTAGGGGTGAGCGCGACCATCCCCTAACCGAACGAGAGGCATTCTAACCCCCACCCTCTGGGATTGTGCGTGTCGCCACCACGCATGCGTCCAACCCTCAAGGCTGCAAATTGAAGATTTATTCCAACTGAATAGTATTTGCATTTTTTTATATGTAATTGTCCATTTTTATTCCAGCGACAGTGTTGCTACTGATGGCCAATTCATGTTACGTTGTTCGATTAAAAAAGAGCTTAGTTTTTTGAGTGGTATTTTCGTGAATTTAATCTCGTGGTCGAGTGCGCTTTTTGCTTTTATTTGAATTTAGAACGTGGTTGACATTTATTAAAATGAACATGTATTTATTAAACCCTATTTTTATTTTGAGAAAGCCATGCATTGTGTATTCTGTAGCAATATGACAATACCGGAAAAAAATATTATTGCAATGGAATGAAAAAAAATGTAATTAGAATTGTAAATATAACGGCGGGCGGTAATTATCTATTAATACAATATATTTATTTACCAGCACGAAAAAAAAATGACAAAGCCTCTGATTTCAAATGCACTTGAATACAATTAAAGTATCCAATGGTTAGAGCTAATTACCACTCGTCGGTCCACACAATTTTGCCGGCCCAAAAACCGCATATACGCCTAACCCAATCGCGAAACACATGCATGCACTTTATTGGGCTATCCACCATCGCGTATATTGGTTACTATCCAGGCGAATATAAATAGGTACCTATACCTATTGTCTATTTAGCTAAATTCGAAATACGGGAAATTCCGATAATCACTAAATTACATACACCCACATTTCTCCTTGTATATTCCATCCCACTATGTGACAGGGGCGACCCTATCGCCATCTCGAGCAAAAGTTTCTGATTCCAGGCTGATAATGAAGAGAAAATTTCAATATCATAACCCACCCGGGATTCGAACCCGAGACCTTAGCTTCATAATCGTACCGTAGTAAAACTACGCCACCGAGCAGTCGCAATAAATAATAGTAATTAAAAGTCTTTCTATATTGACAAAAGAATTATGCAATGACAGTAATTACAGTTCAAGCTATATAGAATATCGACTGTGGAACGTCGGTTAAATATTAATTAGTCTGTCGCCATGTGCCGTAATATGCTAGCTTTCCGCGCAAACCTTATGTCCATTATTTCTAATTATATTGAAACAGTGACTATAATTATACACCTGATGATTTTTTTATTGCGCGGAATGGCGAGACGACCATGCCATTCGCCTGATGGTAAGCAATACGACCGCTCATGGACAGCAGCAAAACCAAACACCATGAATTGCAAAGGATTAAGTCTAGTAGTTACACTCGCTACAATGTCCTTGCAACACAACAGTGCATTTACACTGCTGTTTGGCTCCACTGCTCTCGCCATCCTGAGACATGAGATGTTAAGTCTCAATATGTCCAGTAGTTACTCTGGCTACAATGTTCTTCAAACCGGAACACAACAGTGCATTTACACTGCTGTTTGGCGGGAGAAATAGACATTGCGGTGGTACCTACCCAGGTGGCCTCTCACATATGAAAGACCTTCCACCAGTAAAGTGGTAAGTGCATGGCACTCTAGACAGTTTATAGATATTACCTATGTGTCATAGTGGAATAAGACAGCCTCCATTGCTAAGTTGGTTAGACGCTGGATGTCAAACGAGGTAAGAGAATGCCCATAAAGGGTGTCGGTAAAAAATATCGTTGACCCCGAAACCAATACTGCTTAAAATTCATTATAGCATTTTTTATGGTTTGTCCTTAAACGTTTTCCTGTTTTATTCCGGGCGACAGATTTTTAATAAATAAATAATTATAATCACATTTGACGATACGTCAGCCATTACTACAAATGGGGCTACCAGAGTTACCTACTTCACTTCAAGTTCATTTTTCCAAGAACTCCGGGCCTGGTTCGCAATTATGTTATTTTTTTGAAAATATATATTTTTCCCTACACAAAAAAGTAGGTTTTATCGAGGGACAAAAATCTCCCACCGATACCAAGTTTCATAGTAAAATGGGCATTCTCTACTAGAGTCTTTTCGATCTCACAAACACCCAGACCCGAGAAAATTACTTGTGGGCCTCACAAATATTTGTCACGGTGCGGGACTCAAACCCGCAGCCTTTTTTACAGCCGGCGTCCAACCAATTGCGCCACGGAGGCTGTCCGCGATTTACCCAATTATTCGATTAATTAATTTATTTATTAATAATAGTGCATAAACTGTATTAATTTAGCTACAGCTGCAAACTGAATGCTATTGTACAAGTGATGACATCGGCCACGCAATCGCCCCGCTGACAAAATAGAATGGAGCTTGTGGATTATGACGTCACGAACATAAGCAATGCGTAATAGCTTGGACAGATTAATCTGCTTACATGTTATAACGTTTGTTTAAGTGGAGTAATTGAAAAGTGTTTTATACTGGTAAATTGATTACTCTGGTATGGTATCTGAAATTCTATACAGATAGAGTATTTCAGGAATGAAGAGATATTCCTTGAGTTAAAGGCGTTAAAGAAATTCCTCTTTCTAAATATGTCATATAACACTCAAATGAATCTGTATCTACGAGTATAACAGCCTAAACACGTCCCACTGCAAGGCACGGTTCTCCTCTAAAATCGAGAGTACGATTAAGAGCGCTTAGGTCATATAGTCCACCACGCTGGCCTAGTGCGGGTTGGCGGACTTTACATGCCGTAGAAATTATTCAAAATCGCTACGATAGTTTCCTCGCGATGTTTTCCATCACCGTTATAGTGCGTGGTGATTGATTTTGCTATCAAAACACATGACTCCAAAATCATTTAAAATACGTATTTTAAGTACATATAAAAGATTGCAGACAGTTGTTCCTTTCGTGAAGATTTCTAAGACGTATTGGTACGGAAATACCACAGACGCAAACTCATTCTGCAAAGTGGATGTGCAGTGAAGCAAATTGCTCGAGAAACGTATTTTATAATGCAGTTTTTTAAGAATATGTTTTGTACTGGGACGATGGAGGGATTACAATGCTTCTGCAAAGAGTGGTGTAGTCTTGATACAGAATGAAGAGATTTTTGTCTTTGAAAAGTTGAGAAAAATAGGTCTCTTTCAAACCGCATATACTTAAGTGTTGGGAACAATACTTGAATTTGTGCGCCATATGGCGATAGGCTTGGTATCTATCATATCATCGGACAGAACCCATAAAGGGAAACGTGGGTATCCTTGTTGCACTTCTGCATACTCCTGCTGGGAAAAAAGCGTGATATTTATGTGTGTATGTAAAATACTTTTTTGAGTTGAAAGATTTTACAGCTTTTTCTTAAACGTATACTATTATGTCAGCCTCCGTGGCGCAGTTGGTTAGACGCCGCCTGTGAATCGTGAGGCCGCGGGTTCGATCCCCGCACCGAAACAAATATTTGTGTGATCCACAGGTATTTGTTTCGGGTCTAGGTGTTTGTGAGACCGAAAAGTTTCTCGTAGTTTCTGATACCCACGACACAAGACTCGATCTTAATGTGGGGTCAGGACTATGTATGTGACTGTTGGTTGTATTTATTATTTATTTATTATTCTACCTCGCTTGACGACAGTTAAAAAATAATATTATTTACTATTTAAACACTAGCCGATTTTTTCACCGTATTCTATTGAATAAAAAAATGTTATTTGCATAATTATATGAAATCTTAGTTCCAGTAAAAATAATGAAGACAGCAGTATTAAGCTTATAATTTCCATAAGCTTTCAAATAAGCCGTTCCTACTACTTAGTGCTGGAGTACAGTGCACTTGCACTTAAATTGCACTAAAATGTTAACACATCTTCAAGCCACCCATTTGTACAATAAGCCACTTATATTTCACGCTCCTCCAAATCTTCCTTTCACTGCACTGTTCTTGTAATAAACCTCCGAATTTTTCTAACCGTCTCTATGTCAAACTACGGGAGAGCCCCACAATCTTTGCCAATAGCCTCGTTGAAACAACGCACCAGCTACTAATATATGGGGCGATATATTACTAAGACTTTGCAAAGGATAGATAGGAACGGTAAAGTAACTTTATTAGTGTAATAGTTTGTTCGTCACACCTTAAACTCTTAACTACTTAGGTGATTGTTGCGAAATTTTGAGTGCATGTTGTCAGAATCATAAGAAAGGATTTAAGATTCTATTTATCTCTTAAATAAATACTGCTTTCAAAGAATGACCGTATTTGTAACGGTCGAATCGGTCTAATTTGCACGAGCGTAGCTGCACTGTTCAAATTTAACATTTTCAACAAACACATTACAAACGCTATTTAATCACCTCACGTAGATGTAAATTACCAGTGATTTCGAATAATAGAGTAATTTAACTAATGGTATATTAAAAGATCGTATGAAAATAAGACAGTAGTGTGGAATGAAATCGCCGCCTATCTAAAATTATATAAATGCAAATGTATGCCTCAATAACAGCAAGAGGTTGTGGCATCTTAACGGAAAGTCTGATATCGATAACTTGCACTGTTTCTTAGCTATCTTAAGGTCCCGGCGAAGTTGTTAGCAAAATGTAGTATTAATTCATAATAAATATTTTATTCTATGAAACACAAGGACAAAATATTAATAAAAACTAACATACATATATCCTGACTGCGACCGAAAACGAAGCCAGGTGGCAGTTTTAGTGACTCGAACACAATTCAAGTCAAGACTTTACCAAGAAATCGTATTTTATTTAAATATTTTTTAATTATCATCGTGCTTGGCTTGTAAATACATAGTTTTTGCTAAAATAATAATTTAAACCGTTGCGTACCGTTGCCTCTTTAAAAATAAAAGGGTGTACACATTATTATTTTAGGAAAAACTACGTATTTACTATCTAAACACGATTTTAGGTAAAAAACTACAAAAAAAATTTTTTTTTTTTTTTGCGAAATTTTTTATTTGCTTTGTGTCTGAAGTTACTAAAACTACCACCTGGCTTTGTTTTCGGTCACAGACTGGATGTAATCGGTAAAAGTGAAACACTTTGTTGTTTACTTATCAATTGGGAGCCCAATAATCCTTCTACTGACAAAAATTGAAATATTGTATACCACTTCGTTCCTCCCTACATTGTGTATGCAAGAATTTGCTAAAAGTGGCCTTGTATGCATATTGCCCACGCTCTTTACAAAACAAGGTTATATGCAGGAAAATAAAGAAAGTGTTATAACCATTTTCTATGGAAATGTAATTTTGTTTTAATAAATTTTGGAGCAGATGCGACCTCTACGTATTTTAATAAATAGAGTTTAAAGTGAATCTTCTATCTGTTTTTATCTTAAAAATACGTATTCTTTCTCACTCTTATTCTCTATGAGACTTAATATCTTATGTCTCGAGATGGCGAGCGCAGTGGAGTGCCAAGCATTGCTTTGTAATTCATAGTGTTGTTTGGTTTTGCTTCTGTCCATGAGCGGTCGTATAGCTTACCATCAGGCGAATGGAATGCTGGTCTCTTCATTCATCGCAATAAAAAATAAGAAACAAATATTATCTCATAAAATATTTCAAAAACAGAAAAATATTTTAATATCCCCAATGGTATCACAGTAATGAAAAGACTTAACAGACGACAGAATTGATACACGGTTGTCTCAACGGTTTCTGTTTTACATTATTATCCTTTTAGATCTAAAATCTCGTTTAACATCCGTCATACTCTGGCTGAAGGGCAGGCGGGTTGAAAATTGTTGAAAAAAATTCAAACTCCAGCGTAAAATCGTTTGACGTTTTTATTTGATTGTGGATTGTATCAGTCAGGAATCCAAACTTTTGTAATTATTATGTGTACATACATACATCACGCCTTTTTCCCAGAACTTGTAGGCAGAGGTGCTATCAGGATATCCAGATTTCGCCTTGGTTGTTCCTTGTATGTGCGCACGTTGTGATAGGGGGCGTTCCTATCGCCATTCGGGCACAAATTTCTTACTCCGGGCTGATAATGAATAGAAAAATCCAATATCTCTGCCAGACCAAGGACTCGAACCGGAGACCTCACACCTACGCCACTGAGGCAGTATTATATGTCTTCTGTCTGTCTGTATCAGCCCATATACGTTCCACTGCTGGGCACGGGCCTACTCTACAATCGAGAGAATCGATTGAGAGTGGTTAGGCCATATAGTCCACCACGCTGGCCTAGTGCGGGTTGGCGGACTTACGTATCGTAGAAATTCTTTAAAATCGCTACGGTATGCAGGTTTCCTCACGATGTTTTCCTTCACCGTTAAAGTGGTGGCCTGTTGGTAACGGACCAGACGCGGCTTCCTACATATTCACGGTGGTCGCGGGTTCAAATCCCAGGGCACACCTCTGCCTTTTCGGAGTTATGTGTGTATTGATAGTATTATATGTGCCTTTTATTAAATACCTTTGATATTAATCTTCTCTCTTCGTTCTCTCTTTTCAGCCCTAGGGAGTCGAATGCTGAAAATAGGCCTCCTAAAAGAATTTAATTTGAGAAAATATATATTAATATTAATAAGAGAAAGTATGTATTAATATTAATATGAGAAAATAAATACATCCAAAAGCTTTTCTAAGCGAGGCTACCCGGCCTCTCGAGGCGTTGTCGCGTAAAATGACGCGGTATTTTGCACGATAAAATATAACTTGCGGCAGATGAATCCAGCCTTAATTGACGATGCGAGTGGGGAGTGGACAGTCATGATGTGTAAGATGTAAAGATTTTTGTAAAGACATTTTATTGATTATTTTTTTTTGTATTGTATCAGTCCATATACGTCCCACTGCAGGGCACGGGTCTATTCTACAATCGAGAGAACGATTGAGAGAGCATTTATTAAAACTCAGAGAAAATATAAAAATAATAAACAATATAAAACTACTCCTATAAAGTCCTGTGTTCGATTTTAAATCCATGTCACTTTATTGTAAAAATATGTTAAAATTTTTAAATATATACTTTATAATAACAAATACACCCAACAGTCACATAATGTGCATAGTCTTGACCCCACACTAAGATCAAGTTTTGTGTGGGTATCAGAAACTACGAGACTTTTCGGTCTCACACAAACACGGAGGTTGTCAATGTTATTTATTATGTTTCATTTTTAATAGGAATATAATTTAAAAACGGTATACAAAGCTTTCCGTTATTCTGGGAATTCTATTTGGTCCCTTTTATGTTAAAAATACATTAATGAGCGTTCATTTGTTTTTTCTTTGTGTAATTGGGATATAGAAAAATATTCTAAATATATTTATTGAATCCAAGCTTCGATCAAATATATAATCCAAGAATCTTGAAAATAGCTGCATTCCTGAAAACTGCATGCATGCAATGATACGACCTTAACTACCAAAACTGATATCTTTCTTTTATAAACTCCTAAAAGTCTTGAAATAAAACTATTTTTTTTTCGGATTTTATCGCGATTTGATTTAATTTTTTAACTTCCTGACGTTTCCATTGATTTACCGCTTACGTGGTCACGGGGCGGACTGAGGATAAAATCCGAAAAAAAAAATGTTATATTTCAATGTGTAATATTCGCGTAAATCTAAAAAAACATTATCCTAAAAGTCTTTCAATTGACACAATTTTCAACAGTATATTTGAAACCGAAAGAAACTCCAACCAGTACTTATAATTAAATACAATTTAAACTTCACGCGAAGGTCAGAACAATGAACCTGAAATAGATTCAAGTATTCCGCACTGCAAACGCACATCACAAACTTAGGACAACCCAACTGAATATTTGAAGCATCAAAATGAACAAGGACCGTGCCACAATGGCCCAACTTTCCCAAGATGGAATTAAAAAGTTCGCCCAAGTCGCGAGAACCACAATTGCGGGGTACTTTACGAACGTTCCGAAGATATTACAACATTTATCTTGAGAAACTCGACCTCATTTTATTTTGTCTATTTCGGCTAATTTGGACTGAAACATGTACCAAATATTAGTTTAGTAAAATAGTATTTTATTTCTCATTATATTATTACATGGTTATTTCAAGAAGTCACGAAACGAGAGACTGCGTTACATCGAAACAAATGTTTGTATCATTATCTAATAATGTAATAGTTTGATCTAGATATTGCGAGACAAAATCCCTGCGTAGTTTCATATAATAGACATGAGTCTTACAGAGAGGTCGATTAAAGTATCCAATTATTTTGTGCAAATATTAAATAAAATATATACATTTTTTAAATCCTATATGTTTAGTAGCCAAGGTTAATCGTTTATAATGAAACTAAAATTTAATTCGTGATAGCCTTATGATCAGAGGGCAAGAGGTAGAGGCCTTGCACAAGAGGGCCGGCAGTGACTGGATGCATAGGGCAGCAGACCGGGCTCTGTGGCGTACCATGGGCTCTCCCATGGCTGGACATAGGCCTCTGCCTATGTCCAGCAGTGGACTGCAACCGGCTGATGATGATGATAATTATAAAGCCTTATAATAAAGAACTAAGGAAAGAAATGTCTCGATTCTGATCTCAGAGATACAAACTTTAGAATACATACTTTTCAAATTTATCTATTACATAATTTACATATGAAGTCCACGAACCCGCTTTAGGTCACGAATGAACTCAGGCCTAACCCTCTCAATGTTAAAAGACTAAAGTCAATTAAGCTTACGATTAAATGGGTAATAAACACCCAGGGTCCGGTAACAAGTATTATGTTACATATAAAATGTCTTCATTAATTACCTTGTTAGTTGATCCTTAACATAATTATGTAATAATTGTTGACTATGTCTTCTCGGGGGTTGAAAGGCTGAGTGCAGAGTTACGGCTATTTCTCGTGCAAAAGGAAAAGCTTTAAAATTTCCCATTCGGTACTCCTGGGGAGGCCGAAAGGAGTATGTTTAGTAGTAGTTGAGTAGTTTTTTTTCACTGTCACGAAAAAGTACTGCAGAGCACAAAATGGTAGATAAGTGTATGTTAATCAATTAGAATATTAACTCGCGAAATATGGTTACGTGTCCTTAGTGAACCCAATTATGCCGGCCGAGTCGATACTGAATATACACAGACTAAACCCAAAACGTGAAACACATGCGTGTCTTACTATGACGGGTTCTTATGCATCGTGTGCGGTGGTTGCTTTTCGGACGGATACGATTAGCTTCCGCTGGCAATCTGCGGGTGATTAGCACTCATGATATATTTACATAAACTCACGCCTTTATCCCGTCGAAGTGGTAGGCAGAGGTGCCACCAGGACACCCACATTTCGCCTTGTATGTTCCGTCCCACGATGTGATAGGGGGCATGCCTACCGCCACATCGGACAAAAATTCCTGACTGAAAAATCCAATATTATTTTGCGCCACCCGGGATTCGAGCCCGAGGCCACAGCTTTGTAATCGTACAGTAATACAACTACGCCACCGAGGCACCCATAAATGTCTCAAAAACTTGGATTGAAGTTGTATCACTAGCCTTTCAAAATAGAAGAGTAAAGGAAGAGGGCAAGAATAGAAGGAGAAATGTATTAAACCTCCAGGAACCTTACTCAACCATCAAAACACACCAGCAAAGCCTTACTAGGATAAAACACTACAAAATACCCGTACATTTTCTTGAAAATATAATAACTCGGCCTGTGTATAGGAAGCCTTAACAACATCACACGTGCTTTCATAGAGTAATAGGATACGTTTCAGCCCAGTCTTGTGGCTAATGAACGGTTAGTGTGGTGTCACCATGATTTTTGCCGTAGGCAGGACTTTTAGTAATGTTGTTACTTGTATGAAGTTCTGGGTATGAAAACATTTCGTGGAAATACGTGGAATAACCATTCATATAAGTTTGCGTTGGAAAAATGAGACCGTGATTGCCAAGATATATTCCAGGGTTTGAATCCCAGGAAACACCGCTGACTCGGTGTCAGGTGTTTATTGATGTTCAATTACTAAGCAGTATAACGGCGAAGGAAAATGTCGTGAAAGAACTAACATACCATAGAGATTTTCTAAAATTTCACCAGGCGAATGGTAAGCTCGTCTCGCCATTCATCGCTATAAAATAAAAGTTTGCATACCAAACTTACCGTGGTAAAAGATTATTGCAAAATAAAACATCTTCAATGTATTTGTTTGCATTAAACCCATGGCTAAAACGATATCGTCACATAAAAATGTCCCAATATCACCCACAAACATGTCCCTCCTACTCCTATTAACACTCCGTCCGCCAGCCGAGATAAATATTGCCCTCTAATGAATGGCTGTTCCGACAGTCATCAAATCAATTACAAGTCTTTTACTAGTAACACGAGCTGTGTCTTTCTATTCCCCATTTATCTCATAACTAATGCTATTAACTTCTGTGCTGGGAGTAACCCTAATACGGATTTATTTATGATGGTGTTAAGGACTTTTGTCGTATGGGGCTTCACTGGTGGTAGGTCTCTCATATGTAAGAGGCCGCCTGGGTAGGTACCACCGCAATGTCTATTTCTCCCGCCAAACAGCAGTGTAAATGCGCTGTTGTGTTCTGGTTTGAAGGAAATTGTAGCCAGAATAACTACTGGACATATTTAGACTTTACATCGTATGTCTCAGGATGGCGAGCGCAGGGCAATGCCAAGCATCGCTTTGTAAATCATAGTTTTGTTTGGTTTTGCTACTGTTCATGAGTGGTCGTATCGTTTACTATGAAGTGGACGGCAAGCTCGTCTCGCCATTCACCACAATAATAAAAAAAAGACAGAAATTAAGTTACATCGTTTCGAATCCCAGGACATGCCGTTGAATTTTCGGAGTCATGTGTATTGATAGTAATTGCCACGCACTTTAAAAATGAAGGAAATCATCGTGCGGAAGTTCGGAGTTTACCCGTTTCCATTCTTATCTGTTAGTGGTATCCAATGTGCTCGAAGTACTCCCATCAGACCTATAACTAAACCTAACGTAATCGAAATTATTTTGTGTGACCTTTAGATTTACCAACTAGCAATAACCATACCAACAAATAAAATAAATGAAAGTAGAAAACATAAAAAGTTTTCCCTTCATTTCATAATCCAATTTTCTCATTACCAAGTAATTTAATTACATCTAAGCAACGGATTAAATATTTTATTAAAAAGAAACGTTTTTATAAAATAGATACCATTTTTCTCAGCTACTATTGAAAATTGTTTATTCATAATAATATTATTTACTGATGCCACTTTTCTCGTTATTTTTATAAGTACATGTGTGTTCTTCGTGATAGAATCTGCTTTATAATTAACGTTGTTAGACATTAAGTAATAGTTTTGCTGTGGCGTATTTAAGGGCCTCGTTCACCATATTCAAGTAAACTGTTGATTAGTTACTTTTTGATTAACGTTAATTGCCAAGCAAAAGTGCCGAGTATCTTCCGTCAATTTCTCAAGTGAAAATGAAGTATCGAGTAACAACCTGGTGGTTAAGTGAATGACATAGGATATTGAACGAATCATTCGATCAATATTACGTCAAATGCAAGGTCAAATGTCCCCGCCCCTGCCTCCCGCTGTAGTCAACGTAAATTTTTCTTAAAAAAATAATATTGGAGGTTGAGATTTTAACATCATCTAAATACGCTAATTGGCAGACTATGTAGCCAGTAAAGTACTGATTAGTGTAATCATAGGATTAGTGTTACTGGAGCGTCGTGAAATCGACACGTGATGTTACGGGTGACCTCGAGTGATAACTAGCCTACTTGACGCTTTGCTTGAGGTTAGTGAACGAGGCCCTAAGTGAGATTATTGATTGTTCTTTCACCTCCTCTCTCTTTTTTTCTTCTTTTATTGGCCATTCTCCACTCCAAAATTGATGGCGAGTCAGTATTTGTGTGCAGGGGTATTTACTTACCATTTGGCGATCAAATTGCTCAGACTGTTTTGTACTAGCATTGCAATATGTCTAAAATGCACCTGATGGTAACATTAGTGCAATCCAAAGAAATTACTTAACAAATGAAATGGTTATTTGCGCAGAAACCACTATCGTATTTGACCAGAATATAAGCTGAAATTATAAAGTATAATTTTGTTCTCAAAACACATCATTTGAAAACTATAAAAAGGTATCGACAACTGGTAAATAAAACAGATCCTCAAATTCTTTTATTTCTACAAAGTTCTATCGTTTC
Organism: Deilephila porcellus; assembly: GCA_905220455.2. Taxonomy (NCBI): domain Eukaryota; kingdom Metazoa; phylum Arthropoda; class Insecta; order Lepidoptera; family Sphingidae; genus Deilephila; species Deilephila porcellus. Next base: position 1,380,596 of record LR999995.1, read on the forward strand.
AATAAGTAAATGTGCAATTTATATTGTGTTCAATCTACCCCCTGCGGGGCGAAGCGCGAACATATAAACCGAACCGACGTGGTTAGAATTTAATAAAAATCTGTTTTTCGTTCCCAAATCTAATTGGAAAGGAGCTGCAGAAAGAATAGTATAAAAGCACATTCAGTTATCGACTCTACCATTATACATTAGGGTGCAAATTTGTCTGTGATCAATAAAAGCGTCTGGATCCACATAAACAAACGGTATTTGATATATTTCCTTTTGTTGGGTTACGTTTGGTATCCACCAGACTATGATGAACATCGGGCAGAAGCTCTTGCTCAAACGGGCGCCGAAAAATATCTTTACCATTTGCTAAAAACTCTCAATTTACTGCGCGAAATGGGAGCGAGTTTATTAGGAAGACATCTGTTATATTTTAATATTTAATAATGTCTTAAAGGTAAATAATATGGCCTTTATTAAGACGGGAGTTAAAAATAAACAATTAAATCCTGCTCCAAAACATTCCCCATTTGTATAAAAGTCACTACCTAGATAAAAATACATCAAAAATATATTCCTGCTCTCTCAAAATATGTAAGAGCCATTGACATTCACGTCCCAACTCTCCCAGCTTAAATATATTGAAATCCTTGCACAAACCCACGTATGGTAGAGTCGGTACTGCATAAATCACTGCGCATAACGATACGCGATTGAAGCTCTATTGTACGTCTCTACGTGGTAGAGTCGTTGTAAAAACATCGTGGTAAGGCGCAGCTGACAGTGCATTTGGCACTGACGTCCTATTTGCAAACGTGACGGCGCTACTAACAGCTCTACATATAAAATTTCATTTTTTTAAAATACTTTTTTCGATGTTGCTTTTTCACGTGAAGTTGCGCGGACATTTTTATTTTTTCATGAAGCATATCCACGTCATATAAATAATTTCTTATTACATATTGAGGCTTAACATCTTATGTCTCAGGATGGCGAGCGCAGTAGAATGCAAATCATTGCTTTGCAACTCATGGTGTTTGGTTTTGCTACTGCAAATGAGCGGTCGTATCGCTTACCATCAAGCGAATGGCATGCTCGTCTCGCCATTCATGGTAATAAAAAACTGGTATAGACGTCATATATATGGACCGCATAAAATTTGTTGAATAAGAAGTAAATATAGAGTACTGATTTATCTATCACAGATACAATAAAACAAAAGGTTATATCCGCCTACATACGTCCCACTGCTGAACACGGGCCCACTCTACAATCGAGAGAATCGATTGGGAGTGGTTAGACCATATAGTCCACCACGCTGGAGTTACATAACTTAGTATTAATATAGTTGTAAATTCCTTTTTTATCCGGTTAAAGTACATACCATAACATATTAAACATATTAAGAAAGTTTAAATTAGATGGATATACGTGGCAACATATTAATATTAAATACTTACTGACGTCCGCATGTCATGAAAGGTGTCATTGATAATAATTAAGTAAATTTCTCAACTACGTAGAAATCAGAGGCACGACGAGCAAATTCCCTCGTTAATTAAATATATCTAACTACCATGCCAGCTGAATACGATGATATTATATGAGTTGTAATAATTATTATAATATTTGGACATTGTAGCCAGAGTAACTACTGGACATAATGAGTTAACATCTTATGTCTCAGCATGGCGAGCGCAGTGGAATGCCAAGTATTGCTTTGTGTTTCATGGTGAAGTTTGGTTTTGCTACTGTCTATGAGCGGTCGTATCGCTTACCATCAGGCGAACTACATGCTCGTCTCGCCATTCAATTTACTGCTCTGCCACTAAATGTAAATAAATACCGTTTAAGAAACAACAATTACCTAGAACTTGTTTTATTTTTCGAAATCACGTATTTTTTTCATTAAATGAGGATTCAACGTCCAAAAATAAGCTGAAAATTCTAGAAATCGCACCAATTTTCGAATGATGCCCACACAAAGAAGGACGTGCAATTTTATATATTGTGGCGACCAGTTTGTCCGAGCGTGAGTGGACTCGTTGATTCGCCATTTTTTAGCAACGGTGTTGTAAAAATAAATTCTGTATTAGAATTGCATATGAGGTAACCGCGGATGTACCCCGAAATATTTTCTGACAGACGTTTTAAATTAAAAATGTACTCAGTTTTGCATATAAAATGTAGCTGGACAGAGGGAAATGGCTCTTATTTAAATAATCTTTTGTAAGTTTTCCTTCGTCACTTTATTATAATATTTCGGGTGTACGGAAAAGTGTTAGAAATATTATTTTTATGCAAAAAATAATATGACGATAGGTTTGCTTCCTATCACGTCTAGGGTCGGAAGTAATCTTAGCCATACATGGGCGCTATTAAAGGCATCTCAGCCCACCCCTTCGGCAATTTCGATGTAAGCTTATGTGTATTTTTACGCAATTGGCCGATTAGAGAGGACGTTAAGAAAACTGACTTTTTGCATAGGGGAATGTTGATCCTCGAACGGATACAATATGTTTGTATGACATTCAAGCATGTGCGAGCGTAATATTTGTAGTCTCAATCATAACAAAGCATAACCAATTACGTTATAAAACAAAGGCAGGAGGCAGTCACAAACAACAAAATACAACAATATTGCAAAAAAACTTTTCCAGTCAACTCCATTTCGATAGCATCACGAACGCGCGATCACCATACATCATATTAAGTTTGAGGATCTTTTAGAACCATCTAAGAAACTAAACCCAATTTACCCGCACGGTTGCATACAAAGGCCGCGACGCGACTACTGCAGCTGAATACTAAGTTTAAACATTTACTGTAAATGTATCCAAAGTATCGAAGTTGGTAAAAAAGTTTCTTTAAATACTGTTGATGATGGTCTGTTGTTTCGTCTGCAAATAGTGTTTGTTTTATGTTTCTTTTTATTGCAGTGAATGGCGAGATGAGCATTCCATTCGCCTGATAAGCGATGCGACCGCTCATAGACAGTAGCAAAACAAAACAACATCATGAATTACAAACCTAAAACCAATGCTTGGTATTACTTATACTTATGCTGAGACATAAAATGTTAAGTCTCAAAATGTCCAGTAATTATTCTGGCTACAATGACCTTCAAAACGAAACACTAAAGTGCATTTACAATGCTCATACTAAATAGTCAATAGGATTGACTATCAATACACTCATGGCTCCGAAAAGTCAGAGGTTTGCCTGGGATTTGAACCCGCGACCACCGTGAACATGTTGGCAGTCGCGTCTAGTCTGTTACCAACAGGCCACCATGCATCTTGGTTTAATAAAGATACAGATAATGTCAAAATGTACCACTTACTATAAATGTGCCATTCACAATAAACAAAAATGGAACCTTTATAAAAGTTGCCAGTCAAAGAGCGTTTCAAATGAAATTCATATTCAAACGTTGAAGCCAATACTTCCTCGGCCGGCAGTAGGTGCAATATATACGTCACGAGTGACGTCACTTGTGGAGGTGTCACATACTTTGTATTATTTAAAAGACTTTATTTGGGTCATGGCTCCTATTGGTAGTGGACAAACAGACATATTTCAGATGTATTTAATTAAGGGTTAGATGCTTAAGTCTGCCTCGGTGGCGCAGTTGTACTACGGTATGACTGCAAAGCTGAGGTTTCGGGTTTGAATCCCGGGTGATATTGGATTTTTTATTCATTCAGCCCGGAGTCATGAATTTTTGCCCAATGTGGTGAAAGGCTCACTCCCTATCACATGTCCTGGTAGGACCTCTGCCTACCCCTTCTGGGAAAAAGGCGTAAGTTTGTGGCGTATGTATGTATGTATGTTGCTAAGGATTTTTCTGGTGCAACGATACGAATGTACAGCGTTTGTTGGTAAGTATAGTCAAGTCAATAAAGATATATCTGTCGCTAGTCAGTCGACACAATTATGCCGGCTTACTCCAAACCGAATAAACTTTGGCTGAACGCATTTGCCTCGGTTATTATAAGGGGTCTTTTACTGTTGTCAATATAAATAGTTCGGGCAGTTATGAATACTTCATATACAAGGCTGAACACATTAGTCTTGGTAAATATCAAGGGATTTTGCTGTTGTCAATGATTCGGCCAGATACGCATATCATAGCACCAACGATAGGAGTTGTATTTTGTTTTATTGCAAATAATGGTAAGACGAGCATGCCATTTGCTTGATGTTAAGCGATACGACCGCTCATGGACAGTAGAAAACCAAACAATACCATGGTGTTGCAATTCATGAATTATAAAGCAATGCTTGGCATTCCACTGCGTTCGCCATCCTGAGACATAAGATGTTACTCGTAAGTCTCATTATGTCGAGTATATTATGAAGTAGAAATCATTTTACGTGGATAATAACTTGTATTATGCCAAGTATATGTACAGTTTTGACAGCCTCCGTGGCGCAGTTGGTTAGACGCCGCCTGTGAAACGAGAAGCCGCGGGTTCGATCCCCGCACTGAAACAAATATTTGTGTGATCCACAGGTATTTGTTTCGGGTCTGGGTGTTTGTGAGACCGAAAAGTCTCTCGTAGTTCCTGATACCCACGACACAAGACTCGATCTTAATGTGGGGTCAGGACTATGTATGTGACTGTTGGGTGTATTTATTTATTTATTTATTATTTATATTTGAGACGGAGGCGTATTCCTAAATTGAAACCAAATTATATCAATACAACGAAACTAATACAAAAGTATATATTTCCCAAATTTTCTTTCGCACACCCGGTCCACTTCAGACAATTCGTTGTCATTTACCCCGCCACACCCCAATTCACCGAAGACGTGCGCTTATCTCGAAGCAAATTAACCGAGGCCGACGTAGGTCGCATAAATGAACGTTGGGGTAACCCTATACTGATATCGGGTCATTTTCTACCCCGTTGGCTCAGTGTGTAGGGGTGACGAACTGAAAAATGAGCTTACGTCGCTCTGCACCCTTATCTTTTAAGGGGTATTAAGCCTGGGTAATCCGGAATGTAAATTCATATTGGTTTTGAATCGGATGGTGGGTTTTTAAGAGGTTTTTTGAAAGTGATCTTGAAGGAAGTTTTTCCAAAATAAAAAAAAAGACTTTTCATTCTTATAAACCCTAGACTAGAAAAAAATGGGCTGCACAAGAAGGACCTTCTCATGAATCAGCTAGAGGTCTTTCGATTTTTGTCCTCGTACTTTTAAAGAACAAGATGATTTCTTGGAAGGTCTACTTTGGTCTTTTGTCATTTGTAGTCCGAGTGAACGGTCTTTTTAGAAGACTACGGATAAGTGGTCTTTTGCATTCTAGATTTTGGAGTTGTATATAGACTTTAAATAATCTGCATATTTTCCGTACCACATGATCAAAACACTGGCCAATTCCGGATGAAAGCACTGAACAACCGTTTTATTATCTCAACCTCCTTCAAAATAAATTAGTTCAATGAGCGCTCTAGAATATTATACACGGCGCCATTGCCACTGAAAACCTTTTCATAACGTTGAAGCCTTTTCATTACTAAAACAACTTGAATTTGAAATTAAAACGTATCATTTCGCCCTAAATTTGAGACGTCGAAGAGCACTATAATTTTAATTTGTCTACTAGCGGTCCAGTTCCATTTCGCCCGGGTCAGTCCACATCAGCAATATTATTTGACGTAATATTGTTTATTTATATTTAAACTTAATCAATAAACTCAATGTCACTGTTGTTGTCTATGCTGCTTTTCCCATCCCTTCCATTACATATCATTGTGTCTCATGACTATGTAATTCTGTTCTCTCCAGTCCCATCTCATCCCTTTGAGTTTGAAATAGTAACAAATATATTTGAATTCTTCGCTCATCCCACGGAAACACATTGCTTTGGGATAAAGAGTAGCCTTTGTGTTAATCCAGGGTGTCGGCCTTTATACCAAAATTAAGCGAAATTGGTTAGCCGTTTCCGAGATTAGCATGCACAAAGAAACAGACAAAATTCAAACTATCATTATTTTGGGCTGGCCCCATAATAGTTTCTCACATATATCTTCCATGTATAGACATCGATCAGTTATAAATTTAGTATATGTATAGAAAAAGATACAGACAGCCTCCGTGGCACAGTTGATTAGACGCCGACTGTGAAACGAGAGGCCACGGGTGCGAATCTCGCAACCGATATAAAATGTTTGTGTGATCCAAAGGTATTTTTTTCGTGTCTGGGTGATTGTGAAACGGAAAAGTCTCTCGTAGCTCCTGATGTCCACGACATAAGACTCGATCTTAGTGTGGAGTCAGGACTATGTATGAGACTATTGGGTGTATTTATTTATTAAAATAAATATATAATTCAGAGGATAAAAGCTAGTTGTAATATAACAAAAGGCGACCAGGCAGTGTCTACATTAATATTATTTTTAGCCACGAAAAATATTGAGAAAACTTCCTCAAAATACGTCGTCAAATATTCATGAACACTTCATAACTCGTAATGGAGAGGGCATAGAGTCGAAATTAGCGCAGAACTGACACTTGTTTTTAAAATTAATTTTATGTTAAAGAATAAACTCATGCTTTTATCTATAAAAGTGTAGGCAAAGATGACACTAGTATAACCTGCGGTAGGTACATCGATTAATTTCCATCTCAAAATAATATTATGATAAAGGGCTAACCTATTGCAAGCTATAGCTATGTCGGACAAATGTCGAATTTTATACGCCTGCAATTTCAAACCGATAAATTCGTTGTTTAACCTTGGAATTCAGCTTAGAATATCTTGGTTTTGAGTGGTATCTAGTAAAATATAAGCTCAATATTCTCCGTGTTGCCTTCGTAAGCGATATTACAACAGGATTTCTCTAATCTATAGACCATAGCATGTAGGCAGCAATGGAACGTATGGAGAGCCTATTCCATCCTCACCTCCTCTTAACTGCTGTAAGACAGGATCGACAGCGACATGCACTTAGTAACAATGCCCACTGGAGCTCAGTGAGTCTCTGGGAATATCTCGAATAAGTTTAATCCTTCAAATAAGTAAATAGCAATCAAATAAACATCAAATTGAATACATCATAGGTGACTACTATATGGCTACAAATGGATACAAATGGCGACATTACACAGTAGTTAAGAACTCGTTATAGTAACCTGCGCAAGTGTTTCGCGTTTAAAGTTCACCTGTATTATAGACAGGATGAATTTTTCAAGTGGGCGTGGATGGCCAACTCCGAAATTATGCGGAATAGTGAAAAATAATGAAAGGAAGCACGAGCCCGATTTTATTCAGCAAAACTTATTTTAATCAGCAAAATAAAGTCAAGCTGCGAAAGTTAGTCATCTCATTTCGGAGGATACGCTGTCTCTCTGTCATTGTAGCACAAAAGCAGTTGAAATAATGTTACATCCCACTTCCTTCCGTAACAAATCTAGAGAATCACATATATAGATATGTGATCGATGTCTGTACATGGAAAATGATTGAGAAAAATTTATATGGGCGTCTGTATTAACGTAGTTAAATCTTAAACAACGATTTTTTGAATTTATGTGTTTGTCTGTGCGGTTGTGCGCGATGAACTCAGAAACGGCTTAAGGCATTTCGTTGAAATTTGGTATGGAGGTAGCTGACACCCTGGATTAACACTTAGGTTACTTTATATCCCGAAAAACTTAGTGTTCCCGTAGGAAGAGGAAGGAATTCCGATATATTTGTTACTTTTTTATACTTAAAGGGATGGGATGGGACTGGGTTACATGCCATACAAGTGAGAATGAGACGGGACGGGCGGGGTATTACGGGATAGGACGGGACGGGATGGGAGATTCAAAATAAAGTTAATCACGCAGACGAAGTTTGCGGGCAGATGCTAAAATAAAATAAAAGAAGAAAAATCCAAGATCGAAAGAATTAAATAAATTGAAGAACCAACTATAAAACTCCTTTGTTAATTAATTAGAACCTATACTCGTAAAATTAGTCTCACGTAATTAGGCATTAGAGATTCGTCACGTCACATCTATTTCAATTTGCCGAGCACCCGCCATCTATGGCAAGTGTAATGTCTGCATTGTACTGTCCCTTTAGAGGTCGCCCTAAGACGATTTGAGACCCTTAGATGTTCAGCGAAAAGGGTCAGATCTTTGGTTTTAGAAACTCGCCGTCTTAGAGAAAACAGTACGCGATTGATAGTAAAGACGAACAAATCAAAATAAAAGTAGTGGATTTTTTGTGGTCACGAAAATGAAAGAATCTGATAAAAGCTTTGTATATTTTTGGGGTCATGTATTTCTAACCGCACTATAAGATTAATATGATTTCATATAACCCGCACTAGGCCAGCGTGGTGGACTATATGGCCTAACCACTCTCAATCGATTCCCTCGATTGTAGAGTAGGCCCGTGCCCTGCAGTGGGACGTATATGGGCTGATATAGATATAGATATAGAATGATTTCTCAACTCAACAATATTATAAGTACCATTTTTTATAATTACTAATTGATCACTCAAACTTGAATTCCAAACAATCGATTTCTACTCAGCGCCACAGCTTTCAATGCTTGTAATCCCGGAATTACCGCACGAGTACCAGAACATTCAACCGTTCGCAGTACGACAAACTTCTTATAAGCGGATTCAAAGTATCAATTTCCCAAAATTTGCGGTTGCTCTGAGTGTGAATAATTATTATTTAATTAGATTAATTTCGTTCGTATTCTCTCTAACTTGGTATAATTGGTTCAGTGAAAAAGCGGGTAATCTAATAAGGAATTGAAGTACCGTATTATTAGATTGGGTTTAGAAGATTTTGTCAAGGCCACTAGGTTTTCAGATCGAACGACCCCGATAATCATATAAAAGCTCTATATTCCAAAGACTTATAATATTTGGTACATAAAAAAGAGCGTGGTGGCCTGTTGGTAACGGACCAGACCATGTTCAAGGGGGTCTCGGGTTCAAATGTGTGTTGGTAGTCAATCACCCGACACTATGACGGTGAAGGAAACCATCGTGAAGAAATTTTCATATCATAGCTATTTGAAAGAATTGGGAGTGTATATAACGACAGTGGGACGTTTATGGGCTCATACAGATACAATAATAACAATAATAAAATAACAAAAGCTACACACATTTCCTTACAATGATTTCCTTGAGCGAATGCTTCAAGCACATAATTAAGATACAACGTGACTTTGAAAAGTTAAAAATGAGATTGCAAATCCGTGACCCATATTTAAGCCGTCCTTTCAATTAACCTTCGCTCTTTGTTCATGTATGTTTCTCTCTCACGCACTCTCTCTCTCTTTCTTCCCCTTTAGCCACAAGAAGTCTACCCGTGAACATAGACTTATAAGATGTATCATCCATCCATCAGCCAAAGGACGTCCACTGCTGAACATAGGCCTCTCCCAATGATTTCCACAGTGACCTGTTGGAGGCAGCCTGCATCCAGCGACGTCCCGCCACCTTTACCAGGTCGTCTGACCATCTTGTGGGTGGACGTCCTACGCTGCGCTTTCCGCTACGTGGCCTCCATTCGAGAACTTTTTGGCCCCATCGGCCATCAGTTCTCCGCGCTATGTGCCCCGCCCATTGCCACTTCAACTTACTAATCCGCTGGGCTATGTCGGTTACTTTAGTTCTCCTACGGATCTCCTCATTTCTGATTCGATCTCGTAGGGAAACCCCGAGCATAGCCCTCTCCATAGCTCGTTGAGTGACTTTGAGCCGCCTAATAAGGCCCATAGTGAGAGGCCACGTTATAAGATGTATATTCACTAACAAAAATAATGTAAAAAAAATATGAACGATTATCGAAATTAAATTCTTGAGATTTCAGTCCATTACTACTGAGTGGGGCTTTGTCTGACCTCTGCAAAGGTGATTTTTCTCCGAAACGGATCTAATTTATATGAAGCTAATGGACGAGTACCCTTCTGATATTACATACCTAGGGGGCGTAAGATTCTGCCCGCTTCATGTCCCTCGGACCTTGTACGTCTTTCCCATTTTAGTCGATTTGGGTTAGGGAAACTCACGCTTATTTTCTTGATAGGGTAGGCAGAGGAGCTTCTTATGCAGCTCGTAATGAGCCGAAGGTATTTTTGGCCTGTGTGTATCTTGTTTTCGAGTAGGCTAATATACTTATGTCGATGTATTAATCTCTGCATTATCATGTTTATAAAGTGCTATGATATGTATTTGGCAGAATCAGAATAAAACTAAAAATAAACTATCAATTAAAAAGCTGCACTTAAAATCTACAGTATAATATTACTGAATAAAATCCGTCGTCCCCAAACTTACGTAAAATGCAAATTAATTTCAACTTACCCAATTAATCAAATGAAAAGCTATAAAATATTTATTCGACAACTCAATTAGTACAGCATTTACACGCCCTCGTATTAAATTACTGGGATCATATTATGTAACAGTGATTCAAAAAGTTTGTTACTAAGGCAGGCGTTTCCGGATTAATCCGTAACATCGACCAAAGAACACAAATATTTGTATTGCTTAACGCAAAAGTTTCTGCGAGATTCTCAAAATGTATACAGACTCAGGCTTGTTAGACTATTTAGACAGCCTCCGTGGCGCAGTTGGTTGGACGCCGCCTGTGAAACGAGAGGCCGCAGGTTCGATCCTCGCACCGAAACAAATATTTGTGTGATCCACAGGTATTTGTTTCGGGTCTGGGTGTTTGTGAGACCGAAAAGTCTCTCGTAGTTTCTGATACCCACGACACAAGACTCGATCTTAGTGTGGGGTCAGGACTATGTATGTGACTGTTGGGTTTATTTATTTATTTGCAGACTAGCCAAGCAATCAAATAATAATTAATGTATATAATAGAGCTCAGGAGCGAGTTTTGTGAGAGCACGTTCAGGGAGCGTAGTGTGTGACGCGCGGGCCGGTGGAGCGACGAGCTGAAGGTAGTGGATGAGAGCTCAGGAGCGAGTGTTGTGAGAGCACGTACAGGGAGCGTAGTGTGTGACGCGCGGGCCGGTGGAACGACGAGCTGAAGGTAGTGGATGAGATGTATACATTATAGAAGGCGATTTCAAGTCAAGTCGTAAATGTGTAGAAAGCAAACGCGTCGAACCACGTAACAGAAAGCTGAGAGATATTAACAGCTCAGGGGCGAGCGTTGCGAGCCCACTTACAATAGAGAAACAAACTGAACCTTTATCTAAAACACGAGAACAAAGATTGAGAACCCGCACCGCAATAGAGTGTCGAACAACGAAGGGATTACGGCGGTAGCCTCGTCCGAAATTGAAGCGTTTTTACTTCGACATTAATACGAAAGTATATTTGGAAATTCGAGCAAGTTTCGAGGATTAATTTGCTGCGTGGTACGTTTTCACAAAAAGCATTGTGTTGCCGCTGCACAGCGAAAATTTCAGATGTTCCAACCTCGTATTTTGTATGCGTTATTGTTGACCGTTTCACGTTCACGCGCTGAATTTTTGGGACTCTGTGAAATAAATTATTAATGACAGATTTCGAGGCGCATTTGGTTACGCGTCGAAGGTAAAATGAAAGGCCACAGATTAAATACTTGCACTGGTATAATTATTGTATGTCTGGTTTACAAGTAGCAATCAGTACCCAAAGGTATCACGTAGTTTCTTATACCCACAATAATAACCTAGTGTCTAACGGCCTTACTCATAGACAGTTCTAAAACCTATTTTAGTCATCGAATGTTTTGTCCCTTTCGAACAACTTTTGAATTCAGTTTGAGTGAAGAAGACAAAACATTCCATAACCTAATAATGGGTCATAAAACTGTCTATGAATGAAGATATAAATATTATAAAGTCACGATTTTGTGTATCGCTGTTACATACATATATAAACTCACGTCTTTTTCCCAGAAAGGGGTAGGCAGAGTAGGCTTTAGGGAAACCTACGTATCTCCTTCAATGTCCCCTCTCATATTGTTATAGGGGGTGAGTATTTCGCCATATCGAGCACAAATTCCTGACTCCGGGTTGATGATGAATAGACCGAACCTGACCCGGGATTCGAACCTGAGCGTTATAATTGTATCGTAGTTCAACTGCGCCGCCGAGGCAGTCTATAGTGTATCCCTATTGTGAACATTTATTTAACAATGATTTGTTTACAAAGTAGAATATCACGTTAAAGGATTATAAATAATATTCGATGTGTGTATAAATATTTTGATACAGTTTTATTACAAGTACGTTTTAGGATTAAATTTTGCCTGAATTGTTTTTATAAAATGCCACACAATTTAATATTTAATCTATACATATAATAAAAATGTAAATGGTCGATGTCTGTACATGGAAGATATTTAACACGTTAAGTGCGAAGCGAGGCCTAAATCACCCCTGATGCAACTTCCCTGTGGTGCGGCAAGCAAAAAAGTGAATTTCTCTGTCGTGCGAATGGCATAGCTTTGGTTTGGTCCAGTGTAGGAAAGAGATAAATATATATTTGAGATCACTAATGGTTCCGGACTCGGTGGTGTACCTACCTTGGTACCGGATGTCTTAGGCCTCGTGCCGCACTGAATTAATATAATTTTAATGCAGTGCGGAACGAGGCTAAAACGTCCCATATCCCCCCTGACCTCGTACCGCACTCAACGCGAGCTTCCCGCGACTAGTGTTGTGCATCACGTCGATTGGAGAGCACGTCCTTTTACAGCGCCGAACATGTCTAAACGATGTCGGAAGAAGTTAATTTAAAAAAACCCAAAAACTACGCACATTTTTACCATCTCGTGAAGCTGATAAAAAATCCAAAAAGATTTTGACTCAGTGCACTCAGTGCAAAAAATCTTATTGTCTACCCTGTTTCAATGAAAAACACTCATAAATAAGTAGTATATTGAGATTTTTATAAAAAAAGTATATTGATACTGATTTTTTAATGTTAATTCAAGTTCTAATAATTGTATTTTTAAAGCCCGAGGCAGAATAAATAGGACAGTTTCTTTTCTACTTCTGGTTGCCTTTTTTTTCTATTCTGTGAACCGCATTAAGATTTTCATATACAAATAGAAAGATAAACCTTATGCATAAACCGTAATCCATTATTTTCCAATAATAAGTCTGTAATAGGTGCCTCTTAATGGTATAGAATGGAACGCTTCGTGCGCGAGTCCGACTCGCACTTGGCCGGTTTTTTTTTCTTTATGGCGCCTTCAAGCACAATTTAGATTATTTAAAAAAAATGTATTCTTTGATAGCTTTGTGTTGTTTTGCCAGGTTTTGCCCTTAAAACGATCTAATGAGATATAATTGATCAAAATCGGTCAAGTCGTTGCGTAGTTAAGACAGTTTAAAAACGTCGATATTATTTTTCCCATCACTAATCGCAGCGAAAATTTGCCCTATTTCAGTGCGTTACGAGGTGTATAAGATCCCATATTTTGTTTTGCTAATAATTCCTAAACTAGCCATCAGATCCCGGGGCGACGGTGGATTAGGGTTCATCAATTCACTGTCTATATCAATAAGGACCAAAATTCTCATTTATCTTTGATTTCGCGCCAGAAAATGGATTTTAGTCTGTAAAAGGAGGTGGGGTCTAATAGACCGCGTGTCGCCCTAACGTCTGGTCACGGTACGGGCCGATTATGCCTCGTGCCGCAGGAACGGAAAGTATGCAAAAATTGGTGCCGCAGCTAACGTGTTAAGAAATTTTAACGTGAGGGGTCTTTATAACAGCAACAGAAGCCAAAACAATTTTTTTTAGAATTTTTGTCTGTCTGTCTGTCTGTCTGTATGTTTTCTTGCGCATCACGCAAAAACTACTGCACCAATTGAGATGCGGTTTTCACAGTTGTATTGCTGCAGGTTCAACTTAAAAACTGGTATATGTTTCATTTACATACAGAATGTTTCTTTTTGTTTGCTTGCACATTACGCAAAAACTACCGCACGAAATGAGATGCAGTTTTCACAGTTGTATTGGTGCAGGTCCAACTTGAAAACTGGTATATATTTTATTTACATACAGCGTGTTTCTTTTTATTTACTTGCGCATCACGCAAAAACTACTGCACCAAATGAGAAGCGCTTTTCACAGTTGTATTGCTGCAAGTTCAACTTAAAAGCTGGTATATGTTTCATTTACATACAGGGTGTTTCTTTGTATTATGGAAGATAAATGAGAAAAACTAATATGGGTGGTCTGTATTAACGTAATAAAACCCAAAAAAAATATTGATTGTCAAGAATTGTAATTGTAAAATTATTGTCTGTTTGTCTGTGCGGTTGTGCGCGATAAACTCAAAAACCGCTCAACGGATTTTGATGAAATCGGTATGGAAGTAGCTGACACCCTGGATTAACACTTAGGCTACTTTTTATTCCGAAAAATACAGTGTTCCCGTGGGATGAGGAAATAATTACGATATATTTGCTACTTTTTTATACTCAAGAGGATGGGATGGGACTGGATTGTATGCAATGAGTGAGAATGAGACGGGACGGGTGGGATATAACGAGACGGGACGGGACGGGATAGGAAATTCCAAATAATCTTTACATGTATATTTTTTTAAATAAAGTTAATCACGCAGACGAAGTTAGCGGGCAGAAGCTAGTATTAATATAAAATAACACCGTTTTAAAATCGGGTGTTACCTTACTAACAGTATTTATATTGTTATTCCACGTTAAATTATTCCACGATGTATTAAATTTCACTGGTTTACCGGCGATATTTACAGCCAGTGTACTGCTAGGACCTGGGTTGCGTGTCCCGATATGGCAATCTATTTTGTATGAGTTTTTTTCGTTCAATAGAATTACAAACATACATAAACTCACGACTTTTTCCCAGAAAGGGTAGGCAGAGGTTCTAGCAGGATACCCACATATCGCCTTGTAAGTTTCCTTCCCACGATGTGATAGGAGGCGTGCCTAACGCCATTCAATAGAATTTGTGCCAGATATTAGTGTAGGTAGGACGTATATGGGCTAATACAAGTAGTGAAGGTAATTTACCTGTGAGAAACTGCCTTCTCGGTTAAATTCTGGTGATGTTAAGATATTCGTAAAAATTATGGCAAACTTATTGAAGCATGTAAGTGTATGGCATTTTGGATTCAGCCTGTGATTATTCTGTCTCGAGCAGGCTATTATAAGTACGTCGACCAACAAATGATTTTTACACACCAACGGTTATTCTAGTTGAACAGCACTACAGCTACCATCAAGTGAGTTGGTCACTTTTATTTATTCTACTAGCTTCTGCCCGCAAACTTCGTCAGCGTGATTAACTTTATTTGGTATTTCTCATCCCATCCCGTCCCATTATATCCCGCCCGTCCCATGTCATTCTCACTCAAGCCATGTAATCCAGTTCCATCCCATCCCTTTGAGTATAAAAAGTAACAAATATATCGGAATTCTTTCCTCATTCCACGGGAACACTTAATTTATCAGGACAAAAAGTAGCTACTTCCATACCAAATTTCATCGAAATCCGTTAAACGGTTTTTGAGTTCATCGCGCACAACCGCACAGACAGACAATAATTCTACAATTACAATTCTTGACAATAAATCATTGTTTTGGGCTCTATTACGTTGATATAGACACCCCATATTAGTTTTTCTCATTTATCTTCCATAATACAATGAAACACCCTGTATTCAAGTTGGACCTGCACCAATATAACTGTGAAAACTGCATCTCATTTCGTGCAGTCGTTTTTGAGTAATGTGCAAGCAAACAAAAAGAAACACCCTGTATGTAAATGCAATATATACCAGTTTTTAAGTTAAACCAGCAGCAATACAACTGTGAAAACCGCATCTCATTCGGTGCAGTAGTTTTTGCGTGATGCGCAAGCAAACATACAGACAGACAGACAGACAAAAATTCTAAAAAAAATTGTTTTGGCTTCTGTTGCTGCTATAAAGACCCCTCGTGACCATTTATATTTTTATTATATGTATCGATGTATTATATGTATAGATTAATACAAAAATGACAATTCCAAAAACATTAAGTTTTCCACTTACATAAATTCACTTTAAGGCCCCATTAATACAGACAGAGTCCATATCTTCTTCCATCCTTATTTAAAGTCTAGGTGGTAGGTCTTTCATATTATGTGAGAGTCCGCCCGGGTAGGTACCACTGCAATGTCCCGCAACTGCAATGTATTTCTCCCGCTAAACAGCAGTGTAAATGCACTGTTGTGTTCTGGTCTGAAGGATATTGTAGCCAGAGCAATTACTGGACATAATGAGACTTAACATCTTATATCCCAGGATGGCGAGCGCAGTGGATTGCCAAGCATTGCTTTGAATCATAGTGTTGTTTGGTTTCGTTACAGTCCATGAGCGGTCGTATCGCTTACCATCAGCCGAATGGCATGCTCGGCTCGCCGTTTATCGCAATAAAAAAATCTACCTGAATGCTGACCAGGGTAGTTATTTACTACAGTCTGTTTATATCCTAACCACTCAAAGAATCATCCATTTAAAACAAATTTACTGCACATTTTAAACGTTTAGACTACTCACGACGAAAATAGCAACCATTATATCTTGAACCCCCGCAGCATACTAACTTAGTTAACGACGCTTAATCATTTTACCTTAACCGTTGGTAAACATTTTTTCTTTTAACTATTGAAGCCTGAGTACGCTTCAAAGTAAGAGTTCGCATTAAGTACTGAAAAAAAGTCTTTTAAAACCGTGGTATAAATAAACTACTTGACCTAAATAGGAGAAAATATAAGGAAATTCAAAGGCGAACCATTTTTTCCTTCAAACACTCAGAGTCGATGTCATTTACTCTGCTTAGAATAACGTAGAAGGGAATTAATTTTTATGTTTATTTTAAGTTAATTATATCTAAGGATGGCATCAGAGGAAACCTCCATTTTTTAGGGTATTTTTTGTCAATTTTGAATGTATGTGTAGTCTACCAACTGCATTAGATTTGTGCGTGAAACTAAAAGGTCTAGTCTTAAGAGTCTTTAAGTAGATAGATAGATAGATAAAAACGTTTATTTTGGCCACAATAAACACACAAAACAATCATCGAGAAAATAACATCATGATAGGTATTGATTACAACTAATAGTAGGCATGCATCTGATCGTAAAATTGCCAAATATAAAATGTATCAAATAATTCTGTAATGGCCGGAGAGTACCTTCCTAACAGTCTTGTAGTAGTGGGCTGTAATTTTTATTACATTGTCTCTCTATCTTCTAGAAGACCCAACAATAATCTGGCCGCTTGTTTGACAATCTTTACTTAAAATGTTCAGGTAAAGTTACATGACGAAGATTCATTTAAAAATGTCAGCGGTGTCTGAGTTAATGTTAAACAAACTGGTACCATTATCTACGGTTCATTGCAGCCACTAATTATGTGAACAAACAATTTACCTCTCGCTAACTTACACAGCTCATTAATCTTCTTAACGGAAGCTGTAGAGCCACGTTTACCGGTGCTTGCGTCTTTAGGAATTCATAGGTCTGGCTCTTGTGTGTTTTATCCACTCATTAAAGTCTTCTGAACCCTCTGTGAATTTTCAAGACTTTCATGTTCACTCATTAGTCTTCTGACTGCTCTTGTCATATACCGGGTGATATTATACCGGCATTTCAGTCATGTTGTTTATTATTCTACGTCTGACTGCCAGAAATAATTCTAATTGAGAGTAGGTCTCTTAGTCTATCACGATAACATAATATACTAGTACTAGATTTCACATACCTTTGAAATCCTTTAAAGATCTCTCATGCGATCTCATGATGCTGCTGACTAAAAGTATTACAATAAGTATTTAGAAATTAGTATTACATAAACTCACTTACGCCTTTTTGTCAGAAGGGGTAGGCCGAGAGACACTCACATTTCGCCTTGTATGTTCCGTCCCACAATGTGATATGAGCCTATCACTATATCGGGCACAAAATTCTGACCCGCGCTGATAATAAATAAAAAAATACAATATCACTTTGCCTGACCTGGGATTCGAACCCGAGACCTAAGCTTTGTAATCGTACCGTAACGCAACTACGCCGCTGAGACAGTCTACTAAAGCACACTAGATATTTAACAGACTAAACAGGTCTTAATGCATGAAAGAGCCTCCTCTATACAATATACTACTTTCTAACAGCTTTCTATAAAATAGTGGATCATGGATACCCGTATCTTAAAGACGAGAATGTAAAATTCTCTAAGGATGAATGATAAACGGTCCACGTAGGAGCCGCATATAAGAATTTTATTCTCCGATCCAAAGGACGAGTATAAACTTTTATTATACTATCAAATATAGGAAATTCTGTAAGTAGATATAAGAATGGGCATAACCGTTAAACAGTAGGAAATATGATAATATGATGTTTTTATGAATTGTAAAAATATTTTTAAACGCAATCGTAAAATATTCTGGATCGTAAACGTTTAAAATTAAGGGTTTTATGCTTGTACGGGGGCTGCTGGGATTTGTGATATTTTAGTTAATATATTAGATGTGCGATTGAACTAGGAATTGTTATATACATAGTATCACGCTAGCATCACCGGTGGGGTAAGGACATTTATCAGCTATTAGTGGCATCCAAAAATTTGACGAAATTATGTACCTGGTGCAATATACTGATTTTTTTTTCATTGCAATTAATGGCAAGACGAGCATGCCATTAGATGGTAAGCGATACGACCGTTCATGGACAATAGCAAAACCAAACAACACCATGACTTCCAAAGCAATGCTTGTTATTCCACTAAGCTCGCCATCCTAAGACATAAGATGTTAAGTCTCATTATATCCATTAGTTACTCTGGCTACAATGTCCTCAAACCGGAACACAACAGTAAATTTACATTGCAGTTTGACGGAAGAAATGGATATAGCGGTGGTACCTACCCAGCCGGCCTCTCATATATGAGAGACCTACCACCGGTGAAAGTAGGTAATCAGAGAGGCTAATTAGAGCTAATGAGAGTAATGAGGACTCTTCTTACGGTAGGCAGAGCCTGGTTGTGTTAAACTCTTAGCACTGTGACGGTTCATAAGCGGTGGTAACCACTTACCAGGCGGATCCTATCCGGACTGCCTGCGAAGGCTATAAAAAACTCCAAAAGCAGTAGATGTTATTTAAAAAATATTTAGCCTTAATGAAGCCATTTTCTCTTTTGCCAGATCTATGCAATAAAATTCTATTCGTAAGTCATTTGATTTCACCGTTTAATTTCGTATGAAAGCAACAATACTAATCCGTGATGCATCAAAACCTCCCACTGCGGCCCTCGATCGTTGCGATTAATTCAGTTTACACTGCCGGATGGAATGTTGCAGGCTTTAGAATGTCCACTCAGTAAAATCCCTTTAACAAACAGATCCCAGTTCCGCCTATAAGTGGAGTAATGTACTCCGAAATAGATTTGGTCGGTACGGTTGACAGAATCATTGTAATTCGCTTTGCGGTTTGCAGATTATCTGTTGCAAGTGCGTTATTACGAGATTGACAAACGTTCATAGTAAATCCTTGAAGGGATGGGCAGAGGCGCAACTAGTACTATTCATAGCTAGTAGAGGCTTTTTTTTTCAGAAAGTGTTAAAGGGGAAAGCCATGGGCGCAAATTCTCAAATAAATCATATGATTTCATAAACCAAAAAACTCAGCAAAGCTGATTGCTAAATGACGCACAAAATGACACACGGACAGCAAAATTCCAACAAGTGTCTCGGGAACACTAGCACGGCTTTAAACTACAGAGAAATCAGGCAATATCAAAAGACTCAGATCGTATTCCATCATGCTGAACTAATGCGAGCTGAAAAACCACATACCGTAGTTCTTGTAAAGCTCTCTACGATTCGTTTCCTCATGTTTCCTTCGACAGATAAAGCGCATGGTAATTTGTCAATAATGCAGAAGTTCAAGAAGTCAGAGGTGTAACCTGGCATTCGAAACCAAGCCTACCCGTCCTAGCAGTTCACATCTGGTTCATAACAGCCCACCACTTAACTTAATCTGAATTCAAAACCAACTCTCCTATACCGATCAGCCAGTACTTTCGCATCATCTGAAGACAGAATGCATTAAGCAAATCTGAATAAGTAATATTTTTGCAATACAATTCTTTAGTACTAAGAAATCGCAAAGAGCCCTTGAAAAAATACTAGTGGGTAGAATTCGCTAAATGTGCCGAACGCCCCCGTCGGTAATGCATGTTGGCGTTGTAAAATGCAAAACGAGCTTCACTTTATCCCGATTTCGTGATGGTATCAGACAGTGGCAGAGGCTGCGGTGGGACTGACAGCGGATTTGAAATACTGATTTAAATTTATTACATATTTACCCTATGCAGCCAAATGTGGTTCATGATTAGTTTGACGTATAATGATAGATTTTTAATGACTTAAGATTTGGCAAAGCGTAGTGTCTCTTACGACAACTGAGAATGCTCACTCATGATCCAATCTATGGCCCTCTCATTTTATTCAAGTATAAAAAGCTCGGTTAAATATAATTTGAACTTAATACAATACAAAAATGCAGTTAGTTTGGACTGTTGCAGGAACTAGTAAACTCGAATACCATTAATTTACGGAAAACAGACGTGAAGCGACGGTTTTACTGTCGTGTTTCGTTTTCCAGTTGTTTTCCCTATCGGTTTTGAGATCCTCTCCTCTACCATTCTTAGAGACTGCAGCATATCTATGATTCAGATATTGTAGATATTCATGGACGGCAGTTATATTTTTTTTAATAGGCACCGCAATGTGACTGCACTACATCTGATGTTAAGCGCAATGCCGTCCAGAGTGTTAAATGGCATTAGACGGTGGTCCCATGCCATTCAACACAATACCATCGCTAAGGCGAAAGGACCCATGATTTACAATCAGTAGATCTGTTTGCCTGATTGCGTACCTGAGCAATAGAAACCCTGTACCAAAGACGCGATAAGTATAAATAAATAAATAATCGCTACTCGCTCAGTGTAACCGCAAGTTTTCGATGCAAATGTCCACAGTTCCGAAGTTTGTGTTATCTTTCAGTTTTGCAAAGAGATTTACGTGTTTAGTTCTTGCTTTTTTGTTTGGCTTGCTTGTTTATTACCATGCTATTTTGCTCGCTTATCATTTCTGAACCTATCTTGTTTTCAGAACATAGGATTATCCTAGGCACTGCAGCCATCTCAGGATTTTTATATTTTCTTCCTTTGAAATCATTAGTCATGGTATCGAGCCTGGGATTTTGGTGTTTCCAACCTTCTTTGTCTTTGAAAATACAAGGGAGAGGTATAGTCTCCTTAGGTAAATAATTGGTGTATTTATATACATTCCAGTCTCAAACATAGTCCTGACCACACCAGAGCAATTCAGATTTATGTCATGGGTGTCAGAAACTACGAGAGACTCTTCTGTCGCACAAAAATTTGTCTCGGAGTGAGGATCGCAACCTCTTGTTTTCCACCGGGCGTCTAACTAACTGTGTTACAGAGGGTATCAAGGGATTATTGTCTCTCCCGTTATCTTACTAACCGCACAAAACGTGACTACAAAGCAATAGCTTTGCTGTCTTGTAAAAAGTTCATTTTAAATTATTTTAAATTTAAACTGCCTCGGTGGCGTAGTTGTATTACGGTACGACTACAAAGACGTCTCGGGTTTTAATCCCGGGTCGGGCAAAGTGGTATTGGGTTTTTCTATTCATTATTAGCCCGGAGTCAGGAGTTTGTGCCCGATATGGCGATAGGCTCGCCCCCTATCACATCATGGGACGGAACATACAAGGCGAAATGTGGGTGTCCTAGTGGCGCCTTGGCCTATCCCTTCTGGGATAATCGCGTGAGTTTATGTATGTATGTAAATTATTACAACAGCTACCTATATTAATGTTAGTTAGTTAGTTTCAGTGTCTTGTTGTCTATAGCTAAACCGTTCGTCAAATAACTAAACAATTCCAAATATATTTCCAGTCCCAAATCCCCCAGAACACGTCGGTATTTTTCATCAACCCGCGTTGTCCGCACGTTTCCGAATTGCGGTCCTTTTAAGAATCATGTCACGCGGGAAAGGCTTAGAATAAATCCGGGACAGATTTCAAGAAATGCATCTCGAAAATGCAACGGGCATCCCACAAACGAGATAACGTTATGCACGGAATCCCACCGCGGGATTTATATCCCGGTCATTCACGGGATTCGTCGACGCGACACGACCGGCCGCGCGCGTGCCTCGCAAACCAAAGTTGCGCTGCTGCAATATTTTTGACACAATAATTCGGATCGTGCCTCTTGGAATTGTAATTTTAATTAAAGGACATCTGTTGCGACGGTTATTAGTTCATGCTGGGTAGGAATAAGCATATTTTAAACAATAAAATCTCATACTCGTTTCCATTTTATTGCATTGATTCTGCAAACAGGTCATTTCAACGTAAGTGATTGCAGCCGCCCACGAACATATAGAACACTTTCAAAATCGGAAGGGAAAGGGAGGGAGCTTCGGGCCTCCGGCAATCTAATTTAGAGAACGAAACACGACACAAAAGCCGTCACTTCAAGTCGGTTTTCATTGAGACAGTGGTTTCAATAGTCGAGCTGAATTATTTGTCTACCTATCTGAGTTCTTGTGTACTAATAGAACACAGCTTTGATTACTAAATCGGAATTCGGTTTAGGTTAAAGTTTACTAACTTTTACAGTAAAAAAAATACTATTTGATGCGATAGACCCATGCTTCACAAAACCCAGACAACAATTGTGTTTCTTCTATTAAAGAAAATATATCTATTTGATGTGGTAAAATTAAAACCATGGTTTAGGAAACGAAACACAATCTCAACATTACACAATCCACACGAAAACAACATCCAAGAAAGCGGCCGAGAATCTCAACAAATCTCCGTATTAAACACAAGTTTTACACAAATGCAATAAAGGAGCGTTTCGAAATCTCGCGAACGCTTTCAAACAAATTTTGTCTGACAATGCAGTAGCGATACGGCTTCGGTTTCCTGCGAAATTAACTTGACAACTTTGCCTGTTATTTATCTTGTATTGGATTGGGGTCTTTAGAACTTTATGTACAATTTGACTTATGGTACGATAGTAATATAAAATGTAGTCGCAGGATGCAGGCCGCTTCTAACAGGTCTATGTGTCGATTCATGGGGGAGGCCTATGTTCAGCAGTGGACTTCCTGAGAGAGAGAGAAAGAGAGAGAGAGGATAGCAACCATCGTACACCATGGTAGAAAATTGTTTAAAGAATAGTGCCTTATTTGGTGGTAGGATTGTGTTCGTGAAATTAGAATTTTACTGAATTTTACTTTGACCTATTAGAAGCATTAATCAACATAATAATTTTAATGTTATTGCATTTAAAATTGTATGAGTACAAATAATTTGTCGTGCTTCTGATTCGCTGCGTTAGACTGTGTTTTATCACGCTAACCCAGTAAGAATAGGTTAGTGAATTTCATATGCCTTTAAGATTCTTTTTAGGATTTATTAGTTATTCTGGTTTCTTCACGATTCCTTAAACATTAAAGAAATAAACAACTGACTCACAAAAAGACTTTACTTCGCATGCTTTGGGCTCGAACTTCCAACTTCAGATTTGTCTGTAAACCAATTAATATCCTGGTAAAGTAACATTTAACAAAACTAATATTAAGGAAACTCGGCAAGCGATACGATACGTGTTCTTAGAACCCTATCGATTGCTATTTGCTAGTAATCATGGGAAAGGCCGCAAATTGTTTCCGATATTCCCGAAGGCTTTCCGAGAATGCCTGCTATTTGAAACTTTTATTGATACGGCTTAAAATAGTTTGTATTTAATATCAGGTCTCTGTGTAGTTTAGGTTACGCTAAGGAGTTAAAATGGTATTATTTACCTGCAGTAAACCCTGAACATACATAAACTCGCGCCATTTTCACAGAAGGGGTAAGCAGAGGTGCAACCAGGACACACATTTCTACTATACTGTACGAAAAAATAAAGTAAATTATAAGTAATGAAAATAATAAAATAATCTTCTAGTTTATTATCACGTATTTTAAGAAAGAAAAAAATACAGTAATAACACCTCTAGTCCTCCGATGTAGCGGTTAGCGATACGACCGCTCATGAACAGTAGAAAACCAAACAACATCATGAATTACAAAGCATTGCTTGGCATTCCACTGCGCTTGCCATCCTCAGACATAAGATGTTAAGTCTCATTATGTCCAGTAGTTACTCTGGCTACAATGTCCTTCAGACCGGAACACAACAGTGTATTTACACTGCTGTTTAGCCGGAGAAATAGACATTGCGGTGGTACCTACCCAGGCGGCCTCTCACATATATGAGAGCCCTACCACCAGTAGAATTATTTCGCAATTTTAATATTATAGTAAGAACCTAATATAAGTCATATATCCAGCATGGACTTATATTCGTATTCGCTGGTATTACTGTTTAATTTGAAATCAATAGTTTCCTCTTGATATTTATAGAGTAAGATCCCAGGGCCCCCAGACGTTACTTATTTTCTCATAAAAAATATAAATGGGATAAAGTAGTGTTAGTACGTACTTTGAGTGTGTGCATACCTGCTAGCTTGGGTCGACGGCCAATTCATAGGTACCAGGTGCTAAAGGTAGATAAATACAGTACTGATTTTTCTTAAATTCTCAGTGCTGATTTTTTCATATGTTTTAGATAATTTTGTTAAAAATTAATAATCATTATTGCCAGACACTTTCCATCGGCGCTTACCCTACCAGACGCTTTAAAGCTTCAAAAAAAAAAAAACTTATTCTTACTTATAATCTCACTCTTGATTTTTATATATGATACTTAGGGAACTATTTGAACACCCCTGGTAAGCAGCCAGACCAATTGGAGGGGTCAAACATCCCCCCAGACACACATAAAGTGTCGCTATGTGTATAAGCGCGAGGTCATTATTTGTACGCTTGAGTGTGAGAGAGATATCTATTTATCGATATCTTTCTTATACTTATTGTCGTCTCTAGGCTACTCTATTCAGTGCATCTGTGATTTTATTACAATGTGTTGAAATAAAAGAAAGAATCGCTTCAAGAAGAATCAGGTATTATACTTTAACTTTGAATAATTGATATAACCGTGTAACTCTTTGATTCTTAATTATGTTATGTTTGTTACAGAAAATGAAAGTAATAAGGATGATAATGAAGATAGTCAATGCCAACATTGGGTTGATGATGACTTATCAAACTCAGACGATGATGACAGTAAAGATCACGCTGAATTGTAAAATGTTCAAACTACAAATAATCCGAAAGAAGAAAGACATGTTTAGCTTTGTGTAATTTTAAGATTTAATAAACATGATTTTTTTAAATAGTAGTATTCAATTTTACTCGATGATAAGATATAAAACATAGGTTAAAGAAACTTATATTTATTATTTATAAAATTTTCTCGACTCAGATCACTTTAAAATACCTTGTTATCTTCAGGTTCGATTCTATTTTGTATGTAACGTATTTTAAATCTCTCTTGATTATATCGAACAGAGCAGTATTTTAGAAGATATCGTTGTTCCATTGTGTTTACAATATTGATTCTGATAATAGTGCATTACACACCACTGATAATTTTCTTCTTAAATCTCAATCATTTTTATTACTTCTCTAACGGCACATAGATATCTCTCTCACACTCAAGCGTACAAATAATGATCTCGCGCTTATACACATAGCGACACTTTATGTGTGTCTGGGGGGATGTTTGACCCCTCCAATTGGTCTGGCTGCTGACCAGGGTTGTTCAAATAGTTTCCTAAGTATCATATATAAAAATCAAGAGTGAGATTATAAGTAAAAATAAGTTTTTTTTTGAAGCTTTAAAGCGTCTGGTAAGGGTAAGCGCCGATGGAAAGTGTCTGGCAATAATGATTATTAATTTTTAACAAAATTATCTAAAACATATGTAAAAATCAGCACTGAGAATTTAAGAAAAATCAGTACTGTATTTATCTACCTTTAGCACCTGGTACCTATGAATTGGCCGTCGACCCAAGCTAGCAGGTATGCACACACTCAAAGTACGTACTAACACTACTTTATCCCATTTATATTTTTTATGAGAAAATAAGTAACGTCTGGGGGCCCTGGGATCTTGGACCATTAAACATAGGTCGAAGTTGTTTGCTTGTAAATTACGAACTCTCAGAATCTATTTTCACAATAATTATTGTTGGCCAACTTGAATAAACATTGTGGCCACAAATGCAGCATAATACATTGATTACTAAGTCCTGGAGCAAAATTGACATATGTACATTAATGTACTGTATTGTATCAGCCCATATACGTCCCACTGCAGGGCACGAGCCTCCTCTACAATCGAGACTACGATTGAACGGAGCTAACAGTATAGTCCACCACGCTGGCCTAGTGCGGGTTAGCGGACTTTTACATACTATAGACATTCTTCCAAATCGCCATGGTATGCAGATTTCCTCCCGGTGTTTGCCTTCACCGTTAGCCCTTTAAATAGACTAGACAATAGACTTTGAAAGATGCGACACAATGGAGAACAATTGGAGAACAATGGAGAACGTCATAAAAATTTTGATAGCGAGCCTCATATGAGCTCTTTGGACACCGGAAGGGTTATAGTGCGTGGTAATTGACTATCAATACACAAATGACTCCGAAAAGTCTGTGGTGTGTCCTAGGGTTGAACCCGCGACAACCGTAAACATTTTGGTAGCTGTGGCCACCACACACGAAATAGAATATTCACAGTATATTTAAAAAATATATTTCTAAATATTATTTTTCTTTGTGTTATGACAAAAAAGACTGTCTTTGATCAAAACAGCTGTCGACCCTGAGGCAGCGTAAAAAAATTAATTTAATAAATTAATATGTATAATCCTACATTTATATACCAATTCTTCTCTTCAACCTATTATAGTTATTTTTTCAATTTATGATGAAAAAATTATTAAAACCTAATTTATACCTTAGAAAACTTTTAGTTATAATGAGTAAAATTGGCCATGAATAGACTTTTAGCGAAAGGGCTGATGTTTAATAAGGTTGTCTGGAAGTTATCTATTATGAATTCATGACAAAAAGAATTGATATTAAAAGCAATGTAATGAAAGTTTGAGTATTGAAAAGATTTTTAAAAATAGCTGTATCTACTATTTTAATGATAAAAGATAAAAATAGTAGCTATAAATATCCCATGAAGATACACGCATGTTGTTATATCACATTAATTTTATAAAACCTTAACCTTCTACTGCCTGCCTCGGTGGCGTAGCTGTATTACGGTACGATTACAACGGTGAGATCTCGAGTTCGAATCCCGGGTCGCGCAGAGTGATATTCTTTTTCTATTCATTATCAGCATGGAGTCAATAATTGTACCCGGTATGGCGATAGGCTTGCCGCCTATCATTCTTGGGACGGAACACATAAGGTGATAGGTACGTAGGTCACCTGGTTGCACCTCTGCTTACCCCTTCTAGGAAAAATGAGCGTGAGTATGTTCGTTTATGTATTTACCTTCTAATGTACAGTGAAAATACTTTTGAAACGAATAAAACTCGATATTATGTTTTGTTTGTCTCTCCTTAATCATCATCATCATATCAGCCCGAATTAATCCACTTCTAGCCTTGGCCTCTTCTCTATCACACCACTTTTCCTCGGTCCTTTGCTTGTGCTTTACATTCTATATTAAGTAAAAAAGTCGATATCCTATTGGGATGCAGGAAAACCACCGTAGCCATGTTTAAGCTCAACAATATCGCATACGCACCCCACATAAAGTGAAGGTAAGCCAGAGCGGTCGAAGGAATGTTGGTTAGGGTTTCATTGCCTCTTATTGAAAAATATTGTCAAATATCTTGTTTCTAGCGAATGGATGCTAACATTTTGTCCCTCAGCCGAGAGATAGCTAACTCGCTCATAAAATGTCT
This sequence comes from Deilephila porcellus, assembly GCA_905220455.2. Classification (NCBI taxonomy): domain Eukaryota; kingdom Metazoa; phylum Arthropoda; class Insecta; order Lepidoptera; family Sphingidae; genus Deilephila; species Deilephila porcellus. Next base: position 1,408,544 of record LR999995.1, read on the forward strand.
CCAAAATATCCCTTTGCACGAAAAGGCCTTCTGAATCTTCTGGTCTGTTCATGCGTAAATCGTGGAGCCAAGCGTTTGTAGACTTTATTGCTTTAAACTTAAGATTTGCTGCCGTTTCGTCAATGGTAAAATCGGCGTTGGGCATTGTAAACATATAATCTAAAATCGATGGGTTGCTAGTACAGTTTTGTATCTTAATATTTTTTCTTTTTTTCGCTTGATCTGATCATTTTTTCGCTTTCGTTTTGTTAAGTTTCTTGCACGCTATTATGAAAGTCTGAGGAATTACTTGCGGCTTTATGAAGATTAAATCGTTTTTTAAATATTATTTCTCTGCTGTATTTTATACTCCACAATCATCTTGGGTTTAATGTAATGAATAATAACGATTTGTGGCGAACTTTATGAGATAATGTTAAAAGATGATTGAAGGTTCAGTAGCGAGTGTTGTAAGAGTATGTATAGGGAGCGTAGTGTGTGACGCGCGGGCCGGTGCAGCAACGAGCTGATGGCAGTGGATGAGAGCTCAAGAGCGAGTGTTATGAGACAACGTACAGGGAGCGTAGTGTGTGACGCGCAGGCCGATGGAGCGATGAGCTAAAACCTGTATAGAGCAGAGAGGCGAAATTTTTAAAAAGATATAAAGATCCAAAAAGTTTTGGAAATACTAGAATAAGAAACAAAAAAGCAGCGGCTATTTTTATACAATTCAATTCCTTTAGAATTGAATGGAATTGAATAAAAACACTAGCCACACTTTACGGCAACCTTTAGCGGTTAACTTGCAATCGACGCCCCTTGGGATGGTGCCGAACAATTGCCGACGTTTCCTTTCGTTATTGCAAATTTAATCGAAGTTCAGAGATAATAAAATGACTCGCGAATATCATTGAAGTAAAGCGAAATTATTGATCTCTGACTCAGGGATTAATGCTGAATTATGTACTGATTATTTATGGGATGAATAAATTTCGTGATTTTTGGGGATAATTCTGTGAATGTATTTTATGATGTCCCTGATAATTTAAATTGAATTTTGTGTTATTATTTTTGTGGTGAATGTTTTGATGCAACAAAATATAATTAGGTGCTTGGTCAATGGTGACTTTGACTAGTTTAGTGTAAAGATTATTTGAGGACTCATATTATACTACACTTACTAAGTCTGCATTTTCATTGCATTGTAGGTAATACTCAGATAAATGAATAGTTTGCTGGAAATATCTATAAATCGAATTCGCGTACCACGTGTGATGGGTTGTGATATAAATGGCCCACTTTGCTGGCTATATAACTTATTACGCCTATTGAACCTTTCAACTAACATTGGTTTAGCATTTAGTAGAATTTATCGAAACGTGATTATTTGTAGTCGTCCAATTAACTCTATTAAACAGAAAATACGTTTCCATCGGTGAATAAATTATTACACTAAAAAATTACGTAACGTGGAGCAATACTTGTTAATGTGAAACGAGTATTTAACATGTTTTAATGTTTATTTGTGGGTAACGTAATATATTTTATAACTATGTTATTAAAATAAAAATATTTTAAGGGGTTTTATTAATTTTTACATTTTTAAATTCCCGATGTATCAATTACTTTACTGTAAAAATTAGTTTTATTTCAATGTGTAACATTCGCGTAAATCTAAGAAACTATAATAGATGCTATGTAGTACTCGTATAGACGACCGTTCTCTGTAACCCATAGATCTGTTACCAATGCGTCATGCAAAAACGTCATATCCTGGAAAATAATTGTTGGTTGCAATAATGATCTCCTGTTATCTTTGTTTAACCTCTTCTTAAATTCATTCCATGGTTCTGTGTAAGAGATTGCATTGAGCGATAAGATAGACAATGAAGTCGCAAACGTCGTGATTTCTCATTGTATTTGTTTTTTTTTGTATGGAATAAAGTGCCTTTGCCTTTCATTTCGGTGATGTAGACTTGAATTTAGTCTTAGTTTTCTTTCTAAATCGATTACTTTTAACTATCTGCAGATTATATCATTCTTATACTTAAACTATTTTTAAGTCATCACTTATAAATAATACTCGTAGTTAGCGCTTTGAATCCACTGTAAGCTATTCTCGTAAAATATAATAAAATAAAAAAAATAGAAATAAATATCAATAACTTTACGCCTTGTCATCTAAACTTAATCTATCTGTGAAGCATTTAAGTACAATTTTAATAAATCTTCCCAAAACAAATATAAAGAGCTGATTGGAAAGTAATTGTTTGTTTATAATTAAGCACTAGGCATCGGGGAATAAGATACCGTCTAGACAAAAGATTTCCAAATTCATTTCGTGATTACATTCGGCTCTTAGATATTTTGTAGCTCATTGTTGGGAAACTTATCATTGATTTTATCTTATACTATACCTTTTTATCCTTACAAGACTTATTCTTAATAATATTCATGAAGCAGCATCGGATACTATCGCTTTCCATCCCGGATTAAAGTCATGAGAGTGCAAATACTGGATTTAAAAATTATTCTTTAAAAATTATTACACGTAATTGTTACAGTAGGTTTTTCCAAATCAATGTTATTTATTTATATTATTTAACTTCAAATACAAACATATAAAAATATCGGCGGACTTAATGCCAGAGGCATTCACTTCCTGTCTACCTTGAGATGGTGCAGAGATGACAGAAGTAGGTGTTAGTAGTATGTTATTCAAGCATAGAAGGTTTTTATTTGTCGTCCCTTGGGGCTTTTCTCCTCAGGTCGATGTAGCTTCGAAGCTATGGGGTTCCCTTGACGTTTCAAAAAGAGGTGAAATACTATTGGAAGAGGAACTGTATTAATGTTCAGTGCATATTTATCAAAAAGACAAAATTCTAGGTCTATAATTATATTCAATCAGTATTAAGTACTGTTTTGGCATTCCTCTAGGTCATATTGACTAGTTCATATTTTGACAGCCTCCGTGGCGGAGTTGGTTAGACGCCGCCTGTGAAACGAGAGGCCGCGGGTTCGATCCTCGCACCGGGACAAATGTTTGTGAGAACCACAAGTATTTGTTTCGGGTCTGGGTGTTTGTGAGACCGAAAAGTCTCTCGTAGTTCCTGATACCTACGACACAAGACTCGATCTTAGTGTGGGGTCAGGACTATGTATGTGACTGTTGGGTGTATTTATTTATTTATATTGCGAAACTTCTTTACAATTGAGATTTTGTTTCCGAGAGCTTAGTTCATAGTCCGCGACGCTGGCCTATTTATTTATATTATAGGGGGGCAATCGAGCATAAGGTTCACCGGATGGTGAGTGATCACCGCCGCCGATGAACATCTGCAACAACATAGAGCATGGGGATGCGTTGCCGACCTTTAAGGTGGTGGTAATACGCTCGTTGTTTGAAGGTCGCTAGGTCGTATTTGTGCGGAAATGCCGCTGTTGGTTCCACAGATTTGTAATACGTTGCATGTTGACGGAAATTTCATACTATACATCAATCAATATCAGCCCATATACGTCCCACTGCAGGGCACGGGCCTACTCTACAATCGAGGGAATCTATATATTATATTATACTATACTATACATATAATATAATATAATATATATTCTTGTTAATATCTCTATGATATCCAGGCATGGAAACCTTTTCTCACGACGTTTTCTTCCACCGTTTTTAGTATTATTATTTTCATCATCATCATCAGCCTTAACTGTTGTCCACTGCTGGACATAGATCTCCTCCAAATTGCACCATTTCAATCTGTCTTCGGCTTGTTGCATCCAGCATCTGACAGCAACCTTTCGCAAATCGTCACTCCACCTAGCTGGAGGGCAACGCTACGCTTGCAAGACGCGGTCCCAACATTATTATTTTACTTTAACACAAATCATCAAATGACAAGGATGAAATTTAATCATCTTACCTTTGTACCAAAATAACTATTAATCTTGAATAGTTATATTAATTAAACGGGTGGGTATATGAAACTAATTTTCTCTTAGTGAGCGAGATCTCTTAATACTTGCCCGATTCGACGGAGCTTAGTGGAGTGGGACGGCATTATCCGAGAGGCCAGAGGCAAGAATTTATCTCGACAAATTTTGCATTAAAATCTTCTTTCTGAGCTATTTATTACCTTGGATATAAGTGGAGAAGTGAACTTTTTGGCTGGGTAGTTAGTACTCAGTAGTCTTATAGATAAAATAGGAATCTTACGGATAAATGTAAGAAAATATTTATTTTATACAAATTAAATTAATTTAGTAAATTTTTACTGATACAAAATATTTCGCTACCACTCTTTTGGTACGATATTAATATCTGTCTTTTCAAAGTGTCAGAACTTCTCTGTCATTATCTTAGGCTACTGAAGGAATTTTATTTAATTTTTTATAAAATTTATAAATTTTCTAAAAAAAATATTTTTTTGCCGTGCCATACAGGGTCCATATTATTATTTTACAAAATAAATTGTAACATGTTTTTAACATGTGGAGTGCAATAAAGTATGGAGTATTGTGTATTGGAATGGCTTAATTTTGCCAGAATAATAATACAATAATTCCTAACTTCAAAAAAGAGTAATATGAAGTATTTTCGGTCAAGTTTATTGCGAATAATGGCGAGACGAGCATACCATTCGCCTAGTGGTAAGCGATACGACCGCTCATGGACAGTAGCAAAACCAAACAACACCATTCATTACAAAGCAATCCTGAGACATAAGATGTTAATGCCCGAATACTCAAACGCCATTTAAATATTAAGTTGCACTTAATCAGTATATTTAAGCGGAACATTGGTAGTTAAGTGCAACATAATATTTAAGCAATGTTTGAGTGTTCGGGAGTAAGTCTCAATATGTTCAGTAGTTACTCTGGCAACAATGTCCTTTAACCCGGAACACAACAGTGCATTTACACTGCTGTTTGGCGGGAGAAATAGACATTGCGGTGGTACCTACCCAGGCGACCTCTCACATACGAGAGAACTACCACCAATAAAATTCTGATTGTGTAAAATGTTTATTTGAAGTTTGACTTCAAATGTCCATCCGATTGTCAACGGACACAATATTATCGGATGAGGAAATTTACAAAGCACATTTTTTCTACAACTGTTATATTTCAATCCGGTTGTCGAAGGACACACACCACAGGTCGACAAAATCTACAAAACACACTTTTCTTCTGCAACTGTTATTACTCAACATAACAGAGAAGTCAGTATCAAAATACAAGTAAAAGGGAAAATAATTGGTTCTGCGTAATTGCAAGGCGTAATAGAAAACGAAAACCCTGATCGCTTTAATTAAACTATCAACAAATGAACTCGATACAGCTTATTTAACAATGGCTAGGTATCAACAACTTTCGTTAAGACTGTTTACAGCAATCCTTTATGAAGAAACAAGAATTAAAGTAGTTTAGTTTTGAAATAGGTACTTATTTTGTACTAGCTTCTGCCGCCAAACTTCGTCTGCGTGATTAACTTTATTTAAAATAACTTTACTAGGAATTTCCCAACCCGTCCCTTTATATCCCGCCCGTCCCGTATCATTCTCACTCAAGCCATGTAATCCAGTTCCATCCCATCCCTTTGAGTATAAAAAAGTGATAAATATATCGGAATTCTTTCCTCAGCCCACGGGAACAAAAAATATTCGGGATAAAAAGTAGCATAAGTGTTAATCTCGTAATCCAGCTACCTCCATGCCAAATTTCATCGAAACCCGTTAAGCCGTTTCTGATTTCGCACAATCACACAGACAAATAGACAAAAATTCTAAAAGACATTGTTTTGGTGATTCTATTACGTTAATACAGGCCCTCCATATTATTTTTTCTAGTTTATCTTCCATGTACAGAAATCGAACGGTTACAAATTTATTATATAATATTATTATGTATAGATAGGTAAACTGCCCTAAATACCATAAAAAGACAATGTCAATCGAGCTTCAGTTTGAGAAACCTGTCTTTAGAATGACTCGACACTCATAGGCAGGCTTGTTTGTCAGAAGTTAAATATGTAAAAAAAAACCAAGTACGCGATAGAATCCGTAAAGAGTAGCTTTATTTCAAAGTGCAAAATAGCTATTCAAAAGAATAAAAACCCTGCCTTACTCCAGCATACTAACATCCCATATGATATAACTTTCGCTAGTGTTAATAAGGGTCCGTTGAGGTAGATAAGTCACCGCTTCTGCGTCATGTCACGACTTTGTGCCTCACAATATCTTTGAGTGCCTCTACAGCTTTGTGCGGCCTGTTTTCACGCAGGACAAGGGTTGAATAGAAGAATTGTGCTCGAATTTACGTTGTTTGAAGAAGTGGTGACGATAGCTCGTTTTTGTAGAATGTTTAGTATAATTTAAAGTGCTGAATTCGGTTATTGTCGATGACAACACGAATGTATGTCTGTTGCAGTATCTAAAATATAGATAAAATGTGCAGTCGCTCATATTATAGTCATGGTCATATGACTAATGTTTTATTTCTTATAATATAAGTAAATACGAAAGATTTCATCCGTTTGACAGCCTCCGTGGCGCAGTTGGTTAGACGCCGTGAAACACGAGGTCGCGGGTATATTCTCGCACCAAAACAAATATTTGTGTGAACCACAGGTATTTTTTTCGGTATTTTTATAGGTGTTTGTCATACAGAAAAGTCTCTCGTAGTTTCTGATACTCACGACACAAGAATCGATCTTAGACTATGTATGTGACTGTTGGGTGTATTTCATATTTATTTATTATTTAAAACTGGCTTTCCTAGTATTATTTCGTTTATTAAATTAAATTAATTAATTTGTCCAGATTAATTTCTTTGGCTTTTTTTAAATACATTAATTCAAAATAACATGTTCTGTAGACTTCAATCTACGAAATAAGACTTGTAGTCTAAGCTAAACTTAAGATAATATTAGTCTGGGCATAGGTCCCATTGTATTGAAACCTAGTACATGTAGCCGACGCGATACTGCGGTTTTCTTAAGACGTGACTAACCCACCTCAAGCGACCTGAAGCTTATCGTAGTGGTTGCGGGTTTTCTCGTTGCGAATGCAGTTCAGACGTATTATATTATTAAGTTCGAAATTCTAAGTTTAAATCAGTATCACAGTTTATTCATTTCCATAATAATGTTACTGCAAGTATAAGATGTTATTGTAATAAAAAAGAAGATTAAGTTTATTTTACTTGTGGAATACATTGATAGATGTACGTTTTATATGCAGTTGCAGCATAAAGTCTACGCAGAGAGTCTATCCTGTCAACGATGATGAAATATGTAAACTGAACTTCGATTGAAATTAAATAAATATAATTTTATCGCGCGCGTGCAGCTCCCGTTCAAAAAGTAAAACAAATACCATCACGCAGCTACAAGCCCCGTTGTTATGTAAATATGACAGTATACCTGATATTCAGTCGAGACTTTATATTCGTCGATTTATGACACAATAACTGCCTATTTATACACCATTGTGGGGTAAAATCCTCGCTCAAAACTATCAGGAAGATAAATAAGGCGGTTTTTACAGTCGGATCACGTGTCGCGCCCCGCTTTGCTACACGTGATCTCGACATCCTTCAGTTAGTTTTAGCACACCGCATACTGCGCTCATGTTACATGGAATTACAGCAGCTCTTTAGTTCTCGGCCACTGCCTCCAGCGCTCCACCGGCCCGCGCGTCACACACTACGCTCCTTGTACGTGCTCTCACAACACTCGCTCCTGAGCTCTCATCCACTACCTTCAGCTCGTCGCTCCACCGGCCCGCGCGTCACACACTACGCTCCTTGTACGTGCTCTCACAACACTCGCTCCTGAGCTCTCATCCACTACCTTCAGCTCGTCGTTCCATCGGCTCGCGCGCACACACTACGCTCCCTGTACGTGTTCTCACAACACTCGCTGCTGATCTCTCACCCACTGCCTTCAGCTCGTCGCTTCACCGGCCTGCACATCACACACTACGCTCCCTGTACGTGCTCTTACAACACTCGCTCCTGAGCTCTTATCCATTACCTTCAGCTCGCCATTCATTTCAAACCATACTAACATAAGCCTCGCATAACAGTGAGCTTGTTACACCACCGGTAATATTTCAAGATATTTTTAGACGTTTAACAAGTTTCTATGCAAATTTAATACCCACATAGACGGAGTTTCGACGGCGAGGCACAATTGCGGAAACAAACGGAGCACATTGGATGCGCTCCAGAATTTTAATTAATCTCACATGTAGACCAGTTCAACTTTATCGTGCGACTACGAGCTACAAACGTGTATTGTGGAAAGGAGCATTCTTCGCAAACCGAGTAAAGTTGCGTCGTTATAGAATTTAAGTTTGTTTTCGGGATTCCTTCATATTGTTTGGAGCGTGTGTTGGCAAACTTCAGTTACAACAAGACAATATGAGATTTCGGAACTACAAGCGTAGCCATTGTTGATTACGACGTAGACAGTTTCGGTGTGGGAAAAGAGCTCGAGGGTTATCGTTCAAATAGTATTGCAGCTCTATTTATTTAATTATACCATTGCAATTTATCTATTATTATCGAATTATATCTGCTTTTACTCCTTGTAATAAAACACTTATTATCGAAACTTCATTGTCTTGAACTTTATTGAAAAAAATATTTTTTCCTACTATAAAACGACTGCCTTAATTAAAAAAAATATCTTGACAAAATTGTATCAACTTTTACAGCTAAACTGCGTTGGGTTTCAGTTAAACTATCCAGAACATTATGCTACATATTCGATCCCAGCAAAAAAATACAATTATTCTGCGATTAAAAATAGATTTCCGATTTTTTTTATTCTCCTAAACAGATAAAAACTCAAAAGGTACTTGATGGACTAAATGTGCAACTGTTATATTTAAGATACGAAAAGCAATATAAATCAATCCGCAACAAAATCAATTGTATCATAAAATAAGTGACTGCCTCGGTGACGTAGTTGTACTACAAAGCTGATGTCTCGGGTTCGAATCCCGGGTCGGGCAAAGTAATACTGAATTTTTCTATTCATTATCAGCCCGGAGTCAGGAATTTGTACCCAATATGGCGATAGGCTTGCGACCTATCACATCGTGGGACGGAACATACAAGGTGGAATGTCGGTGTCCTGTTAGCACCTCTGCCTACTCCTACTGGGAAAAAGGCGTGAGTTTATGTATGTATGCACCATAGAAAAACAGCAAAATGATTATTCAAAACAAAATTGTTCTTTATTAACATAATTACTTCCATTTCTTAGACATAACTTAGTCGTATTTTATTTTTCCCTTGCATAAAAGAGTACACGATAATTCAGATTGCGTAATGCAAACGTCCTGATGAATTCGTATGTACGAAGAAGCTTGGCTTTCACGTATACCTTTACTGCTCTAAGCTTTGCAGTCTCCACAGTACTGAAGCATATTGGCCTTTGTATACAGGTGCCTTTGTGGGGTTAATTTGATGTAAAACCATTGAGACTGTCCTTAGAATTTATGTTAGAATCCACAGCACGTAAAGAATTGACACTGAGTTTTTATAAATAAATAAATGATTGTAATATGTTTGTAATATAATAATAAACATAAATAAATACACCCAACAGTTACATATACAGTCCTGACCCTACATTAAAATCAATTAAGTCTTGTGTCGTGGGTATCAGAACGACGAGAGACTTTTCGGTCTCACAAACACCTAGACCCATAAATAGATAAGATATTGTAATTCATTTGTTCACACTTTGGTAGTATTCACTTGAATGAACAAGCGTGACCTAATAATATATATAAATAAAAGATTTGAAATTTGACGCTGAATTGTCGAGATCTATTTTAGTAATTCCCCATCCCGAAATTAGATAAATTGTTACAATTAAATTCAGCAGCACTTAATTAAAAGTTGATAATGAAGCGATTCTTGCTCCGATATCGTGCCAAGTAGCCTAATGGCATAACGATACGTATGTTGGCAGAAATTGGCTGAAATCTGGCACCGAATGGCCAGTAGTCTGGCATTCTTTCGATCGAGCTGGCTTAATTATATTAGCTGGAAAATTATGTTTAAATTAACATTCTATTTCTTCCTTATTATTAGAAATGGCTTAAGTTAAACTTTTGTTTTGAGTTAGTAAAGATCTTACTTGGTATTATCTCAAATTTACTCGTAATAGACTTCATGATTTTGTGATGAATTATTTCTATAATTGTGCGAATTTCTACCGAAAATCTATCTTTATGAATTTTTGTTTAATTAAAAATCTCAAACTTACTCACAAACTTGAAGTCAAACTAAAAACCGCACGTTTTGTTGTTCACGTTCGCTACTATGAAGTTATTGACACAAAACTAAAAACTAGACAGTTTTTAATCTCTTAAAATATATATTATGTATCTCTTATAAATTTATCTGCATCTGCCCATATACGTCCCACTGCAGGGCACGAGCCTCCTCTACAATCGAGAATATTTGGGATAGGAACCCGCGACAACCGTGAATATATTGGCAGTCGCTTCTGGTCCGTTCGCCACAGGCCACCATGCACATTGTAATATTTTATTCTTAAAAAATATTTTCAAAATCTATAAGGGCAAAAATGACACAACGCAATGTATTTATTTTTCGTATAAATAAACATAAAAAGAAGAGAAAGAACCTTTTCAGTACAATCATAGTATCATAGTAACACCTTTCTTCCATACCAGGCAATACAATTACGATTTCCGGACCTATTGGTCGGTTGCGCGTCATTTATTTATTTATTTAAATCTTTATTGTACACCTGTTATATACAAAATTGTGTGTCTATATGTATTTATATTGTAGGTATGTATTATTGTAAGTATAAGTGTATTAGCTCGCACTTCTATATTCCTTGTTTTTTAAAGAGTTGTACTACCCTATATTGTATATAATAATGATTTAATCCATCCAAAGGTTGCCTGTTAGAGATCGCAGGTACCGATAAGGCCGCCAATTATAACCATGACTTTAGTTTTAAGTTATTCCCTTTTATTGTGGTGTACAATAAAGTATGTAAATAAATAAATAAATAAAAAAATACAAGGTAGAAAGAGAAAAAAGGTACAAAAGGCGGTCTTATCGCTCAAGGCGATCTCTTACAGAAAACCAACCATAGGATGGATAAAAGGGAACAACAGTTTTGGGGTACCATGAGGTGTAGGAAAAATGAAATACAACAATATATACATATATAAATATATATATATATATATATATATATACACATACATATATACATTGGTAAGAAAAAACGTTGAGTTTACAGAAATATATTTTTCTGATAGCAAAGCCTGCATAGCTCTTCAACATTGTTTTGTTATAAAGCCATACTATTATTTTGTATGAAAGACTCCCTTTGATTGAGGTTGGCACTTATCCCATAGAGAATTGAAGTGAAATACGAAAAATGTATTACGAAGCTAGTTTTTCTGTTTCGCTTCTTTATTTCAGCTGTAGTGCTTTTCGCCAAATTCCAACTATTCCCTCTCTAATATTTTCCCAGTGATAAAACTAAACTTATTAAGCCCTTTTCAAATACATTATTTTAAGTTACTTCTAAGAAATGCGGGGTGGCGGACTTCACATTCTGTGTTGGCCTAAGCCTTCTCAATCAAACCCTTGATCTTAGAATAGTGCTCGGTAGGCGATTATGGAATAATACATAAACACAACATACATACATAAACTCACGCCTTGTTCCTAGGTAGGGTAGGCAGAGGTGCTACAAGGACACCCACATTTCGCCTTGTATGATCCGTCGCACGATGTGATAGGAAGCGAGCCTATCACCATATCGGGCACAAATTCCTGACTCCAGGTTTATAATGAATAGAAAAATCCAATACCACTTTGCCTAACCTGGGATTCGAACTGAGACCTCAGCTTTGTAATCGTACCGTACGACTACGCCACCGAGGCAGTCAAACACAAATCAAGGCACGTATATACAAATCATTGTAATATCGATATAAATATAACAGTTTTCTAATATGTAGTAATAGCGTTTACCCACCATAGTAGCTTGTCGGGAGGCTTTTCAACAAGTTTGTTGTTTCTAACTCGTTAGGATCGACATATGTGAGTCGAAGGCACACGGGGAAGATGAACAGACAACATGTTCGACAAATGTTGGACAACAAGTTGGACATAAATGTTGGCCAACATACCAAGCTACGGCAAAACAATTGACAAATATGCGACAATGATCATGCACTCGATAGTAAGTGCAATGAAGTCCAGAATTAAAATCAATATATTTTTTATACACATAGTTTTTCACAAAATCTTTTCAATCGTTAATTACTGCTACCACCGCTTCGGAACGTATTGTAGCTGTGAAGAAGAAACGGCGCAAGAAACTCCCTCAGCAACACGAAGTGTCTTCTTTTCTTTTGTTTCTTTTTTAAGCCATTTTTTATTACAATAGTTCATGTCAATATAATTAGAACATCTACCGGTGTGTATACCGATTCCGAGTTCTGGGCGAGTTTACTTAACTCAGCTGTACAAAATAACTTAACCAATATTATCATTTATCAATAATTATCATCAATTATAAAATGAACTGCTCTGAATTCAACTAAGCTGCGACTCCTGTATAACCACTGTATTGTAAACTTTTTTTAAAAAGAGCAACGCTAGAGTTTCTTGCCCGTTCTTCTCTGGTGTAGCAGCCTTGTGAAACAGGTGGTAGTGAAAAAAGAAAAATTGACTGAATCTAAATAATGTATGACATTTTATAGGTTCAATAAATATTTTCATTTCATTTCATTACCAGGAAACCACCCTGAATAGCTTTCTCTCGCCGACACCATAATGACGGCCTGTTCATGAATCGTTTTAAACACAGACTGGATGCATGAAACTCTTTCATGGGTCACTATGATGAGTTTTCCCACCAAAGAAAATCTTATAAATATCTTGCCACCGCTATCGATCTCCGGCAATCTTTCACCCGAAGAAATTTATAAATATATCTGTTGATATTCATCGGATTTCCATGAGACAATGGTAAAATCTCGGACGATCCTTATCGATTAGTTTTACCTCCAACAACCTACACCATGGCTCTAAAACTTTTACTTACAATTTTTAGATAGGTTATATATGTGATACATGCCACAATTAGGGTGGTAGTTCAAAAAATGACTGAATCTAAACAATGTTGAACATTTTAATGGATTCAATAAATTATTTTCATTTCATTTCATTTCATTTCAATTTAAATCTACATACATACATAAACTCACCCCTTTTCCCAAAAGGATAAGCAGAGGTGAAACCAGGACACCCCCGTTTCGCCTTGTATTTTCCCTCCTACGATGCGATATGATAGGGGGCGAGCCTATCGCCATATCGGTCGAAATTCCTGACTGCGGGCTGATAATTATTCATAGAAAAATTCAGTACCACTTTGCCCGACCCGTGACTCGAACTCGAGACCTCAGCTTTGAAATCATACCGTAGTACAACTGCGCCACCGAGGCAGTCAAAATCAAAATCTATTACATGTAATACGCTGTTCTGGTCGAGACCACCCATTGATAAATTACAACAATCAATTCTACAATAAGGCTTTACCACTTCACTTCTACATACATGATGTACTTAGTTTTACAAGCTGGTACCTACTTCAAGCTTTCAGAGGAACAGCTATTGCAACAGCCCCTAACATTTATGAGCTAGCCTAGACAGGGCACAGCGTGCTTCCGAAATTTATAAAGTCCACTTATAGCATCCAACTTGCAACTTCAACTGTTTTCTGGCGTGAAGGGGAAATTGGAATTCCGGAAACTTAAAGACAAGTCATGTGGTTCTGTAAATATTGTATTAAGTTTATTAGTAAAATATAATTTTATTTGTCATCACCAATGCAAACGAACACAATAATATTTTGTACTAGATTTTGCCCGCAACTTCATCTGCGTGATTAATGGTTTGTAATTTTTTTGTGCGGTACCTTATTTTGGTTTTCCAAAATTAAATTAGCCTGAGTTACTTTCGCAGAAATGTGCTATGTTTCAATGAAAATCCCGTCAAAATCGGTCCAGCCGTTCTCGAGATTAGCGGCAACAGACCGACATTATTTTTAAAGTGTATTTGGGTATAGGTATCGCGTAAACAACGATATAGATATTAAAAAAATACTTTACTAATCAACACTTTAATTTTATTGATATATACGAGTATATCGCCGCCAGTGAAACGAGAGGCTGCGGGTTCGATCTCCGCACCGAAACAAATATATGTGTGATCCACAGGTATTTGTTTCGGGTCTGGGTGTTTGTGAGACCGAAAAGTCTCTCGTAGCTTCTGATACCCACGACACAAGACTCGATTTTACTGTGGGGTCAGGACTATGTATGTGACTGTTGGATGTATTTATTTATTTATTTATATAGATAAAAATTTCAACTATTAGTGTTAACATCTGTTATTAAACAATTCACATGCAGTCTTTTAAAGTGTTTAAATGTGCGTTAAACAAAGTTAATCATGACATCACGTATTATAATTACGACTATTCAAACCACAAAGCGGTGTGTCCACAAACACTGGAGTAATTGAGCGATACAGCGAACAGCAATCGCTGTAATTGGACCTTTGATTTTTGTGTTTTTCCTCCACATTTTCACGTGATTTTTAAAACAGATTCCATTACTACAAACTCACAGTAAATCACTAATTGTTTTTTACAAAATCCGTTCTCAACAGATTAACCTTGTTAATGAGGTGGTAACACAATTAACTCCTGTAAATGGGATTTCGCCTCCGAATTAATTTTAAGTACTTAAAGAAGTTTGTCTCATTTTCAAAAGTTACTTTAGGGTTCTTGGAAACATTTGTCGACAGCCAGGTCGCAAGTCTAAAATGTATATCTAACAGCACTTGGCTTTACGTCGCGTCGATGTCAGCGCGTAGAGCGCTCGTCTACTGCACTACACAACAGCACTCGGCTATACGACGCGTCGGTGACAGCGCGGAGAGCGCGCGTCTACTGCACCACATAACAGCACTCTGCTATACGACGCGTCGGTGACAGCGCAGAGAGCGCTCGTCTACTGCACTACATAACAGCACTCTGCTATACGACGCGTCGGTGACAGCGCAGAGAACGCTCGTCTACGCATAAAAGCACTCAGCTACAAGTCATTATCACAACAAACTCGTCCGCTACATAAGTACACAGATATAACACAATAATACGTCTGAACGTCGGCTTGATAAAAAATCAATTATGTTGAAAGCCCAAACGTGTTTCCGAGTTCTCATTGTGATAAACAAACAATGAGAATGAAAGACAAATAGCTACGGGCAAATAACAGTATCTTATTGTAGTGAGATGAACAGAGACGAAATCCCTTATTGCTTTGTACAATTTACTGCATTTAACGACCAGATAGAACGGAGGTTACTTTGGTCTATTGTCCACATGGCTAATGTAGGCTTCTGTAGGTATTGGGTCCCATTCCTAGATTGAGCAATTAATTTTGTATGGGTTTTTTGATTGGAAAAATCTCACTTCAGTTGCTCGAATGTGTGTCATGGCTTTATGCTTACCTCGTGTCACAGCGTGCAACAAAATGAAACTCAATTACGAAATACCAGTAGTGGCAATTCTGATTTTCAGGAATACATGAGCAGTAAAAACGCTAGAAGCTCCTGGCTTAACTGGTACAATGCTGATATAGCAGTAGATAAAAATGCAGAGTCTAAAATCGTGTAATTTAAAGCTGCTTATCTTAAGTTCACTTTAAATAATTTGAGCTTGGAGGTTTGTTAAAGATGTTAAAATCAATACACCTATCAGTCATATACAAAGTTCAGACCTCACATTAAAATCGGAGTCTCGTATCGTAGGTATCAGAAAATAGTATTTTAATTTTATAAAACCCTGTACTGTATACCACACAAACATTTCTCTCTGGGATTGAACCCGGGGCCTCTCGTTTCACAGACTCCGGACTAACTGCGCCACAGAAGTTGTAAATAATAATATTGTTGTGTATTTTCAACTATCTTTGTGTCAATTTATTTATCACTAATAACAAACGAATAATATAACTAATATAAAATTCAAACCAAACACAAATTCTATTATTAAAGATTAATTGAATGTAATTTTGAATGTTACGTGCCCCAAGGGATGGCAAAACGGTATAAACACCTTACTGAGGTAAATATTTGAATATAAATGGTGTGAATTGTTTTGCGTATTGGTGTTGTTAGATGGAGAAATCTTCGTAATTTCTGATACAAAACAATTATATCTTTTATGTTTGAAATACGACGTGTATTTAATTTAGTACGAAAAGAAATAGTTAAATACTCCCCAATTTTTTTTTGTATCTGCGTCCGCTGAAGCCTCTGATCAAACGACTGGATGTATCAAGTTATTGGTGTTTAATGTATATTGTATCTTCAGTAATGTTAGCCTTTTGTTTTTTAAATTTTATAGACGGATAGGCTCCTCAGTGCAATTGATTAAGCCGGCTGTGAAACGAGAGGCTGCGGGTTTGATCCCCGCACCGAGACAAATGGTTGATTCACAAGTATGTTTTCAGGTCTGGATGTATGTGAGACCGAAAAGTCTCTTGTAGTTTCAGATACATCACAAGACTCGCATCTTAGTGTGAGGTCACGGCTATCTGTGTGTTGAGCTTATGAAATGAATATAGTAGTACTTTTTACTTTTTGTTCATTTTTGTTAATTTCTTTTTTTTTGTTCACTGGTGTACAATAAGTTTTTAAATAAATAAATAAAATAAAATAGTACATTTTTGTTATAGTGGGCCAGCGAGCATACGATTCACCTGATGGTAAGTAATTTTAAAACTAATTTCAATCTCGCCATAATTTGCCTGAAGCGCTGTATTAACTCAATTGTCTAATTCAAATCAAATATAATTTATAAATAGACGTAAAGAGGTCACAGTACACCTGGCGGCAACCGCGAGTGATCCAATTAAAGCATTTCTATTATATTAAATTTGACTAACACAGTTAATAGTCTAAAATGGAACGCGTGACAAACCAAATCATACGATAATGCGGTTATTCCCATTGTTTTGGTTCATACAATAGTGAATTATGGTGTATTTTGTACCTAGTATATTTACTACTGTATTGTAGAGAGAACTGTGTGGTTAAGACGCCTGTTGTGGTATTATGACAGGTCGCGAGTGACAATAGGGTAATTGACTATCATCGAATTTTTGTATTATTTTGCAGACAAACACAAATGCTATTAAAACAAAACATTTTTGTGAAAACAGTATTAAAGTAGCTTGTAACATGAGGCAAATATTAGTATTTTAAATGAGAGAGTGGGGACGTGGTGGGGACATCTTACTGTCTCTTTCACACCCGCACACTATAATGCATATTAAGATTTGTGACGTCACTAAATTTGTTTTGCATCTCTTTTCTTTTACCCCCACTACAAGATTTAAAAGGTTTCTAACTTGTTTAATTCTGAAGGGATTTACAAAATTCTTTGTTTGCTAGATTTTAGATAACGGATACTTTTTGATTAATACAATAAAAAAAAATAAGTCAAATACCCTATTATGCTCAAGGAGCTCTGGTGGCAAGTCTCTGAAATGTAAGAGGCCAATTGGGCAGGTACCACCGCAATGTCTATTTCTCCCGCCAAACAGCAGTGTAAATGCACTGTCGTGTTCCGGTTTAAAGGACATTATAGCCAGAGTAATTCCTGAATCTTATGTCTTAGGATGGCGAGCACAGTAAAATGGCAAGCGTTTCTTTGTAATACATGGTGTTGTTTCGTTTTGCTACTGTCCATAAGTGGTCGTATCGCTTACCATCAGGCAAATGGCATGCTCGTCTCGCATATGAAAGTAAATAAAATCTCCAACCATTGTATAAACTATAAAGTAGGTACTCAACAAAGTAAAATATATCGCTTCTGTTACCAATATGCATATTATAATGCGTAAATGCGAACGCGAAAAGTTTGCTAAAGTTGGAATAAGTACACCCCTTTGTATTCGAAGGGATGTTAAGTAATAAACATTAGCATACACGCCATATTTCTGCGTATATTGTTAGATTCTACCCACCCTTTTGTTATAAGGACGGGGTGATGTTGTACACGATTAGCGACTCGAATAATTTGCCAAATATTTCAACTTGGATTAGTTAGTAGTTTTAAGATTATTGACGCTCATGTCTTCTATGATGACATCAATCAAGATATTTAAAATCGATTTCGAAGCCTTGATTCTGCCATGTTGAGGTTCAAGTATATAAATAAACCAGTCACACACATATTCATGTCGTGGTTATCAGATAATTCAAATGGGTTTCGTTTATATCACCAATCCCAGACCAGAATGAACTTTCGGTCTTAAAACCATTTGTCTCGGTACAGAGATCCAAATTAGTGGTTCTCGTTCCAATTATAAATGCTTTCTTTTAAATAATACTATGTGATTTTAGTTATAAAATAAATAAAAAAATATAAATACATAAACTCACGCCTTTATTCCAGAAGGGGTAGGCAAAGGCGCCACCAGGAGACCCACATTTCGCCTTGTATGTTCCATCCCATGTTTTGATAGGGGGCGAGCCTATCGGGCACAAATTCGTGACTCCGAACTGATAATGAATAGAAAAACCCTATTTTACTTTGCTCGACCCGGGATTCGAACCCGAGACTTTAGCTTTGTAGTCGTACCGTAAGTCAACTACGCCACCGAGGCAGTCGGTAAAAAAAATTAAATAAATAAATAAAATACAAATGAATTATTCCACCTGCCCGCTGTCAGTCCCACAGCGTCTCAGATTTGAAGTGCCGGCAAACACAGTAGCTAAAGGATGTTTGCACTTAAGAAATATTTTAACTCATAAAGTACGTAACTGGAAGTGACAAAGAATGCGTCAAAGCAGGTATTTTTCTAGAGGTATTGACTTACTGGAAACGTTATATTGTTTTAAGCTGCATGTTTGTTTTGAATTGGGTAATTCCAGCCTATTTAAATCCCATTGCTTTCTCTTTCGCTCTTTCTCTTACGAGCTTTGTGAACGATTTAAAGGGTCAAGGCTTCAGTTCACCACGCTAGTTTAGTGATATTTGGCATATATTTGTTATTCTTATAAGATCGCTCAAATATTATGCAAGTTTTCTCACAATATTTTTCTTCAGTAAAAGTGTTTTTTTTTCCTCCATCAATAAAGTCAGCTACATATTGTAGTATTTGGCCCTTACCTGCAATCTCCATCTTGTCAATCGAGTTCACTTATAAAATCTACATTACTTACTTTTATGCGTTGCGCTGTGGCTCACGCCGCAGTATAACATTAAGCTGAGTGGTCACCTACAAACGTGTCACAGCGATACGACGTGCAAACTATTTTTCATTTATTTATTTATTATTTAAAAATCTTTATTGTACACAATTAAGAATAAAAATACACAATACAGAAACAATAACAAAAAAAAGTACAAATGGCGGTCTTATCGCTCTACAGCAATGTCTTACAGACAACCATGGGATGGATTTAAAAGAAGGAGAGAGAGAGGGCAGTGTAAAAAATAAAGATTTTATTGTGATGTTTCTACATTTAAATTAAGCGAGTATATGCGTCTAAGTATGTACGTGTTCTTTTTCGTAACAAATGCATGCGTTTTTTTTTCTTCCTTCCTTATTTCTCTGTATATTTTCAAATTTTGCTTCACTTCCATCCAAATTTTATATCTTTGTACTAAACTGTCGAACAAATTCAAAGAATCCTTGGGCAATGCCAACTTTCTTGTTAGTCCAACATTAATTAACTACTAATAAAGTATTGATTATGATAGAATACGGCTATCCGTATTCATTAATGGATGCAAAGTTTCTTTATGACCAGGATTCCGTGTGTATATGTGATTCGAAATTATGAACTATAATATCGTAGCTTCTGATCCCCACGACACAAGACTCGATCTTAGTGTGAGTTCAGTAGACTAATTCACGTAAGTTATTGACGCGCCGATCAAGTTTCGATGCAGTTTCGATTAGGTTTACGTCTTAATCGTACGTACGTCAAAATTGTATTCTTGTAATTGTTTAGCTGCGCGTAAGATATGCATAAACTGCGCATGTGCTGCACGTTGGTGGGACTAAACTGTCATTGGAGACGTCAAATGAATAGGTAAATACCAATCAGGTTGCGATCTGAATCACGCATGTTTATAACGCGCAGCCGTAGAATACGCTAAAGCGATCGCGTGACGCGAACTTGACGCGAGCGTATCTGACAGCGGTTGTCTAAATTACGAGAATACGAAAAGGGCCGTTTTGATCGAAACTTAACTGCAACTGCACTGCAACTGAATTTATTTAATTACGTGAATTGGCCTACTGGACTATGTATGTGACTGTTGGATGTATTAACATATCATTGATTTTTTATTTTATTTTCATCTATTAGTGTTTCACTGCTGGGCAAAGGCCTCCTGTTTTTCCTTCCAGATCTTGCGGTATTGCGCGACTTGGGGCCAACCCTCAAGAAACTGTCTATTTCATCTCTCCACCTACACCTAGGTTTGCTGCGTCGTATTTTTAGAGGATCATGACGCCACTCAGTGGAGATTCTTACCCACTGCTGTGTGTGCATGTGTCAGACCTGACCGGCCCGCTTCCATTTCAACTTGGAGAGCCGCCAAGATGCTACATCCACATACATACATACATACATAAACTCACGCCTTTATCCCCGAAGGGGTAGGCAGAGGCGCTACCAGGACACCCACATTTCGCCTTGTATGTTCGGTCCCACGATGTGATAGGGGGCGCACCTATCGCCATATCGGGCACAAAATCGTAACTCCAGGCTAATAATGAGTAGAAATACCCTATTTTACTTTGCTCGACCCGGGACTCGAACCCGAGACCTCAGCTTTGTAACTGTACCGTAATACAACTACGCCACCGAGGCTAGGCTACATCCACATCTACGATTTAATATCACGAGCTCAAATGGGTGTTGCGGACTTTGTCAGTTAATTTTACCCCTAGTATGCTGCGCTCCATTACACGCTGACAAACCTTGAGCTTTTGAATGTTCTTCAAAGACCAAGTTTGCGAGCCAAATGTCAGAACGGGGAGGATGCATAAGTCCATTAGTTTCCGTTTGAGAGATAATGGAACATCGCATATCACTATAATTATCCCCCATGGATATTATATTTTAGCATTTTGATGGTAAATGAAGTGCACATAGTATATCCACAGGTAAGATATGCTTCTTCATATAAGCAAAAGGAAGTAAATTTCTGAAAATAAGCCTCGCCAAGGATTTCGATAGGGACCTTTTGGAGGAGACGATGGTTTCTAAATAAATATGAGAAATTCATACATACTTACGCCTTTTCTCCCAGAAGGCGTAGGCAGAGGTGCAACCAAGACATCCAGTATTTTCCATCCCACGATAGGAGGCGAGCCTATCGCCAAATAAATTTCTGACTGCAGGCTGGTAATGAATAGAAAACTCCAATACTTCTTTTTCCTGACCCGGGATTCGAACCCGAGACCTCAGCTTTACAATCATACCGTAGACCATAGTAAAATTACGCCACCGACGCGTAAATATGAGAGTATGATCAAAACCTGACGTAGAAAGACTTTTTATGATCGCGATACATGTCTTTGGATCGCTATAGTGAGATTTCTAGCCTCTGTGGATCTAAAATACTTATAAGCCCTATACACGAGAGACGAAAAAAATGACCTCATTTATGTTTTTAAGCCTTTGACTATAACTATATACTTTATAAACGTTGCTTAGTACTAGAATAACTTTAACATATTAAATATTCATAAACGCACAGACCTATAAAAATATTGGCAGTCATGCGTATATTCATCCATTCGGGGAACAAACCAACTAGCGTAAAATAGTCGTCAAAATTTTTGAATCCCTTTTATAAATTATGAAGCCTTATTAAAATTTAATATTAATATAAAATAATAACGTTTCATTAACAAAATAGTAAAATAAATTTATATTACGTCGAAAATAATAAATATTTCAATCAAAAGAGAATCGGAACTTCCTGAGGAATATTTTATGAGTGTAATTAATTACCTAGGCTTGTTGACTAGATTAAATAAAGGAGAAATTATTTTGTATAATGAATAATTTTGTAATATCTGCCGTAATATTACCGAATAATAAATTGAATAATCAACGATGTTATACTTTAGTCTTCCACTCTTTGAAGTGATGGCCGATGGGGTCAAAAAGTTCTTGAGTTGAAGCCACCAGCAAATTAAGCTTCAGACGTCCATCTACAAGGTGAACATTTGACCTTACCAAACCGCAGAATTAGTATATCTAAGTTACCTACTTGTAAACTGGGATTATTATTATTGTGACACATATTACAATATTGTGACATTGTATTTTAAACTGGCTTTAAAAAAAAAAAAAAAAAAGAAGACAGTTCGTGTTGCTGAGGGAGTTTCTTGCGCCGTTTCTTCTTCACAGCTACAACACGTTCCGAAGCGGTGGTAGCAGAAATTAACGATTCAAAAGATCTCGTAAAAGACTACTTGAATAAAGAATATTTTGACTTTAACTTTGACTATAAGTTCCATGAGCGTCCATGAGCGGCGATGACCGCTTACCATCAGGCGAGCCGAATGCTCGTCTGCCTGCGAAGGCAATAAAAAAAAAAGTTGCAGGAAGTAGCTGAGTATAGGTCTCTTCCAAAGGGTCTATAAGGAGATCCTAAGGGGAGTCCTGTGTTCAGCAGTGGACTTCCTTCAGAGAGATATTTTTTTATTCCCATGTATGGCAAGACGAGCATGCCATTCACGCGATGGTAAGCGATAAGACCGCTCATGGACTGTAGAAAAACCAAACAACACCATAAATTACAAAGCAGTGCTTGGCATTCCACTGCGCTCGCCATCCTGAGACATAAGACTTTAAGTCTCATTATGTCCAGTAGTCTCTGGCTACAGTGTTCTTCAAACCAGAACACAACAGTGCATTTACTCTACTGTTTGGCAGGAGAAAGAGACATTGCGGTGGAATCTATCTAGGCGGCTTCTCACATATAGATATGGTATATATTCTTTATAGTCTTGATTATATACATAGGTTTTCGGTTCTTTCAGTCACTGCATAAAGCGCACCAGCGATCCTGTCACAGGAAACCGAAATGCGTTCGGCGAGTGAGATTGCTGGTAGCCCAATATCTTTTTCATCCTCGAGTCCTTTGTCCTTCCCTTACCCCTCTCATATGGACAGACCGCCGATCTATCTACAGTACACGTGTTGTAGTTTTTTTTTATCTGGCCCGTCATAGTGACTGCATTGCACCTGGTGGTAAGTGCAAATGCCGTCCAGAGTATCGAATGGTAACAGACGGTAGTCTCATACCATTCGACACAATCATGCCAGCTCGCTGAGATGCCTCTTCACGCTACGGAGGAAGGACCCGGGATTATAGGAAGGAGGGAACACGTTATTAGCGTACGTATTAATAAATATATATCGCTATAATCGCTAAATATCGTATAAAATGTTTGCTATTTTGCCGACCCTCAATAATAATAAAAAAAGATTACATAATATAGTACTTATTTACCTACTCATATCACCATTAATATCAGAAATATAACCCGAATAAAAACGAGAGCTATTTCAAAGTAATCCTTATAATAAGGTCACTCTACCCTTTAGTTACTCTTAAAACCTTTCTGATTTAATATCGAAAATGCTTATTCTGCCTTTTATCTTTAACTAGCTGTAACCTATGACTTTGCTTCCAGACTTTTTTCTTTTATACATTTGGCAAAATTTCATGTGAATATTTTATATGTAGGTTTGGATCACCAAATCTTAAATCTATTTTACACGGGGTTTTTGGAGTTTATTTCATAAATATTTCTATTTGACATTTTTTGTTCTTTGATATTTTTATTTTTTACCTCTTTCGAGTCCATTATTGATAGAAATATCATTCTTTGTAAATTTGTCTGTAATAGCCATCTTTAATTCCGTTCGACATAATAATGCCGGCTTGGCCGAAACCACGCTGTCCCTTTACGTCTATTCACGACTTTCCACTGGGGCCGCTGGCCTGGTGTATACGAAAGTGTTTTTTTTTTTTGTTCATAATTACTGTAATTAGTGTATGCCGTTGTAATTAATTAGATAAATAAATACGAAATTGTTATCAACAGTTCTAGACTCTAGCAATGTGAAGCGAACATTTTTTTATTTTGATTTAATTAATACGGCATACACCGATTACATTAATTAAATTAGATTAATTACACCAATTACATCAATTACAATTACATTTAATTAAAATAAATAAGAAACAAACAAAGTATCTTTAATTTACCCATTTATTATTAGCGATATTTTTATTGGAAACCAATTGGAAACGCCCTTTATTTGCCTTAGCTACAGTATTTGCTTAGTGCCAGACCAAGCTATTGATTAGAAAAATAGGTTTTGCGACCTAATAAAAAAGTTAAAAACTTTCGAGAGGGCCAACAAACCTTTTTAATGCATGTTAAATAGAGTTATATTTTAAACTAAATAATTTAAACTTTGACATTAATTATTAGGTAGGTCAATTATTAGAACCCCTCTCATTCGTACACTCGATTTAAGAGGGGGGCCGTGCCCTGCAGTGGGGCGCATATGGGCTGATATTAATACTCCCAACAGTCACATACATAGTCCTGACCCCACATTAAGATCAATGGAGTCCTGTGTCGTGGGTATCAGAAGTTACGAGAGACTTTTCGGTCTCATAGACACCCAGATCCGAGACTAATACTTATGGGCCTCACAAACATTTGTCTCGGTGCGGGGATCGAAACCGCGGTCTCTCGTTTCACAGCCGGTGTCTAACCAACTCCGCCACGGAGGCTGTCAAGCATGATGTGGCCATACCATCGCAGACGACACTCTTGCAAATCTTTCCCCACCTCATGGACAACAAGACTACCTCGGATGAATGAGTTGCGTATGCAATCGGATCGAGTTACGCCGCTCATCCACCTTAGCATCTTAATCTCCGTGACGCGTAGCCCCTGAGTGTGTCTGCTTAGTGCTGGCCAATATTCGTCGACGTATAGGAGGACAGGCAGTATGATGCATTTAAAAATCTGCCCCTTGAGCTTCGGAGGCATTTTGCGGTCGCATACAACGCCCATATGAGTACAAAATCAGCCAAATGGTGCATAACGTAAATATCTCTCGTTTTGGGTTCATCTAGTATACCATACATCCAGCTTAAACAGGCCGACATAATTGTACCAAGTAGCGAGATAATCATCCCTCAGCGGTAGATATTGTATTAAAACTACACTGCACTCACCATTGGGTGCATAGTACATTTCAGTATGAAAAAATATTTTTCGCAAGCAAAGTCAGGAACCAGAATTGGTTCTAAATCTTTATTAAGCTATAAATCAAATCTGTAATTACACGTAATAATTATAGGAGGGGTGAAATAACACCTCAGCTATGATAAGGTAGCCGCGTCGTGTCATTTGATCGTAATTAGTAGAGATAGCCTACAATATTTGATATCGATAACTTTAAATTTTTTATAGGAATTTTGTGGTGGCTTTTTTCGGATTCATTGTGTGATTTTTTGCAATTCGGAAAATAAAACAATGTTGCACAATTGCTTGTAAGTCTGGGTTATTTGGGAAATCGAAAGTGACAAATAATTGAAAATGTTATTTTTAGAAGAATTAAGAAAATAAAAGTGGGTATGTACCTATTATGAATATTTGTTGTATGTTTGATTGATACGCCGCGCCGGGAAATTTACGTTTTGTAAAATTTCATTCAATCTGGAGATGAAATAAGTTCAGTGAACTGTAGGGATGGGGTTTAATAGCAACTCTTATAAACCCCAAAAGTTATTTGTATAACTAACACATAAAGGTATGTTAAATTGTTTATTAATTACTTTTTATTTTTCAGTGGAAGCATAACCACTTTGTATCGTTTTGTACTTTTATATTCTCGGCCTTTCGGCCTCTATTAAACATACACCTGTCGAGCAACTGCTAACCATAAAAAAACATAAAAATCTTATTAAATAAAATATCGACAAATTATCGATATCCAACTTAACGGCTTCATCAACCCTAGCCTCTCTTTGATCGCAATTAAAAGCTCCCACACGTACACTTAATCCACTATATTCAATCCAACGCTCCACACGTCACGAAAATGAAATTTCTCAAAAGCCTTGAAAACCCTAAGCGACCACTTCTAGGGCCTAACGTGAGAGCCCTTGAATTCTGGGGGCTTCTGCTACCAAAGAACAAATTGAAAAAATATTTCTACCTAGTCATGCACGCTTTGGTAACGTTGTTCACATTCACAGAGTGCGTTGATGTGTATTTCGTCAAGGATGATTTGAATCTACTGCTGATAAACTTGAAGATCACGATGTTAGCGACTGTCAGCGTCTGCAAGGTGACTACCTTCATCTACTGGCAGAAGCATTGGAAGGGCATCATCGAGTACGTCACTAAAGCAGACCTGAACCAAAGGGCTACTACGGATGAGACCAAATTGTCCATGATCTACAAGTTTACTGTCTATTGTAGAAGGATTACGTATTTTTACTGGAGTTTGATGTACACCACTGTTGTTATTGTCGTCGCTCAACCTTTGTTTAAGTTTATTTTCTCGCAGAATTATAGGTTTGTATATCTTTTTCTATTTTTCCTAGAATTTGTGAGATATCGTATCTTGGGACGGAAATTAACTCAGCGAATTAAAGGTGTATTTGCTAGGAAAAAATGCAATTAGTTACTATAGTTAATCCTTCTTTCTTCTACTTTACTTCATCTTTCACAAACTAAAATATTTTTAGAGAGAACGTGAAAAATGGCGAAGATATGTACGTCCAAGTCGTTAGCTCCTGGGTTCCTTTCGATAAGAACACCTTACCAGGATACCTAGCTGCCTCTTTGTACCAGACTTACGCGTCAGTGTATGGAGGGGGCTGGATAACCTCCTTTGACACCAACGCTATGGTAATTATGGTGTTCTTCAAAGCTGAGCTGGAATTACTGAGGGTCGACTGCAGAAATATATTTGGGGATTTGGGAAGACCAGTAGACGATAACACGGTTTTGGAAAGACTGAAAGATTGTCATAGAAGACACGTTGATTTGGTCAAGTAAGTGGTTTTAATTCATGTTTATATTATAATTGAGTTTCATTAATGAGATGCATTTATAAATTGGCATTATGATATGAGTGTTTGTGGAATTTATATCTAGAAGATTTGTTTATAAATTATGTCAGCAGTATTAAAATTAAAATTATAATTTCGATCCATTGAACCTTTGGTCAAGTTTTGACACCTAAGTTCTAAACTATTTAGCTTACTCTAACATATGCCACTCTGCGGGTTTGCCTGCTTCTGCTTTCATCTCTTTAATTTCTTAGCTCAGATTAAAATTGACAAATTTAACCAAGCATTTAAACTCGTAAACTCGGGCCGCATGGCATCTCTCAACCGCGAGACTTGGAGTAACCACATCCAACGGCATTAAATCCACCATTCCCAGTGTAAACGCGCTCACATACTGCAAAGCAATAAAGCACAAGTTGCTAACAGTTTGGCTCATAAACAAAGTTTTATAGTGGAATCCGACGCGCAACTAACTTAGATTGACTTCTCCGCTACTAATTAACATGATAGCTTTGCTTAAAATGTTTAGTGAGTTGGAGAAGCGTCTGGAGGCGAGCTAAACGAAATTTCAGTAAATTCTATAGTCTGATACAGTCCTAACCCCGCACCGAGATGCAAGTGATGTATCGTATTCCAAACTATAAGAGGCTTTGTGATCACACAACACCCAGTTCCGAAAGAAACATTTGCGGGTTAGAAGACCGTTTGTCTCGATACCAAGATTCCACTTGCAGTGTTTTTTTTTTGCAATGTATGGCCAGACGGCAGACGGGCATGCCATTCGCCCGATGGTAACGATACAACCGCTCATGGATAGTAGCAAAACCAAACAACACCATGAATTACAAAGCAATGCTTGGCATTCCACTGCGCTCGACAACCTCAGACATAAGATGATAAGTCTCATTATGTCCAGTAGTTATTCTGGCCACAATGTCCATCAAACCGGAACACAACAGTGCATTTACACTGCTATTTAGTGGAAGAAAGAGACATTGCGGTGGTACCTACCCAGGCGGCCTCTCATTATATGAGAGCCCAAACACCAGTAAACCGACAGCAGACTGTAATACCACTATATTCCTTGATACTAATTCCATCATTTTAATACTACGTATTTTTTTCCAGATTTGCTCGTCTTTTCGACGCATGCTTGTCTCCTATAATGCTTCTGTACGTGTTTGTATGCTCTGTGATGCTGTGTGTCACCGCTTATCAAATAACTGTAGGTATCATCAGGAGGTTTAGAATTCCAAAATAAAGTTATCGAAATAGAATAATTTTTTACGGATTTATTTTATTAATTAAATTATTTAACTACAGTGACAGTCACTGAGCGGATGATTAATACCTCAGCCCGCTCTGTGACCACGAAAGCTGTAAAGTAATCGAAATCAGAGTTGCAAAAATGTAAAAATTATACCAAATACGCGACAAAATCCGTTAAAATAAGTTTTATTTCAATGTGTAACATTCGCGTAAATCCAAGAAACCAACGCAAATAGTCTTTGGAAATGTGGAAAAAGCTTCACCAAATACAAGGAGTTGGATCCATACATATTGGAAACTCTCTCTCTTCAGCCACAAGAAGTCAAGCAAAAATCATGCAAAAATCACTGCAAACACATTAAATAAATAAATAATAATAATAAATACACCCAACAGTCACATACATAGTCCTGGCCCCCCATTAAGATCAATTAAGTCTTGTGTCGCAGGTATCAGAACTACGAGAGACTTTTCGGTCTCACAAACACCCAGACCCGAAAGAAATATTTGTGGGCCGCACAAACATTTCTCTTGCTGCGGGGATCGAACCCGCATCCTAAATACATAACTACATGTAATTAAGTATAGGACGCTCTCCAGCTAGGTGGAATTTGCGAAAGGTCGCTGGCAGATGTTGGATGCCACAAGCCGAAGACAGGGTGAAATGGCCAACACATGACACGGACAACAGTATAGGCTCATGATGATGATGATGGCGATGATGAAATTGATGATGATGATGATGGTGTAATTAAAACCTACATTATGATACAGTCTGCTATCAATATTAGAAACTACGAGGCACTTTTTGGTGTCACAACCACTTGGACCCGAAATAAATCTCGTGCGGTAGACAGACATTTGTCACAATACCGGGATCAAACCTGCGAACTATCGTTTCGCTGTAATCTTCTAATCAACTGCGCCACGCAGTGTCAAATTGAGAACAAAGATACATACATTCAGGATTCCGTCTGTATCCCCGCGGGATAGTTATTGGTGCTACTACGTGAGATGAGGCGTGATTAGAAGGGGTCGGCAGACGTGAAACCAGGACACCCAGGATTCGATTTGTGTGTTCCGTCCCATAATGTGATAGGGGGCGAGCCTATCGCCATATCGGGCACAAATTCCTGCCTCCGGGCTGATAATGAATAGAAAAACCCAATTTCACTTTGCTCGATCCGGGATTCGAACCCGAGACCTTAGCTTTGTAATCATACCGTACTACAACAACGCCATCGAGGCAGTTTTTTTCTAACTTCAATTGAAACTAAACTTTTTTTTGTCAATACCAGTAGAATACAGGCATGGGTATAAACAAATAAATGGGTTACGAAAATTCACGTATATTACATTTCAATTCTTTATAATAATATAGTGTAACAATAAACATACGAATTTATTTACATCGCAGTAATTGCAACGAAACGCAGTGTTTCGAGCCAACGGGACATAAAAACTGAAAATTATATGTCACACTGCGGGGATTTGAAAAACACAATATTTATAAAATGCAACGGGAGTCAAAATTACATTTTTATTTTCCTAATAACGTGGACTGACAAACTGCTAGCCAACACGCTCCAGTGTTGCCAACAACGTGTAAAAAACACGGCTGCCAACATAATGATTGCTATTATATAAGCCATTGCGTAAAGAGATGCTTTTTATGTAAAATTACGGGTGAGAGTTGGAATCGCGCCCTGAGCTTCCGTATTTTTGTTGTAATTGGGTTAATAAGCTTGGGTTGATTTGGTTTACATTCATTTTTCACGAGATTGGGTCGATGTGGGTACGGACATTAATAAGGGTCTATCAAACGCGAAATATTGACAGCCCCCGTGAGGCATTTGGTTAAAAAACGGGTTAGAAATAAGATAAATAAATACACCCAACAGTGACATACAAACACCCAGACCCGAGACAAATATTTCTGGACCTCACAAACATTTGCCCCGGTGCGGGAATCGAACCCGAGACCTCAGCTTTGTAGTCGTACCGTAGTACAACTACGCCACCGAGGCAATCGTAAAAAATAAATAGATAAATACAGCCCACAGTCACATAAATAGTATTCAGTACGTGTAGTATACCCTTTCGGAAATATATGTGAACCTAGCTGGAATGCGGTTCACATTTAATTTTTTTGTGTTCCCCTATCTACTATGTTATTTTACATTAAAAACGTTTTAAGATGGATGCGAATTCAATTTTTATTCTTTTTTCTATTTCAATTCAATTTGTTTTTTATATTTTGAATTTGCTGAACTTATGTTCCAATGACGTCAATTATTCAGGTCCACAGATATTTCCGAGGGTAATATATCATAAACGTAATTGGGCCGGACAACGTCTTTTTCTTAGCACACTTTATAAAACTGTATTTTAATACTTCAATTTAATAAATATTTATGTTAGCAATTTCACTGAATTTGAAATCCGCCTACAAGATAACTGACTCAACGTAATTGTTCTAATTTGGCAACAATTGGAATCGGCGCCATGCTGCGCGTTTTGAGGCAAGAAAATGTTTATTGAATAAGAATTGAAAAATATAAAAACACTAGAAGGTTGCGGATTCGATAATATGATATACGATTTCTGGAAATAACCGTGTTTTTATTCGTTACAATAACAGTCAAGCAAAATGTCGTGAAGAAAAGTACGTAGATATTCTATTTTGTACGCCTTCCAGATCACAGGTCTTCAAAAATTCAAATTTTTCCAATTTTCCCTCAAGTTGATAATATATATTTTTTTTTATTGCGCTACAAACTAACAGCGTTGTCCCTAATGGCGAGTGCAGTTGAAATGAAGAAAACATCGGCCGGGAACGTGTATCTTTCATGCGTCGACACAATCATCCCAAAAAACAAACATACTCAGGATGACGTTAAAACATAACGTCACAAAATACTGGTTAACTATGACAGGTTTTGATTCAGCATATATGATGTTGGCGCGCATACAATAATATGTTATGACCAGCTGGTGCTAAAGATGGCGCAGTTGGTTAGACGCCGCCTGTGAAACGAGAGGCTGCGGGTTCGATCCCCACACCGAGACAAAATTTGTCAATGTTTGTGTGAACCACAAGTATTTGTTTCGGGTCTGGGTGTTTGTGAGGCCAAAAAGTCTCTTGTAGTTTCTGATAACCACGACACAAGACTAGATCTTAGTGTGGGGTCAGGACTAACTATGTGACTGTTGGGTGTATTTGTTTATTTCAGATCGAAACAAACCCAATGCAGCGTTTCTTAACAACTGAATTCCTGGTGTTTGGAGTGGCGCAACTGTTCATTTACTGCTGGCATAGTAATGAAGTTCTTTATGCTGTAAGTTATTTTTTATATAAGTATTACAAAATTACTAAAATGCACTTGATAGTATGTACAGCGCAGTCGAAACTGAGTTTTTTTTTTATTGCGATGAATGGCGAGACGAGCATGCCATTCGCCTGAGATTAAGCGATACGGCCGCTCATGGACAGTAGAAAACCAAACAACACCATGAATAAAAAAGCATTGTTTGGCATTCCACTGCGCTCGCCATCCTGAGACATAAGATGTTAAGTCTCAATATGTTACTTACTCTGGCTACAATGTTCTTCAAACCGGAACACAACAGTGCATTTACACTGCTGTTTGGTGGGAGAAATAAACATTGCGGTGGTGTCTACCCAGGCGGCCTCTCACATAAGAGAGACCTACCACCAGTAACCGCTAGGGATTGTCATATCTTTCATCGCTTAACACAGTTATGTCGGTTTAGATGAAACTAAAATTCAGGCCAAAATGAAAACAGTATTCACTTTGTTGCCCGTTTGAAAATCTCTTTTTTAATATATCAACCATGATAATAACTTAATAATTATAACCACTTACAAGATGGTATAATCGGCAGGCATATCGCGTAGAGGGATTTCTTACTATGAATAATTTGAAAATCGAAATTGTACCCAGCATGACTGTCTACAAACTGCCCACTCCAAAAAGACAGACGTACAAGAGTACAGAAATACAAGATAATAAAGATACCCACATACATACATACATAAACTCACGCCTTTATCCCAGAAGGGGTAGGCAGAGGTGCCACCAAGACACCTACATTTCGCCTTGTATGTTCCGTCCCATGATGTGATAGGCGGCGAATCTATCGCCATATCAATCACAAATCCTGACTCCGGACTGATAATGAATAGAAAACTCCAATATCACTTTGCCCGACCTGGGATTCGAACACGAGACCTCAGCTTTGTAGTCATACCGCAGTACAACAACCCCACCGATACCCTCAAGTAATAATATATATTCTTCCAGAGCGAGGAGTTAATGCGAGGTCCATACGAGAGCATCTGGTGGTCTCGACGCACCAAGCATCTCAAGGAGCTGTACATCCTTACATCGCAGTATAACAGGAGCATCGTGTTCTCAGCCGGACCGTTTGCTAAGCTCACTGTCGCTACTTTTATTAGTGTGAGTGTCAATAAATAGACAGTAGTCACGTGATTCTAATGTCCCTAAGATATAGGTGTTGTGTCGTGGGTATCAAAATATACGGGAGATTTTTTGGTCTCATAACACTCAGATGTCAAAATATTTGTAGTTCAGAAATAATATATTAATAACAATTTCATAATTTTGGTGAAAGGTTCGAATCCGCGGCGTCATAAATAACTATATTGCTGAAACTGTTTATTGAGCGTACATTTTGAGAATTGGTTCAAAAACATTAGTTTCAAGATTACTAACCATCTCTATCATTCTCCAAATAATTATGATAAGAAAGCATGAATTATGGTCAGCGAATATAATTATAAAAAAATATATTTATTAACAACTGTAGTAAATAATTTATATAGTGTATTTTGAAACAATTTGAGACTAAATTTGCATGCTACCTTTATAATAACACTTCAATTAAATGTAAAATCAGACAGATCTTTGTGAACGTCAGTTTTGTAATGAAATTACAAAGACATTTCCGTTTTCAGATTCTGAAGGGCGCCTACAGTTACTACACTCTGCTGAGTCAATCGCAAATGAAATAATGTATTTTAAATATAGAGGAGTAGCATTTAGGTAGTAAGGACATAAAAAGTATAAGTAGCATTAAAAGATGTTAAGTAGTAAGGACCTCGATCAAGGGGTAGGCGGAAGAAGCGCTGGCTTGATGTCGTCAAGGAAGATATGAGAGTCAATGGCTTTACTATTGAGGATGCCGAAGACCAGGCGAAATGGCGGAGACTCAGCCGGAAGGCGGACCCTGGCAACGGCCGGGATAACGCCTAAGCAGAAAGAAGAAAGAAGAAGCATTAAAGTAGTAGTTGCAATAATTCTTATTTAGTTGTCAGTAGACTTCAAATTTTTTATCACCAATCCGCACTAGTCTAGACTGACCTAATGGTTCTTTAAGATTATCATAAAGGTCACAAGATCTTCAGTATAAGAACAGTCACACAATAATTGTGATTCCACATTAAGATACGCACTTTGACGGTGAAGGAAAACATCGTGAGGAAACCTGCATACCGTAGCAATTTAAAAAAATATCTACGGTATGTAAGTCCGCCAACCCGCACTAAGCCAGCGTGGTGGACTATATGGCCTAACCACTCTCAATCGATTCTCTCGATTGTTGAGTAGGCTCGTGCCCAACAGTGGGACGTATATGGGCTGATACAATACAATACATTAAGAAACAAGTCTTTTGTCGTGGGTACTAAAACCTTCGAGAGACTTTTCGCTCCAACAACACCCACATCCAAAGCAATTATTTGTGGATCGCATAAACTTTTCTCTTGGAACTTAGATAATTAAGTCACTTTAGTTTAGAATTTCAATGTTTACCATCACAAAATGTTAAATAAAGTTCAATAACTTCAATGGAGTCAATTTCTTAAGTTCTATCCTCAAGTTTATTGTAGTTGCAAAAAGAACGCAAGGTAAGCGAAAAAAGGAAAAATAATCCAAAAATATCTTTAATAACCTTTCAACGTATTAAGGACGGGAGTCAAACAAAAAGTTTCGTATCAAAGGGCCTTCCTTTTATTGTACTGGCGAATTTCATCTTCATAATCCTTTGACTTACAACCTTTTGGCAACAAACATATCGAGTAGTGAATTATGTTCTTTATTTTCTCAAAGTCATACACTTGTGGGGCTACTTTTGTGTAAAGTTAATTTTGTGAAAATGAAGGAAATAATAAGCCGTAATATTCTGGAATATGGGTCTAAAATCTTGTTGCGTCCAGTCCATTTAAGTGCAGAATAAGGTTAAGCGGAAGAAAAAATATTCAACTTAAAAGATTTATACTTACCAAGTCTACCTCAAAATATATAAATAAATAAATACACCCAACACATACCATTTTTTATTTTTTATTTTTATTAAATAAAATAAAACAGTCACATATATAGACCATCCCCACACTAAGATCAAATCTTGTGTCATGGGTATCAGGAACGCGAAACAATTACCTGCGGGATCGATCCCGCGGTCTCATGTTTCACAGTATTGTAAACTTATTCAAAGTATCATAAACTTAAGTGAGAAAAACGATTTATTTTATTATTGTGTGTTCCGTACAGAAGGCGAAACTTGGGTGTCCTGATAACACCTCTGTCTACCCCTTTATAAACTCGAGTAAAGTGTATAGTTTATGTATGTTTGTATAAATTCTTGTAAAGATGTCTGGTATGACGTTTGACATATATTTGGTTTATAGTTTGATAACGCTCAACACACTACAAAAGATATATCCGAATTTGACGCGCATAGAAACTTTCTAACATCATTATTCCCTACAAACTGCTGGATTTTCTTTTGAAATCTGATACGTAATTTGTCACAAAGCAACCCGTATGATTGATACTGATGTATCGACGACGCAAAGGGGCCGGATAAGCCCGCAGGGCTATTTACCTGACCCACCTTTGTTGGATAATGTAAGCGTTTGAGGGTTAATACGACCAATAACCTAATGGTCATATGATTTATTTATGAATCGATATTATGACGGGTTGACGACTGAAAGCCTTTAGATTTGGATTGATGAATAAATTTAAGAAAGATGTTGGATTTTGGAGAAAAAATTGATGGATTAAGGAAATTTGTGAGATTGATTGTCACTTAACAAAATACCTATATTGAGACTTAGGATCTTATGTCTCAGGATGGAGAGCGCAGTGGAATGCCAAGTATTGCTTTGTGCATGGTGTTGTTTGGTTTTCTACTGTCCATGAGCGGTCGTATAGCTTACCATCAGCCGAATAGCATGCTCGTCTCGCCATTCATAACAAGAAAAAATATTTAGGGGTAGTAGAATTTGTGCCTGTTTTAGGAAGCACCGGAAATAGTACGTTGTAATGTCCACCGTATTTATACAAGTATGTCAGTATAAATGACTATATCTAGCTACGACCATTCTAACATAATTGTGGTTAACAAGATACTCATATTATAATCTATCTCGTCATATCACTTACTTATAATAATTATCACCATTTGAGTCTTCATCTGAAAATGCAATTCAAAACTTCATATTTCAAAGACCTTGTACTAATTTGTATTTTTGAACTCATAAAATTTTATAGTACGTTGACCCAAAAATTCTCCCTCGCGTATAAAACAACATTTTATCTAACACGACCCACATCCGCAGGCATTAAAAAACAATAACTCATATTGAATAATTTGTTAGATTTTCTGTTATAAATTACAATGTCACTCCTCCAGCGTTTCTAACCTGACTTCTGTAATGAATTAACTCGGGTCATGATGTATATGTGACCAGGCGCCTACTGCATTTTGCCGGCAAAAATTTTGTACCACAACACAAGGTACATTTAACAACCAACATTAACTTTAAATGGGTAGAGTCGAAAACGCATCACCAATTAAACGCCGTGTAGGATGTTAAGTAGTTGGAGCCACGTTGGACAGACGCCAACAACTAAAATCTGAAACTAAGCAATGTTTTAATCTGAATTATATTTTAAGCCAAAATAATTTCAACTCATGAAGTTTATGAGGTGGAAATATACATAAATTACGTCTGGAGTCAGGCATTAGGATAAATATTTTGTGCAACCTTAAAAGGATTTGCTGGTGAAATATTATTGGTTGTGTCACATTTTAACGAGTTTTAGAAATGTTGCATGAGGTTTGATTTTGGGTGAAAAAGCTCGTTTATATTATATACTCGGACCTAAAACAATTGAATCGAAGTAGATTTAGAACTGCTGGCTACATAGCTGAAATGAAGATTTGAGAGTCAATAGTCTTGTTGACAACTTTAAAGATTTCAGAAAAAGCAATAAAAAGAGATAAATTTCCTGAAACATATTTCAATATACGGTAATTTTGGCAGTCTCCCTCAGCACAGTTTAATTAAAATATTCGCGAGTACTAAAGGGCTTCAAATCTGTTTGTCATACAATATCACAAACAAATGTGAGTACGTTTCTGAGCTGAGATTAATTTTAATTAAACAGTTTGTTTATGTGTTCCCAATTAACGTTGATTTATGTTTACATGCTGTAAGTAAATATATTTTTTTATATTCATATATTATAGATAAGAATTGAGCCCGGGCTATGCTCGGAGTCTCTCTGAAGGATAGGATCCGTAACGATCTTATCCGACAGAGAACCAAAGTCATAGACAAAGCACATAGGATCAGCAAGCTGAAGTGGCAGTGGGCTGGCCACATTTGTCGAAGAACCGACTACCGCTGGAGTAAACGTGTTCTTGAGTGGAGACCGCGCCTTGGCAAGCGTAGTGTAGGACGCCCTCCAGCTAGGTGGAGTGACGATTTGCGAAAGGTCGCTGGCAGATGTTGGATGCGACAAGCCGAAGACAGGGTGAAATGGCGCATTTTTGAGAAGGCCTGTCCAGCAGTAGACTAGTATAGGCTGATGATGATGAAGCCCGGGCTGGTGGAGGCACGAGCTGAAGGTATTGCATGAGAGCTAAGGAGTGAGTGTTGTGAGAGCACGTACAGGGAGCGTAGTGTGTGACGCGCGGGCTGGTGGAGCTATGAGCTGAAGGTAGTGGATAAGAGCTCAGGAGCGAGTGTTGTGAGAGCACGTACAGGGAGCGTAGTGTGTGACGCGTGGGCCGGCGGAGCTATGAGCTGAAGGTAGTGGATGAGAGCTCAGGAGCGAGTGTTGTGAGAGCACGTACAGGGAGCGTAGTGTGTGACGCGCGAGCCGGCGGAGCTATGAGCTGAAGGTAGTGGATGAGAGCTCAGGAGCGAGTGTTCTGAGAGCACGTATAGGGAGCGTAGTGTGTGACACGCGGGCCGGTGGAGCTATGAGCTGAAGGTAGTGAATGGATCAGAGCTTCCGGCGCTATATTCAGAGTGGCATAAAATGCTCATAATTTATGTAAAAAATCGAATACAAAGGATTTGGGTCATAAAAGTTTGATTTAAAAATCCAGCAATGAGGAAGTCGCAAAACGTCGTCGTCACACAAGATGGCGTGTCGATCGGCAATCTGTCGTCGGGATTTTATGCCAACCTGTCAAATATCGTAAAAATTCATGTTCCAATGTTAGCACTAAAAAAAAAGGAGTGGAGAAAACACGCCAAGATTGGGACAAACGACAGTAAAACGTTATCGGATGAACGATTACGGTGATCCGTTTCACGGCAGTAAAAAATAAATTACACATCACGAGGCCTATGTCCAGCAGTGGACTGCAAGAGGCTGATGATGATGATGAAAATAAACATTATGTGGGACCTTTAAAATGTTTCCTTAACTATAATATATTAGACGACAACTAAAACTGTAAAGTCGCATAAACTATAAAGAAAATTTTCGAAATGGCGCAAAATTCTATTGATCGTTATTATTATAATCATTCATACCCACAGGAGTCTCCAGCCGAACATAGGTCTCCGCTGACTTCCTGCAACTTTGACCAATCTGTCTATGTGCGTTATGGTTGAAATTCCGACGCTGCATTTACCAACACCCGATAACTTTGCTACATCATACATACATACATACATAAACTCACGCCCTTATCCCAGATGGGGTAGGCAGAGGCGCCACCAGGACACCCACATTTCGCCTTGCATGTTCCGTCCCACGATGTGATAGGGGGCGAGCCTATCGCCATATCGGGCACAAATTCCTAACTCCGGGCTGAAAATGAATAGAATTGCTACATCAGCCATCATTACATTCCAGTGCTATTTACCCGGCCCACTGTCACTTCCTGTTCTTTTTTTATTGCATAGGTCTGGCAAAGGAACAAATACGTCACCTGACGGTAAATGATCACTGTCACCCATGAATATCTTGGATGTGTTTGGCCCAATTGGGACGGGAGCGGGAAGGAAAAAGGATGGGAAGAGGTAGGGGGGAGGGATTGGAGAGATGGGAGGGTATTGGGCATTCAACAATCTCACTCACCGAAGGAAACGCGACAGTAAAGCTGTCGCTTCACGCCGATCTTTTATTTATTTGTTTATATATTCTTTATTGTACACCAGGAAAGACAGTGGTACCACGCCGGACAAGCCCGCCCATTGGCGCTGAGTCGTGACACCACTTCCAAAATCTCTTTTTTGTCAAGCTATGCTGATAATTTTTATTCTCCTACTGAAATCGTATGTAGTCGAAACTAAATAATCTTTAATTATTCTTCAATACATTTTAAGGCCAGAATACATTTCCGGAAGCATAACACAATTGGTAAACTACAACTGAATATTCAGATTTGGACCGCGTCAAAGGGCCCAGCCGCCATCGCCGCAAATATCTTCAAATAAACTCATTTGCATAGTTACTATTATCATTAATCCTGTAAATAAACTTCGCAGTTACTGATTTAGTAATTGTTTTCAAATGTAGAGGTTATTTCAATAGTTTTGGGTATTGTTCTCAAAACTCAAGGGTGTTTAAGAAATTTCCTTGAAGAACTGACTGGGTGGATATCAATGAGTTATCTATTTCCCCGCCATGCTAATATATGCTGACACTGTCTTCTAGCACATTGTTCAGTGCATTAAGAGCCTTAACAGTTAATACCTTAAGCGCACTACATACCAAAGCCACTGGCCCGACGACACAGGCCGCCGATACCTTTAGAATCTTTAGATATCTTTAAGAAAATAATCATGTCGGCAAAAAGCGTCCACTCGTGTTGCTCGCCGACATGTTGGCATGAAGACGACGCAATGCTCGTCATAACGTCAACATCATAAAAATGTTCCTCATATCTTGACTACCCGCTGACATGTCGGCAACAAAATTGACAAGTTGCCGACATAGGCCGGCGGGTTTGTAGTGTGCTTTATCTGTACTGCAGAGTTTCGGCCTTATTCATAGACAGATTCAAAACCTAGTTTAGTTATCGAATGGTTTGTCCCTTTCGAACGAATTTAGAATTCAATTTGAGGGAAGGAGACAAAACATTCTATAGCTAAAATAGGTTTTAAATATGTTTATGAATTAGGCGGTTAGTGTTCGGGAAGTACGTTTTCAGTTTTACTATGTAGGCTAGACGGTTACGATTAGACGAATGACTTGCTTCCACACCATCCTTGCTTATAAAAATAAATCTTTATTGGAAATGAAATAAATACCAAAATTCAGTAAATTTAGTGACCTAGCTTAGCTTAATAAATTGTAAAAACTCGTGAGAAGACTTTAGACATTGAAATAAAACTAATTTTTACTATTGCGGATTTGTTTCAGGGTCAGTCCGCCCCGTGACCACGAAAGCTTTAAAGTAATCGAGACGTCGCGTCGCATCGGGAGGTTAAAAAAAATTAAAATTCTATCCAAATCCGCGATAAAATCCGTAAAAAATAATTTTATTTCTATGAATAATACTCGTGTAAATCTAAGAAACTATTAGGACTTCAGACTACTCCTTTACGTAAAAGTGAAAAATACCTACATATAATTATCCCACTTAAAGTTCATCAAAATATCGGTATAATATCGTTTTATAACATCGTCATACCCTTTCAATATTCCTTCGGCTTGGGTTACAACGTTTTAACGACCAGAGACCAGGTAAAACCAGAATAGTGTATCGATATTATTTAATTCTTAGCTTAGTTTATTAACGTGTATTCTGTTTGACTTTTTGTTGATTCAAATAATAACCAAAGATTACAAGGTGGACAGACGACGTTAAAAAGTTTGCAGGTTGGTTTCAAAAGGTTGTTGCGGAAATTCTTAGATAATAGATTGATATACTGTATTGTATTAGCCCATATACGTCCCACTGCAGGGCCTACTCTACAATCAAGAGAATCGATTGAGAGTGGTTAGGCCATATAGTCCACCACGCTGGCCTAGTGCGGGTTGGCAGACTTACACACCGTAGAAATTCTTTAAAATCGCTACGGTATGCAGGTTTCCTCACGATGTTTTCCTTCACCGTTAAAGTGTGTGGTGATTGTCTATCAATACACACATAACTCCGAAAAGTCAGAGGTGTGCCCTGGGATTTGAACCCGCGACCACCGTGAACATGTTGGCCACCGCGTCTCGTCCATTACCAACAGGCCACCACGCACTTACGATTAATATAATGACTGTTAAATTTTATATGTACCAGTCACATCTGGCTTGTGAAATTTATGTCCCAAGATGTAATTTGTTTGAGGATTTTAATGTTTTCAATATTACAAGTTTCTTTCTATTGGTATCAGCAAATCAAATTTTACGAGAACAAATGTATTTAATATAGTGAATGAATATTGTAACCTAGTTTGAACACTAGCCATCATCTGTAATATTATCTTTTAAATAAAAGGAAATTATTTTATTTTTATTTAATTTTTTATATATGAGGTCCACCAACAGTGCCACATAATATCATACAGTGTAAAAGAAATGGTATCAAAGTTTTAGTCCGATATGTGCACTAATCATAGGTGTACACAACGTTCATAGAAAAAGAAAACAAAAACAGCTCAACATAATTACATAAATAAAATTAAAACTTATCAACAGAATAACAAAAAAATGTGCAGTCTTGAACTACAAAATAACAAAATAACTAATTCTAAGAAAAAGGAACAAAGAATGATGAATACATTTCACATAAATAATTATAAATGTGAACAATTAAACAATTTTTCATGACACTCTAAGCTTAAATATGGCATCTAATACGTGTATATCATATTTTATGTTGCTGGGTGAATTGATCACTTCTTATTACCTAACACAGGTCTTCGCAGGTCACAGCATTCACGTTGTCAGTAACCAATACGTTACATGCATTGACTTATATTCTACCGATAGACGAGACACGTCAAATAAATAAAGTGGCCCCGTATTTTAAAAGCACACTGCAATATTACATCACTTACCTGGTATTTTATTAAAATATTGTAACTTCAGACGATTTGCTTTCGGTTTGACGGCGAAACATTCATTTATTACTTTTAAACGTATGCGATAAGGCGTACTGCGCTGTCACTGTCACGAAGCAAACTGATTCATGTGTGGTGCATGCACCGCAAGTAGGTGGGACACATTTTATGTACTGAATGTCTTATTTAGTGTAACATTGATATCGATGGTTACATGCTTTAAATAAACCGCCAGAATTTCCGTTTGAAAACTGTTCATACATAAACGCCGTAAACCACATAATTAGTTGGATCCCCGAAATTGGCGTGTAATTAAAACTTGGAATTTAACAAACACAAACTTTGCGTGCTAATTTACAAATTCTATAAACAGTGGTGTTTTGGCGGTAGTTTGTAATGGCTTGTGGTGTGAATACATCTGCCCACATATTTTTTTATTCCTAGATAGTAGATTCCTAGGATACAAGAGGTCATTTAGCTATGTGCAATCGCTTTAGTTGAAATATTTAGGAAAGATTTTTTGGGATATTTCAAATCCAAAATGTTATTTTACGAGATCTGTTCAATAAAATAACATTTTAAGTTACTCTATCACCGCTTCGGGACGTTTTATAGTTTTGAAGGAGAACCCAAACAAGAAAATCGGTCAGCCACTTCTTTATTTCGTATGCTTTCAGTCTAGACTATAATGAATAGACCGAGTTGATTATACAAATACAAAAAAAAAAAACAGTAGTGTTTTTGTTCAGTATTCTGAGAGAATGAATATCCAAGTAAAACCCTTAATAAATATAAAAAATAGTCAAATAAAAACCATTTTAATATATAATCATACTTTTACGAATATATTTCATACTACAAACGATATTCAGACAGATTATATCAATAAATTAAATAAACGTATTGAGCTCGACAACTCAGCAAAAAATGCCGAATAAAAGGAAAATTTAAATCCCCACCAACCTCAGATATCGAACTACAGAAAACCGGCTAAGTGCGAGTTTGGATTCTCGCACTTAGGGTTCCGTACTACATACCTGGTATGTATACCACACGACACTATATTGTCGACATTTTTTCTTTGCTGTAGCCATGTTTCGTGTCAGTTACCTTTCCTGTAAAAAAAAATGTTTTAGTAACCAAGTTTTTTTCTGAATATAGGTATCACACCGCAGCCTTTGTCAGCACGCGGAAATAGAATTACGGCTTGTAAAGGGACCAACTAATAAACCGCTAAGACAAATACAGACGTTTTCACAAAACGGTATCAATTTTAAAGTACCTAATTTACCACTAATTTTTAATAGTACAAATAAAAATTGGTGTACTCAGTATCGAATACTGATCATATTTGTGTAGGAAAAAATAAAAGTCGAAATCTCAAAATTCCATAAAAACGATAACTAACATTTCATCAAATCAATGAGTTCACGCGCTCCGTGTATTTGCGTATTTTTTGTCTGCGGCTTCATTGTTAAAACGCACATTAAAACGTGACAAACTGGCATCGAAGCCCAAGCCCCGCCCTTTTCCCGTCGCCCGCGCACCGCTCGCTTTTTCCGAAAAGGAATAATTTTGATAAAATATGTAGTTACTTCAAAATCAATTAGCCTCAATTAGTCAGCCTCCGTGGCGCAGTTGGTTAGACGCCGCCTGTGAAACGAGAGGGCGCGGGTTCGATCCCCGCACCGAAACAAATATTTGTGTGATCCACAGGTATTTGTTTCGGGTCTGGGTGTTTGTGAGACCGAAAAGTCTCTCGTAGTTCCTGATACCCACGACACAAGACTCGATCTTAGTGTGGGGTCAGGACTATGTATGTGACTGTTGGGTGTATTTATTTATTTAATATAAAATGATTGTGAAATTACTGTTTTATAAAACTAGTAGTTATTTGCAAGAAAAATTACAATATTAATTGCTCTGCAATATTGCTTATTCGGCCTTTTTAGAGAGGCAGTGCTTCTCTCGTGAAAAAACAATGGAATAAAACGTGCTGTGTTTGTCTTCAAATCGAAAGAGGACAATTAAAATATCTGTAAGTTACTAAGTTACCTATCTTAGATTATATACACGTCTAATCTACCTTACCTATCTATACAAGCAGTTGTGATCAACCGACTAGTACACGGAAACAAAATACTTAAGTAGATACTATAACAAAAAAAAGGTAGGTACTTACTTTTCTCCGGCACTAGCAAACACTGATATAAATTTTCTCACACTTTTTTTCGAAATTCCGGAAACAAATGAATGAGTTTGCCTTTGGCATCAAGTATTTATAGTGGTGATCAAGTTCATGTCTGAACAAGCATTAAGCATTGTCGGGCGGATAGCGCTTTGCAAGTCTGTACACGAAATTGTACGTAATATCGAATACGCAAGTTTGGACAAGTAACAATCGCTTGCCTTATTAAAATATTATCTGCTTAGTTAGGTACTTAAAACAATGTAGGTAGGCCCTTATAAAAACTATGCTTACATTTATTTTTGCTTTTACTATCAAAAGCAGATAAATTTTCGTGGACCCCCATTAACATCTTATGGACCCCCATATTTTGTTCACGCTTACGTAGACCCCCAGCAAGTCTCCCGTGGACCCCTGGGGGTCCACCTGGACCACTTTGGGAATCACTGACATACCATATAAATATTAGTATATTAAAGTCTAATAAAAACTATTTCATGTTATATGGTATACAACTTCTAGTGTTAGTTAATGTCAAAAAAATGTGGTAATATAAACTAAATTTTCGGATAAAATTCGGAGTTTTTGGAAATTCGAATTTATTCCTACATTTTTACTATGAGACTTCACATATCGTTAATCTTCTAGGTCCATTAGCAGCAACTTTATTTTTTTGATTGGCAGGCGAACAACAATATAATCCTAA
The DNA here is from genome assembly GCA_905220455.2 of Deilephila porcellus. Taxonomy (NCBI): domain Eukaryota; kingdom Metazoa; phylum Arthropoda; class Insecta; order Lepidoptera; family Sphingidae; genus Deilephila; species Deilephila porcellus. The sequence goes on from LR999995.1 coordinate 1,453,287, forward strand.
AAGGCTCCGGTTTCGGCTTTTTAGTACGGAACCCTAAAAATACAAGTGAAGCGTTAATTTTAAGAATAATTCGCCAGATTTAACTGACAAAGCAGCTTGTTTTTTGCCGTTTTTTCCCTCCGACAAATCCCACCTTTTCTCTGGCACTCGGGGGATTAACGAAGACTTTTACCCTATTCAATGAGTGCGTTTGGTACAATACTTATAATTTCGCCTGTAATTAGAACTTTTTTTATTTCATTACTGGTTAAGTACCCAAGTAATTATAAAGATTATCTTTTAATATACTTAAGTGGGTTATGCATATGCTAGATTTTAAATATTTTTTTTAACATAGATCTTTTTGTTTCTAAAACTTTTAATACAACAATTATTACACATGAAATAGTATGTCTACAAAAAAAAATAACTACCAGAAACTTTAAATAGAAAGAAATTAGAAGAAAATTCTAGCAAAATTCTCGTCTTATTCAATTAGACGATAGGAACTAGTTACGTAAGGTTATTAACTTTATTGTAAAAACGGTATTTTATGCAAAATTAAATATAATATGAACAGTTTTAACACAAAAGTAAGAAATCGAAAAACAAACCCAGACCGAGCAGCCATTATACCAAAGTAATTGGAAGAAATAATATAACCGGAGATTATTTTGGTTGAATATTTTAAATTTTTACGATCAAGAACATTCCAACAGATTTTCTTAATGTCGGTATTGGAAAACAATTGACAGTATTTTGCTATTAGTGTCTACAACAGAAGATAGTTTTGTGCATAGCCAATATTGTTATCGTCTCTCCAAACCTTTATAATGTTATCATCCGGCCGAGAAGTCGAGAGGCGGCCTGGGTAGGTACCACCGCAATGTCTATTTCTCCAACAAACAGCAGTGTAAATGCACTGTTGTGTTCCGGTTTGAAGGACATTGTAGCCAGAGTAACTACTGGACATAATGAGACCTAACATCTTATGTCTCAGGATGGCGAGCGCAGTGGAATTGTTTGTTTGTTGTTTTGTTTTGTTGTTTTGTAATTCGTGGTGTTGTTTGGTTTTGCTTATGTTCAGGAGCGGTTCTATCGCTTACCATTAGGCGAACGGCATGCTCGCCACGCCCTTTAATGCAATAAAAAAACTTAGATACCTGACAATTCTCTACAAATATTTCTAAGAATCTAAAATCTACGTCTTATGACAGCCTCCGTGGCGCAGTTGGTTAGACACCAGCTGTGACACGAGAGGCCGCGGGTTCGATCCCCGCACCGAGACGAATGTTTGTGTGAATCACAAGTATTTGTTTCGGGTCTGGGTGTTTGTGAGACCGAAAAAGTCTCTCATTGTTCCTGATACCCACGACACAGGACTCGATCTTAGTGTGGGGTGAAGACTATGTATATGACTGTTGGGAGTATTTATTTATTTACTTATAAAATCACAGAAAGAGTCAGTAATTAAGAATTTACAAGGCAAATCCAAAACGCTGTCTCCTTTAACTAGAACCTTCTCTTAATGATTAACTAGATGTTATCAGTCTATGTGTTAACGTTTTGTAGCAGTAATACCCGGATTTGTAAGGATCTTTACTGCCCACCTTCCGCTTGACTTTTACTCCATCAGGATGAATGCGCAGTAATGGACCATTGTTAATATTAATTAGGGTGTGTCAAGAATTTAATTTCGCGTTTTGTTTTGGTAGGCTCTTAGTAAAGGACACGATGTGAAATGCTGAAATGAGGGTCTTGAGTTCTTTTTTTCTGTGTCATAGTTTTCCAAGTCATTTATGATATGCAGGGTTCCTCACGATGTTCTCCTTCATCGTTAAAGTGCGTGGTAATTGACTCATAATACATATACATCACATATGAATCATATGAATCATATGAATCATATATGAATACATACATCACTCTGAAACATCGAAGATGTGCCTTGGGATTAGAACCACCGACGACCGAGTCAGTAGCCGCGTCCGGTCCGTTACCAACAGGTCACCACGCACTTTAATGCCTACGGCGTTATTCATAGATGGGTTTAAAATCTATTTTAGCTATCGTATGTTTCGTCTCTTTCGAACGTCTTTTGAATTCAGTTTCAGCGAAGGAGACAAAACATTCGATAGTTAAAATAGGTTTTAAAATTTTCTATCAATAAGGCTGCTAGTCTGCTAATCATCCGCAATAAGTGAGGGCATATTTAAAAACAAATAATATTGACCACATAAACATATTTCTGTGCAAGAATTGATCCATCATTTTCGGTTCGACTGTCGGTTTCACGCAATCTAAGCAGAACACAAATCTGATTTTTACTTTCATTTCGTAATATGACAGGGTCGCATCTCGCCATATTTGAGGCAAATTTAATATCAAGTAAATCATGTTGCTAAAGTAAATTGGGGAAATTGCACTTAGAAGTGAATCATAGAAATAAAGTTGCCACTATAGCAATAGGCCACTAACAGGAAGTAATAAAAAATATTATGATTTAAATCGTTTTTAACCGACTTCAAAAAAAGGAGGAGGTTCTCAATTCGACTGTATGTTGCTTTTTTTTATTTTTTTTTATGTTTGTTACCTCATTTCTCTGTACTGGGTGAACCGATTTCGATAATTCCTTCTTTAATTGAAAGCTGGTGCTTGTCGTTTAGTCCCATAAAAATATGGTAACGATCTGATGAATATCTTCGGACCTGGAGAGGGGAACTCCTTAAAATTAAGTAGGATTCCAATGGTTCTTCTTGCATTGAATTAAGTATAAAAACAAAATTACAGTGGTGGAGGAAAGTAGGGGTAGGGGCGACGGGGGGGTTAGAAAATTAAGAAACATGTAAATAGTCAATATCTTCGGCAGCTTTTAACCGATTTTAGTGATTTCTTTTGCATCAGAAAGAACGTATTAACACTTTGATCTCACCAAGAAATCAGGAAAATCTGATGAATATCTTCGGTCTTGGAGAGTAGAACTCCTCAAAATTGAGTACGATTCCAATGGTTCTTTTTGCATTGGATTCAGTATAAAAGCAAAGTTACAGTGGTGAATGAAAGTAGGGGTAGGGGCGAGGGGGGCCGTTAATAAAATGAACAAACACGTAAATAGTCAATATCTTCGGCAGCTATACCAATAAATCATGAAGATCTGATGTAATAGTGACAAAGAATCATATTATTACAGTTTAATACCATGCCATATACCATATACCATTCCGTAATGAAACCGATATCGGCAATTGGGGGCATTGCCGATTGTTATGTGTTGGTGAACAAATTGTACATGACGATGATAAATTTTGTGAAAACATGGAAGAACGAGCCGTCATGTCGGATGAATTGTTCGTAAGAAGCATTCGAGGATTAAATATCCAATAAAAGAATGTTTCAAAAAGTCTCAACGGCAATCAAAATCAATTTGCAAGGACGATTCAAAACTTTTTCATGTAAGCCCGCATTTTTGAAAGCCTATTATTGCGTTCTTCACAAGTATCTTTTGAAATTACTCTGGAGATAGATTCCCTTATTTGAGACAGGCGTTGCTCCCTTTCTCCGTTTGTCTCATTTAAACGGCGCTCTCTCATACGAGCAGCGCGTTTACTAGGTCTACCCATATTCAGGCTATCGAACTTTTAAGTCACTAAAAATAAAAAAATAAACCAAAATTTTAACAAAAAAAATAACCGACTTCAAAAACTGACAAAATTCGTACTAAAAATAAACATCTAAAAAAGACAAAAAAATGTGACATAAAAAACAAACTAAAAATGCACTAAAAAGTAAAAAAATAATTGCGTATTCTAACGTCAATAATTTACAATCTATTCAATGTACATATAGGTACGATCTATGTGTTTTCCTCGCATGATTGTATTTATATATTATGTATCCAGATAAACTTTCCATCTAACTCGACACGTACCTATGAGTAACAAATAATTATAAAAACATTTATTTACAGTTCATCTAAGCTAAAATTTGAAATATATGAATGCACTACTTAAAAGACAATCAAATTATTAGAATAATGTACAATTATTGTTATTTTTGGAGTCGGTGTCAGCCAAATAAACTCGACATTATTATACCTGACAACATTAAATGACAACTTTATGAAATCTATTTTATACGAATATCCTCTTATACTATTATGTGGTTTATTAACCTTAATTCAATAAAATATAATATCTGACGTTTATGTAGTTACTAACTCATAAAACTTGGATGACACCGACTCCAAAAATAACAATAATTGTACATTATTCTAATAATTTGATTGTCATTTAAGTAGTGCATTCATATATTTCAAATTTTAGCTTAGATGAACTGTAAATAAATATTTTTATAATTATTTGTTACTCATAGGTATGTGTCGAGTTAGATGGAAAGTTTATCTGGATACATAATATATAAATACAATCATGCGAGGAAAACACATAGATCGTACCTATATGTACATTGAATAGATTGTAAATTATTGACGTTAGAATACGCAATTATTTTTTTACTTTTTAGTGCATTTTTAGTTTGTTTTTTATGTCACATTTTTTTGTCTTTTTTAGATGTTTATTTTTAGTACGAATTTTGTCAGTTTTTGTACATAAAAAAATAACGACAAACAATAACAAAAAAAAGTACAAATAGTGGTCTTATCGCATGAAGCAATGTCTTACAGACAACAAAAATATGAGGGTTTTTGATATAATTCTTTAAATATATTTTTTGCGAGTTAGTAATAATACTACTCTCCGAAGCAGTTTTCGAAAATTTCGACAGGCAGGTTAACGGTTTATGGGATCAGTCGATCCAGAAATGACATAGATAAAAATATTTCGAATGGAATACAATAATTGTTTTTAATGTTGTTGAAATTACAACCAACATCTTACTGCGACATATAAAAAATATATACTTAAATATTAAGATAGCCTCCGTGGCGCAGTTGGTTAGACGCGGCCTGTGAAACGTGAGGCCGCGGGTTCGATCCCCGCACCGAAACAAATATTTGTGTGATTCACAGGTATTTGTTTCGGGTCTGGGTGTTTGTGAGACCGAAAAGTCTCTCGTAGTTTCTGATACCCACGACACAAGACTCGATCTTAGTGTGGGGTCAGGACTATGTACGTGACTGTTGGGTGTATTTATTATTTATTTATTATTTATAATATAGGACGATATTATAGTCTATCTAAACTAACAGGTTCCATTTGACGTTTCATTCTTTTAACGTAAATAACTTTGTGCAGACGTAACCCACACAATTTCAATAACACTTTCCGTAAATCCATGGAATTAAGAAGCTATTCTTATTTTATCACTAGATATACAAACCATAATCACTAAATTTAAACTAGAATTCTTTAAATAAAGCTAAATAACCATTTTAAACAACATATTTTTTTTCTAGACGTCATTTCAAAGTCACCTCGTTAGGTCTTTTACCGGTAGAGTCGAGACTATTCAAATGCATTTGTATACGCATAATCGGTAAAAATATTTAAATAATCGAGCAGATATAAAACAGTTGTTTTTTAATTTTTAAAAATACTGAACTTTCAGCTAATAATAGGTATGCTGTCAATGAACATACATCAATAAATAGTGAAATAATAATATTAATATGAATTAATTTTTCATTAATTAATAGATTTGGATATTACAATGGAAATGAAGGCAGTATTATACGATACGCCACACATAGTGAGGAGGTTCCTCACTTTGGACTATATGTATTGTATTGTATGTATGTATCATGTGTTCATAAGCATGTGCGTGATGTGGACTGGACTCGAAAAAGTGTCTGCACCCGGGTGAAGCCGGGACGGGCCGCTAGTAATAGATAAATCACTCCTTTTGTTCCTAAATAGTAAAGTGACATGCAATTGTTGATATCTCATTAGAATAAAAATGTTCATGAAAAAATAAACGAAATGATGTAAACTGAAAATATAAACTGTAATCGATTAAAAAATACAAACAAATATTATCGATATCTCTAAATAATCGGATATTGTAAGAACCGATTTATTTGACAGCATCCCTATTTCCCAATGTCAAATGGAACTTCTTAGTTTAGATAGACCATAGATGAAAAGTCTACGTCAATATTGACATAACTAAGAATATATCTCATATCACTAGTTTCAAAAGCCCCATAAAGTATGTCACAAGTACCCTCAGTCAGAAAACTAAAACTTAGATTAACGTGTCCATCGCGATCGCAATCGCTATGCCGGCCTCGTTTCACCAAAATCTAAAAGTCGTTTATCTAAAAAAACCTTCAGAACGCTAATTAGAGTTGTTTGAAAGTTTTTTCCAAGTACTTCTGTGTTTTTGTTGGACCGAGACAAATTGATAAAACTCCTCCTAATTTTTTCCTTTTAAAACTAATGAAAGTTTCGAATGCGTTATTCCGTTTGAATGGCAACTTTTGTATATTACTTGGAATTTTTACAGCTGAGTCCTTTTATAATAATTAGGAATATATTATTGTAATGAGCATGTATTTGTTTCGAGCCTGAGACTTAAATACCCCGGTCCAAGTTGTTCGAATGAGATTTTCGAACGGAAAACCTCACATAAGACGGATTACCTGACATGGAAATCAAACCCTTGATCAAACAATTTACATATCATTCATGCTGTCACTAGAAAAACGAATAATACACACGTAACTTCATGAGAGTTGATGTTTACACGATGACTCTTTGTATAAAGAATAATCAGTCAAGTTCAAAGCACTATTATGTAATTTCCTCTCTCTTTGGCGGCGGATATAAAATATCCCGAAAATAATAGAATTTTTATCCCAATAGGAAAAACTACATCAATTCTGGGCTATATAAAATACGGTTCAAACGCATCTTAACCGGTTCAACGCTTGTCGATGTACGGATTATACGAATTTACGCTTTGACACTAACAAGGGTTGAATTCTCTGCGCCGTCGACGCCGGGGTCGATTGTACCCGTGCGACTTAATTGGCACACTTGAGCCGATATTTTAAGTCTTTTGTGGGTTATATTTGATGCGTGGAATGAGGGTTTATTCTTGTTTTTTATAGAGAATGGAAAAGGAAATATGTGACAAATTACATTGTTTTTAGATGCTCTCATATGTGGGAGGCCGCCTGGGAAGATACCACCGCAATATATTTATTCATTTATTTATTTATTTAAAGCTTTATTGTACACCGGATTCCTGCGGGTGTCCAGGTGTTGACAGATGACTTTTGACAGATGCGCCATGATGGAGAACAATGGGGAAAGTCATAATTCTTTTTGACAGCGAGCCCAAAATGAACTTTTTGGACATCCGAAGGGATGATAAATACAATTAAAAAATACCCAATTATGCCGGCCTATTTAAAGATATAAGCCTAGCATATTTATAGTTTAGCTTTCCATATTTCCATAATTTTTCAAAAGGATATTTTAAACTTGACAGTAATATTTGCATTCACAAGCATTATACTCGTACAATGAGCACGAACTATGTCCAGTAACAAAGCACAAACGAGATAAGAACGGTATTAATATTCTCAGCGCACGCTTTGGTGGGCGTTTATCTTGGACTCCTGTTATTGCGTTTTTTACTAGTGTTTAATGTTACGTTTAATTTAAGTGTTTAATAAGAGCATTTGATATAGAGTTGCTATTGTATCGGTGTCTGTATGTTGTTTTAAAAAAAGAAAGAAGTAGAACAATATTATTTTTTAAAGACTACCGGCTTTATTTATAGACAGTTTTAAAACCTATATTAGGTATCGAATGTTCGTCTTCTTCACGCAATCTGAATTCCAAAGTCGCTCGAAAGGGACAAAACATTTGATATCGAAAATGGATTTTATGACTGTCAATAGCCATACATGTTGATGTGGGTTGAAGACAAGTTAGTGTCCTTAAGGGACTCGCTGGGCTGTGGAGTTCGGTGTCAATGCTTTGCGTGCCACTGTTGATCCTGGCTGTCAGGAGTTGCAACTGAGGTTATGTTGGGAAGAAAGCCCCTTAAATAGGGATAGACAGCCGTGGCGCAGTGGGTTAGACGCCGGCTGTGAAACAAGAGGTCGCGGGTCCGATCCCCGAACCGAAACAAATGTTTGTATGATCCACAGGTATTTGTTTCGGGTCTGGGTGTTTGTGATTCTCTCGTAGTTTCTGATACCCACGACACAAGAATCGATTCTTAGTGTGGGGTCAGGACTATGTATGTGACTGTTGGGTGTATTTATTTATTTATTAAATAGTACTTGATTTTTAGATATAAAGTACCTTATGTCCTTTGTAGCTGCTTTAACAACGTGTATGTAAAATTTTATAAAGATCGGTTGAGTAGTGAAGGCGTGAAACCGTAACTACCAAACAGACATTCGATTTTGTAAAAGTAAGAATATCAAGATTTAACTCCATATTTTACTATAGACAGAAGGGTAACATCTAATCAGATGTAGGAGAAGTCAATATAGAACTGCATGCCCCGATTCCTAATAGTTTGAGTCCACGTCTAATAGTTTCAGTTAGAGTATACTCCATTAGTGTAAGTCTCCTTTAGAACTTTGCATGCAAGTGATAAACTATAGTTATGTCGGTTTAATAGCTATTCCACCATTATTGTGTCGGAATAGACCCCGACCAAAAGCGAAGCGAACGACCGAAACGATTTTTTTGCGATATTTTTAGTTGCATTGTGTCTGAAGTCACTAATACTACCACCTGGCTTCGTTTTCGGTCGCAGTCTTGATATACCCTGTATATGTATTGCTAAAATACTTATTTAAACGTCATTACAGTTAAAAGGCCTTGATATTCAAACTTTTAACAATTTAAATTATATTAATATGTAGATAGAGTACTATTAGGAGTTCTATAAAATTCTAAAGATTTCAATATTATAGTGCTAAAAGTATAGAATGGTGGACACTTTAATGTTATCGGCCTTATTCAGACAGTTTTAAAACCTATATTAGCCATCGAATGTTTTGGATTCTTCGCTCAAACTGAATTCAAAAGTCGTTCGAAACGGACAAACATTCGATAACTAAAATAAGTTTTAATGAAAATGTTGCTATAACGGGCACAAATTACTCAATCATTGTATATCGTTTCTCTATCAGCGTCAATTGTCTTCAATTCAGCCACTATCAAATAGGAACCAGCGAAGCAGAAAATGAATGTATTAATTGTTCCGTTATTGCCAGTGTTTACCAAGTAATTAATTATAAATTTTTGGACCCTCTGAAAGCGACGGAGACGAGGAATATTAATAATTTTGAAAGTAAAGCTTTGCCTTCGAAAGCGGTAAATTACAGGGGTTTTGGCGGTCCCGTTTATGACTAGCTAAGTTCATGAAATACAGCGATTTGTACTCTAATGTTTCAGCCTATAATCATCCACTACTGAGAACAAAAGTTCTCTATTCGAATTCTTCTTCTCTATTACTGGTGGTAGATCTCTCATATGTTTGAGGCCGCCTGGGTAAATACCACCACAATGTCTATTTCTCCCACCAAACAGCAGTGTAACTACTAGACATAATGAAACTTTATATCTTACCTATGTCTCAGGATGGCAAGCGCAGTAGAATGCCAAGCATAGCCTTGTAATTCATGGTGTTTAATTTTGCTACTGTACATTAGCGGCCGTATCGATTACCATCAGGCGAATAGCATGCTCGTCTCGCTATCCAATGCCATAACAATAAAAAAAAATCGAATGAGAGGACTTAAATATGTTGACCTAGCGTGGGTTGGCGGATTTGACACAACATTGAAAATCTTGTTAATGTTTTTATGGTATGCTATTTTCTCACGATATTTTCTTTTACCGTTAACTGTCTACAATATGTATCTGTGATGCATTTCAGGTTTATTTTCTGTGTGTGCGGGTAAAATCAAGCCAGCATTGAATTGCAAGATATAAATAGATTTTCGTCTCTAATGTATTGAACCCAGATTATCGTGCCAACGTGAAAAAAAAGATTGTCAATATACGCTTATTTAGCCTTCATTAACAATCGCCTCCTCTTATAAACTGTGCACTCGAAAAGTTTTGATTGCGTTTACTGTATCGGCAATGATAATAAAGCTTATGATTGTTGCTCTGTCCCTTTCTATTTACACCTCTCTTTCTCTCATATGAGTTTGCACATTTCGTGGTCACAACTTTGACCTTTAGGCTGTTACGCTCGGCATATTATTCTAGTATTTTGGGAATTGGTAATTTAAAGGAACACGTCTTTAAGAACTAAATGTTAATGATTATTATATTTATGAACTGATTTGAATTCAACTAAACTGCGACTCCTGTATAAATAAATAAATACGCCCAACAGTCACTTACATATTCCTGACCCAACATTAAGATCAATTAAGTCTTGTGTCGCAGGTATCAGAACTACGAGAGATTTTTCGGTGTCACAAACACCCAGACCCGAAAGAAATATTTGTGGGCCGCACAAACATTAATCTTGGTGCGGGGATCGAACCCGCGGCCTCTCGTTTCATAGCCGGCGTCTAACCAACTGCGCCACGGAGGCTTTCAAATAATCACAATATTGTAATCTTGTTGTGAAAAGAGCAACGCTATAGTTTCTTGCCCGTTCATTTATGGTGTAAAACAGCCACGTGAACCGGGTGGTTGTGGAAAAAAGTGACAAAATTATTAGTGGTAATATTTTGCGAGTGGTAGAATTTCGTCTCCAACCGGATAGCCACGACCATATTGGTTTAACATGCTGTATATTAAATGTCTAAAATCCGCCATGCAAATAGGTCACGTTTTAGTTCACCCCGTATATAACAAGTTTTAAACAGGCCGTCTTTTACTATTATTGTTCGTATTTGACAAAAAATATTATTTTTACAATTTTTAAATATAATTTAAATTAAACGCCATACGCCTCAGATAAATTGTTATAAATGCATGTAATCAGTTAGTGCAATTTATATTTAAATGCTCACAAAAACTAAAAAAAATACTCATAAAATATTTAATTACCTGGCCTTTAAAAAATAACGCATGCATTTTTTACTAAACTTGAAATCAATAGCTTTGATACCGAATATTTCATTTTGTTGTATTGCTAAGCTGACTAAACCACGCCTCAAATAATAATCGTCTTGTTCTCCTCAAATAATAATGGTATGATAAAATTAGTTATAAAGTTATTCAACTAAATGTTCTCGTCATTTTATCCCACATCCTTCCCACTGATAGACATAAAACTTCTCTAATAAAATAGATTATACCTTAGAGAATACCTTATTGTTGTCATCTGGTTTTTAGAGGGTAGGGTATTTGGATTGTGAATAAATAAAAATGCATTCAGTACAATAATTTTATATTTAGTTTAATCAACATCAACATAAGATCATAATATACTTTCCTTTACTTATAACCTATATAACATTAACGATCCTTGCATCAATTTACAAGGTCAACATCCATCCTTTTCCTTCTATTCCGTGTTATTCATCATATTTAGCCATAACAATAACGTAGGTAAATGTACTTACATTCTGGTGTATAAACTGCTATCTTCCAATAAAATATAACTTCAGAGGAGATGTTTCCACTTTCACGTTTCGAACAAGCCTGCCGCTGCTGTCGCTTCGTAAGGATTAATATTAAGTACGAGAACGAATGAATGAAATAAAAATGAGTGACTAAGGTAAGTGGTTAATTGAGTGATATTGAATAAATGACGGTACCTACCATTGATTTAAAAATAGTCAGCAATATCACTGTTACTAAATAAAAGCTAACATTACACACTATGACTACTTAGTGCAGGCTTATGTATCTTTCCTCTGACCGGTCATGTTTTGAAAATAATTTGTCCATACATGTTTTCAGCATCAATTTAGCGCGGCCTTGACTTCAAGGTCAACCAAAAAGGTGGATTGATAAATAAATACACCCAACAGTCACATACATAGTCCTGACTCCACACTAAGATCGAGGATGTGTCGTAGGTATCAGAAACTACGAGAGACTTTTCGATCTCACAAACATCCAGACCCGAAACAGATACCTGTGGATCACACAAGTATTTGTTTCGGTGCGGGGATCGAACCCGCGGCTTCTCGTTTCACAGGCGGCGTCTAACAGACTGCCCCACGGAGGCTGTCGAATAATGTCATCATAAATACAAGTATCTATTAATTGTCGAAATGAAACTTCAAAATGCTCCGTTGAAAAAATTTAAAAAGATACAATTTTAATATGACTAATATATTATTATCATATATTTTTCTTCCTAACAAATCCTAACATGCGTATTATGGAAAAATCAAGTGTACTCCCAACTTGGCTGACAGAGAGATAATGGTATGTACGTTTTAGTGATGTGCTAAAAGTTTCGTATTTCGAACAAGCAAATTAAATTGAAAGTTGTCATAAACACCCACATCTGGCTATAAACACCCACACCTATTCGTAACTACCCACGTAGGTCTTTAAACACCTACAATACTTAGACATTGTAGATGCGCTATACCAGTTGTTGGGTAAAGGTTCACTGGGTATCGGAAATTTGGATGTGGGTTAGTGGAAATGAGGATTATGTGCTAATGTCAATAAGTCTTGCAGTGGTTTTTTTAGTAGTCTCAATCGTACTCACGATTGTAGAGGAGGCCCGTGCCCTGTCATGGGACGTTTATGGGCTGATACAGAAGCACCATACAATCCAAAAATCCAATCAAGCGATACAAATAAGCCGCATTGGTCCAAATTATAAATGCAGAATGAATCGAAAATCCGATACACTCGCATGTCTATTTTGGGTTTGAAAATAAAAACGGAAATGAATATGTATTATTGAATTCATTAAAACATTCTACGTAATATCATCACTCTGTTTGGAAAGTGGTTTTGTCTAGTGAAGAACAGGAAAAAAAATCTAGTGTTGCTCTTTCCAAAACCAGTTTTCCACAATCCAGGCGAATACGTTTACCAACAATAAAATACCATAAAAATACAGCCGAATAGAACCTATACCCCATCCCTAAACGCCCACCGGTAACTGAAGACAATCTGAAACGATACCTTCCCAAGTATTTTGTTTGCACGAGGATAATCCCGCGGTATTGAGAGAAATCCCTAGGAAATTGGCTGTCTCGGCGACTCAATGGGCAGTGTTTGACTGCCTGCTCGCTTATTAAATTGCTTCATGTCCTTACAATGGATGTTGATCTTCATATTTTATTGAAAAAAGTAGCGAGATTGTCATATTTTCCTTGTGTATCGGCTTTTTTGTTATTGAGAATGAAGAGTAAGTCGCTCTTCTGATCATGAATGACGGTCGACTCAAAACTTGATGAGCGCAACAAGGTACTGGCCACTCACAATGTCAATATGTTGCTTTGTCGCCAAGCAACAATGTCGCTATATTGCGTCCTCGCTATGTCACTTTGTCGCCATGTGGTCTAGTCGCCGTGTCACCAATGCACACTTGTCTCTAGGAGCTTAGTATGTCAAGTAAAAAGTCACTAATTTCTAATACCCAAGACACAAGACTTCGAATATTCTGTGTTAAAAATATAAAATATCACACAACTCTACCAGTAATTTATTCTTTTAACTCTACATTTTACAAACAGTTTTAAAAACTGGGTGACTATATCGAATACCATCTTACTCTACCAACTATACTCCACATTACATTTAAACAACAAAAACTGTCAATGAACTTACAAAATCTCTTAAAACACCTCCCTCTATTGACTCTACACAACAGTAAATAGCCCACAAACAGCGACTCTACCTAATATTTCAGCGTGCGATAGCGCCGTGTAAATTACCGCGCGAGATTGATAGCGAGCTCTGAGCGGTACAATTGATTGATAAGTTCCAAACGGCGCATTAGGCCGCGACTGGCTCTATGTTTCCTGCCGCAGCCTGAATTAGTCCACAACCGGCTCTATCACTCTACTTGCTTGATTTACATTCAATTGTCTACTGTTTAGAAACTGTTTTGTATAAGCCTCAAGCTTCCGAAGGGAAAGCAATGGAGCTTTTTCTTTTGTTTTTCAAATTACAATTTTTTAAATACTGGTATCAAGAAGTCATAATAGGTCCTTTGTATCCGCCTGAATAACAATACATAGTGATGGGAATACTGCCATACTCACGCATGAAACTGTGTAGAGATTTGAGTTCATAGATACAACCAGGCCGGCAAAATAATATTTAACAACGAGAGATTATCATCATGGCTATATTGCATCCATTGTTGATTTTTGTTGTTAATTCCGAATTAATACTTTAAAATTCTTCTAAAACCAAACAACATGATCTTAATTGAAATATATTGTATGTATAATTGTATTATATTGTAACCGGGGAAAAATAACAGGTCGTTCTATTTTACCCAATTCCGAAAGAGTTTTAATATGGGTTAAGACATTATCTTTAGTACAGCAGGTGCGCAAAGATAATGAATGTAGATATGCGAGCAGATTTGCATTTTTAACGCCAGTTCAACTTGCAAGTGAGATTATGTATAATGCTGAACTAGTAACTGCATACAGTTTTTTTGCAGCACAGGTACAATGAATATAATAATATACATTTATGCTGGTGGTAGGTCTCTCATGGGTATGTCAAGGCCGTCTGGGTAGGTACTACCGTAATGTTTATTTCTCCCGCCAAACAGCAGTGTAAATGCAATGTTGTGTTCCGGTTTGAAGGACATAACCAGAGTAACTACTGGACATAATGAGACTTAGCATCTTATGTCTCTGGATGTCGAGCGCAGTGGAATGCCAAGCATTGCTTTGTAATTCATGGTGTTGTTTGGTTTTGCTGATGTCCATGAGCATTGGTATCGCTCACCATCAGGCGAATGGCATGCTCGTCTTGCCATTCATTGCAAAAACAAAAATACATTATATACATCTTATTGATCCCATAATCATCATCATCATCATCATCATCACCACCACCACCATCATCATCATCATCATCATCATCATCATCATCATCATCATCATCATCATCATCATCATCATCATCATCATCATCATCATCATCATCATCATGGCCTCTAAAGCCTCGAGGTCCGCTATTAAACGTGAGTGCGAATGATCTTACAATCGAAGATGCCATAATTCCAGTGGAGTATTCAAGATTGAGCACAAAAGCTGACCTTGGCACTGGCGGGATAACGTCCATTAAAAAGAAAGAAAAGGCCAACGTAATGTGCAAACGGCCTATAGGTTATAAGGTATTGGTTGAGGATAAGTCAAGCACGTTTTAATATCTTTATAGATAGATTAACAAGCTAATTAAAGCGGAGGCAATAGGTTTTTGTAATTCAAACTTACCTTCTGTGCCTCAGTAACACCAAAAAATATAAGGATTAACTGTGAAAAAAACGATTGAAGTAAAACTATTTAAAGAATTTAAAAATTATACTTAAATGACTTACAAAGTTTTGAACGAAATTTAAAGTCATAAAATTGTCATTACGTTAAGAAACGCATACACGAAAATACAATAACAAAAGCATTTAAATATTTCAAGTATAAAATCAAGTTCTACGCCTAAATCACTTTCTTATCAAGTTGTTACAAAACCAATTTAAACTTTACACAGCGTCTAAAGAGTTACCCCATTTGTGGATATCTCCGAGCGGCGTAATGGAGATGTGTGTTTGTTTACATTAACTTGCGAACCCTCCGCCATTACTAACATTAGCCTGTAGTGTCTAGTCCTACGTTAAATTACGTTCCTTATAAAGTCTCACAACATTCCTGAGGTCTCATCCACTACCTTCAGCTCGTCGCTCCACCGGCCCGCGCGTTACACACTACGCTCCCTGTAACGTGCTCTCACAACACTCGCTCCTGAGCACTCATCCACTACCTTCAGCTCGTCGCTCCACCGGCCCGCGCGTCACTCACTACGCTCCCTGTACGTGCTCTCACAACACTCGCTCCTGAGCTCTCATCCACTACCTTCAGCTCGTCGCTCCACCGGCCCGCGCGTCACTCACTACGCTCCCTGTACGTGCTCTCACAACACTCGCTCCTGAGCTCTCATCCACTACCTTCAGCTCGTCGCTACACCGGCCCGCGCGTCACACACTACGCTCCCTGTACGTGCTCTCACAACACTCGCTCCTGAGCTCTCATCCACTACCTTCAGCTCGTCGCTACACCGGCCCGCACATCACTCACTGCTCTCCTTGTACGTGCTCTCACAACACTTGCTCCTGAGATCTCATCCAGTACGTTGATTCCACTTTCAGCAGCTCTTAGGAATCTGCTTCTAATGAATATAATTAAATTTAATAAGCCTGCGACTGTTATCGCAAGCTATTGTTTGTTCCATTTATTTTGGCAAATTAATTGAGAGAGCAGTTTTAGCTCAAACGTAATGAATAATTCACAAAGTTTCGGTTATATTCTTAATGAAAACAATTTCGGCTATCTTTTGCGGTTAAATATCCTTTATTTTAAAATGAGGTCTGCAACTGTACGACCTTTTGTTATTTGATATAAATCAGTTATATTTGACCCTGTTAGAGGAGGGCCTCGGATAATTGGCTATATTAAGAATGATTTGTGTTGAAGAAATTATTATGAAATAACATTTGATAAAAAGTAATTAGCAACATTATTTTTCACAATGGAACATTATTTTTTACTCTCAAAAATTATGATTCGTTATGTAGTAGAGATCCGGTCTTATGTTACGGATTCAAAAACAATCTTAATAGTAGATTTTTATTAATTAATTCAGAAATTAATATATACTACACAGAAGAACAATTACACTCCTTATAACATAGCATGAGAATTTTTAATAAACTTGAGTGTTCTTGATGCATTTCTATACTCTCACCAAGTTATACAAACTTGATTATTACAGAGAATATAACTAAGACGCTCCAATCTACAGATACCATTTATAGCGTCTCAACTCCAAGACACGAAACTTGAGATAAGCCACTAATAATGTCTTCATCCGGAATTCGAACCCACGTCACTGACACAACTCGCTAACTACACACCCTATAAATAACGCAATAAGCAACACAGGGCCGTATTCAGCGAACAGTCGAAGGGGTCATCAATACGAATCGGAAACCCGGCCATATCCGCATCTGCATATCGATTTGATCACAGCAGATACGGAAAAGATAAATGGTTTGAGGGGTGATTTTCGAGGCGCCATCGAATTTCGCTGTTTCACTATCCCTTATAGGGTGCTCGACCGGAACCGGATAAATCCGGAATAATGTAATCGGACGCCATGGATTCTGGCGTAGTTGATTTATTTTACAGGAGTATAAGTCGGTTGTTACATGTACTATATTTTATCTTTGATAGCAGGGAATTTCATTTAAAAAGGAATAGTGATTAATACGGACATTATTTGATTCTCAAATTAGTTTAAAGTGATAAGTACTACATGTCGAATCTCGTATAAAGAATGTTGTATTCTATTATATTCCATTAAAGTAAAAGCCACTTGTCTGGGCCTTCAGTCAAGAGCACTAGAGGTGCTTTTGTTTGTTTAGTTTAGTAATCTCGTAAATTCCTTTTATATTATTTTAATTTGGGGCAATAATTTCTCTAATCAAAGGATGGTAATCTTTAGCTATTCAAGATTATTAAGCCAGTCTGGTATATACCCTATACGAATATCTTGCCACAACTTTTGGGATCTCCAGCGATCTTATTCTCCAAACAAAAGAGCAAAACTTCTACACGTCTGTTTTTGGTGTAACCGTAAAAGTTTATAATTTTTATCTCCTAACTCAATTTTATTTATTATCCTCATATATTGTTTGACTCTTGAGTCACTGAGTAAGTTGCACTGTGGCCTGAAATATGAAAGTTGTGCCTGTGGGCCCGTACAATTTGATATATGAGGAAAAGTGAGAGGGCTTTAAATATGCACTCAGATATAATAGACCAATTGATAAATGGTAGGGACTTGTCACAGGCAGTCTTAAGAACAACACGAATGGGTAGGTCGGTTTGATCAGTACATAGGTACCACATTACACCGCACAAGAAAATGGTGTGAAGCAACCGCTTTACCGTCTTGTTTCTTTTGGAAAAGATATCCTACTCTAATGATCGTAAAAAGATACTTAAGGACTACCATGAATTGAAAATACAACTTCCCGTTTTGCTACATGTTATAAGTGTTCTTATCTGTATTTTTTGTATTGTCTTCACAAAGACGCTAAACTATTACTTATAGTAATTGGAAGAAGACCCCCGTGGTCGACATAATTACGAGTATACTTTTCTAATTAGGACCGAGTTATTAAGAAGATTAATTACAAACGATGTAACATATTGCATATTACTAATGGTAATATAGTTCTAATTTAGTGGTCTTATTTAATTCACAATATCATAAGTGACAATATATTATGTACTGTCCATATGCATATTTCAGCATTATCATATAAATTTACTCACAAAAGCCAGTTCTCACTGTCACTGAATAGTGTTTCCAAAATGGCTGCCATTAACTGTAACGAGCTCAAATGTGATGCATAGCAAGATAATAATTGAAATGGCCCTCATACATTTAATGCATTCAGCTCGGTGTGATAAGCACTCGACATTATAATGATGATTTAATCTACCCTCTGAGAATTATGCTCTGGGTATATATTATTTATTGACTTATATATTTATACACTACACGTGTGTGGATCACGAGTCTACTGCACTACATAACAGCACTCGGCTATACGCCGCGTCAGTGACAGCGCGGAGAGCGCTCGTCTACTGCACTACATAACAGCACTCAGCTAGACGCCGCGCCGCATCGGTGACAGCGAGAAGATCGCTCGTCTATGACACTGAACAAATTAAACAGAACTTTTAGTCAGGCACAAAGCCTGTCTAATTACTATCTAAATAAAAAGTCGGATTAAAAAAGGCGGATTCTTTACTGTCGCATTAATAATAAAGCGTGACTTTTCGCCTAAAAAATTAGGTAGCCGACGGTCCCTAATAACATAAATAAAAAGGCCATAAAACGACTATGAATGTCGCTTCTTGTGTCTTTAACATCAGGCTTCATGAGCTGAGCGGTAGCGAAAGCGGAAGCGATATCGTTTTTGTTGAAGAAAACTAGATTGTGGTTATATTTTAGTCTTAAAGAGTATAAAGTCTTGAAGTAACTGTTGCTGTCGCGGTTTTATTCGTTGAGCGATAGAGACAATATTTATTAACTGTTCTGTGATACCTGTGCCTTCTTTATTTATCTTCCCTTTTTAAATTGCATTATTTAAGTTTCTCATTTCATTTTCTCAGTCGGGTCGCGTTGGATCCGGCAGTAAGCCTAAAATTACGGGACGTTTTCGGAAATACTCATGGTCGTTATTTAATCAATTGGACCCAAAACAAGCCCACTGAGTACTATTCGCTGGATATACTCAGAATTGGGTCGCGTCGCGTAGTTTCCAGTGGTAATGGAAGCCCACTGAGTTTGTTTCGCCGGGTCTTCTCAGCCAGGGCCGCGTTAGATCCGGTGGTAACATTAAACCGCTACGCACCGCTTTAATTTAATACTTATGGTCCACTTAGACATCATAATGTATCATAATGTATTTCCTAAGGGAAAAAAATTACCATATAATACTAATAAGTAATATAATACTTAATATAATAAAATTAATATAAAAATTACAACGAATATCTTGTAAATAGAAAATAAGTACTATGTGTATTGACTTGTCATAAGAGCTATTTAATTGCCTACGTGACCAATAAACGAATTTCATTTCATTTCATTTCAATTTCATTTCATTTCATTTCAATTTCATTTCATTTCATAAGCCTGAAAAGGCTCCGACGATCAATTGTAGCAAAACATCAATTGTCAACAACGTACTCAATCATACAATGCCGAGATTGTATCAGCATTGTATAATGAAGATTTTGATTATCAGGATACATTAGAAACTCCCTGCAAGATTGAATAGAAGGTGAGGAAGGTAAATTGGATTCAAATAGAAATTTTTTTCGTTTTTTTTTAATTGCTGTCTATGGCGAGACGAGCATTCCATTCGCCTGATGGTAAGCGATACGACCGCTCATGGACAGTAGCAACACCATGAATTACAAACCAATGAGGCATTCCACTATTCCAGATTCGTGGAGATATTGATGCCTTGACGAGTATTAAACCTACGCCACCATACCGACTTTTTAGATGGTATGGTGTGCCAACCTTCCAGCATTTAAGACTGCAATGCAATTCAAAGTCACAAGCTCTCACAAAGCTACTAGGCATTGCTAAGTCGTACAGTTAGTCCTTAAATGAAAATGTCAAGTCTAAGTTTTAAAATCTCACACTTGCAGGCGCAATTGAAATTCTGGAGGTTCGGGAGCACTTAATTTTTCAACGAATTTTGGCTTCGGTCCAAAGTGTGAAGTGTTTCTCTAGGAAAAATGGTCCACATATTCATTGTGATATTTTGAGTTGATGTATTTGTTATTTTTTTTATTATCTAGAATCATTACAGAGATGTTTCGCTAGCCTGATCCTGCCTACATGTTTATAAATAAGAAGAAAAAGAGTTGTGAAGTTTTTTTTTACTTTAAGTGAAATAAAGAACTGCGCTCGATACCGATATATGGTGCTAACGGCCGCGCTCTGAGTCGTTTAATGTCAATTAAATCGTTCCTTAGTATAGATTATCTTTGTAAAATCTACACTAAGTAATTATTTAATTGACATTAAATATCTCTGAGTAAGGCAGTAAGTTTCTTAGGGCATACTTAAATCTTTCGTATGAGTATAATCGCATGTGAGAAGCCTATATCAATTTAGCCTTGGAGTTCTTGTGGCTAAAAAGGGAGTGAGTGGTTCTCAGATATTCGTATATAAGCGCTATGTTTTTTATCATTAAAGCAAATTGATGGCTTTGACTGATAAATTTTACTAGTGGTAGGTCTCTCATATGTAAAAGGCCGTCTGGGTAGGTACCACCGCAATGTCTATTTCTCTCGCCAAACAGCAGTGTAAATGCACTGTTGTGTTCCGGTTTGAAGGATATTGTAGCCAAAGTAACTATCGGACATAATGAGACTTAACATCTTATGTCATAGGACGGCGACCGCAGTGAAATGCAAAGCATTGCTTTGTAATATGGTGTTTGGTTTTTCTACTGTCCATAAGCGGTCGTATCGCTTATCATCAGGCGAATGGCATGCTTGTCTCTCCATTTATTTCAATAAAAGACTTATAAATAAAAGTCGCTTGACCAATGTGTCCTCACCCACAAACGTCTATGGTAATCGGGTCACGCGGCGTCCTAATGACTGTCTCATTAAACGCTCTTAAGGGCATCACTTCTGGCTGCGATTGTACCTGCCGCTAATCTACACTAATTGTTATTGCTGTAGATTGCTGAAGGTTTTTTATATGATGCTTTTAAGATGGTTTTGGAGATCGGTAATTGAGTTTTCGGTAAAGGTACTGGCAGATACATACATAAACGTCACGCCTGTGTCACATAGGGGTAGGCAGAGACTATGGATCTCCACTTTGCTCGATCTTGACGACTACTTTCGCTTCGGCTACTGTCACCAATCTCTTAATTACCTAGGTAAGGGCCAGGTTAAAAGTACCCTGAACCAACAAGAATGCATGAAGAGATTGATGAAAGTGGACTACCAAGTACGTTCTTGATTAATTTAATAATGAGGATCTACATTCTCTCTCTCGTCAGACAAAAGAAGGCTCCTGGTGACCTTTCGTCTAAATTAATTGCATTAAATTTAATAGTACATTTGCTATTCGACCTAAATTGCTAAAGATTGTTGAAGATTGTTGTTTTGAAAGGAAACAGTGGTGGTTTCTAGTATCTCTTCATTTAGGTTACTGATTATAAGTTTTTTGTATGTAAAAAACGAGAAATTGAGATCCACTGGATTTTAAATTATTTTCTGAGGTTTTGTTATTTACTTTTTGGGTTTTGAATAGTAGTAAACAAGTAGTTCAAGCTCTTTTTAGAAGTCTTTACATTAAATACAGCCGTGAAATTCTAGTATTCTAAAATAGATTGTACATTAAAATAATTCTACTAATACTACCTACAACACTAAACTTCAAAGATAATTTATTAAAGTTTATTTTTCACCCCTCTTGTTTTGCCAGCTTCTCTGAAGGAGTACAAACTAAGCGACTTTGTAGTTAAATAAAGCAACAAAAGTTAGTAAAAGTTGACTTTAAACTAGATTACATTTACGACGCCCATCTTAGATGCTAAAATAACAGATTTTTCAGCGCTCTTAAAGAACCCTGGCACCAATTTAAAGAATCCCGACGGACAAGCAGGAATATTAGGAGATTACTTGGGACACTACTCTGAAATCACACAAAAATAAGTGCAGTGCAGTGTGATTTTTCAATCACTTTGTCAGTTTATCAGCAGAACTTGACTGTAAATCTGAGGTCTTTATTTTGATTTTTAAGCCGAACAAATTAATACTTTCATATTATCATGTCTCCTGAAAGTGGAGGCAGCTTACTTTGTCAGAAAAAATCCGTATACATTCTATCTTCCAAACAACTAAAACGTTCTAAATACCTCAATAATTATAGCCTAAACCATCTCAATCGAACTCTCAGTTGTAGTTCAGATTCTTGTGCACACCATTAGACGATTATATGCTTTGACAGTACATTAAATGATGCCACATCAATTTAGCAAAAATATAAATTTCATAGTAGACACCCGTACCATGTCTTAAACAAAATTCTCAAGCAGATAACGGATGAAATGCCTAAATTCAGTAAACTGGACTTGATTAACGCTGGGCTAGCAGTCCCATGAATAATAACTTTGTTATGTGAACTAGTTGTTTCTCGTGGCTGCACTCGCGTGAAAACTTAGACTGAAATCTAGTTATTGTTATCCTAGTGGTATTTTCCGAGATTTTCGCGTACAAAATTCAGCGCTTTATCGTGTATTGATATTTATAAACAAAAAGTATTTTCATAATTAAAAGTCTTCAAATGTATATATGAAAAACAAAAAGGCGAACACAGTAATATTCGAAATAAAAATCGGACATCAAAAGCGTATCATAAAGAAATAATGGCGCAAAACGTCCATCATTGGTAGAAATTAAAGAAATTGATGCAGGATTTTTCGTGAAAAAGAAATCAACGACTGCGAGTCTAAGAAAGGTCCCGTGTTTAAGGGCAGGTGTGGTGAATATGTTATTGGATTTTGTGGGACATTATTTTTTTATTTTAATTGGAAAATAATACACTGTAGAGCTGTGTGATCTTTAAGATTTCCTAATAATTCCAAGATATAATTTATTAAATTTGAATGTAATTATTAATTTGTACCTTTGAATGTTATAATAATTTAAGGAATACCTTTATGATTAACAATTAACAACAAGTAGTTTTTTCTGAATGTAAGGCATACATGTATCCAAGGTTTCACGATAATCGGTTAAGTAGTTAAGGCATGAAAGGTTAACGAGCAAACTAACTCACATTCGCTTCAATAATATTATTAGTAACTAGCAGTTCGGCCCGGCTTCGCCCGGGTGCAGATAATTTTTGAGTCTAGTCCAAAACAACAACATATTACAGTTTTCGCAACGCACACGATGTAAATAATATTGTAGGTAATTTATTTACATCTTGGGTTACATTTTTGGAGTTTTAATAAGGATCCCTTACTATTTTGAAATGATAGTGTAACTACCCAACAGTGTTAGAATTTTTCATTTCAGTTCAGTAGTTTCGGAACCTATTCAATGCAAACAAACAAACAATCAAATATTTCCTCTTTTTAATATTATAGTATAGAAGATCATAACTTTTTGTGACATAATACTACGCAGCTTGATTAAATGTACATACATACATAAACTCACGTCTTTATCCCAGAAGGGGTAGGCAGAGGCGCCACCAGGACACCCACATTTCGCCTTGTAAGTTCCGTCCCATGATGTGATAGGGGGCGCTGATGTGATAGCCTATCGCCATATCGGGCACGAATTCCTGACTCAGGGCTGATAATGAATAGAAAAACCCAATATCACTATGCCCGACCCGGGATTCGAACCCGAGACCTCACCTTTGTAGTCATACCGTAGTACAACTACGCCACCGAGGCAGTCACTTGATCAAATGTTTTATTTTATCTGTTATTTTTACGACCGGATGTTACAATATATTTGCGCAGTTTGTGTTGCGAATGCGATATGCATCTGGTGAACCATATGGCTAATAATATTTTATTGTGCTGATATTTTGATTTTATTCAGACACACATGAGTTTTATAATAATAAATACACCCAACAGCCTCATAGATAATCCTGAAACCACAAATTGCTGTGGGGTCACCTGAGTGTTAGCAGTATTCCCCTGATTATAGACTCGAATATTAATACGAGTCTTCAATCAGAAACTACGAGAGTTTTCGTTCTCACGAGTACTTGTAGAAATATTCGTAGATCATACCGAATCTGACTGCGCTTTTGACAAACATACATAAACTCACGCCTTTATCCCCGAAGGGTAGGCAGAGGTGCCATCAGGACACCCACATTTCGCTTGTATGTTCCGTCCCACCATGTGATAGGGGGCGAGCCTATCGCCATATCGAGCACAAATTCCTGACTCCGGACTGATAATGAATAGAAAAATCCAATATCACTTTGCCCGACCCGGGACTCGAACCCGAGACCTCATCTTTGTAACCGTACCGGAATACAACTACGCCACCGAGGCAGTCGAAGCGGTGCGGTTGCGCTTTTGATATTGTCAAAAAATAATGCAATTATTTCCAAGAATATTAACTCCAAAGAAAAATGTAGTATCTTTTGTCCTTAAATATCGAAAACTAAACAGTACATAAATGACAGTCACCCTACACCTTAACTACGTCAGCGGCAAACTTTTCATTGGGAAAAAATCTTTTAGAAATTTCGCTTAACTTAAAATGTCGCTTTTTGTGATCAAGATTCTATCGCGTTGTATAGCTTTGTATATTAATGATTGGTCGTCGAATAGGTTGTATTTTCGTGGATATCGTGACATCAAATTTCAGTGCAGGGCACGGGCTTCCTCTACAATCGATAGTACGATTGAGATGGGTAGTCATATAGTCTACCGCGCTGGCCTAGTGCGGGTTGGCGGACTTTTCATATCATAGAGATTCTCAACAATCGCTATGGTATGCAGGTTTCCTCACGATCTTTTGGTTCACAGTTATAGTGCGTGGTAATTAACTATCAATACAAACATTACTCCGAAAAGTCACAAGTGTCCTGGGCTTTGAACCCGCAACTACCGTGAACATGTTCAACCGCATCTGGTCCGTTAATAGGTCACAACGCCAAAAGTCTAAAAAAGGTTGAAATAAATATAATAAATTAATAAAATTTATTTCATATGCTGCGTCACCCATCCCCTAAACTTGGCGACGTCGGTATACAGCCCGTAATAGTTAGGATTGCATATGGGTCCGTCTCTCCTCGCCACGCTCATGGACACTATGCCCCGGACGTACCAAGCGCCGGGAGCGTCCGGCGAGGCGTCCCCGGACGTGTCCGGGACAAAGATGACGAATCCGCCGCCACTGTCGCCGTTGCAGGCTGATGTTCCTGAAATGATGATTGTTTTTTAGATGATAGTGCTGATGTATTTTACTGATTTTTTTAGTGCTGAGATATAGAAAGTTATTTGTATATCTTAGTCTCTCACACGTGAGAGGCCGCCTGGGTAGGGGCGGCCGCGAACGTCTAACTAAAACCCCATGAAATTATCAAAGAAAAACACAATTACCATTAGTATATCCAGCACAGAACTTATGCTCATTAAGCAATGTAGAATAGAAGAGAGGGTTGCTCTTGATGCAAGTAGATTCTGATACTTTAGGCAACCTTACTTGCTGGAGTTGAGGTGACAGGGTATCTGTGCTGTCGAAGCCCCAGCCGACAACCTGGAAATGATCATAATAATTCAACCTACACAGGGTATATCCAGAATGCGTCCGAAAATGAAGCCAGGCGGTAATACTAGTAACTATAACGGTGAAGTGAAAACACCGTGAAGAAACCTGCATACTATAGCGATTTGTAATAATTTATATGGTATGTGGACTATATGGCCTAACCACTCTCAATCGATTCCCTCGATTGTAGAGTAGGCTCGTGCCCTGCAGTGGGACGTATATGGGCTGATATAGAAGAAGTATAGATATGGTATGTAAAGTCCGCTAACCCGGTCTAGGTCACTAGGCAGCGTAGTGGACTATATGGCCTAACCCCTCTCAATCTTATTCTAGATTGTAGAGGAAGGTTGTACCCTGCAGTGAGACGTGTGTGGGCTGATACAGGTAGTATTAGTGACTTCGAAAAAAGAGACATTTTTTTGTAGTTTTTTACTTATAGTCTTATTTAGGTGGTATCTATATACATAGTTTTCCGAAAATAATAACGTACTACTTTTTATTTTCAAAGACAGAATGATACGCAAGGGCTTAAATAAAAAAAACTCGCTTTTTTGCGAAAATTTTAGTTGCATTGTGTTTGTAATCACCATTTTACCACCCAGACACGACAATAAGTAAAATGACAAAGAAAAAAATTACGATTTTCTTTTGAAAATTTTTAGTTGCATTGTGTATGAAGTCCTTGGCTTCGTTTTCGGTCGCAGTCTTGATATACCCAGTAATAAATTAAAATGAATAGTGTATGTTATAAACCATATTAATTCTAAGCAATAATAATTTGTTAATTTTGAAGGTATCGAAATCCTTATATGAATCTTATAGTAGCAGTCATTTATAAAATCTTCGGCAACATTTACATCATAGCATCAAATCAATTATTATTTATTTTATGTTTAGCAAAAGCAATACAATTTACGAACTTGGCGGAAAAAGTTATATTATACTGCAAAACCAAAAGACCCATAACTATTACAGCTTTAAATGCCTGCATTAAGGCTCTATTTTACATTATTTAGTAAAAAAATACTTACAGTTCCATAAATCTTTCCGTGCGGCAGCCTCTTATAGGCGTCGATATTCCACAAGCAAGCTGGTTGCACGTACTCATCAAATACCGCCTCAGATTTGAGTCTTAATAGGGCTATATCGTCATTCAAATGGCGGTTTTCAAATTTATCATGGACTATTATGTCTTGTACCTGCAAAGTTTAATTCAAATTAAATAAGTTAATTTTATTTAGCTTCGATTGCCTCGGTGGCGTAGTTGTACTACGGTACTGTTACAAGGCTGAGGTCTCGGGTTCGAATCCCGGGTCGGGCAAAGTGATATTGTACTTTTCTATTCATTATTTATCAGCCCCAAGTCGGGAATTTGTGCCCGATATGGCGATAGGCTCGCCCCCTATCACACCGTGGGACGGAGCATGCAGGGCGAAGTGTGGGTGTCCTGGTGGCCCCTCTGCCTGTCCCTTCGGGGATGAAGGCGTGAGGTTATGTATGTATATACCGGGTATATCAAGACCGCGACCGAAAACGAAGCCGTGTGGTAGTTTTAGTGGTTATAGACACAATGCAACCAAATATTTCGCAAAATAACCGATAGATTATTTTTTGCAATATTTTAAAAATCATCGTTTTTAGGTGGTAAATCCTTAGTTTTTGCGAAAATAGTAATTTAAATCCTTACGTACCATTGCGTCTTTAAAAATAAAAATGTGTACATCATTATTTTGGAAAAAAATATGTATTTTTCACCCAAATACGACGATAATAAAAAAAATTACATAAAAAATATCGATTTTTTTTGCGAAATTTTTAGTTGCTTTGTGTCTGAAGTCACTAATACTACCACCTGGCTTCGTTTTCGGTCGCGGTCTTGAGATACCCTGTATTTAAATATGTAAATTAATAAATTCACACGACAGTCACATTCAAAGTCCTGTAGTCCTAACACCCAGACCGAAACAATTTGGATCATACAAATATTTGTCTCGGTGCAGGGACCGAACCCGCGACCTCTTGATTACCTAAACCAACTGCACCACGGTTATAAATTTATGTCTTTGTTACTGAAAGGGTATACAGGTGTTACTATTGAAGATGGGTCAAAATCCTGATACATTTTTCCAATCAAAAAAGTCAGACAAAATAGATATCGCGAAATCTATCAAATAATAAATGACTTCAACAATATTAAGGAAGTCAAATTTTAACTGGTGGTAATTATTGAAATAAAACTATTTTATACGGATTTTATCGCGATTTGGTTTAATTTTTACATTTTTTAACTTCCCGACGTTTCGATATATGTAAAATAGTTTTATTTCAATGTGTAACATTCGCGTAAATCTAAGAAACCATTATGGTGGTAATTAATTTTTAAAATCAAATTTTAAGTCCGTAATTCTTCTGCAAACGAATGGTCCCAAAGAAGTCTTTGATGTTAATAGTTTTAAATTATCAAAAGATAACAAGGACAATTTTGGTTTCCAATCCTAGAATTAATTTATTTAATTTAATAAACATCTTATTCGTAGAACTCAAGACCCTCAAAGGGAATTGTTCAAATAATTTAAGTGAGGAAATTAGCTCGGCTTTACATTACTTCTTTAGAACTCGAAAGCCTGGCTTCTCTATTTTAATGATGTACTAGAGTAAAGAACCTTAATTTGCCATGCAGTAACTTGCTGGTAGTAAGATATTTTTAATTTGTATCCAAAAGAAAACACATAAAGAGCGTGGTTCATTTTTTATTTAGACTATGTCTCGGAACAGATCGACATAATTTTGTCGAGATGGTTACCACAACTCTGTATTGGATATTGGTATTCGCCTGGATACCTACAACGGTCGAAGTAACAAGTTAGTGTGTCACGTTCCGGGACCTACCTAATGATCTGTATCTATACCTGTTTTTATATCAGCCCATATACGTCCCACTGCTGGGCACGGGCCTCCTCTACAATCGAGAGTTCGATTGAGAGGGGTAACCTCATATAGTCCACCATGCTGACTTTACATACCACAAAAATTCTTACAAAACGCTATAGTATGCTAGTTTCCTCACGATGTTTTACTTCACCGTTAGCCTATGTACATTGGGATCCAATCAGACCGGCATAATTGTAGCAATTGTTTAGAAATAACCATTCCTCAGTAGATGCTACCATAAGGTGCATCACTTGGCAGTAAAAAGAAAGATTACCTCTCTCTCCTGTGTAGTTGTATCACCTCCTAGTAAATTATATTTCCCTAGTACCACGCTGAGAGTCGAAGAGGTGCGTGGTACTCCTCGGATCGTCACGCAGTGGGCCGCTGAAAAGAACGATTATTTAAATGATATAAAGGAGAATGGAATAAAACATGCTACGTGTTGAGTTGCGAAAACGGGAGTAAGAAATATATTTTTAACTCAATAGACAAATAAACTATTAAAGAAAGGAAAAATACGGAGTCCTCGAAATCGACGAGCGTGTATGAAGAGATAAATGACAGTTGATGAAGCGAAAGAGGCATGTATAGACCGTAGCACTTGGCGCTCAAAAGTCTCTGCCTCCCCCAATGGAACATATGCGTGAGTTTATGTATGTATGTTTATGAGACAAATAATTTTATTTAAGATGATCATATCATAATCATCTTCTCTTACTACAGAAAGCGAACTGTTGAACATAGGTAAAGCAGCATAAATGTAACTACTTGATATCTATAACATTCTATGTCAAAATGTCAGGTAGAAATTTCCAGTCTCGGGCAACTCATTTCGGTTTTTATGAATGACCGACTAAGGCCAGCTATTTTCTTTTTGGCTGCTTCCTTAAGTTTGTATGGCATATAGGAGGCGATGGAGCCATCTTACCCTAAATGCTTTAGCAATCTAACTCTGGGATTCCTAGCAATCACGCTCGAGAAAGCTTTATTTCAAACTCTATATATTAGCTTCTCAACATTTTAAGCACATACCAGTAAGCACCATAGTTTTCGACAACAAGGTCCCTCCACAGATATAGGTCAAAGAGGACCTATCAAGGACATAAAGGGCGGCGTGCCAGGGCCAGTCTCCTGGCTTCGTCGGCTGTCCATTCACAATGAGACCTGTGTGGGACACCTGACGCCTACCGCACGAAGTGTCCACCACATTCGGTTTACTCTCTGCTGTGTTCTTGTAACCTTGGATGTAGCTGTCTAGGTAGCCCTGAAAGGATTGCAAGATTTATTTTAATCTTAAGTCTTCAAATGTTGGTAAACTTCTTCTTTGACAGCCTCTGTTGCGAAGTTGGTTAGACGCCGGCTAAGAAACGAGAGGCCGCGGGTTCGATCCCCGCACCGAGATAAATGTTTGTGAGATCCACAAGTATTTGTCTCGGGTCTGGGTTTTTGCGAGAACGAAAAGTCTCTCGTAATTTCTGATACCCACGACACAAGACTTAATTGATCTTAATGTGGGGTCAGGACTATGTATGTGACTGTTGGATGTATTTATTTGTTATTTAGCATTATTATTCTTTTCTTACTTTTTATAGGAAGATATTTGTCGAGATCCCCTTCTTATACATCAGAGAGGGTGGTAAAGTAAGGTATTTATCTCTTGACTTTATACTTTTGTCACCTGCTTTACTACTAGGAAAGGTAGAAAGGGGTATGTCAGTGTTATCAGACTTTCAGCCTGAGGCTCATAGATGTTATGGCCGAGCTGGTTGTATCCAACTAAAACCTCTTTTTAACCGTACGCACTTTAGGAGCGGATCTAGATAATACAATTCCTGCTTTAATCCTAATCCAACGTATAATCAACGCAACATGATATGCGTGTTGTAGACTGATTTGAATATTAAATTTCGATCAATGGGATGACATCATATCTTTCAAGAAATACGTAGCTTAATACAAATCATGTTGATTTACACAAGGATTATTTGAGCATTAATTAATAAATAATCATAATAAGTAAATGCGCCTAAAAGTCACTTTTTTTATTCTGGCATGGCACAGTAAGTGCGTTGCAACTGGTGGTAAGTGCTAATGCCGTCTAGATCGTGTATCGATGGCAGTCTCATAATACCATTTGATACATACATTTTCCTGACCCCACACTAAGATCGAGTCTTGTGATGTAGATGTCAGAAACTACGAGAGACATTCAGTCTCACAAACACTCAGAGCCGAAACAATTACCTGTGGTTCACACAAATATTAGTCTGGGTGTGGGGATCGAACCCGTGGCTTCTCATTTCGCAACCTTGATCAACCTTGACCTTGAAACTTACACCCTGTTTATGAAAATTGGTTGATTCACTTACAGTTTTCGCATCCTTGCAATACTCCACTGTGTTGACTACAAGGCTTTTCAAGTACGGTACAACCCGTTCAGTGGTTCCTTTAACTTTTAATCCAAGTCCATCTCCGTCCTTGAAGAAATTGACGTCGAAAACCCCAATTTCGGCATTGTCAGTAATTCTTGCAGCAATTTTGTCAGATTCGTAGGAAGTCTGGAATAAAATACATTTCATACATAAAAAAACTCACGCCTCTTTCTCAGAAAAGGTAGGCAGAGGTGGCGAAAAACCTGGTAACAACCAGGTCACCCAAATTTCGCCTAGTGGGTTCCGTCCCACGATGTGATAGGGGGCGAGCCTATCGCCATATTGGGCTCAAATTTCTGACTCCAGGCTGATAATTAATTAATAGAAAAAACCAATATCACTTCGGCCATCCCGGGATTCAAACCCAAGACCTCAGCTTTGTAACCGTACCGTAGTACAACTGCGCCACCGAGGCAGTCACATGGCAGGCATAAAAAAAAACATTTATTATATGCAGAATGTAATGTAATATAATGCAGAAGTCACTAGATAATCTCCTTCTGTCTGTCTTTGTAAGATACTTGCATGGGATCGGCGTCGATTTACTTTTTATTTAAACTTGATCGTAATCCGTGTTTCCTCTCCAGCGGCAGTTTTACAGCTTAATGGTGAGCTATAAACACCATCTTCTTCAGGAAGAAGTCCACTGCCAAACATTGGCCTTCTTAAAAATTAACATGCAACGTGCACCTCTCTTAATACGCGCCAGAGTGGCAGTGACCAATCTGTGATTCTCTCCCTCTAATCACTCTTTTTCTCTCTCCCTATCTATCTCTCTCTTTAGCTACAGGAAATCTACTTCTGAACATTGGCCTCCCCTAAGAATCTCCGTAGTGATCTGTTGGAAACGGCCTGCATCAGGGACATTTATTGGTCGTTTGCTGCTGGGTGGCCTCCACTCTAGAACTTTCTGTCTCAATTGGGCCTCATTTCTCCGCGCTTTATGTCATCAGCTTTTTCAATTGCTAATCCTTTTAATCCATGTTTACCTGAAGTAAAAATTTAAAAAATACTCACTAAAGTAACAACAGCAGCTGCGTCAAACTTCAATCTCATTCTGGAATATGCTGGAAACTTTCCATTTATGAAAAGATTGTACTGATTCTCTTCGCTAGGTGCTAGGCCTGGTTCGAAAGAGACCAGTATGTTCCCCTCACAAGGTTTGACGTGGAGTAATGGGGTCCCGACAAAAGCCCATCCATCTTTGTTTGACTGAGAATGGACGTGTGCTAGTCCTAGTATTATGAGTATTGGTAGCTTCATTTTTTCTGTAATAAATATTATTATATTTTATTTAAGGCCAGGTTAAGACTACGCTGAACCGACGAGAATGCATGAAGAGATTGATGAAAGTAGATAGAGCGAAAGTAATATGTCAAGATCGAGCATAGTGGAGATCCATAGTCTCTGCCTACCCCTATGGGATACAGGCGTGACTTTAATCTATGTTTGTAAATTAATTTATTTTGCATTGATTGTAATGTAATCTCGTATCGTTTTCGTAATAAAGTAGAATTGGCTGACATTCTGAAGATTTAAACAAATTGCTCAATTTGATAATTTGAACAATCAACACATTTGAAGAGTAAATAATATAATTCTTATGGTACAACTGCGTCAAATTGTAATGAGTCACTGTAGTGA
Source organism: Deilephila porcellus (assembly GCA_905220455.2). Lineage (NCBI taxonomy): Eukaryota > Metazoa > Arthropoda > Insecta > Lepidoptera > Sphingidae > Deilephila > Deilephila porcellus. Next base: position 1,486,242 of record LR999995.1, read on the forward strand.
ACCTACATAGACATTTGGCCTCATTTGGCCTTAAAGGTACGGCTTTGCCTTATATAACTTGGTTGAAGTCAAAGTTATAATAAAATGAATTGATACAATTTTACTGGTGGTAGGTCTCTCATATGTGAGAGGCTGTCTGGGTACCACCGCATTGTCTAATAATTCTCCCGTCAAACAACAGTGTAAATGCACTGTGTTACGGTTTGAAGGACATTGTAGCCAGAGTAACTACTGGAAATATTGATACTTAACATCTTATGTCTCAGGATGGGGAGGGCAGTGGAATGCCAATCATTGCTTTGTAATTCATGGTGTTGTTTGGTTTTGCTACTGCCATGAACGTTCGTATCGCTTACCATCAGGCGAATGGCAAGCTGTTCTCGCCATCCAATGCATTAAAAAAAAACTGAAACTATGCTTAAGGCCTTTCAATCAAGCTCCCGATTGTAGAGAAGTCCCGTGCTTAGCAGTGAGCGATAATGGGTTATTCAGATGATGAACATTTAAAAGTATAAATAAATAAAAAAAGAGCAAAGAACCACACTTTCGCATATCATTATTACGATGTTGCCGACTGCGTTGTCACCAGAGTGGGTATTTCCACAAATTCTTTGTTGCAAAGAAGGAAAATGCAATTTAACACTCAGTAACCGGTATTATGTGTACAAATTATTAAATAAACAGTATTTGCTTAAAGATGAATCAGCTGTACATTTTTATTTGTGGTAAAGTGACACTGCATCTAACAAGATGAGTGGTGTTAAATAATGTTATGACTGTATTTTTTTTCAAATATAGTACAATACAACAATAACGAAAGTAAAACAGAAAAGTACTAATTATTATAAGTAAAAAATATTATATATCAACAATAATTATCATTACAATTGTTATTACACTCCTTATAATTTCTGAATAAACTCATTCCAGGCTTAATAATCTATACATTTATTAAATTATGTACATTAAATATCATTAAAATGCAACTTACCTATTTATGAACACATAAAACACTACAAACTAAAATGTATTATTTAAATTCCCGATGCAATAAACATAACCTCACTTGGTAAACACCCATACATTAATACGACATACAGTGGACAAGCGTAAATGCTCTCTGGTAAAACCAGTTTGCGATCTTATTTTTAAAAAGGGGAATAACTTTTCGAATGTTATATCTTTGAGATACATACATAGACTCACGCCTTTTTCCCAGAATGGGTAGGCAGTGGTGCCACCAGGACACCCAAGTTTCGCCTTGTGTTCCGTCCCACGATGTGGCAGGGGGCGGGCCTATCGCCATATCGGGCACAAATTTCTAACTCCGGGCTGATAATAAATAGAAAAATCCAACATCACCCTGCCCGACCCGGGACTTGAACCTGAGACCCCAGCGGTGCAACCACACCGCAGCACAACCACGCAACTGAGACAGTCGTTCTTTGAGATATTCTGTCATCAGTTATCAGCTTATTATTTCTTTTCATCTCGTCTTAGTCCTAATCATCGAATATTTTGTCCCTTTCGAACAACTTCAGAATTCAGTTTGAGCGTAGAAGACAAAACATTCAATAACTAAAATAGGTTTTAAATCTGTATGAATAAGACCGACATACACACACATACATTGAAATAGAACACATAATATCCTCCTTTTTGAAGTCGGTTATGCCAATATATTTCAATATTTATTGATAGCATTTATTCCGAGTATTCAAGATTGTTTTCCTCAAGAGCGACCTTAGATAAACCCGATGCGCGTGACGTCAGACGGAGCAAAACATGTGTTTCTTTTCGTTTTGCAATTCCTAGATTGTGTTTTTAGATATAATAAGAAAGTTTGCTTGTTTATCTTTTACTATGCAAAAAAATAATATGGTGAGAGTGAAATGTCTCAAAAACATCGAGAGTAAAACTGCATACCATAGTGATTTAATAATAATAAATACATCCAATAGTCATATACATAGTCTTGACGCCACACTAAGATCGAGTCTGTCGTGGGTATCAGGAACAGCAAGAGATTTTTCGGTCTCACAAACAAATACTTGCGGTTTACACAAAAATTTGTCTCGGTGCGGGGATCGAACCCGCGACATCTCGTTTCACAGCCGGCATCTAATCAACTGCGCCATGGAGGAATTTGTAAGAATTTCTACGGTATGTAATGTATGTCATCCCGCATTAGGCCAGTGTGGTGAACACATAGGACACACAGAAATATATTGTCCTTTATAATACCCACGACACAACATACGCATATACGTACTTTTTCAAGAAATATATTTATAAATAGAACACCCAATAGTAACATGTCCTGACTCATTAGAAGCTTGTGCTGTTGGTATCAGACACTAAGATAGACACCCACAAAGGCGAAAGTGTGCGAATCTCTCAAATACATGTCTCATTACAGAAAATGTCTTATATCACAGCTAGTTTCATCCAACTGCCTCGGTGGAGTAGTTGTATTACGGTACGGTACAAAGCTGAGGTCTCGGGTTCGAGTCCCGGGTCGGATAAAGTGATATTGGATTTTTCTGTTCATTGTCAGCCCGAAGTCAGGAATTTGTGCCCGATATGGCGATAGGCTCGCCTCCTATCACATCGTGGTACGGAACAAACAAGGCGAAATGTGGGTGTCCTGGTGGCGCCTCTGCCTACCCCTTCGGGGATAAAGGCGGGAGTTTATGTATGTATGTATGTTTCTTAACTAACTATCGTACAACTTTCCTAAAGAAATGTTCTTAGAATTTTATTAACTCGCTGAAAATATATCAAATCAGCAGGGAAACCCTTCATTCTTGCTTTACCAATAGTCACGATTTATAAATGCCATTATATTTTTACTTCTCAGAATTAAGTGACGCGTCTGGAGAAGCCGGGTTTCAATTTATTTCTCGTTTAGATTCCAAAAAATAATACACAAAGAACTTGGAAACCACAGCTCAGTAGCTAAAATAATAAAGTTGTACACATAGTTCAACAAGTTTGTTTTAATCCCAAGATAATATAATATGTATACGTATAAGTAAAGCGATGTCGGCTCCATATTCCTATCTTGGGAAACTTATGTAAGATTTATTTATTATTATTTATTAAAATCTTTAATGTACACAATTACAAATGAAAATACACAATACAGAAACAAAAAATTAAAATAAAAGTACAAATGGCGGTCTTATCGCTCTACAGCAATGTCTTACAGACAACCATGGGATGGATTTAAAAGAAGTAGAGAGAGAGAGCAGTGTAACAAATAAATAATTAAAGCTTAATAATAGAAATTAAACATATTACATAAATACACAAACATAATATACATACATGAAATATAAATACATATATAAATAAATATTATATTATGTCTAAATATATACATATATATTTAATTATGAATAAAACATATATACTTAAAATTTACTCATTATTATTCGCACACAAGCGGATTGCCAAACCTAGGCATGGAATCCAAGACCACATGGTTTATAAACTATACATTCTGCCATTAGATCAATGCGGCATTTTCTGAAGCAAAAATATCACAAAAACTGGATAACGGGATCTCGAAAATGAATTAAGGACCTTATGGTTCATACTCAATACTTTTTGCAAATAGACCTTATAGGCGACTAAAAATAAGTATTTTACTAAAATTGGTCAATACAAAATAAAACACCTGAATAAAATTCCCTTAGTAATACCCAGCTGATGAATATCAAACATTTTAACGGGGTTCCATTTGCCGGGCATCGGTTACGTCACCTGCTCTCGCCGGGGAATCGAACCGGCTATTAATTCCCGTCACCTCATTTACATATAGCCAACATCTGGAAACGTGGCGTGAAATTGCATAATCTTTTAAAACGATTTCCCAAATAAAGTTCCGTAAAAGTTGGCACTAATCTCTGACTTTCAAATTTATTTAGTTTTAATACCAACCTGCAATAGGTACATTAGCGTGAATGACTGGCCTAACCCCTCTCAATTGAACTCTTGCTTATAGAGGAGTCACGTGCACAACTATGAGTTATTTTGGTCTTATACAGTAATAACTACTAACAACCTTATTCATAGACAGATTTAAAACCAATTTTAGTCATCGATTGTTTTGTCTTCTTCGCCCAAGCTGAATTCTAAAGTCATTCGAAAGAGTTAAAACATTCGATGACTAAAACATACATGAACTCAAGCCTTTATCCCAGAAGGGATAGGCAGAGTTGCCACCAGGACACCCACATTTCGCCTTGTATGTTCCGTCCCATGATGTGATAGGGGGCGAGCCTATCGCCATATCAGGCACAAATTCCTGATAATGAATAGAAAAACCCAATATCACGTTGCCTGACCCGGGATTCGAACCCGATGCATCAGCTTTGTAGTCATACCGTAGTACAACTACGCCACCGAGGCAGTCGCAGATAACTAAAATAGGTTTTAAATCTATCTATGAATGAGACCGTTAGTATTAAGAGGCCTCACTAATTTAATTTCAGTGCTGTGGTAATGTTTAGGCGGTAATGCAGCATAAAAGCAGAACGAGGGTTCCCGTTGTTGGCACTTTTAGAAAGATAATATGCTTATCAAACTTATTACTGTTCGTATCTTTTTTCTTCCCGTTTTCCCCCGGATATGATGGGCGGACAACACATCCATGATCCAAGCGTTATGGATGTTCATCGGCGGCAGTGACCACTTAACAGTAAGTGACCTGTTTGCTCGTCTGTCGGTCCTTCGCAATAAAAAACATTGCCTTTTTTTCTTTTAGTGTAATTTTAAATAAATAAAGCCAACAGTCACATACATAGTCGGACCCCACACAAAGATCGAGTCTTGTGTCGTGGGTATCGGAAACTACGAGAGACTTTTCGGTCTCACAAACACCCAGACCCGAAACAATTACTTGTGGTTCACACCAACATTTGTCTCGGTGCGGGGATTGAACCCGCGGCCTCATGTTTCACAGCCGGCGTCTAACCAACTGCGCCACGGAGGCTGTCTATTCTTTATTTTCTTGTATATAAATGTATCTTTTTTTATTTTGCTTTTTTTATCCCTCATAAAATAAATCTTTCTTTCTTTCTAATGGCTTGGCGAGCGAAGTACCATGCTTAGCAACAATAAGTTTAGACTGGTGTTGCTCTTATTTATGGGCAGGCGTATCGCTTAACATGCGAAGGATGTATTTGACTCATTCTCGCTGATAAAAAGTGAGTGATGAGTAGGTTAGTAATATAACCCTGGCCTCAACATATCTGGAACAAAGTTCAAACACTACATATCAGGGTCGGATTTACACGATATACCGTTAAATGAATTCAAATTCCTTTTTATAAAACCAATCTTAAACAACACACATTTCAACAGAAAATTAGTTAGCAATATCGGTTTAGAATTGGCAGAAAAGCCGACGAGCAAACATTAAAAAAATACTATTAAAATGAGAACCTCCTCATTTCTTTCAAATCTAAAAATAGTATAATAATATCACACAAAGGTACTCCAACAAGCTCAAAATTGCAATTAAAATCGTCTCTACCGATAGAGTAGCATCACTCATATACAGCTTCAAACTCTACCATGGTAGAGTATAAAATTTTTCAATGCACCTCTGGCATTTTCAGTTGCAATATCGTCGGTATCACCTCAAAGAAAACTCGTTACTACACTATACATTGAATTTGGCCGGTCAAAGGCATGCCGGTCGGTGTAGAGTCGCCTCTACCCGATCAACTTTGCGCTTTTTGTCGGCGCTACTTGATATTTGAATTTGTGGTCGAAGTTATGAGCGATGTGTTGGAGGTGCTTTGGCATATGATTTATGCTTTGGACCTTATTGAATGGTATAAAATAATATTTCATCATGAACATTTATTTTATATCAGACCTCAGTGTGGCTTCAAACAAAAAAATAAATAAATATACCCAACAGTCACATACATTGTCCTGACCCACACTAAGATCGAGTCTTGTGTCGTGGGTATCAGAAACTACAAGAGACTTTTCGGTGTCACAAAAGCATAATAATAATCATCAACTATTTTGAATTACTAATTAATGGCATAAGAATCAATACTCTATATTTCAGTATATGCAGTTGCAATAAATATGATACATTCAAGGTAAAAACAGAAACAAGAATAATTATGAAATGAAACAGAAGTTGCATATAGGAATTTAAAACACATACGTATCTGACTTTTAAAGCAACGTGTGTATTATAATTCGTTTATATATATTTTTGCCTATTACAGGTAACGTAAGACATCGTAAAAATATCTCCAAGGAGAGTTCTACACAAGAAAAGTAAGAGGTATGTAAAAACAGCATCTAAGATAAGTCAGCGTGAACTATAATCTACCATACCATGTGTGAAGTGTTGGTCAGGATGGTTTCGGGCAGCGAGACGTCTTTGATTCTCCAACAGATTTTATTACACAGTTAAACACACAGTTTTTGATCAAATAGTACTTACATCAATTGGCACTCACTTTCACTTATTTCTTGTCGAACTGATATTGAACAACTAACTTTCTTACATATTGTTACCGTCTTTTATGTAATCGGGTGAGACCAATTAAGCAACTGGAGATTTAAATATTAATAATCATAATATTATAAATTCAGTATCATACATCGTTTAATATGAAGTAACAATATGTAAGAATATTTGTACAATTAATCATCTAATATTTGCTTAAATGTATTTCATAAAAATGTTTGCCGGAAGCTTACAAGTTGACGGCAACTATCTTAATTATTTATTAAACACTTGCTATTACATTTAAAGCCATTTAAACCAAAAAGAATGACAATTAGTAATTTTAATTAGTAATAATAATTACTTGATAAATGAATAATATTTAATGAACCGGAAGGCAAAAAAATAATAAAACATTTGAGAAATGAATCATTACCAAATTACGGTATAATGTACCGTAATTTGTAAATCAATTAACAATAACTTCATAATAACTCTACTGACAATTTAAGTAATTAATCATTTTATGTCCTGGACCGGAAATCGATACCTAACACATGATTTTTAGGTGACCCATGCCCAGCAGTGGGATGTATTTACCGGGTATATCCATACTGCGACCGAAAACGAAGCCAAGTGATTGGTTTTTGTCAAGTGATTACTTAAGCCCTTGCCTACCATTGTGTCTTTAAAAATAAAAAGGTGTACATTATTATTTTAGGAATATTATGTATTTACCACCAAATACGAGTTAAAGTAAAAGAAAATCAAATCAAAATTGCCGTTTAATTTTGCGAAATTTTTACTCGTAGTTGCATTGTGTCTGAAGTCACTAATATCACCGCCTGGTAACAGTCACAGCCTGGATATACCCTGCATAGTATTATTAATTTATATTACCGCTATAAGTCAATGCTTGGGCTTATCGGCGGTACATAAAATCGTCAAAAGTTTGGACAGAGTCCAAACACGTACTGCGGTCGCATCGTAATCTATTTATTTTACAACTCACATGCGCTTTACTGTAAAACTCGCTGTATTAAGGTGTTTTATAGTTAAATACCTACAATCTACATACATGATTGCTCAGCTCACTGTGGTATGTAATTAAAATTAATAAATTTTAGAGATAATGACAAAAGAGAGGCAAAAATTGTATTTTTAGTTTGAAACAAAACATTTGTATGTGGACTTACTTTAATAATAATAAATATAACTCATTATTACACCACCACATAATAAAATACAACAATAAAAACAAAAAAATAACTGAAGATTATGCAAAAAAAAAAACAATTTCACAAGAAAACTTCAATTTAAATAATTTATTACAGTATTAAAACAAATGTAAAGCGCATAGAACCTTTACACAGCTGTTCATATATCAAACTAATGGAACATTTTCATACTAAAATCCTGAAATATTTTAATTCCTCAAGCAAAAGAAAATACTACCTGAAAAACTATCGGAGCAATGATTTCAAACCCGTTCACTACAGCTTTGCTATCAACTATAGGAAAATACCATAACGTATGTTCACCGGGCCTTACACACCCCATTTGCATTCTAAAACCGATATAAAACGCCAAACAGGATAAAAAAGCAAAAGGGTTAGCAGCAAATATAGGATGCAGCTCAGTGCCAATGTTCTGAACAATAGAAACGGGGTAAAATATACCCACACTTTGCCATAAGTTTTGCAATGGTATGCACCGTTATACAGGGTTGGTTCAACATAGGGACATTAAATAAGACGACGCTTTAAATCCGTCCTCTAGGTAAATCCATAACGTTAAAAATTACATTGCTCAGAACAATAATTAAATATCTTGTTCAACTAAAAATGTATCAATTCGAAATTTAAAAAAAGTGGCATCGTCGCATATAAGATTAGAGTAAGGACTTTATAATTAAGACAGCCTCCGTGACGCAGTTGATTAGACGCTGGCTGTAAAACGAGAAGCCGCGGGTTCGATCCCCTTATGGACACAAATGTTTGTGTGAACCACAAGTATTTGTTTCAGGTCTGGGTGTTTGTGAGACCGAAAAGTCTCTCGTAGTTCCTGATACCAATGACACAAGACTCGATCTTATTGTGGGGTCAGGACTATGTATGTGACTGTTGGATGTATTATTTAAATAATATGTAGACACGTAATATCCATAGGTGCGTATAATTTAGACTTTAGAGTATGGCGAACCTAAAAACCTAAAAAGTGCGTGGTGGCCTGTTGGTAACTGACCAGACGCGGCTGCCTACATGTTCACGGTGGTCGCGGGTTCAAATCCCAGGGCACACCTCTGACTTTTCGGAGTTATGTGTGTATTGATAGTCAATCACCACGCACTTTAACGGTGAAGGAAAACATCGTGAGGAAACCTGCATACAGTAGCGATTTTAAAGAATTTCTACGGTATGTAAGTCCGCCAACCCGCACTAGGCCAGCGTGGTGGACTATATGGCCTAACCACTCTCAATCGATTCTCTCGATTGTAGAGTAGGCCCGTGCCCTGCAGTGGGACGTATATGGGCTGATACAGAACCTAAAAACCAAATTAGGGCCTAAACTATCGCTCCGATTGGACAGATTTTTGGACCTAGCTTAGATGTAATGCATAGTGCATGTAGTTTAATTTAGTGCTCCAATGTTGGATCAACCCTGTATAAGGAGTGTGCATCCAATAACCCGTAAGGGGTACTTTCTACCCAGCTCACGTATCGGCCATGAACGTCTCTGTAACGCCATATTGTATGAATATTCAGTTTGCGACGCACGCAAGGACTTTTAATTAACCCGTGCTGGGGTAAAAATGACCACAGCGTATCGGTTATGAATTTTGATTTTATAATGAATATATTATATTAAGGTTTGTTTTTATAAAATGTTTCAGCGTAGGCTTATAGCAAATTAAATGAGATGTAAATGATCCAGTACTAAAATAAATGCGTTGATTACGGAATCCAATTATAATTTGCAATATAAAATTATAAAACCGAATTTATATCAATAAATTTATTTTTAATAGGTAGATTTTTACGTCGACGCTTCACTCAATTGCAATATATTTTCAATGAACAATTAATTATCGTAATCATACACCAAAATAACAAAATATCAATTACTATAATCTATATATCAATAACTGGTGGTAGGTCTCTCATATTATGAGCGGCCGTCTGGGTAGGTACCACCGTAATTTCTATTTCTCCCGCCAAGCAGCAATGTAAATGCTCTGTTGTGTTCTGGTTTGAAGGAAATCGTAGTTAGAGTAACTACTGGACATATTGAGACTTAACATCTTATGTCTCAGGATGGTGAGCGCAGTGGAGTGCGAAGCAATATTTGTAATTCATGGTGTTTTTTGGTTTTGCTTTTGTCCATGAGCGGTCGTATCGCTTACCATTAGGCGAATGGCATGCTCGTCTCGCCATTCAACGCGATAAAAAAAAATATCAGCACCTTTGTAAAGTCAACAAAATCCTTTGCCTTTCACGAATTCCATTGAATATTATTCGATTCAATACGTTAACAAACAGTAATGGCAAATAAAAGCAGATTATTCACACCGTTCCCAAAATTGTCTTCCCTTTACCACACCGTTCAGAATATATCCAATAAAACACGACTCAGGGGTATCATATTACAAAACATATCATTCGCGACGTGTGTTTAGCGCAAACACAGCTGCCTCACGAACAAACACATTCTTGAATAAAATATTCTGTTTGGTTATGTCAGATTGAGTATTCCAGGAGAATGTGACAGGAGTCCCTGCACTGGTAATTTGATATAATATATTTTAATTTTAATATGCTGGGGTCGAATTGGTGGGTTAAAATGGAGGGGAAAGAGACGGGGGGGAGGTTGGCGGACTTTCTAAAATTCACTTAATATCACAGAGGACTTGTAAATTATTCTATTCATATTATCTTTTTTCTATTCATTATCAGCCCGGAGTCAGGAATTTGTGCCCGACATGGCGATAGGCTCGCCCCCTATCACATCATGGGACGGAACACACAAGGCGAAATGTGGGTGTCCTGGTCGCACCACTGTCTACCCCTTATGGGATAAAGACGTGAGTTTATGTATGTATGACTTGTAAATGTATCCCAAATAGTATTTTATACTTGTAAAACAATTCGTAAACCATTTACTGCAGCTTAAATAATAACTGTTGTAAGCTCGCAGAAGCACTTTGAAAACTTTTAGCAAAATTATTATACAGTTCCTGGCTCCTGCTTAAGATAAAATAAACTACGTTGTACAGAAATCTTCTACTTACGTTTGTTCCACATTTAGGTTAAATTACTTAAGTATAATTGTTAGAGATTTTACAAAGGTATTTAGGATATTTTTACTGTAATTTCCGGATTATCATAATTTTGGTAAAAATATATAGATATAACATACAAAAAAAACATAAGCATAATTTGAAAAACTGCCAACATGTCCACGGTGCTCGCGGGTTCAAATCCTAGGGCACAACTCTGACTTTTCGGGAGTTAGGTGTGTATTGATAGTCAATCACCACACACTATAACCATGAAGAAAAACATCGTGAGGAATCCTGCATACCTTAGCCATTTCAGAGAATTTCAATGGTATGTAAAGTCCGCCTACCCGCACTAGGCCAGCGTGGTGGCCTATATGGCCTAACCCCTCTCAAACGTACTCTCGATTCTAGTGGAGGCCTGTGCCCTTCGAACATGGTTAAGGTAGGCGGCGTAAAAAATTTAAGTCTTATAAATTACACATAACAAGCACCATAATTATAATTCATCACTTCTGAGGACGAGACTCCTCTATTATCGAAAGTTTAACTAGGAGGGGTTAGGCCAGTCCACCACGCTGTCCTGCGAATTTACGATATTCTATTTAAAGTTACAAAGCATATAATTTCCCACCTCTCAATAACGTGAACAGCAGCTGAATATTTCAGCGCGAGTTCGGAACTTATCTGAAATGATTTACGTTGAATGTCTACTTGTTAGCGTAGTTCGAGCGCGCATATGCAATTACATACAATTTGTACACGTGTCTCCATTTACTCGGTTTGATACTGAATTTATGAACTGATTTTATACAATTCTCATTGTCATTAAATAACATACATTACATTAGGTACATAAACTCACGTCTTTTTCCCAGAAGGGGTAGGCAGAGGTGCTACCAAAACACCTACATTTCGTCTTGCATGTTCCGTCCCACGATGTGATAGGAGGCGAGCCTATCGCCATATAGAGCACGAATTCCTGATAATGAACTCCGGGCTGATAATGAACAGAAAAATTCAATATAACTTTGCCCAACAACTGCGTCACCAAGGCAGTCGATTAATATAATATTTATAGTGAATTTTGCGTTAAAAAAATAGCCCTTTCGCAAAGTTCAATCGAACACCGACACAACCGATCCAAAATTCATCCCAACACTTCAGATCAAAACACAAAAAACACGACCCTCAACGGATCGACTGTAATATTTTCATGCAAAACTACCGTATTTCTTGTTGGATACAAAAAACAGGATCATCACAAGGAAAATCTTGATGGAAACAGCTGTAAACAAATATGTAGTAATACGGGAAACAAAAGATACAAATAATAAAGCGTGAGGGGCATGTGTGGTGTGGACGCCATAACTTGGTATCGACGATGCGTAAAGATAAACATATGAGGCCGGGGACGCGGGGTAAGGTCTCTGTGATGGATCTTGAAGAAATATTGACTTGTAGAGTATTTCTTTAAACAATTCTTCAAGCAAAAAGGAATATATAACTATTTATTATATCGTATGATTTATCCTGCTCCTTGCGTCATATATCTTCTTTATGCATCGCTTTTTTACTCATTTATAATGTAACTTAAATGCAGAATGGTAGATTTAGCTGCCATTTAGATCGAAGGAATTGCTCCTCTGGTGGAAAATGATTAACTTCTACTGAAGAATGGTTTCTTAGATTTACGCGAATGTTACACATATAAATACAACTATTTTTACGGAGTATATCGCGGATTTGGTTTATTCAGGCGAAGAGATAAAATAGTTGGCCTTTCACTAACTGCAGATACTTACAGCCGTCCTACACCACACTAATGACCGCTATTTCATCCCATTTTATGATCAGGCAATGTCGTCAGATTGAACACACACTTACAGAAGTCTCTTTAACATACCGGTAAAAACATAAAATCACATTTGTATTTTATTTTGACAACAATGTTGAAATCTACACACCTTAACGAGAGAGTGCGTCACGACCCGTCATAACTTCGACCCCTCGTATTTTAAGTTTTCTCCGAGAGGCGTAACTTTTTCATTTGTTTCGCGAAATAGAAAATACACTGGAGATATAAAGAGAAATCGTCTGAAATTTAAACGTAAAAGCAATGTGACGTCTTTTAACGTCTTCCATTATTTATAGATCACTCTCGAAATTAGTAATACCAGGTCATTAGAAAATGTTTTGGTAGTTGATAATTAAGGAGAAAATGTTGTGAAAGCTTGTATAGGAGGTAATAAGACGATGAAGGTTGTCAGTAAGGACTCGGAATTGAGGGCTGTGAAACGTGGTATAAAGAACATAGTGTGACGCGGGGCTCGGTGAAGCTACAAGCTAAAGGTAGTGGATGAGAGCTCAGGAGCGAATGATGTAAAAGCACGTACAGGGAGCATAGCGTGTGACGCGCGGGCCGGTGGAGCGACGAGCTGAAGGTAGTGGATGAGAACTCAGGAGCGAGTGTTGTGAGAGCACGTACAGGGAGCGTAGTGTGCGACGCGCGGGCCGATGAATCAAAGACCACGAAAAAACTAATTCTCACTACTATACCGCAGGAAATATAAAGCAAAAGTTTGTAAAAGATGTCGACAGATCGGTAGTTTGATTTATTAGTTCTCATAACCCGGGGTTAAAGTCGAAGTGTTATTTAGCAAGGCATTAAAATGCAGCCGGTGGAGTTATTCGGTGACGACGGCATGCTGGGGACATTTTGGAAGAGATAAGATGCTGGAAGTGCCTAGATTATTAAATTATTTGCTTTATAATATACAATAATACGAGTATATTATGTTATTCTTTGATTAGTCTCTGAATTAACTGAAAGCCCCCTTTTTTTATTTAGTGCTGTGAGTCATCCAATATTATATTATAACCTATCCACTACCAGCTCAGTTGCTTCTAACCCCTCACGCATCAACACTAACATAATCAAAAATTGAATGAAGTCTATAAAAATTACTGCACTGCTTTTGCTTTTGTATAGCTGCAAAATATTTTATAATATTCCAACTTATAAATAAGCCATTAAACTAATATTAATTAGTGCCATTTTACTATTCAAAAAATATTTATGTGTGATATTATATTTCATCCGGGCCACAATTCTGAGCCAGTGAATCAGTATTTTAAGTGTACATTTGTCAAATCGATTACCCCCTCGCGTCGCATCGTAGTGAATTGAGCATGCGGTAGTCGCCGTTTGTGGCTCAACAATTTACAACACTGCACAAGATTCATAGAGCTGTTAAGCTGATGTCTCAAGCTTGTCATAATTTATTTATTTATAAATTCTTTGTTGCTCACCACACAAATACATGGATTAATTTTGTCTCCGTGACAAATTCTTTACACTTATGAAGTTACGACGTGACAATTGGGTGACATTTTGGGCACTACCCATAACGTGAGCGCATTCTGCTTTGGAGACGTGACATGATAGTAACAAAACTTTTATGTCACTTTGACATAAGTTACCCGTGCTCGCTAGCTCTTAAAGGCGCCAAAATATAAGAAACAAAACAATGAAAGCGCTTAAAATATTTGTAACAATCGATGGTTATTATGTTACATATATGTATTAATTTATGTAAAGTATTTGAATTATTTATTTATTTTTTTGAGCTTTTATTCTTTATTTTTACACTGCCCTCTCTCTCTTTCCCTTATATCCATCCAAAGGTGGTCTGGCAGAGATCGCTCAGAGCGATAAGACCGCCTTTTGTACATTTGTATTATTTTGTTTCTCTGTGTTGTTATGTTCTTATTTTATTTTTATTTATTTATTAAGTCTTTATTGTACACAACAATGAAACACAATATACAGAAATTACAAAAATAATAAAAGTACAAGTGGCGGTCTTATCGCTCATCGTTCTTTTGTGTACAATAAAGATTATACGAATTATACAGGTTATCGCTATCGGCGATTTCTTTTAAACAAACTAAAATGGATTAGATTGAATGAAAGCAAGGAAAAATGGGTTTTACAGCATGGATAAAAAGCTTAACAAACAAAAAACAAACATTAGAATTTATAAATTTATGTTATAAAATAAATATAAATATAACTATCAATGTTAAAAATATTAGTAGAGATTATCCGACATCTTTTCCTAAGTAGCAACATCTAGGTCCAACTTTAATTCAAAGTCTAGACCGAGACCTAAGACAAAGTTCTTGAACGCGAAACTGCAGAACTGTAGTCCAAGTTTATACCTACACGCACACAGACATATAACCCAATTGTATGTATCATTTAGTTGGATTTAGTTAGTTGTTATCTAGTCTTGGTGCGGTAAAAAGTATTTACTGTTTGTATGATATTCATATTCTTTAGGAGTGTGTGGTATCTGACCAAATACGGCTGCCACCGTGTTCTCGGTGGTCGCGAGTTCAAATCCCAGGGCACACCCCTGACTTTTCGGAGTTATGTGTGTATGAATAGTCGATCACCACGTAATAGAAAGATGAAAGAAAAACAGCATGAGGAAACCTGCAAACCATTGCAATTTTTAAGAATTTCTATGGTATGTAAAGTCCATTAATCCAGACTAGGCCAGCGTGGTGGACTGTATGACCTACATAACTTCTCTTTATTCTTATAATATTTTGCAGCTATATAATATTTTCCTATTGTTTGCAATCAGAAGATAATATTTATCGGCAATCTTTGAGATCATCTATAAGATCTATTTTTTCTTTTTTACGAAGGGTATACAAATAAATAAACTCATATTTAAGTTAAACAGTGTAAGAATGAATAAACCAATATGTCCTCAAAAAAGAAACTTTGTCGACAAGTTGTAAAGTACTTTAAGAACTTACTTTTTTCAGCAGATCACTTAAGTCCACCCTAAACAACACAAACAACGATAAAAAACATTAAAAACGCGAAATAACAGTTTTAAACTTTGTTTTTATTATAACACCGGAAGCGGCGAGAGTCGGAAACGGAACTGCCAAGTTCCCACTGCGGGTTGTTAGGGGGTGAGCAAAATCACTTAAAAATGGCAGACATTTTTGTATAATGTTTTCTTAGATTTACGGGAATGTTACACATTGAAATAAACTAATTTTACGGATTTTATCGCGAATTTGGTTAAATTTTTACCTTTTTTATAAATACCGACGTTTCAATTACAGCTTACGTGTAATTCAATTACAGCTTCACGGGGCGCAAGCGTCGGGAATTTAATAATGTAAAAATTAGACCAAATTCGCGATAAATCCGTAAAATAGTTTATTTCAATGTGTGACAGAAAGATTTTTTTTATATAATGGCGTTTTGGGGACGTTAAAATGTGTTTAAGTTTGTTCTTCTGTATTTTTGGAATCCCTGTGTATTTTATTTTTATTATTAATTACAGAAAAACTGCTAGTTTTATTTTACCGAATGAACTATACAAAACTGAAAAGGTTACTCGTTTGAACGCTATCATCTTCAAAGTTACTTATCAGATAAAAAATATATTTAGACATTTGATAACACAATTGTTAAGGAAGGTTAAACTTATTGACCATCGTTCTAAACTTCGGAGCTAAGCAAAAAGAAAATGTTCAATTTTGGGATTAAAATAAAATGTAAAAATCTATGCCTCGTCAGATTTATTAAAAACCATTTAATATACAGGGTATATCAAGACTGCGACCGAAAACGAAGCCAGGTGGTAGTTTTAGTGGTTACAAACACGATGGTAATAAAAATTTCGCCAAAACAGGGACAGATATTTTTTTAGATTTTTTTAAAAATCATCGTGTTCGGGTGGTAAATACCTAGTTTTTGTAAAAATACTAATTTAGACCCTTACGTACCATTGCGTGTTTAAAAATAAAGAGGGGTACATCATTATTTTAGGAAAACTATGCATGTATAACCCAAATACGACGATAAATAATAAATTACAAAAAAAGTTGACGTCTTGATATACCCTGTATAATTGAGTAATTTGATCCCAATAAAGCCGAACAAGATAACTAGTTTAATATATTTGATATTTGAAATATCATATTTAATTACACCATTTGTTAAACGAAATGAAATTCGATTATCGGCGATGGAATGCAATTAAGTAATGCTTATGACAAGTGAGTCAAAACCAGATAAATAATTATAACAACAATACACTGAATATTAAATTGTTTTTGATTAATAAATATACTCGGTGACTGCCTCGGTGGCGTAGTTGTACCACGGTACGACTACAAAGCCGAGGTCTCAGGTTCGAATCCCGGGTCGGGCAAAGTTTTTCTATTCACGATCAGCCCGAAGTCAGGAATTTGTGCCCGATATGGCGATAGGCTCGTCCCCTATCACATCATGGGACGGAACATACAAGGCGAAATGTGGGTGTCCTGGTAGCGCCTCTACCTACCCCTTCTGAGATAAACGCGTGAGTTTATGTATGTATGTACAATATAATAAATATAATATATATATAAATTTCATAAATTAAAATAACACTGAAGTAAATGTCACATTAAATTCAATAATACATATTCTAATTTGCATATTGAAACATTCCGGCTTACATCCCTAAACGTTTCCAAAATGTAAAAAAATAATTAATTTAAATCGACTTTTTCAAAGCGGATCTTTGTTTACACAGATGTACCAAGAAAAGTGGATTTCCAAACAACTTCTGTGTGTGCATGTACGTATGTTTTAACCAGTCTTTGCTAACGATCACTCGAGGGACGCCTCTCAAGGCTTAAGGAGGTACACTCAACAACAAAAACCGCTTTGAAGTTGTTGTTTGAGCAATTTGCGACTTTTTTACAACCAACACTACATAATTTATTTGAAATGTCTAGACTCGAGCGAAATGAAGTTGCTCTTTGTTTTTGCAGTGGAGCAGTGTTACACAAACAATTGTGCTTATATTGTAATAGATTTTGCTCGCCATTTCGAACGCGTGTTTAACCCGGTTTTTTTTCTCTCTAATATCAGATTATCAGACTGCCTCGCTGGCGCAGTACTATGTTATGATTGCAAAGCTGAGGTCTCGGGTTCGAATCCCGGGTCGGGCAAAGTGATATTGGGTTATTCTATTCATTATTATCAGCCCAGAGTCAGGGATTTGTGCCCGATATGGCGATAGGCTCGTCTCCTATCACATCATGGAACGGAACACACAAGGCGAAATGTGGGTGTCCTGGTGGCGCCTCTGCCTACCCCTTCTGAGATAAAGGCGTGAGTTTGTGTATGTATGTTTGCAATATCAAGATGATGGTTTATAAATAATATGCTGAGATCCGATAAGTGGCAGATTTATCGAATTTATTTTAATTATACTTATTGAACGATGTCCGTAAAATCACCAAGATCATCAAGACACACATGGGAAGCATAATAAACTATGGCCTTTTCTTCGTTAATTTAAAATACTTAAAAATACATAATACACATTCGTTAGAAGATAACATCAAAACCACTAAAGTTTGTATTAATACTATCAGAATTGACAATAAGATTATATAACATAACTAAATCTAAAATTCTCTAAATAGTTTAAGAAGTATTTCATACTAGTATCTTATACTTGTCTCCCACCAGTAGTGAGACAGAAATAGGCAGATAAATTACATATCCTAACGCCCTTATTCATAGACAGATTTAAAACTAATTTTAGTTATCGAATGTTTGATCCCTTTCGAGCAACTTTAGAATTCAGTTTGAGCGAAGAAGACAAAACATACGATAGCTAAAATAGGTTTTAAATTTGTCTATGAATAATCCGAAAGTGTCATAACAATAAGCACCGAGCGTATTGCATAAAACGCCCATTCAAATTCTGTTTCATAAATCATGCCAGTTTATAAATTGTGTAACATTGTCGAAAGCTTATTTCCTATAATGGCCTAGTGCATTCACATTATAGCTTCAAGAATGGGTGATTTGTCAACCGTGACTTCAATGTGGCCCATCGAAGCCAAGTCCTTTCAGAGGAAAATCAGTTTTAAATTTTCCTTTTGCAAAGATTTATTGGTATTTTTAAGATCGTATTTTGGGGCACTTTTGTTAAGGGTATTTCTTTATGCAATCGATCTTACACAATGCTTTGTTATTACGGTTCTCGGTTTTACAGGAATTTGGTTGGCATTTATTTTTATTAGTTAAAAAGTGAGTGCCTTGGTGGCGTAGTTGTATTACGGTACGATTACAAAGCTGAGGTCTCGGGTTCGAATCCCGGGTCGGGCAGTGACATTAGGTTTTTCTATCCATTATCAGCCCGGAGTCGGGAATTTCTGCCCGATATGGTGTTAGGCTCGCCCCCTATCACATCATGGGACGGAACATACAAGGCCTCTGCCTACCCCTTCTGGGATAAATGTGTGAGTTTATGTATGTATGTATACTGAATACTAATCATATTTACTTGCCGAGATAATCCTACCACAGAATCAAGAACAATTCAAAAATATTCATGAAATCACTAACAGAATTGTGTGAGTTTCAAAAACGATAAACGATTCCCGAATAACTTCCAGTTTTAAAAATGCCAAACACACGAAATCAATGAAGTTCCAAAAGTGTGCGTAGTTTATTCGAATAAAACGCTTATGGGGCTCACTGAGAGATTTTTTGCGACAAAAAATAACGGGATTTTAAAACAATCTTTATACGTTTTGGCCAATTAACAAAATGAATGCTCAGTAGGAGATTTTATTTTGGGAACATTCGGAAATCGGCTTTATGCGACTATGCTCTGCATTATATTACTGACGTAGTATATACATACACACATACATACATAAACTCACGCCTTTTTCCCAGAAGAGGTAGGCAGAAGTGCTACCAGGATACCCATGATATGATAGGGGGAGAGTCTATCGTCATATCGGGCACAAATTCCTGACTCCGGGCTGATAATGAATAGAAAAATCCAATATTACTTTGCCTGACCGGGAATTCGAACCCGAGACCTCAGCTTTGAAGTCGTACGTAGTACAACTACGCCACCGAGGCAGCCTGATGTAGTACTGTTATAAATATTTGTACTGTTATTCTGGTGTTTTTGAGACCGAAAAGTCTCTCGTAGTTTCTGACACCCACGACACAAGACTCGATCTTAGTGTGGGGTCAGGACTATGTATGTGACTGTTGGGTCAAATAAGTCAAATTTAAGTTACATGGTTACTTCTCTGTTTCATAGTTTAGACACCCACTTTGCCACGTCGCGTCGTCGAGAAGCGGGCATAATATTTCTGGTCATTAATTTTACTATTTGATTCATTTCATTGCGGGTTAAAGACATGTTAGACATTCTCGGACACTCATTGAGCTTCAATGCTCGGTATCATTAAAATGCGTGGCACAATCCTGGCTTACAGGAGTTGCAGAGGCGCGTGTGAGGGCAAGACATTCTCGCTGTACCAGTGCTTTAAAATCTCTAATATTTACTTATGTATCATAGAACTCTAACCTTTGACTTTTAAAAAGTAAACTACTAAACAAACGTACAAGTAAATTTAACATCGTCATAAGGAGAAATGTTCTAGCCGCAATCACAAAATATCTTGGCAAAAACTAATTCCACGAAGTTCGGTCTAAACAAATAGGGGACGTACTTTCGAGTTTGGGGGACAAAATTAATTTTTATATTGACGACAAAGTGCCTATGCAATGACCCATGAAAGTGTATTGTGTTTTAGATTGTGTGTGCAAGGTCGGGTTATAGATATAAAGCTTTAGTTGGTTGCTATTATTTATTTATTTATAATTCTTTATTTTACACAGAACATAGGAATAACGGTTATTAGTTAGTTTACAGTTACCTTATTTTGGTCTAGCAGTAAGCATTGGATATTTTGTAATCACTTTTTCGTGCTAGTATCCTTATAATATTATACAGCGAAAGTTTGTGTGTTTGTTACTTCTTCACATTCAAACGGCTAGACCAATTTTGATGAAATTTGGTATGGAGGTAGCTGATATCCTAGATTAGAGCATAGGGTACTTTTTATCCTGAAAATATGGTGCTCCCGTGGGATGAGCAAGGAATTCAATTATACATGTATTTGCTACTCTTTCAAACTCTAAGGAATGGTTTGGGATAGAATATAGGGCGGATGAAATGGGATATATGAGGACAGGATTGCCTGTCATGGTACGAGAATGAGACGAGACAAGATGGGATGTAACGGAACGGGACGAATAAAGCAGTATAAAAGACTGAAGTCACGTTGAGTTTAAATATAAAACAGTAGGTACGCGATAAAATATGTGACTGATGGACACAAAAAGTGTATGCATCCAGGCGAAGTCGGGTCGGACCGCTAGTTAAAAAAAAAAGTAACGTCGATTATATTTTAAAACGGTGACATTAATAAAAATATGTACTTTGTACACATTACGTTTCACTACTTTAAAAAAAAACCCTAGAGGGTGTCTAGTAGCCTATGTACTAGGGGGTCGACCCCCCAAAATCCGTCAAACAATCTTAACATCTCACTCAACTGAAGCATCTGTAAGAATTTATTTCGTTTTTCTTGGACCCCCCGAATCCTTTACTATACAGTAAGTATTTTAACTGGCGGAGTAATCTCATCTAATGGCTGAAGTTCGCTCGTTAATGTCAAATAGCTGCGATTGTTATGTGGGGACCGGCCCCCTCGTACCGCTCCCGGCGGCTGGGACTGAAGTCATAAGCTGAAGCGGAAAATGTCTTGTATTATGATATTCGAGTTATTAAATACTTAATGCCAGAAGGAGTAGGCAGAGGCGCCACCAGGACACCCGCCTTGTATGTTCCGTCCCATGATGTGATAGGTTGCGAGCCTATCGCCATATCGGGTACAAATTCCTGATTCCGGGCTGATTATAATGAATAGAAAAACCAAATATCACTTTGCCCAACCCGGGATTCGAACCCCAGAGCTCAGCTTTGTAGTCGTACTGTAGTACAACTACGCCACCGAGGTAGTCAGAAGATAATAATCATACTAATAATTCACTTCAACTACAATTTATCGCTAATATACCAACAGCTTCCGTCTACAAATTGCGGCACACCGACAAATCTGCGCTGAAACCGACGAATTTGTGAGATTAAAACTCGCTGTAATAGTTATCTGCAGTGGCGCTACTTTCCTACGTATTGCTAATGTGAGGATTTTTAAACCCGGGCAAGCGCTTTCTTCGCGAGCTCTGACATGTAAAGGTGTCGCATTTTGTCTTCAAAACTATGTCATAACAGCCTCCGTGGCGCAGTTGGTTAGACGCCGGCTGTGAAACAAGAGGCCGCGTGTTCAATCTCCGCATCGAAACATATATTTGTGTGAACCACAAGTATTTGTTTCGAGTCTGGGTGTTGGTGAGACCGAAAGTCTTTCGTAGTTTCTGATACCCACGACGCAAGACTCGTAATGTGGGTTCAGATCATGTATGTGACTGTTGGGTGTATTCTATATTTAATTATTATTTAAAACTCGCTTTTCTAATATTTTTTTCGTGAAATCTTCCACTTGTGTAGCTTCATTAATCAAGATTTTAAAAAACATGCTCATAACAATTGAAAATTTAATTGAAATCGAAAATATTGTGCAGACCAATTGCAAGTTAAAAATGAAATAAAGAATATACACACAAATATGACACGACTAAATTCCGAAGCTGTAGGTGAAGACTATGATCTATTGAGGATCCTGACATATGACTTTCATTTTCCGATACTCCCGACCTGCCCCTCGTTTAAAGTGTTATCGATTTGTCTAGTAGGGTCGGTGCGGTCCACCCCTAATACATGCCTAAAAATAACATCTGGTATTCAAAAGAAGCTATAATTTTAAACGACCCTAATCATTTAAATTTGTAAAAGTAGGTTACCTTCTTCCATGTCATGATCTGGATATTTAACTTTTTTTTTATTCATTTTAAGTTAAAATATAATAAAGTATCGCAAAAACTTTTTACAGGTTTGTCTGGATACTGAGAAATAATCTACCTTATAAATTCATGTATGTATCACCCAATTTTTTTGTAAACGTCTTTTTTGGATTAAACTCGTCTTTATAAAATTTTAAAGTAAGTAAAATAAATATAATTTTACGGTATCATTATACAGATGAATTTTTCAAATAGCGGCGATGACCAATTCCGAAACTATGAGAAATAGCAAAAGAGGTATCACGAGCCCGATTTTGATGAAAACTAAAACTGCATACGTAGATTTTTGAAAAATCAATATTCCTGACGAGCAATCGAACCCGATGATGTAAAAAAAAACACCTGCTGTATTATTACACCAATCGATAATGTTGCTAATAAAGATCAAATTCTGGATAATAATGACATACGGCAAATCAAAGGAAAAAGGTAATTTTAGGCAAATTACATTTTTTTCTTCTGTAATATACAAGATATTACATATAACCTAAACCACAAAATACCAAATAAAACACTCCCCACATACTCGAAACATGAACTTCCAACCCAATTTATAAATCCTTTATGTTAAATATGTCACACTGCTTACATCTAAAAGCTAATTTTAATTCCCATACCGGTACCAGAGTAACACACAGGACGTTCAACGCCCGGGGCTCGAGTCAAAATTGGTTATAATTTTTCCCTTTTTTCGTTGCAAAATTCGTTTTAAAAATGGTGGTCTCATATTGCCTAAAGCTGCCGGGGTGAAAGATTGTATTTTTAACCGACTTTGTGAAAGCGGGTTTTGGGTTTAGGTGTATTTTTTTTTAATATTTGAGAATTATTGAGTGCAGTGTCTGAGGCTTTTACTATGGTTATGACATAATTTTTATTTTATTATTTAAAGGTATTATTTTTAAACATATTTTATTATTTTATTATTAAATTATTGACTTAATTAATTTAATTATAATTGAACTATTATATTTTTTATTACCTAAAGGTATTATTAATTAAATAATTTTTATTTATACGCTCAATAATATGCTCGGGATTCTCCTACATTGGAATACGATTGGAAAGGCTTAGTCACGCTGATCTAACCGGGTTAGTGTATTTCACATACCATAGAAATTCTTGTAATAAATAAATAAATAAACCCTAACAGTCACATATACAGGGTATATCAAGACCGCGACCGAAAACGAAGCCAGGTGGTAGTATTAGTGACTTCAGACACAATGCAAGTAAAAATTTCGCAAAAAAAATCGAGAACTTTTTTTTTGCAATTTTTTATTTATCGTCGCATTCGGGTGATATTTACATATCTTTCCTAAAATAAACATGTAAACCTCTTTATTTTTAAACACGCAATGGTACGTAAGGGTTAAAATTAGTATTTTCGCAAAAACTAGGTATTTACCACCCAAACACGATGATTTTTAAAAAATGCTAAAAAAATATCTGTCACTGTTTTGGCGAAATTTTTATTTGCATCATGTTTGTAACCACTAAAACTACCACCTGGCTTCATTTTCGGTCGCAGTCTTGATATACCCGGTATATAGTCCGGACCCAACATAAGGATCAATTAACTCTTGTGTCGTGGGTATCAGGAACGACAGACATTTTGCGCTTAGAAACACCCAGACCCGAAACAAATACCTGTGTATCACACAAATGTTTAATAGTTGTTTCAGTGCAGGGATTGAACCAACAGCCTCACGGTTCAGCCGGCCTCTAACCAACTGCGCAACGCAGGCTGTCGTCTACACTTCCCAAATATACCACGCAGCATTCAAAGCGTAGCTTATTATCCAAACACGACGCGGCGGTCTATTTCGGGGCACGCGTCTCTCCCAGCTCAGAACACAGAAAATTGGCAAAGTTTGAATGATGACCGGCCTGACGGGGGTTTCGGCCGAGTAACACGCTTAGATTTAACAGAATTAACTCCAGTTCTTTCTTACCCTTTCTTATTAGTTGGATGAAATTAACTTTTAATTACAAAAGTATTTTTACCATGAGTTTCTGCTACGGGAAAATAATTTGGCAAACTATAAAATAATAAATAAACAAAGTAACAAATTATTGCTTCAATTTACTCACCAAAGGATATTGTACCCAGAGAGTAATTGCTGGAGGTAATGAGACTTAACATCTTATGTCTCAGGATGGCGAGCGCAGTGGAATGCCAAGCATTGCTTTGTAATTTATGGTGTTTATTTTTGCTACTGTCCAAGAGCGGTCGTATCACTTACCATCAGGTATATGACATGTTCGTCTCGCCATTCATTGCAATAAAATAAAAATAAAACAATATAAAATGACCTGTAGAGAAAAGGAAATAACTCATATTAAACTGATCGGCAACTAAGCACCGAACAGCGTTAATTTTCGGGCACCTCTGTCTCCTTATGGTGTTATGCAGGAGCTGGGCAACACTGGTCGCTTTAACACAAAATAAAACATCATTTGGCGGCCTCCTTGGCGCAGTTGGTAAGACACCGGCTGTGAAACGAGAGGCCGCGTGTTCTATCCCCGCACCGAGAAAAATATTTGTGTGATCCACAGGTTTGTTGGATGGTTTGGTGTGACTGAAAAGTCTCTCGTAGTTTATGATACTCACGACACAAGACTCGATCTTAATGTGGGGTCAGAACTATGTATGTGACCGTTGGCTGTATTTATTTTATTTATTTATCTGTAACAATAATGACCACGAGTTGGTATTGTGAAAAGGCAAGCAGATGTGTAGCAAGTTCACCCAGATTTATTATATTAGTCATAATACTGACTTCTCTTTAAGACAAAGTCTTGAGTCGTGGATATCAGAAACTACAAAAGACTATAACACCAAATTGTATACTTACATATTTTGTTTCAAGATCGAATCGACAGTCTTTCGTTTCACAGCCCGCTTTTTAATCAATTATGCTACAGAAGTAGCTAAAAT
The DNA here is from genome assembly GCA_905220455.2 of Deilephila porcellus. Lineage (NCBI taxonomy): Eukaryota > Metazoa > Arthropoda > Insecta > Lepidoptera > Sphingidae > Deilephila > Deilephila porcellus. The sequence continues at coordinate 1,511,833 of LR999995.1, forward strand.
GAACAATTATTTCGTTTCTTCCAGGCTGTTTAATTCCGGCATTCGATTCAAATAAATTAAAACATTAATTAGCACGACTTTTATCTTCAATCGGACAAATAGCACTTGATTCCTCAGTACGCCGAGTTCGGAAGTATCTAATTAATTAACATTTACAAGGAGACGTTATTTTGGGATCACAACGTTTGTTTCTTTGGAGATATTCCTGTTTGTATTAATCTGTATCAGTGCGTTTGTTTTACGTTCCCTTGCGAAAAGGGAAAAATAGAACACATACAGGGTATATCTAGACTGCGATCGAAAACGAAGCCAGGTGGTAGTATTAGTGACTTCAGACACAATAGAACTAAAATTTTTGCAAAAAGAGCGACAATTTGTTTTTGTAAATTTTTACTCATCGTCATACTTGGTTGATAAATACATAAATTAGAAAATAAATATAAAGATTTTGCAAATTATTTGTAAACCAAATGTGCGTAGCCATTTACACCATGATAAATACTGCGTAAAACAATGTCTTGTTGTATCTTCAACAAACGGAAATATGCGAAAAGACTTACAGGAACGGATTCAAACATATTTTATAGAAAGAAAATTTATTTTTACAACTAATACAGTAAGGTATATAAACTGCAAATGGTTGTGAATCTCCATATAAAGATTTTTCTGCTGACATCTGAATATTTTCCTGTTGACATAAAAATTGCGGATTAGAAACATAATATCCATAATTAACGACAGTATTTGTGAATCATAAACAACATTCTAAATAGAAAACTATGAGTTAATTTCTTCAACCAAGACACTTAGTTTAATTAAAGAAAACAGAATATATTTCACCATTACCCAAAAATAATAGATTTCTTCTATGTGCTATAATTCAAAAAACCTTGCTAATCTTGATAGAGGGGGTTAGTTACCCCCCACCGTTACTCCAAACCCGACCCTGTGAACACAACAAAGTATTTGTTTCCGCAAAGAAAAGATACATTTTACTGGCATAAATATTCTGCCAAGCTGCTACACTGCATAACTTTAGTTTTACAATTTATATTTTGGCACAAACCATTTATTAATCTCTGACGTGAAAAAAAGTGTATTTGTGTTTTTAAAACTTTGTCTGACCGTCCATCGCATTAGGGAATAAGATCTTTTTTTTTATTTGATATGTATTTATTTGAAATTGTTATATTATTAAAATTCGAGCCATCGAGCCTATAGTCTTAAGATTATGTGTGAAACCCCTATGAATTCTCTTTTCTGTAGCCATTACTAAATCATGCTTTGTTTTATCTGCGTGCATTCTGACAGGATTTTTACATGTCAACTTAGATCACCATACGATCGAATACGAATGTCCTGCCACTATGAAATATAGCGTTTTCTCCATTTTTCATATATTTCTTTTAGGTTCAGTATGTAAATACACATTAATAAAAACATCTGAACATAAGTTATGCAGCGTTGCCTTCACATACCGGAAACCAACACTTTCCCGAAGCACTACATTTACGCATAGTTTTATTAACAATAAATCTTTTGCGAAAATGTTGACGATAGCTGCATCCTTTGCAATGGTTTGTAGTTCATGTGTATGAAGTTTTAAAAACTATACTAACCCAATTTTTATTAAAATTTCTGTCCACTAGGATCAACAGGGAAGCTTGCTTGTCTTTAACCGGCAATAAAATTAAATACAAAAAAATGCGCTCGTGATAATTTAGTGTTTATATGCCACGCAAGATCATAATCATTAAAGAGGAATTATTTGTAAAATACAATAAATCTGCACTGTTGTTTTTCGGTTTGAAGGACATTGTAGCCAGAGTAACTACTGGACATAATGAGACTTAACATGTTATATTTCAAAATGTCGAGCGCAGTGGAATGCCAAGTATTCCTTGTAATTCATGGTGTTGTTTGGTTGTCTGTCCATGAGTGATCGGATCGCTAACCATCAGGCAAATGGCATGCTCGTCTCACCATTAACTGCAATAAAAAAAATTGGCAGCAAACCTGGAGCTTATTGCAAGTATTTTTGAGAAAATTGCATCGCTCAGACAACCTAATATATTTATATGCTGTGAAAAAACCACACACCTTTTATATAATTTTATGGCACCATGGATAGCCTGTCCTTCATTTGCATTTTCAATTGTTGAGGAGGCCCGTGTCCAACAGTGGGACGTATAGGGCTGGATCTTTACGTTCACTATTTTATATTTTCATCAATGAAATACTAGCTGGAGTAACCACTCTATTTCTATCCCAATATAAAACATATTATGATACAGAAAAAAGACTTATTTTTAGCGGACGTTCATAGACTAGTAAACGATTTATCTCCGCTTTCTGTTTGAGAATAAGTCGTAATCACTCCCTCCGACTGTCCAAATCAATTTACACTGCGCGAACACTCACACAAATCAATTTAGTAAATTTCACGAAAATAATATAACTAGGTTCGTTCGGATGTTACGATGTTTTTTGTTTTCTTAAACAATGAGTAAAGTTTTGCATGGTATGCAGTCGCCAGTGCTTATTGCTCTTTTCTTTTTATTTTTTTTCACCGCTTTAGTTCTTGGCGATTCCAAGGGCACGGTCATACCTCTGCCGACCATAATATGTGGTATTAGTGCCCGATATGGTGATAGGCTCGCCCCTTATTACACCGTGGGACGGAACATACAAGACGAAATGTGGGTGTCCTGCACCTCTGCCTACCCCTTAAAGGAAAGAGGCGTGTGCTTATGTATGTGTAATATGTGGTAAATACACTCTTTAAGCTTTGTTTAAAGAGGACAGGTAATAGGAACTCTGAAGTAGAGACTTCTAAATTGTCATTCTCGTTACGTAAGCATCACCCTCAAGGTGGACGGACGTCAAGGTTAAGGTCGCAGGAGGTCGCTAGATGCAGGCCGCTTCCAACAGGTCTTTTTGGCGATTTGTGGGGGAGGCCTATGTTCAGCAGTGGATTTCCGGTGGCTGAAAGAAGAGAAGAAGCAGTGACTTGGCTTCACCTGAATACAATATTTTATTCATGCAACCTATGTTTAGAGATAAATGATCATGATAAGCAATGGTTGTTATTATTTGCTGTTCAGAAATTATGGCAGTCATTAAGCCTAAATAAGAAATATTACAGATTTGCCTTTATTAAAAAGAAAAACCACACGTTTGTAGCTAAAACCCTCATACATTTTTGAAATATTTAACAAATATCCAAATATTGAATTCCTTGAAAAATTTAATCCATAATACCGTCACTTTCTGGAGAATACGCCTACAAAATAACCTCACAAAAGTGCTATAAGATGTCGTTGTCGTGTCGTCCCCGTACCGTGTCTACAAACTTAATGCGTCATCCGAAGAGAATGATTTTGTTAAATCATATTACACTCCACATATCAACGCGTCACGGTTTCCCAACGGAAAAGGAAGAGGAAGCGGGCTTATCTCGTCTCATTCTCCCCCACGGCTCGAGCCACGAGCGCGAGCGAGATAGTTATATAATCTAGGTGCTATTTATAAAGTATCAGGATACAACTTACTGAGCCTATGTAAGACGTGCTTAGATTACTGAAATGCCAAATAAAAATATCAAACATGGATTTAAATGTTGATCATAAAAAAATCCACTTCTACGTAGGATTGAAATAATATGATTTTGTCGGTGAATTGGCTTATTATGTGTCTGCCGCCTATACACTGAAACTCCTGTACAGAATCAAAAATACGCAATGAATTTACACCGAGCACTGAAATTCAATTAAGTTTATTACGAATAGTTACTGTAGCGTAGTTGTACTACGTTACGATTACAAAGCTAACGTCTCGGGTTCTAATCACGGGTCGGGCAAGGTGATAATAGATTTTTCTACACACTATCAGCCTGGAGTCGGGAATTTCTGCCCGATATGGCGATAGGCTCGCCCCTTATCACATCGTGGGACGGAACATACAAGGCGAAACATGAGTGTCCTAGTAGCACCTCTGGCTACACCTTCTGGGATAAAGGCGTGAGTTTATGTATGTTTATATGTATGTTACGTTCAAATAAACTCACAAACACTTATGCTTTATATATAAACATAAATTATATATTATTACAAATAGTGATATATTTTATTAATACCTTTTGAATACATTATTCTCGTACAAAAGACCATAGACTACGCGACGCATCCTCCCTGCGATGTTTTATAATCCAATTACGAACTCCAAGGAAAGACTAACTTCGGTAATGCGCAGAGACTTTAATACGCGAATATTAAAGTCATTGCAGTAATAAAATGGCACATTAATGTAATTGATAGTACTTATGTAGTGAAATTAAAATATGAGGTTGCGGGTTCAAAAGGATTTTTGAAGGTAAGATTGCTAAGCCATTTGTCCAGTCAGTCGTGCTATTAACCCACTGTGAAATATGAATGTTCGATTACGGGAGCAAAGATATTTGGATGTTTGTATTCTCTTGGATTGCAAAACATACATACAGCGATGCTACCAGGCCATCCACATTTCGCCATGTATGTTCCGTCCCACGATGTGATAGGGGCGAGCCTATCGTCATATCGGGCATAAATTCCTGACTCCGGGCTGATAATGAACAAAAAAATCCAACATCACTTTGCCCGACCCAGGATTCGAACCCGAGACCTCTGCTTTGTAACCATACCATAATACAACCACGACACCGATGCAGTCTTTAATTTTTAATAGAGTTTAATTTTTACATTTTGTAACTTCCCGACGCAACGTTTCAATTACTTTGCAGCTTTCGTGGTCACAGGGCGGACGAAACTTAGTTTTATTTTCAATGTGTAACATTCGCGTGAATCTAAGAAGTCTTTATTTATTATTTTTCACTACCGCAGCTAAAGTTAATCACGAATTTTGCTGATCCATCTCATCCATAAATAGAAAGGAACCGTACACAATAATCCCCATCACATTTGCCGCGCGAGATCGCAGTGCGCCGGTTGTTCGAGAACTTTCTTCCACAACTTCAGCTGCTTGGGTATTCTGTACCAATCTTTACTAGTACAATGAAGTTTGCCTTTGTTAGGATAGGTGTTTTGGTAGAAAGGCCTGGAATTTCGTTTACTTGTATACTGTTTACTTGAAGATTTCTGAGTCAAGTAGGTTTATTTGAGGATAAATGAAAGCCCGGAGTTTTAGATGTATAGTTTTGAAGATTTCTGATTTTAGTAGGCTTATTTGATGGTAAATAACGGTCGTCTATTGTTGTCATAGTCCGATTAGTGGCATTAGTCTATTCACCAATATGATGGATATACGAGACCTTAGTCCAATAGGGTATAGTGGAAATGGGTCGCCTTGTTTGCAGTGGTGCAACTGTCTAATAGGAAGCCGATGTAAAACTGCCTTGCAACGGTGCTTCGTTGGGTAAATCATATTGCTGGAGGCCCGATAGCCCTTTCCTCTTCACAGTTTTATTAACTTCCTTTCCATTTTAAGAGGTCGGTAACGCTGCCGTGCAAGTGTCTCTAATGCTCATCTTACTACAATCACTTGCAATAAAGTAAGCAATTTGCTCGTCCCTGGACCTATTCATATTAAAAACGTGTACAAACATAAATATCCATTGAATTGAACCTGTATCCACTAGAACGCTTATCCACGCCAATTGTTACTCAAATACCCGGCATATAAATCTCAAACATCGCAGTGAATTTATTGAAAATTCCCAGAAGATCGAGCTCGCGAGTAGTAACAGCGTTTGTAATATTGGACAATTTATTAATATTGCCATGTGCATAAGTTGTGTTTCAAGATTTCTCTATAGTCTGGCAGGAAGTATTCTTGTAATAGATAGATGCAATTGTGAAAAGGGACTTGATAATAATGGCTTGATATTACCTATGATTGCTCTTTTCATTTTAATTTTGCTGTAATTAAATATACCGTATCGTAAACTAATACATAATATCATGTTTTTAATAATGAGAATTTAGATTTGAGCAGGTCATCTAACTACAAGATAGACGACCTAGCTAAGGTTGCAGAAAGTCGCATGATGCAGAAAGCCATAGTCTACCACTCTGGCCTAGTGCGGTTTGGCAGACTCGATATACCGTAGAAAATATTGTTAGGATTTCTATGGTATGCAGGTTTCCTCACGATCTTTTCCTTCACCGTTAACTTTCGTAATTGACTATCAATTCACTCATGACTTCCAAAAAGTTAGAGGTGTGTCCTCGAATCCGCAACCACTGTCTCACAGCCCACCACTCACTTGGGCTACCTGTGGCTGAAGAAAGAGAGAGAAATACAACCCTATAATGTGTTAATTTATGAACGCAACCCAATTTAAAATAGTAACTGTTTTTGCCGCTAGGGGCGCTGCTGTCTCTCTCTCTGCCCACCCTTTTGGTAACGACACGTTTGTAAAACATTCCTTTTGCAATATACTTATTTAATTCAAAGTAGTGGTCTATTCATTGTGAAATTGCTCCACGAATAATTCCTTCATGGTAGCAGAGCGTGGTTGGCAATCAGTTTTAGGGACCGCGAAGAAATAAGTGAATAAAAGTATACCGGCAAAACTGTGTAAGGTTATGTTTCTTTGGCCACGTGCCAAAGCCGACACGCAAATTGGCGTTATTTACTAGAATCAGTCAGGATCTGTTTAGAATCAATTTTTATAATGGCCTCGCATATGTTTCACATCGAAAAACTCACTGGTCGTGAAAACTTCGCGACATGGAAATTCAGTGTCCGAACATACCTCGAGCATGAGGACCTCTGGGAGTGCGTGGACCCAGATGCCGGCGACGAAGTGGATCCTAAAAAGGATATTAAGGCTAAAGCCAAATTGATCCTGCTGATTGACACTCAAAACTATGTCCACATTCAAGACTGCAAGACCGCGCGAGATGATTGGAACAATCTACGGCGGGCATTCGATGATAACGGACTAACAAGAAAGGTAGGTCTATTAAAGGACCTTGTCAATATCACCCTCGAATCGAGTAATAGCGTCGAGGACTATGTGAACAAAATTATGACAACTGCTCACAAACTCCGAAATATTGATTTTGAAATTAACGAAGAGTGGCTTGGCACGTTAATGCTTGCGGGGCTTCCCGACATCTATGCACCCATGATAATGGGGATGGAAAGTTCAAGTGTGCAGATCACAGCTGACCTTGTGAAAACAAAGATATTACAAGAAATTAAATCCACAAACTCTGGTACCGCTTTATACACAAACTATAAGAAGACAAATAACAATTATAGATATCCAAATAAGCCAAAGGCACCAAGATGCTACAATTGCAACAAGTATGGCCATTATGCCAAGTTCTGTAAGAATATAAAGAAAAATACAAACACTCAAAATAGTGATAGAGACACAACACATTTTGTTGCCGCCTTTCCAGCTGCATTGGACAGATTAAATGAAAAATGGCTTGTGGACTCGGGGGCTTCCATGCATATGTCTGGCAAGCGGGATTGGATGTACAATGTTACCACACCACCAGTAAAAAGTATTACAGTGGCGAACAGAGAGCCGTTATTAGTAAGTGGTGTTGGCTGTGTTGACATTAAACTAGGCTCTGGAAGTATTCAGGTAAACAATGTCTTGTATGTACCTGGCTTAGCAGCCAATCTTCTCTCAGTTAGCAGTATAATAAAGAATGGCTATATAGTAAAATTTAATAACACAGGCTGCCATATTTTGGACAAAAATGAAAAATTAATTTGTTCCGCATTGCTTAATAACAAACTTTATGTATTAAACACAGAAAGTAATTGTGAAACTGCCCATACATCGTCTTGTAATGAAAATATAAATGATACTTATTTATGGCATCTTCGGATGGCACACCTCAATGTTTCAGATATAAATAAGCTGCCTGCCTGTGCTGTGGGTGTTACTCTAACTAAAAGGGAAACTGACACTTTAATATGCAAACATTGCCCGGAGGGTAAGCAGACAAGACTTCCTTTCAACAAGGTTGGATCTAGAGCCACACAGCCTCTGGAACTAATCCACTCAGATTTATGTGGCCCGATGGAGAACAAATCTTGCTCAGGTATGAAATATTTCATAACATTTGTTGATGACTATACTCGGATGGTTTATGTGTATCTGATGAAAGACAAATTAAATGTTCTTGAGATATTCAAAAATTTTAAAACTATGGTAGAAGTCCAACTTGAAAGAAAAATAAAAACACTGCGAACAGATAATGGTAAAGAGTACTGCAATTATCACTTGGAGACTTATTTATCTAACCATGGCATAACCCATCAGACATCAACACCTTATACCCCACAGCATAACGGGCTTGCAGAAAGAATTAACCGCACTTTAGTTGAGCGGGCAAGATGTATGTTGTTTTATGTAAATTTAGAGAAGAAATACTGGGCAGAGGCTATAGCCACAGCTTCTTATATTACAAATCGCTGCCCAACAAAGAGTCTAGGAGGTAAGACTCCATATGAAATGTGGCATGGGCACAAACCCAACTTGTCCCATATCAGAGTATTTGGTTCTGAAGCTATGGTGCACATTCCCAAGGAGAAAAGGCAAAAATGGGACAAAAAGTCTATGAAAATGATACTTGTGGGATATTGTGATAGCACAAAAGGGTACCGCTTATTAAATACTGAAAATGATAAAATAATCAAAAGTAGAGATGTTATTTTTTATGAAAAGCTTGGTACTAGCAATTTATGTGACAACTCTGTTCCAGTTATTGATAGCAGTGAGAACTCAGCTTCAGAAACTACTAGTTCATCAATAGGAAAGGAAAACAATGATAACAGCTCTGTGCAAGATAGCTCAAGTCAGTCAAATTCATTTAAATTAGAGAGTGCAACACCTGCAGATAACAATTATAACATTGATTCACAAAATGAAGATTCCAACGAGTATCAATCTGACACAGATGATTCAGATGCAACTTACCAACCTCCCAGACAGACTTATAAATCACAGGTTTGTGGCACCAATGTTACTCTAAGGCCACGTCATAAAATGAACAAACTAAAGAATGAAAATAGTTTGTATTGCCTGTGCACTAGTTTATCTGACCCGCAGTCAGTGGAAGAAGCCTTGTCATCCACAAATGCTGTCCAATGGAAGAGAGCCATGGATGAAGAATTCAAGTCCTTATTGAGGAATAATACATGGACATTGACAAATCTTCCTTCCAATAAAAGGGCCCTACCTTCGAAGTGGGTATTTAGAACAAAATCAGACCAGAATGGACACATAGCACGTTATAAGGCAAGACTAGTTATAAAAGGATTTGCACAGCGGAAAGGTATAGACTATGAAGAAATTTATTCACCAGTGGTGAGGTACGCAACTATACGCCTCTTATTTAGTCTAGCAGCAAAACACAATTTGGATATTGAGCAAATGGATGCTATCTCTGCATTCTTGCAAGGAGACATTGACACGGATATTTACATGGAACAGCCAGAATTATATGCTGAAGGATCAAAAGTATGTCATTTACACAAATCTATATATGGTTTGAAACAAGCTAGTCGATTATGGAACATAAAACTTAATAATGTCTTACAAACAATTGGAATGCAACAATGCAAGACTGACCCATGTGTATACTATAATATGGAGAAGAATACTTACATTGCTGTGTGGGTTGATGACCTACTCATATTTACTTCTAATCCAAGTGTAAAAAGAATGTTGAAGGATAAACTAATGCATCATTTTGAAATGAAAGACTTAGGAAAAGCAAGTCAATGTTTGGGATTCAATATAACTAAAGATGGCGACTCTATTCTGTTGGAGCAAAGAAAATATATAAATGAAGTATTGGATAGATTTGGCATGTCAGAATGCAATGCAGTAAAAACACCCATTGAAGTCAATGCGAAATTCAACCTTCATGAGACAACTGAAACTATGACTGATTATCCTTATCGTCAAGTCATTGGATGTTTACTCTACATATCACAAGGCACAAGGCCCGATATTGCATTTGCAGTCAACACACTAAGCAGATACAATAATGAACCAAAGACTGAACATATAGCTGCTGTTAAAAGAGTGTTAAGATGCCTACAAGGAACCAAGGATCTCAAACTCATATATACCAAAGATGGTAATGCAGAGATCATGGGATACTGTGATGCTGACTGGGGTAGTGATGTGCATGACCGAAAGTCGTGCACGGGCTATATATTTTTGTTACAGGGAGGCGCTATTTCATGGTCATCACGCAAGCAGCAGACTGTGGCGCTATCAACGGCAGAGGCCGAGTACATGGCCATGTCGTCAGCCACGCAGGAGGCGCTGTGGTTACGCCAGCTTAGTGGGGAGCTTGGCTGTCAGCTGGATGAACCTCTCATTATATTTAGTGATAGTCAAAGTGCTATAAAACTTTCTACTAATGATTGTTATTTATCTAGAACTAGACATATTGACATAAAATATCATTTCATTAAACAGCATGTCATTGATTGTAATATAAAATTTTGTTATTGTAAGGGCAGCGAGATGATAGCAGATATTCTAACTAAAGGTACTACTTGTGAGAAACATTTGTATTGTTTAGCAAAAATGGGGCTTGCGTTCAGGGGTGGGTGTTAATTTATGAACGCAACCCAATTTAAAATAGTAACTGTTTTTGCCGCTGGGGGCGCTGCTATCTCTCTCTCTGCCCGCCCTTTTGGTAACGACACGTTTGTAAAACATTCCTTTTGCAATATACTTATTTAATTCAAAGTAGTGGTCTATTCATTGTGAAATTGCTCCACGAATAATTCCTTCATAATGTCCCTAATTTTGAGAGCTCGTATTCTGTTTACCCGTGCATGTTTGCACCGGAGAAATACATCAAAAGGGTTTCTGTTGGTTGAATTAATTTATTTACCTTACAAACACACTTGAGGTGAAAACGTGTTAGTCTATAAATGTAATTTGGGCGTATCCGCTCTCTTTGAATTGATATGTTTTCCCTTGAATATATATTTAGAAAACCCGGTTGGATATTTTGATTAGCTGCCGGTAATGTTATTTTTGTTGACAGCCTGGGCGCAGTTCCTGATACCCACGACACAAGACTCGATCTTAGTGAAGTCAGGACTATGTATGTGATTCCGTTTCCGTAATATAGCGAGTGACAAAACAATGAATAAAGAGTTAATAGTGGACAATTTTTTTTAGCTCCTATTAATTTAGCTTTGCGATTGATTTCGTTGCGGAAGACAAGTTAAACATTCCCGGAGACTCGCTGAGCTTCAATGTTCAGTGTCATTAAAATGCGTGCCACTGTTGATCCTGGTTTACAGGAGTTGCAGTGGCGGGTGTGAGAGCGGGACAGTCTCCTATATATGACTGTTGGGTGTATTTATTTATTATCATGAATTTTAAACATTCATTTCAAATAATAAATAAAATAAATAAATACACCCAACAGTCACATACATAGTCCTGACCCCACACTAAGATCGAGTCTTGTGTCGTGGGTATCAGAAGCTACGAGAGACTTTTCGGTCTCACAAACACCCAGACACGAAACAAATGCCTGTGGATCACACAAAAATATTTGTTTCGGTGCGGGGATCGAACCCGCGGCCTCTCGTTTCACAGGCGGCGTCTAACCAACTGCGCCACGGAGGCTGTTCAAAAGAAGTGATAGGTACTAGGTCTAAATGTTTATTAAATCTAATTGAGTACAAACCCAGTAACGTTCATTGTCGTTCATCAATGTATTCAATACAGGCATCTCTGAAGCCGAAATGATTGGTGACCCAATATGCGTATTCTCTTCTCGCCTTATTTCCATCGTACTCTTATCTAATTTTAAGAACCCAGCAATGCATTTATGATCCAGATATAGATTTTCCTGAGCATCATTAACTATCAAATAGCAGTTGTCTCAAGCCTACACTATGGAAAAATGTGCTATGCCTTAGAAAAAGATTAGTTCCCTAAGCCTTCTGGAACCTTAACTCGTTACCAAAAGAACTGGTTCCCTCCGGACGCATCGCATTAACTTACAAAAGGAGAAAAAAATCGACGGTTTTATTCCCAATTCCCGACACTCACATACGAGCGTGTTAAGGGAGGCGAAGTCCCAAAAGTACGCTAAAACTGGATTTAAAACGGGCACCGGATAAAAAAAACAGATTTCCTCCGGGTGTAATTATATGCGACGGATCAAACGTCAGATGTTATCCTGCGGGAATTTTTACTGCGCTCCCTTAATTGGGGATTTCGTGCCTCAGATACAGGAATAATTCGGTGTAAGTTATTGTCAAAAGGAACCTATGATATACGACAATAATAAGATTGGTATCTCAAATGTTGAATACTAGTTGTATATAAATGAAATAAAATAAATCAATAAAAACACCCAACATTAACATACATAGTCCTGACCCCGCACTAAGATCGAGTCTTGTGTCGTGGGTATCAGGAACTACGAGAGACTTTTCGGTCTCACAGACACCCAGAACCAAGACAATTTTTTTGTGAGGTCCATAAATACCGAATCGAACCCGTGGCCTCTAATTTCACAGGTGTCTAACTAGCTGCACCACAGAGGCTGCATTGCCCTGCCCCTGCTATTAAGTAATTGACATTCCAATATAAAAATATCCTTCCAGAATCAGAACATCCAAAAATATCTCACATAATCATCGGATCATCAAATATATCCATTGATGTGAAAACATTATCTCCCACACGTCACTGAGCTTACACAATTAGTCTAATTCAGATACCAGATAATCATATTCGCGAGAATAAAATTTACGAAGCACAAATTATAATGATCCCGATTATGGAGTACGAATTATTCTGACTGAAAATGTTATGTAATATTATTTGTATCTAATAAGATGCTTATTTGTAATAATAGCTTTATTGTAAAAAATATTTGTCTTATACCTTAAATTTCGAATTAAGTATATTAAATATTACTTATTTAGAGCATTTTACTTACAGTCCCAATGGGACGGCTCACCCGGAGTGGTACTACCACAGGTATTGTTTTGTATCAGCCCATATACGTCCCACTGCTGGGCAAGGGCCTACTCTACAATCGAGAGAATCGATTGAGAGTGATTAGGCCATATAGTCCACCACGCTGGCCTAGTGCGGGTTGGTGGACTTACATACCGTAGAAATTCTTTAAAATCGCTACGGTATACAGATTTCTTCACCGATAAAGTGCGTGGTAATTGACTATCAATACACACATAACTCCGAAAAGTTAGAGGTGTGTCCAGCGATTTGAACCCGCGACCACCGTGAACATGTTATCAGCCGCGTCTGGTCCGTTAACAACAGACCACCACTGGTACTACTGTCGAATACAGAATCTATTCATAACATACACTGTATAATCTCAACTATGGTTTGCTGAAGCCCTGGTCTGTGGAACGGTACGCGCGGCACTGCGTTGCACGCAATGCGATGTCAAACTCGGTTTTGTATGAAAAACGTCATCATTTGTCTTTTGTTCTATTGCGATATGCGTCAACCAGCGCGCACGGTGAAGGGTCAACTCCATTATAACATTTTGGTCGCTTGATAGAAACTGACAGCGGTTTGCGGTAGCGGCACAGATTTATATGAAAATACACCGCACAGCGCGCAGTCATTCTCGTCAAATCGCCGCGGCGTGCGACATTGCGGCATGGATTTATTTGTCGATAATTTACAGAAATAATAGCAGGAGCCTTTGTGTTTTATATCAAGATAGAAAGAACACATTAACATTTGATAATAAAAGGGAACAAATCTCTGATGGTAGTGTGCCCATATTTTTTCATATGGGCACCAAAATGTAACCGCAACGCATCTGATGTATTACAATTTTAAATCCAATTACAATATCCACCAGCAAGAAATAATCAGCTCTTGCCGTCAAACACTATTATGCTACCCTGCTCGAAAGCATATTTGGAAACCGATATTAGAAACACAAAATATTTGCATGTGTCATTGACGAGTTTACCACCTTCGTGTACGGTAGTCGGAGCAATTAGTAAAATATCACTAGTTCATCCGATGAGCGTCTTATAATAATATATTACAGTTGAAAAATGTTTCTTAAATTTTTCCGTACATATTATAGAAAGCATATTCGCAGCTTGTACCATACGACCCTTGTTAATATCGACCCCTCCCACGCATAAAGGCGTATCGAGATTATGACAAGTTTTCAGTACGGGCATTTAAAGATTTATTATGTGATTATTAAAAATTGAGTACAAATACTTAGTTCCTGTCTGGTTTTAATTAAAAGTTCCTCTATATCTTGATTATTTAAGGACTATTTACCAAATGAAAACATTAATTAGCGAGAAAAACGAAAATTACATACTTACGACTTTGCGCGTTGGGATAAAACTGACACATTATTAAGATACGACGACTTACAACTATATGCGTGGTGAAAATATTCTATACCTTCAAGTTACAACGGGTTAAGACTTTATGGGTCGTAAGAAAATATGTGTATCATAAGTATTATCAAGTGCTACGACGTTGCTTTTGATGGTTATAATTATTGTTTATTTAAAATGATTGCCAATGGACAGGATTATCAAAATTAATAACAGAATAAACAATATATTATATGGATTTGAAATTGTACTAAATCTAAAACCATTATTTTTTTCCAATCGACTTTAATATTGTCTAAGTTTACAGCTAATACTAGCATAAACCATAAACGATATTATGTTACATTATATTTTTCGGGTAACATTTTGAACTTATACCTAATAACAAGATCAACTTAATTAATCGGTCTTGAAATAGTTTAATTAGGTTTTGGGATGTAATAGCATAATAATCAACTTTAAATAGGTACCTAATTATCATTTGGTAACTAAAAAAACATATTAATTGTAACTTTTATACTTTAGTCACATAACCAGTCATAATGATAACTTAAATCTTAATTTGCACTCAATTGCTTAAAATCTCTTTAGTAATATTATAAAGAACTAAAAAAGATTTAGGTATAAATTAAAAAGAAATAAGTATGAAAGATTGCAAAAAGGAAAAATATACAGGTGTCCCAAAACTAGACAACAAACCGGCAACCAGAGATAGACCAAGCTATGACGGCACAGCAACAAAAAAAATCATAGTCCTATCCCTCATGGTTTTCAAGATAAAGCCTTTTTAGTAAAAATTATAAAAAAAATTACCTTCAGCAAAAGTTTGTGACAGTGTGACAAGTAGTTAGTATTATTTATTACTGGATTCACGTTTTGTAAAATTTATCAAGAGCTAAGGCTTAGAACTACATACTAAACTATGTCAAAACAGGTCTACTTTATAGGAAAATTGATAAAATTCCTCGCGAAAGCAATTTTCAATTAATAATTGGTCAACATTGATACCTCACACTGTAAAAGAAATGTACTATACCACCCGTCGCAACTTTTATCAAAGTTGGCGCACTTTATCAAGATTATAAAATGCTACTGCACTTTATATTTCTTTTGAGGTTTTCCTCTATATTAAGCTTTTAACTGAAAATATCCCAAGTTTTCAAATACCCTCCATATCAAATACAATTATTTTTTTGTTCAGATGTTTCAATTTAAGTACAATTATTACAAATTATAAACTGAAGGTATATACATTACATACATACATACATACTTATACATTGAAGGTGAAAGACAACAAGAGTGCACAAAAAAAATCAAAGAAAATGCTGGAATTGTTTGACTTCGGTACTACATCTTGCTACGAAAGATTTTTTTAAGGATCTAGTACACTCATTTCTACTGATTTCACCTGCGGCCTCGTTTATTCTACTTCTTAATTCATTAAAAAAATTTATGAGTGTTTGATATACTTTTGATTTTAAGCCATCCCAGGAAAAGTAATCTTCGCATATTAGGGATTCTTCGCATGTTGATTCGTACAAATTCTAATACTGCTCCATTTCAAGTAAATCAGATGATTCTAAAAGACACTTAGAAAAATATTAATAAACACAATCATTCAATGTTGAAACATTTCAGTTTTTTATTTAAATTTAGGAAATGTTACATTGCATAAAGTCTTATTTCATATTGTGGTCGGAGCATATCATTGTATGTACTAGAAACGACTATATGAATACCATCTTAGTTAAATAAAACCAGCGCATAAAGTCGCAAGTACCAGTTACGACCCCTAAGTTTCAAAAATACACAACGCATAGCGTCGTAACTAGCGTGTTACGATGTTATGCGCTGAACAAAATGTAAACAATTAAACATAAAAAATCTCGTAAATATCGCGATGGATTAAAATCGATCTAATTAAAATAGCGTCATATTAAGCAAATATTTCATGGTTTAAATTATTTATCAAGCTAAACTTACCATATCGATGAGATTCACTGGAGATTAGATTTTCATTTGAATTATTTAGAGCTAATTTTAAGATTCTTGACGAGCGAAAGTTGTTCATTTTGCTATCACATAGAAATAAAACTATTATGACAGCTTAATTAACACGAAGCACAAACAAAATCTGATAATTTTTATAATGCAGGTCCCATGTTTACTGCGCGTGCCGGTAGTGTCATACGACGGCGGTAACTAACCTTGACTGGTTTTGCGCGAGCCAATAGTACAACGCAAATCGTCGTTACTAGTGATAGGACCATATGCGCGGGCACCTTGAATAGATACGACTATAGGCGTTTCAAAATCTCGTTAGATATTAACAATTTGAAGATTTTCATTTCAGGGATGTATAGAGCTGATGTGCGTAACTACAATGAGCTAAAAATCTGATTTTCAGCAAAAATGTGGTTAAGACCTTATGCGTGGGAGGTGTCGATATTAGTCCGTGTTGCTTTACATCTAGCTTCTCCAGCCCGTATTTTTGAGCGGTCAATTCAATATTTAATTGTCTTTCACTTTGTAATGGAGGGAAATAGACGATTCTTTGTTTTTAACTCCTACTATTTACTAAGCTGCGGATTACAGAGTGCGAACCAGTGCGAACGGAGTGCGACATTTTTTTAAGACTGCCTCGGTGGCGTAGTTGTACTACGGTACGACTACAAAGCTGAGCTCTCGGGTTCGAATCCCGGCTCGGGCAAAGTGATATTGGGTTTTTCTATTCATCATCAGCCTGGAGCCAGGAATTTGTGTCCGATATGGCGTTAGGCTCGCCCCCTGTCACATCATGGAACGGAACATACAAGGCGAAATGTGGGTGTCCTGGTGGCGCCTCTGCCTACCTCTTTTGGGATAAAGGCGTGAGTTTATGTATGCAAATAAAGTTAAACCTAGGATCAAGAACTGCTGATGTGCTGGAGGTTGTGCAGATACATATAGACCAACTACCTACCTATACCTACGTCTATTATTTGAGCTCCGTATTGTGAATTTAGATAAAAAGTACAATTAAATGATTATTGTAAAAAGTGTCCATCAGTATTGATCCAGGTTTTGCTTGTGATAGTTTATAACAAAATTATTTAATTTTCTAATAATAATACAATTTGTTTTTATCAAATTACGGTACAATCGGCGATAATTTAAGAGTAGGTATCTATACAAGTCCAGTGAAATATAACTTGATCAAAGAATAGGTTTATTAGCA
Source organism: Deilephila porcellus (assembly GCA_905220455.2). Classification (NCBI taxonomy): domain Eukaryota; kingdom Metazoa; phylum Arthropoda; class Insecta; order Lepidoptera; family Sphingidae; genus Deilephila; species Deilephila porcellus. Next base: position 1,529,417 of record LR999995.1, read on the forward strand.
GAAAAAATAAAATAATATTATAGTTAATAGCACGCTAATTTACATGAGAAAATATAAACTAATTATGTCACGTATCAATATTTGAGAAAATGGTCTTATGTGCCTGTTTACCGACTTCGTTTAGAATGACGTACAAACAATTTTTTTATATAATTTTATATATTTTTGAACTCAAATAATTGTTATCCGTTGTCATGGAGACCCGTGAAGACTTCAATGCAAAATTGTCATAATAACATTTGTTGTCAAGTTTCGGCCCTCCCATTGGTCAACGGATTTACGCAGAGTGAAACCTATCTGTGAAACCTCCTTAGTTGCTTGAACTCCGTTGCTTGCCGCAGTGCCGCACGTACCGTTCGTCAGACCAGGGCTTGACGCAGCGTGACGTTCAATACAACGCACGCGAAAACACCAATGCATAAACCTTTTTTAATTTCGTACAAGATACGACATACATCTATTAGTTAAACCTCTCTACTTAAAAATATAATGTATATCACCACAACAAAGACATTGGCAAAATCTCCGATACTACGGGGGAGCCATTCTTTAATTAAAAGAAGAAGAAGAAGAATGCATAAACCAACTCACCAATATTTCACTCGTGAGCGCAACTGCAGCCGTATACATAAAAATATAACTAACTAACGTAACGATAGAAGAGAGGATTCGCCAATTTTAACGTGTGTTTAACTTGTACTTTAACTTTAATATTATCGAATCGATGATTATCGAACGAATCGAACGGATCGAACCCGCGGCCTCCCGTTTCACAGCCGGCGTCTAACCACGGAGGCTGTCATTTATAAATATTGCAAGCAATGAAGACAATAATTGTAGTTCCTAAGCTATGTACTTTTTCACGTAGCAGTCTTGTATCCCGTTGGGACCTAACAAAGCTGTTCCTATTTACTTCACGTCTGCTTCTACGAAACAGAGGTAGCACATTATTTGAGGTCGTCGAGATAACAAAGTTCCACTAGTGGTTGCTTAATCTAGACCGCATTATACTTACTATTGGTTGTGACCTAATTCCTCTATTCATTTTAATATAGGTTTGTTTCTGGTTAAAGACAATATACATATTCCCAGAGGCACGCTAAGCTTCAATGCTCGATGTCATTAAAATGCGTGCTTTCGAATCTGGCTTACAGAGGTTGCAGTGAAGAATGTGAGGGCGGCATTGTCTTTACCTAAGGTGCATTGAAGCTGTGTAATAAATACTCAATTAAGGTGGTAATCAGAGCCTTAATATTCTTACATAAGCCCGCCATTTTTATCTATTTCCTGGTGTGCTCTGGAATACCTCATAACCATCCCGATAAACAAAATTGCTACAGATAATTACATAATCTATTCTATGGACAAAAGCTGCCCCTTATAATAACGTTTCCAGATTGGCTCATAATTAAATGAATACGTCAAAGGCAGAGCGCCTGTCACAAATTCATAGCAATAACAACTTAATTAGTAACATTATTTCTTGTAGGCACAAAATATATATTTTATTAACTACCGGTTTGGAGTTTGTAGCTTTATGAGCCTACAATTCATACACTACGCTCCCTGTACGTGCTCTCACAACACTCGCTCCTGAGCTTTCATCCACTACCTTCAGCTCGTCGCTCCACCAATTGTTAATGGTCATAGCGTTAGATTATACAGCCTGTTGCGCTTGTCGATAAGTGGTCTATCCAATATCAAAAGAAATTTCCAATTTGAAGGAGTTCCTGCCATCAGCGCGTTTAAAAAGGCAACGAACTTTTCAGCTCTATGTATTAGTGTAAATACAATAATACATTACACACTCATATTAGTTTTGAAGTAAATTAAACTATAAGTTTGACTTGACCATGACAACGCCATCCATTTAAGATGCCTAATATATCGCTCATCCAATAGAACAATGAGTTAATTACGTCTAAGCTATTTTTCAGGAGAACTTAAAAGTTTGAGGTTGAAAATATAATGTATTTCCAATCATTCTGATGAAATTCTTTTAATATTTATGTAAGTTACTTTACTATCAATGATAATTTACAATAACTTCATGAGAAACTCAAGAAAACTTTTAAATAAGACATTCAAAAGTCATTTTGGACTTTTTTGTAATTACGTCGTTGTTCCATTGGATGAGCGATATGATTAAAATTGTCAAAATTAGAATTATCATTAGTCATTTGTACAACTAATCCTGGATGATCTGACGTAAACAGAGCTAACTAAGCTGATTTCTAGAACTCGAGTTACATCTCAAGATTCCAGTAAGATGCTCTCTCGTGGTTTCAAAGCCTTTGAACAATACGTTTCCGACATCCGCATACGTGATCTGCTTACATCCAGATTCTTATTCAAAGTATCTACAAACAAGAAAAACTACTGCTATCAGTGTTGAGTATTGGAAACTTTTCCTTTACCTGTTATAAAGTTGTGTTTGCACCGGGCTTCGGAAACTAATAGACTCCTGTGTGCCCGCATTCTAAACTGTAGTGTCTCGATTGTAAAGGACATTGTAGCCAGAGTAACTACAGAACATATTGAGACCCAACATCTTATTTCTCAGGATAGCGAGCGCTGTGGCGTGCCAAACAATCATTAGTAATTCACAGTGTTGTTTGGCTTTCTACTCTTCATAAGCGGTCGTATCGCTTACCATCAGGCGAAAAAAAAACTTTGCTCGAGTTACTTGACTAACCTATCACTGAATAAAATTACAAAACAGTTAAGCCAGATAATCAACTGATTATATTTAAAGCCGAAATCAAAAATAAGTACCCACTAGTCAGATGACAAAAAAATTATACACAAACCCAGTGGGCATCCGACCTAATGCCGCGGGGACTCACCTCAAATACCTCGGGCGGCCAATCTGCGTGAAACTTTTAATTCCACTTTTTCTCCGGTAACGCTTATCGTGTGACTGCCGCCCGTTAAGTTTGGCCTAAGTCCGGCTTAAGCCCAAGTTGCTTAAGTCTTTAGTTATCTAGCGACTTTGCTGAGGGGTATTAAAACTTAGATGTAAATTGGACAAGGGTTGCGAGTTTGGTTTTTCTTTGCGTTTTCTCTGTTTGGCTTAAAGTTTTGGTTAATTTGTAACGTTATGAAGGATATTAAGCTTGTCCTGTCTTCGGTTAATATTTAGTTTAATACAATTATCCCCTTTGTAAGTTTTTCTTCAGCACGTTGTTCAACTACAGATATTAATTAACTGTCTTCGTCAATGCGATTGCCTATCGACTGCTTCGGTGGCGTAGTTGTACTATGGTATGATTACAAAGTTGAGGTCTCGGGTTCGAATCCCCGGTCGGGCAAAGTGATATTGGGTTTTTCTATTAATTAATTATCAGCCCGGAGTCAGGAATTTATGCCCGATATGGCGATAGGCTCGCCCCCTATCACGTCATGGGACGAAACATACGAGGCGAAATGTGGGTGTCCTAGTGGCGCTTCTGCCTACCCCTTCGGGGATAAAGGAGTGAGTTTATGTATGTATGTATGTATGAATTCACTAACTCGGGAGTCAAACCAAGACCCACTGGTTCACGCCCCATAATAACCGCTAAGTTAATAATGTGAATACCATATAACAGAATTTCTAAATATAAAAAACCTTTACACTCTAATAAACTAAAACAATGATAAACCAAAAAAAATCATATCGATATATAAAATTCGCACAATACAGTATTTCATAATTTAAAATTATTACTTATTTACTTTACAAGTGCCTGACTTCAAGGCCTCACGTAACTTTCTAGACCTATTTTCATCCCCCTAGGGATAGGTATCCGCATAATCCCTCTCGGCAGATGCCTAAATCCTGTAAGTAGCTTAAGTTCTAAGTTTGTTTTATTTCTACGAGTAGTTTTTGTGATTTTGACAGTGATTAATATGAAAACGTAACTTTTACTTTTATATAATATAATAAAAAATATATAAATTGAAGTAGAATAATCCAATAGCTACTAAATCAAAAATGTACAGATTTTGTTTTACTAATCTCGATCCTGTCAGCCTCCCTCCCCCCCCACATCTTTCCAACTCATCCCTGATCATCTTATTTTATTCCATTACATCTACGTCTATTAATTAAATTACCGAGAATAACAAAACGAGCATGACGCTTACTTGCATAATTGCAAGTATACATCAACTATAGGTATTGAAATACCTAAAATTTATTGGCCACAATGTCCTTCAAACCGGAACATAATGGTTTCCTTTCTTTGGTTGGGTTTCTACACTCAAAAGGAATTGAGTCACCATACACGCCTACTGCGAGTTATATAGCTTTACAATTAACGCAGAAAAATCGGATATTATACAGGTTTTCCGATGTTTTCCTTCATTTAATCACTTGCATAAAATTTAATTAAACTTCGTCTCCTGCCATCTAAGCTTCTAGCCATATCCCATAGTTCATACGGCTGTCTACTTCTCAGATATAGGCCGCTAGATAAACGTTTTCATAGAACACAGTCCGTCCCGCTCTAACACAACTTTCTACTCTTCCGTCTCGCTTGCACGACCTTGCTCGGTAACGATGTGGTGCAATTCACAAGCTTTCTCTTATTTATGCGTGACAAATGAATTTGTTATTAAATGTATCAATGAATTAAATGGTTTGTATTCATGAATATTGGGTGATTATAATTGATATTTATTTACACACCTTCATTGAATTTCATTTATCCTGCATCTGTAAAGGGTCGGCAGAGTTAATCTAAAGCCAATTTTCGATAAGTTTCTTTGCGTCCCAAGATGTGTTGGGACGAGTCTATGCAATGCTGGATACAAGTTTCAGTTCCTTGCAGCTGATTAAGCGTTTCTAAACCGTGAAAAGTCCCGTAAAGTTGGGTAACCATGCTGGAATTTAAAATTTATCACCAAGCAGCCATAAAAAGTAAAAAAAAATACAGCTAACAGTCAAATACATAGTCCTGACCTCACATTAAGATCAGTTAAGTCTTGTGTCGTGGGTATCAGAGTAGTATGAGTGTGTGTATCAGAGTGGGTACGAGAGACTTCGGTGTCACAAACACCCAGACCCAAGACAAATATTTGTGGGCCTCACAAATATTTTTATCAGTGCGGGGATCGAATCCGCGGCTTCTCGTTTCATAGCCGGCGTCTAACCAACTACGCCACGGAGGCTGTCAGCACATCTTATTAGTCTCACCTATTTAAAAAATGATAGTATGGTATCCCTCAATTATAATATGCTCATGTCTTTCACAATGTCGTTATAGAAAAAGGGAAAAAGCAAGGAAATTACGACATTATGCGATCCTTTAAGAATTTAACGGTGGAATACTAATTTCTGTTATTTTTGTGAAGTTTTATTGATGATAGCGGGCCCTATTTTTTTAATGGCGAAACGAGCATGTAATTCGTCTGATGGTAAGCGATACGACCGCCCATGGACAGTAGCAAAACCAAACAACACCATGAATTACAAGGCAATGCTTGGCATTCCACTACGCTCGCCATCTTGCGACATAAGATGATAAATCTCATTATGTCCAGTAGTTGCTCTGGCTACAATATCCTTCAAACCGGAACACAATAGTGCATTAACACTGCTATTTGGCGAGAGACATAGACATTGCAGTGGTACCTACACAGGCAGCCTCTCAAATATTAGAGACCTACCGACAGTAAACAATAAGCTTACATTAATAAGTATGGTACAAACGGTAATACGATATATACGGTTCAATTCATAATTTTCCTTACATCTTCCGCCTATACCTTGGGCGGTGACTAAGATAATCAGCATAGGTTACAGTAACAGCGAGTTACGCGATAATGTTTACATTACTACTCGGTCAAGTTTACCGGAGTTTTTGTCAGTTAAATGTTTACTGTGTTGCATGTATGAGGGTCACTGAGTCAGCAAATAGACTAAATTATTACTAATTTATTATGTGTGTGGTTGTGACGTCCTGGGCTCGATTCCCAGACTGAGATATATTTTTATGAAATGTCAGGACAGGAGCAAAACTAAACAATAGCATGAATTACAAAGAAAAGTTTGGCATTACACTGCGCTCGCCATCGTGAGATATAAAATGTTGAGTCTCATTATGTTTAAAAGTTCGTGACACTGTTTATTACTCTTTACAGCAAAAAACTACTGAACTAACTTTGATGGAACTTTAAAGCATTTTACATCTGAATAACATAAAGGCATAGCCGGGTAAAGCCAGGTCGATTCACTAGTCACACAACGCAAAGACAGTAGCCACATTTAGCTTTTCACGACCATAAAAAGTAATCTGAAAAAAATGCGTCTTATTCTCAACGTTACGAAGATTTTGCAACCTTCTGCTTGCCGAGATCACGCTGACCTTGGGAGAAAAAATATTTCTTTACACAAATAAAAGTGTGGAAATTTTCCAGACCAGAATAATGTATTCAAGTATATATTTGTTCGTTTTAAATAGTATGGCATCTATAGGATTGTATTTAGATTCTAATAATGCTGAAGCGACTGTAGGTTTAAGATTGGGTTTTGAATGGTAATTAATTATAGTAATTTTTTACTTATAGTCGTATTTGGGTGATAAATACATAGTTTTCCTAAAATAATGATGTACACCTTTTATTTTTTTAAGACGCAATGGTATGTGGGGTTGAAATTACTATTTCCGCAATAACTAGGTATTAACTACCCAAACACAATGATTTAAAAAAAATGCAAAAAAAAATCTGTCGCTTATTTTGCGAAATTTTTATTTGCATTGTGTCTGTAAACCACTAGAACTATAACCCGGCTTCGTTTTCGGTCGCAGTCTTGATATACCCGGTATATTTTTATTTAGTTTGTTATATATTTCCTGAAATATTTGGAGACTGTCCCGCCCTCACACCCGCCACTGCAACTCCTGTAAGCCAGGATCAACAGTGGCACGCATTTTAATGACACTGAGCATTGAAGCTCAGCGAGTCTCCGGGAATGTCTAGCTTGTCTTTAACCCGCAACGAAATCAATCAAAAAGTTAAATTAATAGGAGGAGTTGGAAATAAATTATTGTCCACTTCCCTCCCTAATAAAGCGGGTGACAAAACAATGAACTAAAGAGGTAAATAACCTCGCATAAAGACATTTACAGCCAGATAAGCCAGCTGTAAAGCACCACGGATTAGTCATTATTACATTTAAATGGGGCCTATTATGTAAGCTGTTATACTTGATTCCAATAATAGGTATGGCAAAATCGCCGGAAAGCACGGAAATTCTTCCTAGTCTCCACAAGGTCCGTGTAGTATACAACTCCAGATGTTATTTGCATACTATCTAGCATGGTTTTACGCTCATTCTGCCAAAGACTACACTCCCAAAGTATATGATGCGCGGACTGCTCATATTCGCAATAAGGTGTTGAACATGAGCACGCAGGCGAATCAACGAGCTTAAATGAGTACAGTTTAGACCTAAAGTTACCATGGCCCGTAAGAAACTGTGATACGTAATAATCGATATCTAGCCAAGTCTTAGTCAAACGATCACGCACGCATGGAAAAAATTGGTATAGATGCCGGCCCTTCAAAGATACATCCCATCTATTTTGCCATTCATCTATTAGTTCGTTATATACAACTGAGAGCGGGTTAAATAATTTCCTGAAATATATAACAAACTACCAAAATCGAATAGAGAATTGAATGATCTCAGTAATTATAATTGTACATACATACATAAACTCACGCCTTTATACCCGAAGGGGTAGGCAGAGGCGCCACCAGGACACCCACATTTCGCCTTGTATGTTCCGTCCCACGATGTGATAGGGGGCGAGCCTATCGCCATATCGGGCACAAATTCCTGACTCCGGACTGTTAGTGAATAGAAAAATCCAATATCACTTTGCCCGACCCGGGACTCGAACCCGAGACCTTAGCTTTGTAACCGTACCGTAATACAACTACGCCACCGAGGCAGTCCTCATTATAAATGTACATTGTTTAAATTTCTAAACAATAAATGTTATTATAGTTTGAATGATTTTCTTTGTGAAAATTGAAATGTAATAATACTTTTAGTTTTGTTTTCTATCGTATCTCATTGTTTAAAGTTAGATTTTTATTAGATTTTAGTACCATTATAGTATATACGAGTATTATAGTTATAACACCATCCTATGTACCACAACAAAAAATATTTGAATTTGAATCAGAGATTGCCGGGTGCCTAATACCCCTGTCCTCTTTCCATCCTTTTTCTTCCTCGCTCCCCTCCCAATTTGAAGGTAAATATCCATGATCCAGCGTTGTGGATATTCATGGGCTGCAGATATCAATTACCATAAGGTGACATTTTTGGTCGTTTGCCGAACCTATGCATTACTACAGCCTCCGTGGCGCAGTTGGTTAGACACCGTCTGTGAAACGAGAGGACGCCGGATTCCCGCACCGAGACAAATGTTTGTGTGATCCACCGGTATTTGTTTCGGGTCTAGGTGTTTGTGAGACTGAAAAAGTTTCTAGAACTTTCTGATTCCTACGACACAAGACTCGATCTTAGTGTGGGGTCAGGACTATGTATGTGACTGTTAGGCGTATTTATTATTTTTATTAAAAAACATAACTTTGTAACTATAATCAATATATTTACTCCAAATATATTGGTTTTTCGGGGGTTATAAACTCGGAGTAACTCGCCTTCAAACATACTTTGACTTTTTACGAGTTATATTACTTCACGTCTTTTGTTTTGGAGAGATGTCAAATAAATAGGTCATCTCAGAATGATTGCGATTCCAAGATATTTATATTTTTAGGCCTGATTTTTTTTTTGGGGTCTGGAATATTTTATTTACATTTTTATACAGGGTATATCAAGACTGACCGAAAACGAAGCCAGGTGGTAGTATTAGTGACTTCAGACACAATGCAACTAAAAATTTCGCAAAAAAAAACTGACACCTTTTTTTCGTAATTTTTTACTCATCGTCGTATTGAAGTGATAAATACATAGTTGCAAAAAAAATCTGTCGCTTAGTTTGCGAAATTTTTATTTGCATTGTGTCTGTAACGACTAAAACTACCACCCGGCTTCATTCTCGGTCGCAGTCTTGATATACCCGGTATATGTTTTAAAATCAAATTACATGTAAACATTTAAAAAAATATTATGATACACCAACAGCATAACATATTATAATTAGCAAATAAGTTTTTGGGGTAGGTTACGCATACAATATCAGAGTGTAAAATTCACAAATGATACAAATACCTCAGTGTGGTTTGGATAGATTGCCTGCAGAATTGAAACAGTTATCTTCCGCCGGTCGATAATTATTCCAGCTTGATTGCATCCTGATCTACACAGTACAGATTCAGTTATTTATTTTAACAACCAGTGTTGGTTATAAAATGCACTATTAGAATCCAAAAAAGTGCGTGGTGGCCTGTTGGTAAATGGACTAGACGCGACTGCCAACATGTTTACAGTTGTCGCGGGTTCAAATCCCAGGGCAAACCTCTGGCTTTTCGGAGTAATGTGTGTATTGATAGTCAATCACCACGCACTATTACGGTGAAGGAAAACATCGTGAGGAAACCAGCATACCATAGCGATTTATATGGTACGTAAAGTCCGCCAACCCGCATTAGGCCCGCGTGGTGGACTATATGGTCTAAAGCCTCTCAATCGTTCTCTCGATTGTAGAGGAGGCTCATGCCCTGCAGTGGGACGTATATGGACTGATATAGAATCCGAAAAATATTAAAATAAAATTAACACTTTTTAAGGCTATCACAACATGCATACATAAACTCACGCCTTTATCCCAGAAGGGGTAGGCAGAGGAGCCGTCAGAACACCCACATTTCGTCTTGTATGTTCCGTCCCACGATGTGATAGGGGCGATAACAATAAAACAGAACATAACATAAACAATAAAACATAACAGAAATACCCAGTACTAAGTAGGCTCACAGTTGGTACCTATTAAACTAAGATTTGATTTAAAAAAACACAATACAAATTCTAGATAACTAACAAAAGAAAAAGCAACAAAACTAAAAGGATTACAAATTTTGAAAAGGGAATACGAATAATACTCGTAATACTGTTATTATTAGATCAGAAACAACACGTCACACAATTCTATCCGTATTTATACGGGCGGTTACGAATTTTCCAGCAAATATTTTTCTTTTTACATAACATTATCTCAATAAGCATCAGGGTCTTATTTCTCACTCTTTCGCCATTCCGAGCTTTGAAATCCTCGATTACATATTTATTCTATATCCCTACGTATTTACAAACAATTACCGTATACAAGATGGCATTAAATTTCGTAAAACCAGCATCCATTGCCGTTCTAAGCTTGCGAAAAGCGAATCGTTCGCAGTCGTTCACCCGTCTTTCCACGATGTTGTTGCGTCTACTGTTCTGTGTCGGATTAGTGATAGCCCAAAATGACACCGAAGAGGCGAAAGGTACATTTTTAATTATATTTTTTTTATGATAAAGGAAGTAGATTGTACGGCCTTGGGTGATTTTTAGGGAATAGTGGCTGTTTGTTTTGAATTTGAATTTCGAATAGTGCATTATTTCGGAATTATTTATTATTGGTAGATACTAAATACATTCGTTGTATTAGGAACATTGGTTATCGCAAAGAATCTTTTGAAATTGGAACAGTAACATAATACGATTAACATAATATTTTGCTTATATTGTGGAGAATGGAGAACTATAAAAGATCCTTTTCATCAACTGTAGCACTTTTTTTTTAACTGACCACATCTATATGGTGCAAATCGTTGAAATTAATGGTTACATATAATATTATATTAAAAACATTATGAGTGAGTTTTTATTTAACAGTTATAGATGGTACGGAAACTAATTAATACAATTTAGTAAACAAAATATTAAATTAATAAATACTTATTTACCAGTGGTAGGATGTACGTAACCTCCCGAAAAATTATCAGCATACAAATACTGTAACATTACTTTATGCTAGACATAATATTAATATAAACTAGCGAATAATTATAATAATTAATCATCTTTCACAAGTCAACTCACTGCACTTATATTTTACTTAATATAATTATTTGCCATGTTACTTCATGTTACAAATACTAATATTATAAATGTGAAAGTGTCCTTATTGGTTTAGTGACGCCATGACTGAGAATTGATAGGTCTTAGATTCGAATCCCAGGATAGCAACTGTGAAATTCACACTAAGTGGTAGTGTGAAGTTTACTAATGAATATTATTTAATATTCTTTTCTTAGGGTTATAATAATATATACTACATTTTATCCCGGAAAATACAAATGGCGATAGGCTCGCCTCATATCACATCCTGGGACGGAATATACAAATGTGGATGTCCTGGTATCACCTCAGCCTACCCCTTCTGGGAAAAAGGCGTGAGTTTATATGTATGTAAATTCAAATGAAGTCGCGGGCATTGACAAATATTTAAGCAGTCATAAGTTCATATTTTTTATCAAAACAATTTTCAGTCTTATTTCACAATCAAAAACATTGTTAATCAGTAATTAAAGACAAAGAAATTCTAATACTCCATTATTTAATTTTTTTGTGGAAGGTTGAAAGTAATTGTAAATAAATAAATAAATACACCCAATAGTCACAAACATAGTCCTGACACCACACTAAGATCGAGTCTTGTGTCTTGTATCAGAAACTATGAGAGAATTTTCGGTCTCACAAACACCCAGACCCGAAACAAATACCTGTGGACCACACAAACATTTGTTTCGGTGCGGGGGTCGAAACCACGGCCTCTCGTTTCACAGGCGGCGTCTTAACCAACTGCGCCACGGAGGCAGTCGAAAGAATTTGTAAAGAACTAACTATTGAAATAATATAGAGGGTATAATGCTTGCCACATCATGTTCGGTCGTCTGTTATAGGCTATACAGTTTCGAGCAGGCCGTCATTATTATCTCATCTGATATTATATTTGAATTGCACTTCACTTACCATCTTGCGTTTACTATGTGGCGTCAATAAACAGACCCGAAAGTAATTTTTAAGACAAAACAGAAATAAGTATTTATCACGTTATCGTCATTTCACATGGTCTAACCAACTGCATCACATAGGCTTAAATGCGCAGAACATTAATACAGAATTGTAAAATGTGAAATATATTATGTACATACATACATAAACTCACGTCTTTATCCTAGAAGGGGTAGGCAGAGGCGCCACCAGGACACCCACATTTCACCTTGTATGTTCCGTCCCATGATGTGATAGGGGGCGAACCTATCGCCATATCTGGCACAATTTCCTGACTCCGGACTGATAATGAATAGAAAAATCCAATATCACGTTGCCCGACCCGGGACTCGAACCCGAGACCTCAGCTTTGTAACCGTACCGTAATACAACTACGCCACCGAGGCAGTTATATTATGTTAAACTTTAAAATAATATTTCTGGATTACTCTACAACCAATGAACTTAATAGTAATGCACTGTATTAGTACTAACTCCTAACTATGCGGATGTTAGTAAGCGAGAAATAGCGGCGCGCCAAGCGTTTAGTTTACGCAAGGGACGTGTCGAAACTATCCAGAGTTGGACATATCTGGTTTTCTGCATCTAGGCTAGCTTGTATAGCCAAGCCTATGTCTGAGTGGTGTTCAATGGAGATTTTATTATTAAATGTATTATATATTTAATTGGGTTAAAAAGTGAGTTGATTTAATGGAATAATAGTTTAGATTTGCATTCATTCATTTCGTTCGATATTTTGACTATACCGGGTGTATCGAAACTGCGACTGAAAATGAAGCGAGGTGGTAGTTTAATATATAAGTAAAAAATTGCAATAAAAATATTGGCGATTTCTTTTTGCTAAATTTTTAGTTTCGTTATGTCTGAAGTCATTAAGTTAGCCTCCGTGGCGCAGTTGGTTAGATGCCGCCTGTGAAACGAGAGGCCGCGGGTTCGATCCCCGCACCGAAACAAATATTTGTGTGATCCACAGGTATTTGTTTAGCGTCTGGGTGTTTGTGAGACCGAAAAGTCTCTCGCAGTTTCTGATACCCACGACACAAGACTCGATCTTAGTGTGGGGTCAGGACTATGTATGTGACTGTTGGGTGTATTTATTTATTATTATTTATTATTATTAATATCACCTGGCTTCGTTTTCGGCCGCTGTTTGGATATACCCTGTATAAAGTGTATCTTAATTAAATAATTTATATTCAGAAATTGAAATTGAAATAAAAAAAAAATGGATCTGTGAATCTCAGGACCTCCCGATTCACAGCTGATAAATACTCCCATTAGACCAAAGAAGCGATTACCGATACCTTAAATTATTTTTCATGTAATTAATTATTAGACTTTCACAAATCATATTTGTTGTTAGCACCGCAACGAAAAGGAAATATTAAAAACAATTTTACAATTGTAAAGAAAATCTAAATACATTGCGATCAATCGAAATACAAAGTTAAATATTTATTAATAAAATATATATTTTAATAGATTCGATTATCAGATAGGCAGTTCAGGTATCCAGTCATAAGTACACAAAATATTAATTATAATTAAACCGATGATTTATTTCACCGCGCGTTTCACCAATTAATGTAATTTACGGTTTCCCACATAATGAAAATAATGTTTTTCATGATATATTATTGGTTCATTAAGGACTTAAATGAATATCACTCTACTATGGATTTGCATACATGTGGAATCGTGGATTGTATGGGATGGCTATGCAAAATGAAACTTATTTTGTGGACATATTATATTTAGTAAAGCAGTTACGCTATTTATATATTTTAAATGCATAGATAATACGTGTTTTGCGATTAATGCCATTCGCCTGATGGTAACCGATACGACCGCTCATGGACAGTACCAAAACAAAACAACAGTATAAATTAAAAGCAATGTTTGGCATTCCGCTGCGCTCGCCATCCTGAGACATAAGATGTTAAGTCTCATTATTACTCTGGCCCCAATGTCCTTCAAACCGGAACACAGCAATGCATTTACATTGCTGTTTGGGGGGAGAAGTTGACATTGAGGTGGTACCTCCCCAGGTGACCTCCATAAGACCTACCAGTAATATACAGGGTATATCAAGACCGCGACCGAAAACGAAGCCAGGTGGTAGTATTAGTGACTTCAGACACAATGCAAGTAAAAAAATCGACAACATTTTTCTTGTAATTTTTTACTTATCGTCGTATTTGGGTGATCATACATAGTTTTCTTGAAATAAACATGTACACCTCTTTACTTTTACACACGCAATGGTACGTAAGGGTTTAAATTAGTATTTTCTCAAAAACTAGGTATTTACCACCCAAACACGACGATTTTTAAAAATTCTAAAAAAATATCTGTCACTGTTCTGGCGAAATTTTTATTTGCATCGTGTTTGTAACTACTAAAACTACCACCTGGCTTCGTTTTCGGTCGCAGTCTTGATATACCGTGTATATATTATGGGATAAATCACTACAATGCCGCAGTCTATAGTTTAATTCCGTCTCAAACCTAAAAATACATAAATAGAACCTCCTGAACTCCAAAAGATTTTAAAATCCAACTCCCATAAATTGAACTTTATGTGACCTTGACTTATTAAATAAATAAATACACCCAACAGTCACATACATACTCCTAAACCCACATTAAGACCAATTAAGTCTTGTGTCGTGATTATCAGAAACTACAAGAGACTTTTCAGTCACACCAAACCATCCAACATACCTGTGAATCACAAAAATATTTATCTCAGTGCGGGGATCGAACCCGCAGCCTCTCGTTTTACAGCCGACGGATAACCAACTGCGCAATTACAACGTTCATAAAAGATGATGTTCATAGGAGACTCTCCTAACGTGTCAGGAATGCAATAACCCAAAAATTGATTATTACGTGCAAATTTATTTTACAAGTCATAATGACCTAAGACTTGTGGTTAACACGCATCGCGTGCTGTTGTTCCCGGATGGGGAGGCACCGCGTTTAGACGATAAAATCTTACTGTAATTAATAAATGTTGATTTTTTAATTATGATAGAATATTTACTGAGTAAATATTTAGAGAGTGAGAGTCCGCCTGGGTATGTATCACCGCAATGTCTATTTCTCTCGCCAAACAACAGTGCAAATTCACAGTTCGGTGTTTCGGTTTGAAGGACATTGTAGCCAGAGTAACTACTGGACATACTAACATTTTATGGTCTTAGGATAGCGAGCGCAGTGGAATGCCAAGCATAGCTTTGTAATTCATGGTGTTGTTTGGTTCTGCTACTGTCCATGAGTGGTCTTATCGCTTACCACCAGGCGAATGGCATGCTCGTCTCACCATTCCTCACAATGAAAAGAAAATAAAATCAAATAGGAGACATTGGAAACAAATAATAATCTTCAATGATCAATCCGATATGTGAAATGAAATCAAGGGTCAAGAATTATTTTCTTTGCCATTATGCGATACCTATTTAAGCCCATATACGTCCCACTACAGAGCACGTGCCTCCTCTACAATCGAGAGTACGATTGAGAGGGTTAGGCCATATAGTCCACCACTGGCCTAGTGCGGGTTGGCGGACTTTACCTACTGTAGAAATTCTTTAGTTAGTTTAGTTAGTTCTTTTAGTTTTCTTTTTTTAATTTCTTTTAGTTTAATTCTTTAGTTTCTTTAGTTAGTTTAGTTTAGCTCAGTGCGTGGTGGCCTGTTGGTAACGGACCAGACGCGGCTGCCTACATGTTCTCGGTGGTCGCGGGTTCAAATACCAGGGCACACCTCTGACTTTTCGGAGTTATGTGTGTATTGATAGTCAATCACCACGCACTTTAACGGTGAAGGAAAACATCGTGAGAAAACCTGCATGCCGTAGCGATTTTAAAGAATTTCTACGGTATGTAAGTCCGCCAACCCGCACTTGGCCAGCGTGGTGGACTATATGGCCTAACCACTTAATCGATTCTCTTGATTGTAGAGTAGGCCCGTGCCCTGCAGTGGGACGTATATGGGCTGATATAGATATAGAAATTCTTTAAAATCCAAAAAAAAAAACAAATTTCAATCCTCAGACACATATGTTAACTTATGTTATTAAACGCAATACTGTTATGAAAGCCAACAGGATACCTGTTAATTGTCGGTAGGATGCTGTTGAAACGTGCGTAGTCATGCGTTGTAATTACACATATACATAGCATAGCATAGTGGGCGAGAAACTGGCTTTGAAACGAAATAGAGCAGATTCGAGAGAAATTACGTTAAATAGTAAATCCAACTGCTATAAAAATAGGTTAGCTCCAAGTTTTATGTCGGGTATCAACAATTACAAGACATTTGACAGCCTCCACGGTGCTATTGGTAACAAGCCGGCCATGAAACGAGAGGCCCCGTGTTCGATACCCGCACCGAGACAAATGTTTGTGTGACCCACAAGTATTTGTTTCGGGTCTGGGTGTTTGTGAGTCGGATAAGTCTCTCGTAGTTCCTGATACCCACGACACAAGACTCGATCTTAGTGTGGGGTCAGGACTATATATGTGACTGTTGGGAGTATATATTTATTTATTGTTTTTCGGTCTCAACACTCAGACACGAACAAATATTTGCGGATCTCATAAATATTTGTTTAAATGAATTGTACATTTCGAATATCCGGAATCTTAATATGCGAATTACGAAATATTAAGCATTTTTATAACAAATTAAGATGTAAGTGTGATTTTTAGATGATCTATACATATTTGCATATTGCGCGAAATCTTCAGGGTTAGGTACATAATAATGATGTTTATGTAAATCAGCAATTCCGGTACGTGCTGAGAGATGTCACTTCACATTATTAATAATAAAATAATTTTAAATAAAAAAATAAAAACCGACTTCAAAGTGCCACTACAAAGTAATAAATAATATATATTTCATCGTACTAGTACCCAATGATTATTGTTCTTATTGACTTGACTAGCTAACAAATCTTAAATACGTAATATTTTGAAGGCGGGTCGCTAAGTGCCGAACATGTACGCCTTACGCTTAACATTAATTTGTGTAAGTAATTATAGCGTAATACAGGCAAGATTTACACGGAATTTTAATTTGTCTTAATATATCAGGCCGTAATCGTCCACTGTTGAGCATGGGACACAACATACCTTTTCTTGTACTTAAAGGCCTTTATGTCATGCAGGTTTCCTGACTATGATTGAAATATATCACTGTTAAAGAGTTTGGTAATTGAATATCATCAACACACAAGTGACTCCGATAATTCCGGAGGTGTATACCCTGGAATTATAACCGAGACGGTGGTCAACCGTCTCGTGGATCATATCTAGATAATTATCAACAGGCTACCACACCCATGTAAGACACATAGAAATTCTATCAAAACTTCAATAAATTTACACGTAGGATTAGCACATTATATTCATTTGTGTTTAATTTACTTATGTGCCTTTCTGAGCCAACATTGCAGGATCTACATGTAATATCAAATGGTGTAACATTTGCTTAAATTTATACGTGTTTGATATTTAGCGACCCGCCTTCGAAATATTACGTATTTAAGATTTGTTAGCTAGTCAAGTCAATAAGAACATTAATCATTGGGTACTAGTACGATGAAATATATATTATTTGTTACTTTGTAGTGGCACTTTGAAGTCGGTTTTTATTTTTTTATTTAAAATTATTTTATTTGTCCCTTTTTAGTTTTGATAGGCATCGTAATGATGAGAAAGGTGATCATGATATAATCAAAACGATGTCTTTAAAATTTACGAATTCTTCAGACCAAACATGATATTATTGCTGTGAAATTATGAGAAGATTGTAAGTCATTATAATCATGATATCCGCTATTGTTAGACACTGACTAGGTCGGATTCTCTTAGTTTACGTCGGTAATTTACGTATCTATTTCTCTCACTCTCCCTCTTCTTCACCTACTGTTTATAGTAAAACTTTTATATTGAAAACTGAAATTAATTGCATCTATTATCTACCCCCCCCCCCTACACGCCTTTCTCCTTTTAACCCCCTCTTTGTAGTAACACACTTATACCGAACCAGGTGCAAAAAGAACTATTGCTGTACCGTTCAATTTTGAGGAGTTCTGCTCTTCAAGTCCGAAGATATTCATCAGGTCTTCACCATTATTTAATGACACCAATCTAACATATCATACTTGTCGACAAAATAGTTTATTTTTAATCGTTTAAGTACTGCCAGAGATATGGAGTATTTACATTAGTATCTATTTTCTCCCCCCCCCCATACACCCCTTCCCCCTTTTAAGCCCCCCTTTGTAGTAATACGCTTATACTGAACCAGATGCAAAAAGAATTATTGCTGTACCGTTCTATTTTGAGGAGTTCTGTTCTTCAGGACCGAAGATATTCATCAGGTCTTCACCAATTTTTTATGGGACCAACCTAGTATATCATGCTTTTCGACAAAAAAGAAATTTTTGAAATCGGTTCCCTAATACCAGCGTAATCGAGTAACAAACATACATAAAAAAAAAAACAGTCGAATTGATTACCTCCTCTTTTGAAGTCGGTCAAAAAGTACACATAACAGTCATACATATAATCTTGACACCGAAATACAATACTAAATCTTGCATCGTGTATCAGAAAGAAGAACATACATACATCAATTCACGCCTTATTCACAGAAGGGGTAGGCAGAGATGCAACCAGGACACCCAACATTTTTCCGTCTCACGATGTGATAGGACGCGAGCATAATGCCATAGCGAGCACAAATTACTGACTCCGGGCTGATAATTAATAGTAAAATCCAATATCACGAATGATCTTACGAACATCCGAGCTAAAAACAACATCAATATCAATGTTACCTAAGTCGATGAAAAACAAGCATTTATCTCGGGGCGGGGATCAATCGCGCGGTCTTTCGTTTCTTATTAATCAATAGCACCACAGATTATTAAAATTCCCTTCTGTACAAAATATCTCAAAGCGAATATTTTTCCAATAAAGCATTTAATATATCCCCTTAAGTATTTTAATCCGGATGCTCCCGAATAATGTTAATTGGTCCCTTCGCACACAGATGCAACAATATTTGACTACCACTCAATGCCGGCTCTGTCTGAGTTGGACGACTTCGATCTGTGCCTGAAGAGACCTGGCGCGGTGTATTGTATCGTTGATATGGTTCTGATGGAAGATGATACTCCGCTGTATCAGTTTATTAAGGTATGTTAGTTTTCTAATTTACAATAAGACATACGACATGTTATATTTTCTTTTGCAGAGGACTGGTAAAACGGAACGACGACTCTCCTGATGTCAAGTACTGTCTATGCCATTTCTGGAGTCGTCATTCTAACACTATGTCATTATATTAAATCAAGATTGTATATTAGCAACTCTTGCTAATTGTCAAAGTCCAGATAATGATTACATGGTCATTTCGTTTTACTTCTTCTACAACAGAAGCCATTCTTTTTATACCTGTAATGACTCTGTGTGTTGAATAAATAAATATAAATTTAATATTTTTCGGAAGCATGTCTTAAGAATATTTGTGTTTTTATTCAGGACTGTTAACATCGTCATCTTCAGTCACATATAGCTACTGCTAAACTTCGGTCCCAAGGATTGTCACAACTTGTTGGGAACGACTTGCATCCAACATACTGATATTTTCTCCTTCTTTCTCTCCCTTTAAACCCAGAAAGACCTGATCATAGGCCTCACAATAAATAATAGTAAATTTTATTCCATCAGAATTTCTCTTCAACGCCTTACAAGAACTACATGCATTCGAAGCTCCATCGAGGTGTCTGCGCGACTCAGCATTGTGGGTTAAACATAACCCATGCTAATGTCACGGAATCTACTGAGTCTGCACTGAAGGAATGCTTCAATGCCAGTATTCACCAGGGATATGGCTTGCAGGTATAGTTTGAATCATTAACGCCCAAATACTCAAGAGCCACTTAATTATTATATTGCACTTAACTATGAAAGTCCAACTTAAATATTGATTAAGTGGGACATGGGTAATCAAGTGCAACTTAATATTTAAATGGCGTTTAAGTAGTCGGGCGTAAAAGTTATTGAGCACCAAAAATTAAAAAAATCTAGTAAAATAGGAAACTAAAAGAGGTTTAGATCCGAAATAATACAGTGAAAATGCCACCAAGAATATTAGAATAACAATGAGAATTATTCATACTCTGTCGTTATAAAATTAAATTAAAATGAGAATATTCGCAAACCTACTGTGTACCTTCATTGCAAAACGGAGAGCAAAAAATGGAAAGAGTTAAATTATCCCCTAACACTCATTTAAACAATTAGTAATCGGCGGTAGGTGTAAAAAAAAAGACAGACGTTCCTTTTGTATCGTATTATAATTAAAATATAAATACATCGTTTTTTTTGTTTACATTGTGCTTAAACAGTGTAATATTTATTAACATCGCTGTAAAAACGTTGGTAGCACTTTACATGTGATAATATAGTGTCAAGAACACCACCTGCTAGCCTTGCACCTACTTTCACTATTTTGCACCAAAAGAAGCAAATCATCTAGACACAGAATGTCGCAACTGGCAGAAATCCAAGACACACAATCCAAACTGGAGGAAAGCTTCTCCAGACGTATGGCTGAATTGGAGGCGAAGCTGCAGTCCGGAGGCCAGGCCAAGGACACGGTTGCCCGAGTTGCCGAGGAGTTCCGAACTTTCCGGGAACTGATGTTCGAGATGCTTCGGTTGCTGAGAAAGCAAATAGGCGAATGTGCTCGGATGATCGACTCCATCGAGACACGGCATCGGCGGAAAGCACTTCTTTTCTTGGGTGTTACAGAGAATTCCGGAGAGGACTGCAGTACTGTTGTCCTGAACACCATAAAAAATACGCTGGATCTGACGAGTATGTCTGCCACTAACATCACAGCATGCCACAGAATCGGGACCCGCAATAAAGAACACAACCGACCTATTCTAGTGTGGTTCTCTGGAGCTGATCATCGAGCGTCAGTTTGGAGGGCTAAAACTAAGCTGAAGGGCACATCCATTACTTTAAAGGAGTTCCTGACAAGATCCTGTCAGCAGGTGTTCGCAAAGGCCCGGCAGCATTTTGGCGTGAGGGCGTGTTGGACCCAAGATGGCACGATCGTCGTTAAGGTACCGGATGGTAGCCGCACTAAGGTCACAACAATAGAGGAACTCAACCCTTTAACGGTGAAGTATCCGCGGGCGATGGAGACATATTCGGTCGTCAGGAGTGGCAAAGCGGCAGCCACGACGTCAACATCACGATAGCTTGACATCGCGGTAAACAATGTATAAAACCTTTCCTATCTAAATTCTATTGTTCTCGTTTTATTTTATATACGTATTTTATCTTTGTTTACACTTTCACTTTTGTTACATTCACTGTTTTGTTATAGTCGTGTTGTTGTACCCACACGTGTCACTTAATAAAAATTGTACTAATGCCAATCTGACGTCCTCGCGGTGACACAATACGTTCGTTCGAAAACCGTTCCATATCAAGATATTTTATGTTTTCTTTTTTAGTTTTATGTTTTTTAATGTTTGCTTCTTTTATTGTTTTATTTTGTTTTTCTTTCTTACCCAAATTTACTGTTGTTCGTATGTAGTGTGTATATGGGCTGGCGGGTGGTGCAGAGAATTATTTGTCGTACTAGTCTTTTTGTCAGTGTTACTTATATATATTTTATTATATTATCTCTTTATTTTTTGTTTGGTTTATTATTTTATTTTATTTTATACATAAATTTTGTATTTTATATCTTTATTTATTATATACATTTTAAAATTATTAGCACAATGTATTCAGATAATGATTCTTTTCATTCTGCCATAGAAACTTCTTTTTCAAGTGATGACAGCTTTAACTCCTTACATGACGGGTTGTGTGACTTGGTGCGGCAAAACTTTGACCGTTTTTCTAACACATTTAATGTGTGTCATATTAACGCACAAAGTATACCGAGTCATTATAGTGACCTGTTGGCGACCTACGCTGATGCTAACGTTCACTGCGTCCTGATTTCTGAGAGCTGGCTCAAACCTCATCTGCTTTCCGCTGCTTTTTCTCTTCCTGGGTTTATAGTCATTAGAAATGACCGAGTTAATATGAGAGGTGGAGGCGTTGCTATTTATCTCCGTTCCAATTTTCGTTACAAACTTGTGGCGACCTCGCCCTCTCATAACTCTGTTTCGGCTGAGTTTCTCTTCCTGGAGGTTTGGGTCAGGGGAGTGAAAACCTTACTTGGTGTCACTTATTGTCCTCCTTCTATTGACTACTTCTCCAGTCTCGAATCGGTTCTGGAATCTTTAGGGTCAGAATATGCACATCAAATTATCATGGGAGATTTTAACACTGATCTCCTTGCCCTAAGTTCCTCTCGTTCCCGTAAGCTTCTCGATATCCTTCAGTCCGTCAACCTGGTTGTCCTGTCTCATTAAGCCACTCACCACAACACTGAGGGCGATGACACCTGGCTTGACCTTATCCTCACTTCCACTCCTTCTCTTGTTTCCTGTCATGGCCAGTACCCGGCTCCCGGTTTTTCTCGCCATGACCTCCTCTTCCTGTCATACGCCTTGAAACCAAACCGAGCTCCTGCCAAGGTCTTGCACAGACGTTGTTTTGGTCGTTTGGATTTAGAAGGGTTACGCAAGGATGCTGGGAATTTGAGCTGGGATAGTCTGACATCCGCATCTACAGTGGACGAAAAAGTCCACATTTTTACTACGATGCCCACGCGCCCCTCAGACGGATCAAACTCAAACGTCCCCCAGCTCCTTGGATGACTGAATGCGTACGGTTGGCGATGAGGCGTAGGGACCATGCCTTACGTAAATTCAAGAGGAATCGCTCGGAGGATAACTGGTGTTTATTCAAGTCTGCAAGAAATCGGTGTAACCAGATGATACGTAATGCTAAACGCCGACATATCTTTGATAATATTTCTTCATCTACCCCTGCTAATATCTGGAAGTTTCTAGGAACGCTAGGTATTGGCAGGGGGAATAATAATTATGAGTTCCCGAGAACGATTGGTTTGGACGACATTATTCATCACTTTAGTAAAGTTGCTCCTCTTGATCGTCAAATCAAGCATCGTACCCTGGTTTTCCTCGACAGTCTTCCTCGTGGTAATATTGATCCTTTTTACTTTTCTCCAGTAGCTCAGGAAGAGATCAAAAAGATCATCCTTTCCATAAAATCAAATGCTATTGGCTGCGATAATGTCAGCCGGCGCATGATTATCCCAATACTCGACCTGCTTCTCCCAACTATTTCCCACCTTGTGAATACTTCCCTCGACACCGGCATATTTCCGTCTTTATGTCGGAAAGCTTATGTCATTCCTCTTCCGAAAATTCCTAATCCAACGATTGTGAACCACTTCCGTCCTATATCTATCTTTCCCCTCCTATCCATGGTGCTCGAGGCTTGTGCTCACAATCAACTGTCCAGGTTTGTACACAGTAACAACTTTTTAAATCCCCTACAGTCTGGTTTCAGACCTGGACACATCACTATTTCCGCGCTCCTTAAAGTGACTGGCGACATTAGGGTTGGTATGGAGAACTCCAGGGTCACTGTGCTGGCTTTGGTGGACTTCTCAAATGCTTTCAATACCATCAGTCACGATATCCTTCTATCCATCCTCTCCCACTTTATGATCTCGTCCAAGGCGCTGGAATGGTTCTCTTCCTATCTTCAGGGGCGCCAGCAGTCAGTTCGTCTTGATGACGTATTGTCAAATTGGTGTGACCTTAATACTGGCGTTCCTCAAGGCGGTATACTTTCTCCCTTGTTATTTTCTATCTTTATTAATCTTATAACCCAAAATCTTCAATGTGCGTATCATCTGTATGCCGATGACTTGCAGATCTACTCGCAGGCCGGGGTCGACACTGTGGCAGAAGCCATAGACAAGGTGAACGGAGACCTAGCCCGTATAAAGCACTGGTCTGACCGGTTTGGTCTGACCGCCAACCCAAATAAATGCCAGGCCATTCTTGTTGGCAGTCCAAGGATGCTCTCCAGACTAGACACCGATAATATTCCACCTGTCACTTATAATGGAACAATCATCGGTTGGTGCCCTGTAGTCAAGGACCTTGGCGTATATATTGATTCCTCTTTGAATTGGCGAGCTCAGGTTGCTTCAGTTTGCCAAAAGGTTACAGGTACCTTACGTGCCCTTTATCGCTTAAAGAATTTTCTAAAACCAAGACAATGCTTGTGCAAGCCTTGATATAACCTTTAATCGACTATGGTGATGTGTGCTATTTTGACCTGAATGCAGAACACCTCAACAAACTCGACCGACTTCTTAATAACTGCATTCGATTCATTTTTAATCTTCGTAAATATGACCACGTGTCTTCGTTCCGCTCCCAATTAAAATGGTTACCCATTCGTCAGCGTCGTTCTTTGCATGCACTTACTACACTTTTTTCAATTCTTACATCTCCTACTTCACCTTCTTACTTAACTTCTCAATTCCAATACTTAGGCAGTAACCATAACAGGAATCTTCGGTCAAGCAACAATCTCCTTCTTCATTGTCCAACTAATAGCTCGGATTTTATTCAGTCGTCCTTCTGTATTCAATCTATACTTCTTTGGAATGCACTCCCACTCGAAATCAGGGCGTCGCGTCGGGTACTCGTTTGGCATTTAAGGCGAAGGTTCGGCAACACTTGCTCAATAAATTGGCAGAATCAGTTTAGTCTTTGTGTATGTATTTATTTTTCTGTTTATATCTTTAATGTGCTATATATATATATATATATATATATATATAGTATGTATAAATAAATACACCCAACAGTCACATACATAGTCCTGACCCCACACTAAGATCGAGTCTTGTGTCGTGGGTATCAAGAACTACGAGAGACTTTTCGGTGTCACAAACACCCAGACCCGAAACAAATACTTGTGGTTCTCACAAACATTTGTCTCGGTGCGGGGATCGAACCCGCGGCCTCTCGTTTCACAGGCGGCGTCTAACCAACTGCGCCACGGAGGCTGTCAAGGATGTGATGTGGTGGTGATGTGGCTGTGGAGGATGTATAATATGTATATTATGTATTATTACGTATCTATTATATTTATATACTTTTGTATAATGTTTATATATATTATGTATAGTATATATAAACTTTATTCATCATTACTCTTATATTTATGCGCCTACTTCATTTTCTCTGCACCATCCTAAGGTCGACTGGTAGAGAACGCCTCAGGCATTAAGTCCGCCTTTATACTATATTGTATATTAAGCATAAATAAATATATAAATAAATAGTGCTAGAAGTAAATCACCAAAGGCACTCTTAAAATACTACTCAGGTTTATGTACATAAAATTTACTTCAAAACTTTTCTTAATTATAAAATCGTGCCCGTAAACCCTATAATGTCCTAAAAAGCGTTAATTTGCCAAAAATAACAAGAACGTAAAACTTTGGACTGAAGTACAAAAGTCTGAAATTTCTTAATCATTTACAAGAATCTGCTCTTAGATTTACAAAGTTTTAACCTGAAATCTGAAATGTTATAACTTATGATTTAATACGAATTATCAAATGAGTCAGACTTAATTAGCGTAGATTTTAAATTCCATTAGATCTTTGAGACACAATAAGCAAAACTTAGAAGTGAAATTAAGGAAGAGCAAAAATAACCAACTATTCATTTTAAGTACTTTGACAGTATTTCTACCTTATTTAAAAGAAAGAAAAGTGGACAGATGAGGTTTAAATAGAAACTGAACAATACAATAGAATAGGATCTATTAACGGGGAAGCGAATCAACCAATAAACATTGATCATAACAATAAGGATTCATAGATATGTTCATCATCATCATTATCAGTCCGTTGCAGTCCACTGCTAGACATGGGCCTCTCCAAAGGTACGCCACAGAGCCTGAATATGTTGATAGCTTGCAATAATGGAGGCAACATAGGGTGAGAGAACAAAACTGGGATCACGTACTTATTAAGGACACAATATGGAAGTTTGGAATAATTTATTCAACTTATCATACCGCCATCCCTGTGGTTATCAATTTCTAGGGTTTTCTTTGCAACTTCTTCTAAGCCCTTTCTCGTGTCATCCAAGATATTGTTATACCTGTCCTTCTTCTAGGTGGAGACGCTATCAGTTCGGTACTGCAAGACCAAAGACGATAGTCTTCCCATAGATGCACTTGATTTCACTGTTGGAGTAATTCTACTCGTGGTATTGTTGGTGAACTTCGGATGCTCGGCTTATCATTTCTTCTGGCCTGGGGAGAAAAACGAAGGTAAGTTATTAGTTCTGGGTGTGACAGACCAACAGCAAGAAAAAAATACTGTAATGAATAAACTCTTGTGTCTTCCGGCTTGCGATCAACACTTTTCGATCCCACAAATTATAAAATCATAGATCATTTATTTCACTTGTGATACATAGGTTACAAGGTTGTTATACTCGTGCATAGGTAGGTGCTCTATGATCTGCCTACATTTCGGAATACGAGTGTGACTTCCGTCAAAAAATATTATTAGACTTTGAGACTTTTGACACACAAATGACTTTAAGCACTGAAATATTTGCTACGATATAAGTATTAATTAACATTTATTTTCTATCACGAAAGTATTAAAATCAATAGTTATAATTGCTTATACGAAATTTTATTTTTGTAAACTTAAGTTTACTTTACCTATGAAATTTCTGTAGATACTAAGACGTGTCAAATAAATTACTGTGTACCTGACGTTGATACCAACATTATCAGAATTGCGGGAATAAATTATGTTTTGGATTTATCCGTTTATTTTTGCATAAAAAGTCCTCTCTTGCAGGAAATCAATATATGCTAGCGTTTTGCGTGCAGAAAAATTGGAAAGCATTAAAGTATGGAGGCAGTGCTGAAGGTGGATTGTTCAAGTGCTTCCAGGCTTTACGGTAAGAACTTATATGAAGATATGATAAAGAATAATTAAATTAATATAAGAATAATTTATTTGTAAAACATAAGTGCATTAATGGTCTTTAATAAATATTATGAACCATACAGACGTACAATTTTTTTTTTCAATTTTTACTACAACAACAGCTTAAAATAACATCTATAAAATTTATGTTATTTTTAATTTAAGTTACAACAATGATATCAAAGTTCTCACAACACATAGTCTCCCGCAAGTCTTGTTTATGAATCCTATTTTTATTTTAAAGTCATGTAGGTAACAGAATTGAAAATCAAATGTTAAATCTCCCTGTGATACACGCAAAATTTATTTAAGTCACATCCCAAATAAATTTGAATTATACCAAGCAAATTAATAAATTACTTTATAATACTACTTCAATAATTTAATTATCATGTATTGATGACATACGGCACCGAAACGTGGCCTTTCACTATGGGCCTCACACGAAAGGTCAATGTCACTCGACGCGCTATGAAAAGACTATGATCAGTATTTCCCTACGAGATCGAATCAGGAATGAGGAGATCCGTAGGAGAATAAAGGTTACCGACATAGCTCTTAGGATTAGCAGGCTAAAGTGACAGTGGTCCGGGCATATAGCACGTATTCTGGAGATGAGGCCATGGACAGGCACACGAAGTATCAGACGCCAGCCTACAAGGTTGACGGACGATCTGGTGAAGGTCGCAGGAAGTCGCTGGATGCTTCGCTTCCAACAGGTCGATGTAGAGATCCTTAGAAGAGGCCTATGTTCAGCAGTGGACTTCCTATGGCTGAATAGATAGTTGCTAGATGCAAAACATTGACAGCCTCCGTAGCGCAGTTGGTTAGACGCCGCCTGTGAAACGAGAGGCCGCGGGTTCGATCCCCGCACTGAGAGAAATATTTATGAGAACCACAAGTATTTGTTTCGGGTCTGGGTGTTTGTGAGACCGAAAAGTCTCTCGTAGTTCCTGATACCCACGACACAAGACTCGATCTTAGTGTGGGGTCAGGACTATGTATGTGACTGTTGGGTGTATTTATTTATTATTTATTTAAGAACGTCAACACGGAAATCCTCGGGAGTCGTATCTTCAGCAATGTTCTTTCTTTAGAGAAAGTTGATGGTAATTAAACATAATCGGACAATTGTCGTTCCTTCAACAGATTCTACACGATGGTGATGATCCTCGGACTTCACTCGATGATATTCATCGGCTACGGATACACTGCAAACCCAGAGTTCATTGAGCAGGTGAGATTTTTTATTATATTTATTAAGCTTCAAGCCGTACCGTACCGATTACCAAAGCGATTTTAAAAAAGAATTTCTACGGTATGTAAGTAAGTCCGCCAACCCGCACTAGGCTCGCGTGGTGGACTATATGGCTTAACTGTTCTGAATCGATTCCCTCGATTTTAGAGTAGGCCCGTGCCCTGCAGTGGGACGTATATTATGGGCTGATATAGATATGGATAGATATGTATATGTAGATTAAGCTTCATATACAAGACTTTTTCTACCTTTCATTTTCAATGTGTTCTGATTTCTTAGGGTCAGTTCACACCAAGACGCGACGTAAGGCGACACTGTGCGCGTATTTTAATAGAGTGACTCAAAATTTAACTTTATTTTCTACACGAAAATTTACACATTTCACTGTTCAAAGCATCCCGAGGCGCAGCGGTGCGTGGTGCAACCTATTCTAAATTCACACAGTGAAATGTATATCTTTTCATTTAGTAAATAAAGTTTAATTTTGAGTCACTCTATTAAAATGTGCGCGTCGCATCGAGTCGTGGTGTGAGCTGACCCTTAGTATACCCAGGTCGAGTAATATAGTTCAATGATTCATTAAAACTAAAAAATACTGATTGTTTAAAGAACTGTTTCTTCCAGTAATGTTTACGTAGTAGAGCAATTTAGTTAAATTTGAAATTCCCTTCGGTCTGAAATTCCTCTGGATCCCTTCAAAGCTATAAAGAGTTTATTCAAAAACTATTATTGCTCAATGAATATTCCACAGATATAAAAACAGTTTAGCGACTCACGTAAATGCGTAACGTTCTTGGTTGACCTGTGAACATCCGGATTCGATCAAGCCGGCATAATAATGACCTATGAAAGACTTAAACCATTTTGAGTCAAGTAGCACCATACCACTTTCCATCAAATACTTTGTACCATTGACTTATATTCTACCGATAGACGAGACACGTCAAAGAAATAAAGTGCCCCCGTATTTTAAAAGCACACTGCAATATTACATCACTTACCTGGTATTCTATTAAAATATTGTAACTTCAGACGACTTGCTTTCGGTTTGACGGCGAAACATTCATTTATTACTTTTAATCGTATGCGATAAGGCGTACTGCACTGTTACTGTCACGAAGCAAACTGATTCATGTGTGGTGCATGCACCGCAAGTAGGTGGGACACATTTTTTGCACTGAATGTCTTATCTAGTGTACCCTGTATAAAATAATCTCAAAGCGCAATCAAAACAATTCGATATTTCATACAATTGCCGAATTTAAACAGTCACAATCGAAACTAATTGTTCTAATGAACGTGCATTATTTAGCTCAGAATATGTCATTACTGCACAATTAAATTTAATTCGAACATGTTTAATTAAGCTCTGATATTTGTTTGTGCATTTTGTAACATTGTTACCGGGTATCGATATTAATGGAATTTCTAAACAGTTTGGTATTTCATGGAGATTAAAGTCTGATAAAATCTGGTATTACACAACAAAAGCCATACTTTTGTTAGGACGGAATTTATTTAATAATCTACTTGCATCGTACGCATAGTATATAACCAAAAGGAGCAAATTAACGTGTAATATATCGCTGAAAAGGCGCAACAACATATTAAAAAAATAATAACACTGAGGATATGTCTCTCATATGTGAGAGGCTCTTTTGATAGGTACCACCGCAATGTCTATTTCTCCCGCCAAACAGCAGTCTAAATGCACTGTTGTGTTCGGTTTGAAGGACATCGTCGCTAGAGCAACTATTGCACATATTGAGACTTAACATCTTATGTCTCAGGATGGTGAACGCAATTGAGTGCCAAGAAATACTTTGTAATTCATGGTGCTGTTTGGTTTTCTACTGTCCATGAGCGGTCGTATAGCTTCCCGTCAGGCGAATGGCATGTACGTCTCGCCATTCAACGCAATAAAAAAAAAACACAAAAGACAAAACTAACCAATAATAAAACCTATAATTCCATTAAAAGAGCTTCCGAAAATCATGCTATCAATCGTTTCCAAGATTTCAGGTCAACAGAAAGTGAAGATCAAAATAATCACGATACAAAAGTTAATTTCTATATCTATCGATAAATAACTTCTTATCCTATACAAATATGGTGTAATGGTTCGTATGGAACATATGGCGTGATCCTTACCACTGGACGTTGGTAAACAAACCTGACGCTTGTTTATTTTCATAATATGGCCACGAAAATAGCGTCTGATACCATATTTATTGAAACACCTACGTAGATAGAACCTAAACCTATTTGGGTGTTACAGGAAATTACTAGAGACAAGTGGAAGTAAAAAATATGTTATAATTATGTGGTCAGAGTCCTTTTGTGACTGCCTCGGTGGTACAGTGGTACTACGGTACGATTACAAAGCTGAGGTCTCGGTTTCGAATCCTGGGTCGGGCAAAGTGATATTGGATTTTTTAATTCATTATCTGCCCGAAGTCAGGAATTGCTCGATATGGGTATAGGCTCGCCCCCAACCACACCGTGGGACAGAAAATACAAGGGGAAACTTGGGTATCCTGGTGCCGCCTCTGCCTACCCCTTCTAGGATAAAGGCGTGAGTTTATGTATGTATGTGTATTTTAGTTCTTTAAACTATTTTTTATTTATTTTATCATCTATCTACGGCTATCTTATCAAAGGAAGGCAGCTGCATGCAAATTTCCCCATATTTATTTAAAAAAAAATGGTTCTGGTAAAAATAATGTCACATACTTCTTAAATTATTGTATTGGCATCGGTCCTCGATAAGTATGCAACATTTCAAGTGAATCCAACGTTTCGAAGTGCTTGAAAATCGACTTGAAAGATTCCGTTACATAGATACATAGATACATACATACATACATACATACATACATACATACATACATACATACATACATACATACATACATACATACATACATACATACATACATACATACATACATACATACATAAACGCGAAGCTAATAACAGCGCGTTAAAAAAACAATGTATCAAGGCAGTATTAAAATCCCTACATACTCTAATTATTAAAAGATATCCCGCGTATTTCCTGGCCCCAAGTTTCCACTTAAGCGCTGTGGATAGGCCCACAGCAATATAGTTATGCGAGACTGAACGCACCTTAGGTCAAAGAGCGACCCACATACAAACACAATATAGTTATTATATTCCCGCAGGAAATCGTGGTTGCTGGACTGGAGTCGTTGTTGGAAATGGTCATAGGTAATTAGATAAACTACAAAATTATGTCATACATTCGCAAACTCACGCCTTTTTCCTGGTAGGGGTAGGCAAAGGTGCTACTAGGACACAAACATTTCGCCTTGTATGTTCCGTACCCCGATGTGATAGGGGGCGAGCCTATAGCCATATCAGGCACAAATTCCTGACTCCGGGCTGATAATGAAGAGAAAAATATCGCTTTGCCCGACCCGGGATTCGAGACCTCAGCTTTGTAATCGCACCGTAGTACAACTACGCCACCGAGGCAAAATTTAGCATTAAAGAAAAAAATTCCTGCGTAATAGGGTATTTGACTATCATCGAAATTTTGTATTATTTTGCAGAAAAACACAAGTGGCATCAAAACAATTTTTTTGTGAAAACAGTATTAAAGTAGCTTGTAAAATGAGGCAAATATTAGTATTTTAAATGAAAGAGTGGGGACGTAGTGGGGACATCTTGCCGTCTCTTTCACACCCGCACAGTATAATGCATATTAAAATTAGTGACGTCACTAATTTTGTTTTGCATCCCTTTTCTTTTACCCCCACTACAAGATTTAAAACGTTTCTATCTTGTTAAATTCTGAATGAATTTACAAAATTCGTTGTTTGCAAGATTTTGGATGTGGATACTTTTTGATCAATACAATAAAAAAAACTAGTCAAATACCCTATTGTTTGGAGTAGCAAGAGGTAATCAAAGCCATACGATTTTATTATACACCACGTATAATTCTAAATAAACAATCAAAAGTAGATCTGTTTATTGTTTATTTATTTATTTATTTATATATTCTTTATTGTACACCACGGAAAAAAGACACAGATAATAACAAAACTAAACAATAAGTACAATCGGTGGCCTTATTGCACAAGGCAATCTCTTCCAGGCAACCTTGGGATGGACATAGAAGAAAGGAGAGAGAAAGGGCAGTCTAGGGTGTATAGTGACATAAATATAAAAAGATAAATAATAATATTTCATCGTTATATCATATCATTATTGTTACATCTAATAATAAAAAAAATCACAACAAGATGATTTTAACACTCCAAGTAAGCAATCAAAAACAGAGATTTACACTCCTTTATAGTAAAACCTAGCTCGAATCACTAAGCAGAAAATAACCAAGCTATTACAGACTTCAAGTCACGCACTGCGAATTAACGTGGCAACTCGTTTCGTCACTGAATACTGGAAACTGTCTTTTGCAGTTGACCCACTTGTAAAAGAAGATTTCCTACTGTCTTTTGTTTGAATGTCCTATTTATGGGAGGTGACGCCAGAGAAATCTGTTAAAAAACTGAAAACGATGACGTCGGATGAATCTGTTAAAAAAACTAACATGAATTGAGATTTCACATCAATAAAACAAATAAATACACCCAACATTCTCATACATAGATCTGAACCTAAACTAAGATCGAGTGTAGTCTCGTATCTAAGCTTACGTGAGAATTTTCGGTCATAAACATCCAAACCAGAAACAAATACCCTTGAATTACACAAATATTTGTTTCGGTGCGTCGATCGAACCCGCGGCCGCACGATTCACAGCCGACGCCTAATCAATAGCGCCACGGCGGCTGTCTGTTCTGTAAATTAGATTCTTATTAAGAATGTTTAGACCAAAGTGTACAACAAAGAAATATTTAATTAACATCATATTTATCTAAGTGTAGCAGAAATACTAGATTTCTTTAATGGTTTCTTAGATTTACGCGAATGTTACACATTGAAATAAAACTATTTTAAACCGTCCCGTCCGCCCCGTGACCACGAAAGCTGTAAAGTAATCGAAACGTCGGGAAGTTAAAAAATGTAAAAATTAAACCAAATCGCGATAAAATCCGTATAAAATAGTTTTATTTCAATACTAGATTTCTGCTATATTACGGGGGAAAATATCAAGCTCCGACTTCACACAAGAACAGGCATTAGAATTTTCTGAATAATATTGGAATGTATTATTTAAGTAAATGTGCATAAGGTTATAATTCAAATGAGCATAATATATTAAAAATATTGAAAATTGTAAATGCTGGCTTGGTTGAAACCATAATCAATACCTTTGATGCGACCTAATTATATGCGTGGGAAATTAAAAGGTCTCATAGCGGGGATCGAACCCGCGGTCTCTCTTTTCACAGGCGGCGTCTAACCAACTGCGCCACGGAAGTTGTTGTCTTTTAAACAATTACAGTAAAGTGATTGATTGATGACTCAAATGTAATCTTACATTAAGCGTTATGAGAACTATCAATATTATCGATTTCTATTCTCATAATCGAATGTCGTCAAATCAGTAATTTGTGTAATAGGTTATAATTACATCCCTCTATTATTATAGTAGCTGCATTAAAGCTATGAACTCACGATATATTAATTATTATATACTCGTATATATATATATTTAAATCGGTGGAGGCTCATAATTAGCTATAGTTATATGTAAGATTAGTTATTTGTATTTGTTATTTGTCTGTAAGCGTCTCTAACATAAATAAAATAAATATAAATATCGTGAGTTCCTGGGTTCTATAACAAGGTGATGAATGCTTACCATGGTCGCAGTTTAGTAGGTATCATTATATTTTCAGATGAATTAAAAAAAGAAGGCCTTAGTGATTCCGCTGTTTTTCTTTTTACTTTTATATTCCTACCTTTATCTTACCTCGTAATCAAAGAAATCGACGCAACAATTTCAAATATATTAAGAAATTTTTTAGACCATTTTGTAAACCATGAATTGAAAACTATATAGAATTGCATGCCTTTGGAAAATATTTTACACCTATGTTTGAATCAATCTCACATGATAGAGAGTGCTCGACTTGAAAATCAAACCGTAAACACTATTTTTTTAAACTAGATTTCACTCATTGAAACCATATAAGACACCAACTAAATATATTTCTTTCTTTCAGTCATACAACGATTTCTTCAAATCCCTGCTCTTCAACGCGAGGGTCATAGTCCAGATATTCTTCGTGATGGGAGGGTTTCTGATGGCCTACAAAATGCTGGTGTATGCTGAGACTCATCCTTTTACCCTGAAGACTGTCCCGATGGCCTTGATCAACCGCTGGTTCAGGTATTACGTTAGACAATATAAAGAAACAAAGAAAGAAAACACTTTTATTATCACAGAACACCACGTACAAACATAAATTAACATACAAAAAACAAAGGAAAAAATATATATCTAATTATTGGACAGCTATAATTCGACAGCCTCCGTGGCGTAGTTGGTTAGACGCCGTCTGTGAAACGAGAGGCCGCGGGTTCGATCCCCGCACCGAGACAAATATTTGTGTGATCCACAGGTCTTTGTTTCGGGTCTGGGTGTTTGTGAGAACGAAAAATCTCTCGTACTTTCTGATACCCACGACACAAGACTCGATCTTAGTGTGGGGTCAGGACTATGGTATATGACTGTTGGGTGTATTTATTTAATTTACGTAGGATTTTGCGCATCGCATCACTGTGACTCTTAAGTGACCACTCAGCATAATGTTTCTGCGGCGCGAGCCTCAGCGCAACGCTGATTTTCAGTGGTCACCCAGAGTGACATGCGAACGTCGGCTAACATATTAACTTATCAAATAATTACATACTAGAAATAATAAGCAAAACAAAAAACAAAACAATAACAAAGAAGCACATATTACGCAATCTTATTTATAATTGAAACACTTATAAAAATAACATAATGAATGATATGGAACCATGGTGCTCTGTCCAATATCGATCTAAAGGTTGTCTGGAGGAGATCGCCGATGGCGATTAGACCGCCGATGGTTACTCTAATTTTAAGCGCTTTTAATTTTTAATGATGTTACATTTGTGGTGAATAGTAAATAATTTATAAGTATAAATAAATATCGGGCCTGGGTGTTTGTGAGACCGAAAAGTCTCTCGTACCTTCTGATACCTACGACACAAGACTCGATCTTAGTGTGGGCTCAGGACTATGTATGTGACTGTTGGATGTGTTTTGTATAAATAAATATCGGTGAATATAATCTTAATTGGCGTAAGGAACATTAAAATTATATTTTGAATGCAATCCGATACAATTTTTTGAGCTCTTTAATATAAACCGCTTCAATATAGTCAAAAAAGTGAAAAGTTATGACCACATTAAAAAAATATATACCTATAATATATTTTTTTATTTTTGGCCCTGATGTAGTGAAGTAGCCATCAAATCAAATCAAATTATTAATTATAAAGTTTATTTGTTTCTGTCATACAGAAAATAGTAACAAAATAAAGCTTAGATATTAGTATGTACTCGTATTTATGTACATCAGATTCTCGTCAATTTTAAAACTGTTGTAATGAATGAAAAATTGTATATAAATCTAAATATTATTTCACGCCAACTCGTGTTTCGCGAGACATATTGTAATTCTAGGAAAATGAAATCTCTGTGCTGTCGTCTTGCGTTTGTTTATGTATTATTCTATTTTACACGGTTAGACGATTTATGAATTATTCAAATACATTTTGTCCTCCTGTATATTTTTGATGATTTGATTTTCAATATTTTGCAACGATTTGTATGTCTGAGTGGGGGTTGTAGTTTGTTGTAGGGGTCATTGAACTCTGTGCCAAAAGTTTGGTAAAGAGGTCTTTGAACTTTCCGTCGAATCCTGGGTAAATTAGATCAATATGACAAAATTCTATTAGCAAAATTTCTCCGAAGGCAAATGTTCTTAACTCAGGATTAACTAAATAGACTTTATTGCTTTATACATGTATTCCGTAAGGCTATAAGACGTGCGACCTTGGTTTAATTAGAAAAATCTCTGGCCCTTTATTTTTAATAGAGTAGACAGATGTACTATTGGTTCTACCCACGTTTCAATAAACTTTTTTCCGCAGGATATAACAGAGGTGGACTCTCCTTACAGGCGCAAATTCCTGATGCAACTCCACTGAGATACTTCAAATCGAAAACCTAACTAAAAATGCAATGAGATAAATCTTAAAAATCCAATATCGCAAAAATATCTGTAAAGATTGAATTTTTATTTAACGTATATTTTCGTAAAAAATACAATTTGAAAGTTATGACATCTGACTCGTGTCTGGGTGTTTGTAAGGCCGAAAAGTCCCTCGTAGTTTTCGATACCTACGACACAAGACTTAATTGATCTCAATGTGGGGTCAGGACTATGTATGTGACTGTTGAGTGTATTTAATACATAGTCCTGACCTCACACTAATATCGAGTCTTGTGTCTTGGGTACCAGGAAGTACGAGAGACTTTTTCGGTCTCACAAACACCCAGACCCGAAGCTAATACCTGTGGTTCACACAAACATTTGTCTCGATGCGGGAGTCGAACCCGCGGCCTCTCGTTTCACAGCCGGCGTCTAACCAACTGCGCCACAGAGGCGATTGTCAAAAAAATATTTATTTATTTCATTATAAAAAATAACCATTCCTCCATTCCAGGTTAATGCCAGCAGTACTCGTAGTGATGGGGCTGGCCATGACGTGGGTTCCACACTTCGGCTCTGGCCCAATGTGGGATGCCGTGGTCAAGCGCGAACGCGACATGTGCCGCAGTAATTGGTGGCAGCTGGTCATACTGATGCCGAACCTGTTCCCGTTTGAGCATCTGTGTCTACCGCAGGCTTGGTAAGTGATTTGCAGGAGTTTTAATAGTTATATTTCTCTCCCTCTCTCTTTAGCGGTGGTGACTGTGTTTGGACTCTTTTGAAGACTTGCAAAAGGAGAATGCCTATTTTACTATGAAACTTGGTATCGGTGCGAACATTTTTGTCCCTCAATGAAACCTTCTTTTTTGGGTAGGGAAAATGTATATTTACAATAAAAATAAACATAATTGCGACCCAGGCCCGGAGTTCTTGGAGAAATGAACTTGAAGTCCAGTCACTCTGGTGGCTCCATTTGTAGTAATGGCTGACGTATCGTAAAATGTAATGATAATTACTTTATTGTATAAAAATCTGTCGCCCAGGATAAAACAGGAAAACGTATAAGGACAAACCATAAAAAATGCTATAATAAATTTTAAGCAGTGTCGGTATCGGGGTCAACGATATTTTTTACCGATACCATGAATGGGCATTCTCCTTTGTCTCTCTCTGTGTGTGTGTTCAGGAAGTCCACTGCTGAACAAAGGTTTCACGTGAGGATTTCCAAAGCATCAATTCTGTTATAGTAATAAATTGAATTGACCAATAAGGAAAACCGGATATTAACCCCATTTTCTCTTTACATCCCTTTTCAAACTCTTCTTGCAGTGACCTGGTTGTGCTGGACCCCTGGCACTGAAGGTCTATGCGATTACAATAAGGCGAGCCGCATGCTCCTCTGCCTCCGAAGGCTATAAAAAAGTACTTTGTGAGGTCGAGAAATATACCAAGAGTTTTGTTGGTTATTCATAGACAACATTTCCTCACTATATTCACTATACTCACAGCCTCCGTGGCGCAGTTGGTTAGACCGGCTGTGTAACGAGAAGCCGCGGATTCGATCCCCGCACCGAAACAAATGTTTGTGTGAACCACAAATATTTGTGTGAAAAAGTCTCTCGTAGTTCCTGATACCCACGACACAAGGCTCGATCTTAGTGTGGGGTCAGGACTGTGTATGTGACTGTTGGGTGTATATATTATTTATTTATTTATATGATCCCACAACGTTAAAGTGACTGCCTCGGTGGCGTAGTTGTATTACGGTACAGTTACAAAGCTGAGGTCTCGGGTTCGAATCCCGGGTCGGGCAAACTGAATCATATGTGTATAAATAGAATTACCATGCACTTTAACGTTGTACATACATACATAAACTCACGCCTTTATCCCCGAAGGGGTAGGCAGAGGCGTCACAAGTACACCCACATTTCGCTTTGTATGTTCCGTC
Organism: Deilephila porcellus; assembly: GCA_905220455.2. NCBI lineage: Eukaryota > Metazoa > Arthropoda > Insecta > Lepidoptera > Sphingidae > Deilephila > Deilephila porcellus. The sequence goes on from LR999995.1 coordinate 1,567,841, forward strand.
CCACGATGTGATAGGGGGCGAGCCTTTTGATATATCGGGCACAAATACCTGACTCCGGGCTGATAATGATTAGAAAATCCAATATCACGTTGCCCGACCTGGGACTCGAACCCGAGACCTCAGCTTTGTAACCGTACCGTAATACAACTACGCCACCGAGGCAGTTTATTAGCACATTTACTGCAAATACGAGTAACTATAGAATTCTTTGTGTCACGGTTGAACAGCTTATAGGAGCAACGCAAGGAACGTTGTGTTAAAATGTTTGGAAATATACTGATTTATTGTAACATTTCCGATACGGCGAGTGCGTTTGGCGCAATAAATCCACTCCTATACTTGGACAATAAGTATCGACTTATAGGCTATTGGTATATCTTAGAACTGTCAGGTCTTGCATTTGATGCCCGTTTTAAAAGTTTGGAAACGATTAGTAAAACTTAAAGTTAATTGTCAACTCCGCTAAACCGCACGAGGCCAGTGTGGTGGCCTATATGGCCCGATCTCTCAATCGTATTCTCGATTGTAGAGGAGGCCCGTGCCCTGCAGTGGGACATATAATGGAATGGTAAAGAAACAGAAAACTTAAATTGGTTGGAATTTAATTAACTCAAACATGCATATGACAAACATAACATTGAAATGAAATGAAATTCGTTTAATGAAATGAATTTCGTTTATTGGTCACGTAGGCAATTAAATAGCTCTTATGACAAGTCAATACACATAGTACTTATTTTCTATTTACAAGATATTCGTTGTAATACTTATGTTAATTTTATTATATTAAGTATATTATTTATTAGTATTTTATGGTATTTTTTTTTTAATTATGTTATGTTAAACCCACATAAGCGTGAGAAAAGGAGCACCTAAAACACAAGTCATTAGGAATATTTACAGTTAATTACAATTAACGTAAAATACATCAGACTAGGTAAATATGACTTTGCGTGAGTCTTCATCAACATTTTACAGTTTACATTAATTTAACGTTTTTCTTTAAGCTTGGTACCCGCGACAGACTAATCAAATTTTAAGTGGAAACCTTTTTTTCATTACAGTTGCATAAAACAGTCTTCATAATTCCACATGAAGCGTTTATGTTTATACAAAATTGAACAAAATATTATATACTCATAAAAACAGCAATTTCTGCTAAACTTGAAGAAAACATGAATTTCATCCAAAAAATTACAAAAACGCATTACGTAAGTAAAGTGTACTTCGCCAGGCGATTGACCTTTAGACGACGAGATACGCATCGAGCGCCTTCTGTCGACAAAAAACGTGGAACTGCGAAACTTTCTATTATCTGTGACGACCTCGCTCAGATTTCTTCTAGATTTCACACTCAAGGCTAAGATTGGGCCAGGTTTGCTTCTTGAAGTTTTTTTTGCATTGCACATTTGGTAATGGAGTTGGTTATTGCAGTCTAGATGTGCTCATAATTGGTGCAATTATGCCGGGGAACTAGATTTCTGATTGATAAAGAGCAAAGACTCAATCTTAATGCGAAATATATCTTTAACACTATGACGTGTTTTAAATTAATAAATAAATACACCCAACAGTCACATACATAGTCCTGACCCCACACTAAGATCGAGTCTTGTGTCGTGGGTATCAAGAACTTAGAGAGACTTTTCGGTCTTACAAACACCCAGACCCGAAACAAATACTTGTGGTTCTCACAAACATTTGTCGCGGTGCGGGGATCGAACCCGCGGCCTCTCTTTCAAAGGCGGCGTCTAACCAACTGCGCCACGGAGGCTGGCAATTTGTTTTGCTATTAAATACAGTCCCTAGTAGCTATTCGGGTGTATAGGAATGTCCTGCATAAACGACAAACTTTTGAATGAAATATAGGTGTCCAGGTTTCGTTACCTTCATGAAACAATTTCTAGTGTGATTTATTAAGAGTTTTCATAACAATTTCATGTTTAAAGGTAGGGTCAGAATTATGTGCGTGACTATCCGACTATTTATTTAACAAAACCTGTTCTAATTCAGAAGCGCTGCAAATCTGGATTAAATTACCAAAGTTGTCAATTGTCACAGATTCAACCAATAGAGATCGAAGTACCCTAGTTATGTCCAAGTTTTGTTAAACGAGCGCTCTCCGCGCCGTCGCTGGCATGGTGTATATATAGTTATATTAAATTCACCAAACAATCGGTATTTTTTTATTGCGATGAATGAGGAGACGAGCATGCCATTCGCCTGATGGTAAGCTATACAACCGCTCATGGACAGTGGCAAGACCAAACAACACCATGAATTACACCAATGCTTGGCTTTCCACTGCGCTCGCCATCCTGAGACATCAGATGTTAAGTCTCATTATGTAAAGTAGTATAATATTTATATATTAACCTAGTTTTGCTCGCATCTTCGCCCGCGCGAAAAGTTTTTCCGGGATAAGATCCGCTGTCTATTTCCCCGGGATAAAAAGTTCCTCATTACGTGGACAATCCAACACAATTTTTTTTTTATTCTTACCAATAGTCTCTGAGATTAGCGCGTTCGAACAAACAAACAATCTCTTCAGCTTTATATATTAGTAAAGATGAATCATATTCATTATAACGTCCATCTTTTGTCCTTACAAAAAAATTTCCGGGTCACATTTTCCCCAACAAATATTTTCGCTTTTACCAAAGTAAACACTGGTTTTACGATGATGTTGAAGGCGGTTCTTCCAAACAACCATTACGTATAGAGGCTGATTAAATATTAATAATTAGGTGCAAACAGCTTGAATATTGCATAAGGTTTGTAAGTGGTCTTTTATCCATATCCGATATACCTGGTATATCAAGACTGCGAACGAAAACAAAGCCAGGTGATAGTATTAGTGAATTCAGACATAATGCAACTAAAAATTTCGCAAGTCGTCAATATTTTTTTTATTTATCGTCGTATACACAGTTCTCCTTAAACATTGATGTACACCTTTTTATTTTTAAAGACGCAATGGTACGCAAGACTTTAAATTATTATATTCACTAAAACTAGATATATATTATGTTTGAAAAGTCCGGATGCGTGTTCGACGATCGAACCGAGACAGATATTAGCGTTATCATTGGTTCGTGTATGAGTGTATGGCATCGTATAGTTTCTCTTCGATTTTATACAAATATTGGAGACTATAATAACTGAAATTTTATCTATCCAATTATAAATAATAATAATAAATACTCCCACCAGTCGCATACATAGTCCTGACCCCAAACTAAGATCGAGTCTTGTGTCGTGGGTATCAGGAACTACGAGAGACTTTTCGGTCTCAAAAACACCCAGACCCGAAACAAATACCTGTGGATCACACAAATGATCGAACCCGCAGCCTCTCGTTTCACAGCCGGCGTCTAACTAACTAAGCCACGGAGGCTGTCAAAAATTGAACTAGTTTTAAAGAAAAATAATATTTAAGGCTTTAGTGGCTGCGTAAAATCGTTAGTATTATGACAAACTCGCAATTAACTACAGATCGAGCTAACAACCTTCTTGTTTAAAGTCGGTTAAACTATTTGTTCAGTATGATACATATGCATAAACATAGTTAAACATCGAATATTCGCGTTGTTGCGCAAAAGTTGACGAAATGTTGATACTGTCGTGTAAATAAACCTTGGTTCACTTACCGTAATGGTTCTTGAGAAACTTGAGGGCATCGCGGTTTAAATTAATATAATTTTGAAGTGTTTAGTTTATTTTCACTGGCGGAGTTGGTTAGACGCTAGATGTGAAACGAGAGATTGTGGGTTCGATCAACGCACTGAAACAAATATTTGTGTTGTACAGGTATTTGTTTCGGGTCTGGGTGTTTGTGAGACCGAAGTCTCGTAGTTCCTGATACCCACGGCACAAAACACGATCTTAATGTGGGACAGGACTGTATGTGTGACTGTTGGGTGTATTTATTACTTATTTATTTATACATGGTATATCCAGACTGCGACCGAAAACGAAGCCAGGTGGTAGTTTTTGTGACTTCAGACACAATAGAAGTAAAAATTCGCAAAAAAGCGACAATTTTTTTTTGACATTTTTAGTTGCATTGTTTCTGTAGTCACTGAAACCACCACGGTCGCAGACCAAATATACCCGGTATTGCTTACTGCTTTTGTCACTTCATTGCATAAAGAGCACGGGTTTAAGAGAGGGGTTTAGGCTAGTCTACCACGCTGGCCTAGTGCGAGTACCTAGACTAAATATGTACTTGTATCAGCCCATATACGTCCCACTGCTGGGCACGGGCCTACTCTACAATCGAGAGAATCGATTGAGAGTGGTTAGGCCATATAGTCCACCACGCTGGCCTAGTGCTCGTTGGCGGACTTTACATATCTTAGAAATTCTTGCAAGTCGCTTTGGTTTGCAGGTTGCCTCACATTGTTATACGTTATAGACGAAAAAATAAAGTATTAGAAAAAGTCGTTACTACATCAGAATTATCTTTATATTTTGTATATAAATTTATATATGTATGCATGTATGTCTATTTATTATGTATTTATTTTATTTGTTATGTAAGTATGTAATGTCTGTGTATTTATATTTATATGTTTAATTAGTTTTATTTGGCTTCCATTCTTTATTTATTTAATTTCTTTTTTTTACACTGCCCTCTGTTTCTCTTTCTCCGTCTTTTAAATCCATCCCATGGTTGTCTGTAAGACATTGCTTTATGCGATAAGACCGCCATTTGTACTGTTTTTTTTTCTGTTCCTGTATTATATTTTATTGTGTACAATAAAGATTTAAATAAATGAATAAATAAATACATACATAAACTCACGCCTTTATCCCAGAAGGGGTAGGCAGAGGCGCCACTAGGACACCCACATATCGCCTTGTATGTTCCGTCCCATGATGCGATAGGGAGCGAGCCTATCGCCATATCGGGCACAAATAAGTATAAGTCGTTACTAATCAGGGAAGAATTCAATTTGCTATTACCTACTAAACCATTAGGAAAAGGACGCACTTACATCGATTCGAGATGCGTGGACAATTATCACGTATGGGACAATTTGTGCAGGCACACCGCGTGAAATTGCTTGGTTCGCGATCATGCGTGTCGTGCAGCCGAGTTTTTATGTCGGCATTACAAATATCATGGTAACATGGTACGTACGTAAGTGTGTCGCGATTCGGGTTCATACTGTGAATTTGGATGCAGTCGGGCCGGCATAATTGTGTCGATTGGCGCCAGATAGTCATCAAAATTGAATGCTCGGTCTGGACTTTGTAGTCAGCGTAGTAATAGCGTCAGGTGCATTATAGTCACCTTAACGTGACAAAATAAATTTATATATTTTATTTATTGATTTAAATTAATGCGGTTAACACCAGAATGACTGCCTCGGTGGCGTAGTTGTAATACGGTACGACTACAAAGCTGAGGTCTCGGGTTCGAATCCCGGGTCGGGCAAAGTGATATTGGGGTTTTCTATTCATTATGAGCCCGGAGTTAGGTATTTGTGCCCGATATGGCGATAGGCTCGCCCCCTATCACATCATGGGACGGAACATACAAGGCGAAATGTGGGTGTCCTGGTGGCGCCTCTGCGTACCCCTTCTGGGATAAAGGCGTGAGTTTATGTATGTATGTATTTTATAGTTAACACCATTTACATTAATTACTTAAAATTAATATACTGAGTCCACCGGCGTCAGCGAGTATATACCCGTTATAAATAAATCTAATTGCATGTAATAATCTTCGGTGGTCGAGCCACTGAGGCTGTCTGATATTACATGTTGTAATCATTTACACTCATCATACATATGCAACCATGTTAAAGATATGTAAGAGATAATAACAATTAATTAATGTAATTACGTACGCTATTATGTGAAAGATTGCATTTTTTTAGGTTAAGTATAAGCAGTTACTTAACCTAAAAAAATGCAATCAAATTACTTGCATTCAAATTACTAACTTATGCATACATTATGGTTTCTTAGATTTACGCGAATGTTACACATTGAAATAAAACTATTTTTACGGATTTTATCGCGATTTGGTCCGCAGTCCGCCCCGTGACCACGAAAGCTGAAAAGCAATCGAAACGTCGGGAAGTTAAAAAATGTAAAAATTAAACCAAATCGCGATAAAATCCGTAAAAATAGTTTTATTTCAATTATGCATACATTATTTAGATTCATACATAAATGATAAATATACTTCATATTCACACGCAAAGTTGAAAATATCCTTTAATCTATACTAATATACCGCGTGATATTAAGATATGGTATTTAATTTAACTCACATGTTACTCATCACCCCAGATGGCATTGTACAAAATTTGAAGATCATTTGGGGTGATTTTTTGTCAAAAATCGTGAATTTAGTTTTCAAGATTTTTGGCCAAGCCGTATAGATACGAGTATTTTCACCGCTTGGCTGAAATAAAGTTCGGTTCGGGAACTTACCTGTGCGGTAAAAAGACTCGTTGATCAAAATCCTTAAAAACTAAAATCTTTTCAAACTTGGTACATTGCTACCTACCTACCTGCTTATGTCTCAGGATAGCGAGCGCTGTTGAATGCCAAGCATTGCTTTGTATTTAATGGTGTTGCTACTGTCTATGAGCAGTCGTATCGCTTACCATCAGGCGAATGTCATGCTCGTCTTTAAATCTTGTCAAGACTTGTTTTCCTTCATCATTAAAGTACAAAATAATTGACTATGAAAATACAAACTTAACTTCGAAAACTCAGTGTGTCCTGGGATTTGTACCCTCGATTACCGCATCGGCCGCCGCGTTCGATTCGTTATCAACAAGCCACCACGCACTTCGTAATAAATATGTACCTCTATATCTTAGCGGAAATAGAGTTTCAAAGCCTTCATTTTGTCCATCACATTAGCTCTATATAAGGACATTTCTAGGAAATGAAATCACAAGTTACAAGCATTACTATTACGTTACGTTCGGTCAATGAGATTATTGGAGACCTATAAAGCCTTCAAAGCGAGACGAATGTTTAATATAATTTCATATGAAGTGAGATTTATTCTACACATTTGTATTCATCTAAAAACAACGAACGTATACGTATATAATTAATCGTGTTTTCTGGGGAGTCTCATGTGTATGACTATGCGCGTTTCGAAGCAGTTGCATTACAATTTAAAATATAAAAGATTTGATGAATATGAATGTGGGAATAGTTGCATGTCGGGTCAAATCACACAAAGATTGCTTAGATATTCTTCAGTATTATTATTTACACTTTCGTCTTTCCGTCGTACGTCGTTCACTTCTTCCATCGTCTTACAAATTGTTTTCTCTTATTCAGTCCCTTCATATTACAACATCTTAATCATTCATCCTCTAACTCTTTCACTCTTTAGTACTTCCATTCGTTATCTCTTTCACATAAACTACGTTCAATATCAGTCATTCGTCTAGCGTTTCATTCTACTCATCTTTCATCAAAATCCTACGTGAATTTATAACCAACATTTGGGTGATCTTGTTCAGTGATACCCTGATGCTATGACCTTATTACTTTATTGAGAGATGTAAAGGGTATAAGCCACACTGTAGTGATTTGACTATGACCTTGGTATTGGGAAACTCCACGAGCGGTGGTAACCACTTATCATCAGATCGTCTGCCCATAAGCTATATCGCAAGAAGACTAATAGAAAATATGATACTCTACCTCAATGAAATATCAATTTATTTAATTTCTCTTACAGGTACCTTGGAACTGACACCCAACTCTTCCTAATAACCCTAGTGGTGATGCTCATCATTTGGCGCTGGCCCAGGAGCGGAGTCCCAGTTCTCTCAGTTATAATGGTCATTAGTCTTCTCATACCATTCCTACAGAGCTACTTCATGAACCTCCTGCCTATACGCGTTAGCATCTTTCCTGAGTAAGTAACAAAAATACATCAAATAAAACCGAGCTGAAGGTAGTGGACGTAAGCTCAGGAGCGAGTGTTGTGAGAGCACGTACAGGGAGTGTAGTGTGTGACGCGCGGGCCGGTGGAGCGACGAGCTGAAAGTAGTGGATGAGAGCTCAGGAGCGAGTATTGTGAGAGCACGTACAGTGAGCGTAGTGTGTGGCGCGCGGGCCGGTGAAGCGACAAGCTGATGGTGATGAATATAAAATTATTAAAAAAGAGAGTAATAAAAGAGTAAATAAATTCTAATACCATTTTACAAAATTTTAAAAATGGCCCAGTAAACTGTTGCAACACCACTCTATTTACGAACTCGAAGTAATACAAAAAGTAATAAGCCATAATTAAACACCGCCGAACAAAATGTCCGCGAAAAATTCATATGAGAAAAGTTTTTGCGTTTATTTACTGGAACATTTGCCTTTCGAAGAGATTATAGGAATAATTTCATTTAGTAAACTCTTTTGTAGGTACTTGCGAGGTTATTGATCTTGGTTCTTTAGTTACAATAACTGCAGGCTTTATTAAGCGACTGGATGTATAAAGCCGTAGACGGGGCTCTGTGGCGTACCTTGGGAGAAGCCTATGTCCAGCAGTGGACTGCAACGGGCTGATGATGATGATATTAAGATAACTTTGTAGATGGTTAAGTCTCTGGTTTACAAAGAGCTATGTGGGTAGTTACCACCACTTTGCCTATTTCTGCTTCCAATCAAATGTTTCTGAACATGGTTGCGGTCTAATTTGAAAAAAAAAATACAAGTAGTGATATTATAAGGCGTTAGATAATCGAAACGTGGGTGTCCTGGTTCCTCTGCCTACCCCTTCTGGGAAAAGGCGTGAGTTTCTGTATATATGTATGTAGATACATAGACCTAACGTCACGCCCTGACAAGCGGTTTGCAGAACCCTACAATTTTTTAAAGGTATTTTGAGTGGTGTTGCTCCTGTTTGTATAAGACAAATTACTTGCACCTCGTTCTCCTTCTCATAAAAATTGATGTACCGGTAATTTCTACCATGAAATATTATTCACAGATCCATAAGAGATATCTTCGGGTACAATGACACTTTCTACCACGCCTACGTGTCAGCTCAGGGCAACTGGGCCGGGTATCACCTTGGCGTCCTGACTGCGTACTTTTACCGCAAGGCGCAGACTAAGAAATGGGACCTTGGCGGTTCTCTTGTAAGTATAGTGTATTATTTTTCTTATTGGCAATTTTGGGGGTAAAGAATAATAACGTAAACTTTATACCTGTGAGGTTGTAGAATAATTTTCAAGTAAATTGAACCGAAAATCGCACTATAACAGCACTGTAGGTACTATGTGCTAAGCTCTTTCTTCTTCAACAAAGGAGAAATGTAAATGAGGCTTCTGTAACTTAAACGACTAAGGTACATCTACAGGGTTGATATCAAGCAATCATCTAGTCGTAGAATTATAAGTAATGATTTTGCAATTCCAATTTCAAAGTCACATTGCGTTGACTTCCGAATGAGAGCAAGTACAGAAAAAAGTTTGTGTAATAAAAATTAACCAGAAATAAGTAACTCAGGCTAAAAGATCAATACTATATTCCTTTTTCCAGCTTATGAAACTCCTGTTCATCGTATCAATACCCGTTGCGATGGGCTCAGTCCTCATGGGCTGGGATCTGCATCACAGGGAAGCTTCAGCCTTCGAGTCAGCTGTCTTCAACGCTTTCAACCAGAATTTCTTCGCTCTGGCCATCTGTGTGTTCGTTATTGGATACTTCTATAGGTGTAATCGTGAGTATTCATCTATTCATATTAGTATTCAAATCCTAAATATCTGTTTATTACCTCTTAAAGCGTAAACTCTTCATCATTATGATGATGAAGATAAAATAGTAAGCCCCTAAATTGTGAGCAACAAAATATTATTATAAACGTGAGTAGATTGGGACTTGGTGACAGATGTAAGTTCTTTTAAATACTAAATCATAACAGAAAAATCCGCGTAGAAAAAAGTTATACAAAATTGTATGGTTTTTATAACATTTATTACAAAGGTAAATTAATGAGTTAGGCGTAGAATGAAATAACACTGAGTGTTTAAAAAAAATTTTCACATTACTACAGATACAAGTCTTGCCTCATAAAGATCGGAAACTACAGCAGAATTTTTAGTCCTAATCTAGAAATGTTTGATGATTTCACGAAAGCTACCCACCATCACCCAATAAAACCCCATTTACAAGGGAAGAGATCCTCGCCTGATTTCAGCTGATAATTGTATGCCATTGTCGCATTCTATAATTGCTCTAAAAGTATAGTATTTGGCAAACATTTGCACAATTTAACATTTTTATAAACTCTTACGATTATCGTAATATCTTCCAGGAGAGAAACTTTCCCCGCGTAAATGAGGCTTAAGGCTTTATGTTTTTAAATGTATATTTTCTTTGCAGCAATATACGTAGGCTCAGTAGAATGGGGTCCCCTGCAGCCGTTGGGTAGGATGTCGTACTGCGCTATGTTGCTTCACGCCACTGTCTTGAGGACCTATGGTGGGCAGTTGAGGAGATCTTTCTACGCCACTGACTATACTGCTGTAAGTACCATATTAATTAAATTGCCGGTTAAAGACCTTCAAATACCTATGTATATTAATATCCTACTAATTCTATTTATTAATAATGCGATAGTTTGTGACGATGTTTACATTATAGAAGTAAATTAAGACACTTTTGAAAAACATAGGGTTCTTTTGAACTCGAAAATTGGGATGAATTGGAAGGTTCTGTCTATTTTTTAAGCAATACTATTCTATTACCGTGTTTTATGCATCCAGTCGTTGTCTCTTGTGAGAGGCCTATGTCCAACATTGGACTGAAACGGGCTGATGATGATGATGATGACCGTGTTTTATTTGCGTGGTGCAGGTTAACGGTTATTGTTCGTTTGTTAACATAAATGTATGTATAATAAGAAATGAGAGTTGGATAATTTGCAAAGATACAAAATCACTACAATCAACAACTTTGGACAGCCTCCGTGGCGCAGTTAGTTAGACGCCGCCTGTGAAACGAGAGGCCGCGGGTTCGATCCCCGCACCGAAACAAATATTTGTGTAATCCACAGGTATTTGCTTCGGGTCTGGGTGTTTGTGAGACCGAAAAATCTCTCGTAGTTTCTAATATCCACGACACAATACTCGATCTTAGTGTGGGGTCAGGACTATGTATGTGACTGTTGGATGTATTTATTTATTTATTTAACTAACATTCAACGATTTTGTAACCTACTTCTTTTTCTTTCTAGATAATGCTCTACGCAGGAATAGTTTGCACGACCTACCTCTTCGCTTTACCTCTGTACCTCTTCGTGGAAGCACCCGCGTGTCAACTCCAGAAACTCCTTCTAGGACCCAAAAGAAGACAACCAGAGAAGCAAGACACCAACGCCAATCACGTCAAACCTGGAATTTCTAACGTTTCTGTGTCTACTGTGTCTACTCATATATAAATATCTATAGGATAGAACGTATCACCTTCGAGAGAAACTTCGTATTAATCATTCTCTATCAAACCACCTTGATATATTGGATAGAAGTCTAAATTTTATAAATAAAGAATATTCTGTCCACATACCACGGTAGATACTGTCACCTGGGATCTATCATCCATCCATCAGCCAGAGGAAGTCCACTGCTGAACATAGGCTTCCCCCAATGATTTCAACAGTGACCTGTTGGAGGCAGCCTGCATCCAGCGACGTCCCGCCACCTTTACCAGGTCGTCTGACCATCTAGTGGGTGGACGTCCTACGCTGTGCTTTCCTCTACGACCTACGTGGAATTGGATCAGTAGTGGCAAATAATTCAGATAAAGAATTCAAACTCTTTTAATCTATACATCAGCCTAGGTTCGACTGGTAGAGAATGCCTCAGCCTTAGTCCACCTATACACTATTTGTATACAGTGTAATAAATAAAATAAATAAATGAAGCACTGGAGATGTATGAGTTCTTAGGGACAATTACTTGTCGTTGTCTTGGATCAATTTCTGTAAGCCCACCTCAAGTATAGATAGAAAACTCGTAATGCAAACATGACAGGCTGGATAATCTCTCATGATTGATAGATGATGCCATCTACACTGCAACTCCTGTTAACTAGGATCAACACTCAACAGTGCCCCTAGCTGGAACATTTTGAAGTATCGTATAGTAATTCTCGTATAGTAAAGTAAACGTTTCCCGCTGTGAAATTTTAGTTCCAAATACGCTCACCATGGCGCTGTTTAAATTCCCATACAAAATTTTACTATAAGTACTATTCTATTACGATACTGCAAAATGTTCCGGCTAGGAGCACAGAGCTACGCATAGAATTCACATTGAGCAATGAGGCTGTGCATGCGTGTGTGCGTGCGTGGTGGCCTGTTGGTATCGGACCAGACGCGGCTGCCTACATGTTCTAGGCGGTCGCGGGTTCAAATCCCAGGGCACACATTTGAGTTTTCGGAGTTACGTGTATATTGATAATCAATCACCATGCACTTTAACGGTGAAGGAAAACATCGTGACGAAACCTGCATACCGTAGCGATTTTAAAGAATTTCTACGGTATGTAAATCCGCCAACCCGCACTAGGCCAGCGTGGTGGACTTTATGGGCACTCACAATCGATTCTCTCGATTGTATAGTAGTGCCGTGCCCAGTATTGGGACGAATATGGGCTGATATACAATGAGACTTATTTAGTTTCTGATGTTCGTTTCACTAAACAACAAAGTTTCCCATTGAAAACAAATAGCTAACAGAATATTTATACACGCATTTCGCCCAGATAGCAATCACGGTGTACGGTATGCGATGGATAATGGTAAAAAGTCCACCATTTGTCTAAATGCTTGTTTTCTCAATTACCTTATCGATTTTAACGATTGAGTATTAAAGTAGTAGGTCAACCGATTTTAATACAACTTCGAACTCTAAGCTTGGTCTATCCGCTTTTAAACTTTTAGGGTTTTTGGGAATAGACAAAAAATAATAAACTAATGTCAATAATATCTATGCTTTTTATGAACTGCCTTTAAGGTATTGTACCTAATGTTACCAATACGCACTTTTAGTATTTTCCTGGCATTGTAAGATTTGGTATAAGAATTGTATTATAGATGTGTACATAGCCTTTGTAATAAATATTTTAATTAAAATTAGTTTCTTTGTAAAATATAACCTCTTTTTTTTTTTGCTTGATTTTATCTATTGCATGTACGGCGTCTTCCTAACATGACTTTTCAGCAATGTACAATGATTTGGTTTATTATTTTCCGACTTGTCGTTTTACTTCATGTTTAACCTCCTATTATTCGTCAGTCTATGAAGCTGACTCAATAGTCAATACTGACCCATTTCTAATCAAACCTTTTGTAAGAAGGTTTGTAATTTCACCACTTTAGCCTAATTAGATCAATAGGTCAATCGAACTATCATTCTGTATAAGAAAGGAATGAATCCAGAGGCAGGTCTGAGACGAGGTGGAAGGATGTACTGCAGAGGGACATGGGAAAATGTCTGGTCTCCGAAGACGACTTGAGGGATAGAGCGAAGTGGAGAAGAAAACAAAAAAAGCTGACCCCATCACCATATTGGGATTCATAGCTTAGAAAAGAGAGATATTGCTTATGAAACAGAAATCTAAAGAGCGCTGTATGACCTGCTGGTACCATGTCATAACTTTTCTTCTCCTACAACTCCTACAAATCTCATTACTGATTATATTTTTAGGAAAATTCAAGCATCGGTGTAGCTTTATCGAATAATCCAATATATAACAAAATAAGCGCCTGCCAAAATCTTGTAAGCAACGTGTCGATAAGATGCTATCGCATAATATGGACACCTTAGCAGAACAGGAGCGAATTAATTAATCACACAATACTCGACGGGGTAACCGTGAGAATCGGACGGCAGACGAATACCGCATAGGGGTTCGGGCACTGTTACTGTTCGCCACGCCATTTGATTATGGTTTGGCATAATGCAGGATTGAATGAAAGGTTTGCTGGAAGGATATTCGTATAGCGAGGAGTTGAGGACTATAAACAATGGTGCAAGCCCGTCATAGTTAACCATACAAGTGTGTCACTTTTAGGGTTTATTAAAATTTGATTTCGATCTTCATAAATGTCTCGTGAGAGAAATTCACAGCTGAAATATTATTTGCTGCTAGCTTAGCCCGGATTGTTTTTGAGTCCAGTCCACATCAACAACATAATATTTTCCGCAGCGCACGCGATGTAAAGAAAATTTTACGTATTTTTTACACCTTGGGCTACATTATTGGAGTTTTAGTAAGGATCCCAAATTTTTTGAAAATATTATATAGCCTATGTCACCGGGGGTAGCGTAGCTTCCCAACAGTGAAAGATTTTTTCAAATCGGTCCAGTGTTTCGGAGCCTATTCAATACAAACAAACAATCAAATCTTTCCTCTTTATATTATTAGTATAGATGAGAAAATAATCCCAACCTAGTCGTTCTAGAACGCATATTTACACCATTTTGTAACCTACGCTGATTTTACCTGTCTGGATATATATTATATTCGTATGTATCCCTTTGCATTGCAAATCCCTTTGCATATATTCACATATTGGCAACCTACCAAAGTTACATGCAAGTGGCGTCCCGTGACGTCATCTAAACTTACCCCAAACCGTCGGGGCGGTAGACAGTGGAATAATTAGTTTATCAATTCACAATGAGAGTGATCTAACCGATACACCGGAGACTATCGCATGTCGCTCCATCTTGATTGACGGTCTGATTGACAGAGGCATTCAGATTGCTCGTCAAGTAATTTGAGGTTCATTGGAGTTTGGTGGTCTTGTGTAGGACGTGTTAAGATTCAATGTATCATAGTCTACAATGTTCTTTTTTTTTATTGCAATAAATGGTGAGACGAGCACGCCATTCGCCCGACGGGAAGCGATACGACCGCTTACGAACAGTAGCAAACCAAACAAAACCATGAATTACAAAGCAATACTTGGCATTACACTGGGCTCGCCATCCTAAGACATGAGTCTGAAGTCACTAATACAACCACCTGGCTTCGTTTTCGATCGCAGTCTTGATATACCCTGTATATGTGATTGTTGGGAGTATTTATTTATTTTATTTATTTATCTAAGACCATGTTCCATCAGCTTATCACTACATCAAGCCATTCTAAAAATAAGCGCTTCACTTTCTTTAATTCCAATAACAATTCACTGCTTATTGTAACAGTAGGCAAAAGCAATTTGGAATGTATAGATTAACATGGAGTGTCACTAACTTAATATCGACAATCGATGTCGATAATCGGATTAGAGCCGTCACCCATAGCCGATCCAACTAATTCATAGAGTAAGTGTCGCTTCGACATGACGTGATTGAGGCGTACGTTACACCGTTAGTTCGGGTCTGGTTCTTAGATTTTCGTTAATGTTCAAATAAAACTATTTTTACCTGCGCTTCGCTTTAGCTTCGCCTGGGTGCAGATTTGTTTTGACTTCAAATCACACTAGAAACATCTAATTCCTGAACTCAACCTAAATACCCAACTGTTCCTTTTCGTTCTCTCCCCACCAGTCCTATCCCATTATACGAACTAGTGGCGGTACTTCCATACAAGCCCAAAAGCCCGGCTTGCCCTACTTAATACGTATATACTAAATTCTGAACGAAACAATTACATTCAATACAAAACATTAATTACGAAACATCTACCATTTTTGAATTTACCGCGTTCCGTCGCGGCATGGCGCTCTTCAACGAAGCGCCGCCCGCGCTGCGCAACGCTTGTAACAAATTCATTCAATAATTTTACCTCTCACGTAGAACGTAGCTCCACGCATTTTTTAAAAGACGGTACGCGCAAAACATATATCTGCCTTCTTCTCTCTCGTGTGCTTTTACGAGGCTTTTGGCAACGCATGCTATCTCTTTCACATTTACGGGTGAAATGCTATACTCCGGCACTACGAATGTATAGCTACAGATATTTATATATAGCAATAATGTACTAAACCAAAAGCCCAGCTTTTGATCACAGAGTTGTTTTGACTGAACATCGTACGTTTGAAAGTCGTCATGTGTAACATTATTTTTTAACCAAATTATATTTATTGTTATTAAATTATGTTGGTTCTTTTTTAAAATTATTTAATCATTTTTGTAATACAAATAATGAGGTTTTTATATTTTTTGCATAAATTATAATTGCATGTTGTAATGTTTATTTTTTCGTTTACTAGCAATACTGTACGAATTACTTCTAACTTCATAAGTATTTTGATATTGTGCAATTGTAAATAGTTCGGTTTTAGGTTAATTATTCGTTTTTTTTAATGTTGTTTAAACTTTTTGATACGAAAATGATTTGTATTGTTTCCTGTGATGGTTTTAGTGTGATGGTGAAAGTGTTTATTGCCGTTATAAAGGTAATTTAATTAAATTATATTGAACCTGGCGCGAAAACAACGCCGAGTTTGTGCATTTTTTAAATTCGTGATAAATCACTAGAGGCATTTTATCGGTTCAGTTTACTAAACTACGTAATTCGATATCTACATGCTCCCCTTCATATAGGTTAATAAATAGTCGTGTTTCATATGTTTTTCAAGGCACACTTGTGTATTAGAATGTTTTGATTAATTCTAATGATTTCAATGATATTGTGGTCCTTTCAAAAGGCATGCTATTACTTGTAATTAAAATTACTTGTAAAAACTTAACCTTAATGTAATCTTAATAACAATTTCTGTCCGCAAATTTGGTTAACTACGCATTCAAACATGGGACCTTAGTAGCTATCGTTGTGCTAGTGTAATGCCGGGTAATAAAAGTGCTCAGTAGTTAGTGCAGTAAAAAGTTACGGTTCAATGACCACAAGCTATTATATTATATTTGTATTACCTAATCTTAATATTGTATAGATTGTGTGGTAGGTCTGCCGCCGCGCCGTAATTCGATTTCGTCGTTCTTAGTCCTTTATTCTTCTAAATAAATATGTATTAAACCTAAAATAATATTGGGCTTGCCCTACTCCAAAACCCTAGGCACGCCACTGATACGAACCAAATACAAAATACGAAATACAAAATTCAAAATACAACAAACAATTTATTAATAAACAGTCGGTTTCGTTTCATCACCTTCCATATTTACGATATTAATAATTTTATGAAAAATATTATCTAGTGGAGGGTAGTTGTCGTAGTTAGCTTAACATCTTGATGGAATAATTGTTCAGTTTCTCGTGTACGCTTGCAGAAGCGAGACGCACGCTCCGTAGCTGCGCTAGAGTTAGTGACTAATTTAAATTGTTTTGTGGACGATATAGCGCAAGTGATGTTGAGTGCTACAACGATCATCGTT
Source organism: Deilephila porcellus (assembly GCA_905220455.2). Lineage (NCBI taxonomy): Eukaryota > Metazoa > Arthropoda > Insecta > Lepidoptera > Sphingidae > Deilephila > Deilephila porcellus. Next base: position 1,585,177 of record LR999995.1, read on the forward strand.
TTTGTCAGCGTACAGCCAGCTCCAAGAGCGAGATTCCGGTAAGTGGTATAGACGTACTATATTACTTTTACATTTGTTAGGTATCCGCTGTTCTGTGCGCCATTTTTAATAAATAGATTGTATAGAGCTGCCTAACCTATATTTTAACAAAGATATTATAATTTATGAAATTACTTTTATTAATTTTATCACGAGAATACAATGTGGATAAATGAACATCGGTTTTTTGAATACGGTCAAAAGAGGCTCAGAATTTATTTTTGCCTACGTGTAGATATGTTTGAGTCGATGAGTCGACTCATAACCACAAATATTTTATTTCCTGTTCAAACTTTCGTACTCCTAAACTCAATCTTGTAATTTCTATTCTTCCCTCCCATCCCGTTCTGGTCCAGCGCATCCATCCCATTTTGTCCTACATCGTCCCTTTATAACTAAAGTATACAAAATACAGACAAAGCTGCAACGAAACCTGTTCTTACTGTATTTCTAGTCTCTTCTCAGCAAAATAAACATCTGATCCAAATATCATACTAGTTTTGCTACCTTCGCCGAAAAAACTTTTGTAAACATCTCTAGGTTTCCTCACGGTATTTTCCTTGACAGTTTAAGTACGTGATAATTAACAATACAACGACTTTTATGGATAAGTCTTTCACTGTGCAAGCTGTCCGATTATGGAACGCACTTCCTGATGCAGTAAGACGGGCATGAACGCTGTTGTCCTTTAACAGCCCAGTTAATCGAGTGAGTGATTGTTCATAATTTTATTATATATATGCTATATATGTGTGCACTTATGTGTGTATATAAACGTATGTATTTATTTATGTATATATTATGTAATATATTATATGATTATTTATTATTATATTAGTATGTTGCATATTTTACATGTCTGATTCTGTGTTACTTGTTTATTCGTATATTTATGTGTATACGGAGCATCTATTAAATATTATCGTTATTTTTATTTTATAGTTATTATTAATATGTTTTTAATAAGCTATTGGTGCACTATTGACTGCCCTCTCTTTTATCCTTCTCTTATTTCCATCCCAAGGTAGTCGGTAAGAGATTGCCTCGAGCGATACGACCGCCTTTTGTACTATTATCGAATATAATGTTTTATTTGTTAAGCTTAAATAAAGGATATAAATAAATAAATACAAACATGACCCTGAATAAATTGGTAAACCTTGTAACCACACCCATTACTCGGAAAATCATTCAGGGTAAGCCCTGGGATTTGAATTCACGCTTCATAAAGTTATTAAAGTCTTCTAAATTCAAGGTTAAATATGTTACACTTCTATGTACACCACGGCCCTGTGAGCCCCATATTGACGATTACAGATGCCTCGTGCGGTCCGCCGCGACCATCTGTCTACGATCGTGCGGGTTTGGCGACTAGTCCATGTCCACTGCGTCTTGTTAGGCCTTTTATTATATGTCTACGGATTGCTATATATGCGGTTGGTGTCCCATAAACACCCACTGCTAATACAGGACTCTTTTACGATAGACTAGGACAAAATTGTCTACAATTCATCACGCTGGCCTATGGATTAGTAACCTTCATAAATAGAAATTCTTGTAAAAATCTTTGGAATATGCACGCTTTCTAACAATAATTTTCTTGACTTTAAAATGCGTGGGATATGATGACCAATAGCTCCTAAAAGGAAAGGTAAACGGCGTTTTAACTCGCTTCATATGCGCTTCGGCATTCACATACTATTGCAAATTGAAATCCGGTGAAATATTCACCGCTAAAATATATTACACTTCGATGTAGGTACACCACGGCCCTGTAAGCCCCATATTGACGCTTACAGATGCCTCGTGCGGTCCGCCGCGACTATCTGTGTACGATAGTGCGGGTTTGGCTACTAGTCCACGTCCACTGCATATTGTTAGGCCTCTCATTACACGTCTACAGATTGCGGTTTGTAAACTGAGTACATGAAGTAGCAGCTTGGAAAGGTTTCTCAGGATTTGTTGATAGGTGGCGCTGATCAATTAATAAATACACCTAATTGTCGCTGTAGTGGGACCGAAACTCGTAGTTTCTGATTAACGCCTCGAGACTTGTATCTTAGTTTGGATTTTGGGGTCAGGTCTATTTGGGTGTTAGGTGTATCTATTGTGTTTACCGGCGCAGGATCATTTCCATTGAATATTATATAAGTAAATAAATACACCCAACAGTCACATACATAGTCCTGACCCCACATCAAGATCAATTAAGTCTTGTGTCGTGGGTAACATAAGCTACGAGAGACTTTTCGGTCTCACAATCACCCAGACCCGAGACAAATATTTGTGTTCCTCATTAATATTTGTCTTGGTGCGGGGTCGCACCCGCGGCCTCTCGTTTCACAGCCGTCTAACCAACTGTGCCACGGAGGCTGTCAAATATTAGTCACTCAATAATTTATTGCATTCCACATGTTAAAAAGATGTTACAATTATTGTATGTATCTGTATCAGCCCATATACGTCCCACTGCTGGGCACGGGCCTACTCTACAATCGAGAGAATCGATTGAGAGTGGTTAGGCCATATAGTCCACCACGCTGGCCTAGTGCGGGTTATTGTATGTACAATATTCTATCTGAAATCACTACAATTACCTCCAGGTAATGTCACTTTATCTGCCCATATACGTCTCACACAGGGCACTGTCGTCCTCTACAATCAAGAGTATTTGAGAGGTGGTATACAACTACGCTGGCCTAGTGCGGGTTGGCAGACTTTTAATACCATAGGCATTCTTACATATCACTACGGTATGCAGGTTTCCTCACGATGTTTTCCTTCACCGTTATAGTGCGTGGTGATTGAATGAATACACACATGACTCAGAAAAGACATAGGTAGGCCCTGGGATTTGATGTGACCACCGTAAACATGTTGGCAGCCGCGTCTGGTCTGTTGCTAACAGGCCACGCACTCACGAGGATTGACTATACAAACACATTATCAACATACATACATACATACATACATACATACATACATACATACATACATACATACATACATACATACATAAACTCACGCCTTTATCCCAGAAGGGGTAGGCAGAGGCGCCATCACGACACCCACATTTCGCCTTGTGTGTTCCATCTCATGATGTGATTGGGGGCGAGCCTATAGCCACAAATTCCTGGCTGATAGTGAATAGAAAAACTTAATACCACTTTGCCCAACCCGGGATTCGAACCCGAGACCGCAGCTTTGTAGTCGTACCGAAGTACAAATACGCCACCGAGGCGGTCACACATTATCAAGCCACTATAAAAATAGACACACAAGCTCCTAAACCCTGAAAACGACCTCACTAAACGTGTTTAACTATAATGTATGACAAAGCGAAAGCACGGAGGTCGCCGGAGGCCATTCTATCCAATTTGGCTATCTCATTGTTCCGAACTGTTGTGATAAACTTTAAGCGGAAACTGGATATTTGTAGTTCGCTGTTATCACTAATTGATCAGTTTCAATACATTATCAATAAGTTATTTTTATTTAATAGGTTTTATTTTCGCTTCATTAACGTTTTTTCTTTATTTAATAAGTTATTTATATATATTTATAATTACATCTTGACTCAAAAGTATTGTTGCTAGACTTTTAAATAGGTGTACTAAAAGCATACATACATACATAAACTCACGCCTTTATGCCAGAAATGGTAGGCAGAGGCGCCAACAGGACACCCACATTTCGCCTTGTATGTTCCGTCTCACGATGTAATGGGGGCGAGCGTTGTGCCATATCGGTCACAAATTCCTGACTCCAGGCTGATAATGAAAAGAGAAACCCAATATCACTTTGCCCAACCCGAGATTTGAACCCGAGACCTCAACTTTGTAATCGTACCGTAGTACAACTATTAAACCATTTTGCACGTAATTCTAAATATTTATAATTAATATTTCCGCAGAATAAACTGCAACGCCTCTTAATAATCAAATCTATTATTAAATCATTTGAACATCTTCCATCCATTATTCCACATCTCAAATGATTGTACGCATATTACGGGTAATTTAAGCCAATAATGTGATTAAATCTTTCTATAACTACAACTCTTTTGTGAATTATTAAATTCAATAGAATATTATATTCTAATAAAAAATTATTGAATTCTAGCTATTTTAGAAATAGAAGCCACTTTTACTTTCATTAATTTACTGCATTTTAGAGTTTTATGGCATAAAGTAGAAGGCATTTTATTCAATATGGTTCTGTATAAGTGCACAAGTGAAGTGGGGGTTAACCACGATTCGATTTTCTCGCCGGACTGTATCAAAAGCTCTGGTAAGGTTGCCTTCGCCTTACTAAAGCATGACATCGGGGATTCTATTACCCGTCGGAAATATCTGTGGACCTGAATAATTGACGTCACCGGAACATAAGTTCAGCAAATTCAAAATATAGGTTTAACAAATTGAATTTAAATAGAAAAAAGAATAGAAAATAGAATTCGCCTCCATCTCAAAACGTTTTTAATGTAAAATAACATAGTAGATAGGGGAAAACAAAAAAATGAACTGGGTTCACAGATATTTCCGACGGGTTATACGTTTCCTACGGACCGACTGTCTGACAATGACGGACGATGAACCTTTTTTGACAACTTTCGCCCAAAATGAGCAAATTATTTGACAAAATTCTCAGACTAAATTTATTACTTGAGGACTGGCTATATGCACAAACCGTGCGAAGCCATAATGAAAAACAAAACCAGCCATGCATTGGGCTAATTACAAATAGGTCAAGGTTACACCAACACCAAAAATTGTAGCAAACTCTTTATAAGAATAAGAAGTAATATTATTCGTAACAATAACTTCCTGCCCAATCTTCCTCAACTATAACACAATAACATTAAGCCGTTAGCCAGAATAAGGCCATAAGCCCGGAAAGGCCAAAAGCCACACTGCAATAAACAGATTAAGTGGAATAAGCCACGCAGGCGCGTTTAAACGAATAGTTATATTTCTTTAAGGTACATGAAATTAAGCCTCAAAAAATCCCTTTGCGAGATCGTTTTGGCTCCTACCATTGGAAATGGATTTCTTTGACGTACATTTTTTCTAATAAGTGACAGCCTCCGTGGCGCAGTTGGTTGAACGCTGGCTGTGAAACGTGAGGACGGGTTCGATCCCCGCACCGAGAGAAATATTTGTGTGATTCACAGGTATTTGTTTCGGGTCTGGGTGTTTGTGAGACCAAAAAGTCTCTCGTAGTTCCTGATACCCACGACACAAGACTTTCCCGTCGTGTTTCATTCAGTGGATAGGATTACCGGGGGCCGAAAATCACCTTCCTCCTCCTTTGCTTTACTTTTCTCCTCTTATTATAAACGTCGGCATCGCACCTACGATTCATAACACGTAGATATTCATGGATCATAACTTACTATAAGGTTAGCCTTTTTTTCATTTCACGGGTCGATGCAACATAAAAATCTTTACTAGTCAAATATTCACTAACTAAACTGAACTATATTTAAAAAAATACCTATAACTTCCTCCTCTCCTCAGTTTTTAGTTCTCTTTTTCTTTCTCTCTCTCTCTCTCTCTCTGTCTTCAGCCACAGGAAGTCCACTGCTAAACATAGGCTTCCGCCAAGAATCTGTAAATCGATCTGTTTGAAGCCTGCATTCAGCGACTTCCTTGCAACCTTAACCAAAATTTTCTGTTTTTTGTTCAACATCTCTAAAGTCTAACATCTGACCTATAAACAAATTGAGCGCTGAATATGAAACTAAACGAGAAACCACAGTACAAGTTTCCGTCTCGCAGTCGCTCATCCTGTGATAAAGTATCGGCCATAAAACTTGTCCGTAACGAGTGCCCTGTCGGTACCAAAAGTGCAATTTATCCCGGCCGCCCCGCCGCGCTCCCCCGGGAAAAATTCCGGAACGTTTATTAAGACCGACAATCCCGGTTTTGAATAACGTCTTACATATTTGTGTGGATGAATCGGCTATCATACACCAAATTATTCTAAATCTGAGTTGTAGTTAAATGAAATTGTAGTGGTATATTCGCTGTCCTAGGTTTGGTTTCGGAGTAGAGTAACGTATTTGTATTGGTGTTGTCGGTTCGAAAGACGTGATTTGCATAAATTATTATTTATTGTATATTTTCTTAAAGGGTTGACACGAATATAAATAAAAAAACTTTTTGCACCATCCCTGTCTAAGACTGCGATAAGGATAGGAGATGACTGTTATACAGGGTATATCAACACCGCGATCGAAAACGAAGCCAGGTGGTAGTATTAGTGACTTCAAACACAAAGCAACTAAAAATTCCGCAAAATAAATCGTCAGCTTTGTTTTGGTAATTTTTTACTTATCGTCTTATTTGGGTGATAAAAACATAGTTTTCCTAAAATAATGATGTACATCTTTTTATTTTTAAGACGCAATGGTACAATAGAGTTTAAATTACTAATTTCGCAATAACTAGGTATTTACTACCCAAACACAATGATTTTTAAAAAATTGCAAAAAAAATCTGTCGCTTATTTTGCGAAATTTGTATTTGCATTGTGTCTGGAACCACAAAAACTACCATCCAGCTTCGTATTCGATCGCAGTCTTGATATACCCGGTAAAACTAACTAGAACCTTTCCATGGTAAATCTGTACACCTCCATATACTCACGATATACACAAAACTCCAGTTCTTGTCATGGTTGTAAAAAGAAATAAAATTAATCAAATAAAATCATTATCGTTATAAATCATTCCTACATTTACGGGACTGGTTCTCAACAGAAGCGAACATAATATGAGTAAATATATAAAACTAGAGGCAAATATGTTTTTTAAATTACATATTAGAAAACCAACTTTATTCATCGAATAAAATGATGGCAATAAATGGCTATCGGAGCTCGGAAGTGGTTTTGAATAACTATAAAATAAATACAGGGACATCTAAAACGGTCCTATTCAAAGTAGAATGCAAACATTGCAGCGTATACAGAACCTATAAACTGGCGATACCTAAATAAATGACTCCGTTCCAATAGATATCGCTTGACCGAAGCCGTTCCCTTAGATGCTAAATATTGTGGAAGGAAACTTGGGTTTGAAATCTTCTCCACTCTGATATCACTCACTCCTTAGCTCTCATCCACTACCTTCAGTTCGTCGCTCCACCGGCCCGCGCGTCACACACTACGCTCCCTGTACGTGCTCTCACAACACTCGCTCCTGCGCTCTCATCCACTACCTTCAGCTCGTCGCTCCACCGGCCCGCGCGTCACACACTACGCTCCCTGTACGTGCTCTCACAACACTCGCTCCTGCGCCCTCATCCACTACCTTCAGCTCGTCGCTCCACCGGCCCGCGCGTCACACACTACGCTCCCTGTACGTGCTCTGACAACACTCGCTCCTGCGCCCTCATCCACTACCTTCAGCTCGTCGCTCCACCGGCCCGCGCGTCACACACTACGCTCCCTGTACGTGCTCTCACAACACTCGCTCCTGCGCTCTCATCCACTACCTTCAGCTCGTCGCTCCACCGGCCCGCGCGTCACACACTACGCTCCCTGTACGTGCTCTCACAACACTCGCTCCTGCGCCCTCATCCACTACCTTCAGCTCGTCGCTCCACCGGCCCGCGCGTCACACACTACGCTCCCTGTACGTGCTCTCACAACACTCGCTCCTGACCTCTCATCCACTACCTTCTGCTCGTCGCTCCACCGGCCCGCGCGTCACACACTACGCTCCCTGTACGTGCTCTCACAACACTCGCTCCTGAGCTCTCAGCCACTACCTTCAGCTCATCGCTCCACCGGCCCGCGCATCACACACTACGCTCCCTGTACGTGCTCTCACAACACTCGCTCCTGAGCTCTCATCCACTATCACCTTTCAAGACATCACTTATTCTACCTCCCGCATATTAATTCTTACAATCTTCTGTGTGTTGTTTATAATTTTTTCATAAACAAATGAGCCATCTCTGCATTTTGTTAACTGTAAAACGAGGGCGAAGGCAACTCGGCAGCAAAAATATTTAAATTAGCCTCATACTGCTCTGTAGGGGTATTTATTAGATTTTTATACCAATAACTCCTCCGACTTTTAATTTAATGAGCGAAAATAAAGATCCAGTCTTGTCTTCATTTACCGAGTATTTCATTTCAGGCCATTAAAATTACTGAAGGAAGCGATTGTAAAAAAGTTTTCCGTTTTACTCATTATTTTGTTGAACTTTAAAACTGTTAAAGTATAATATTACCAGCGCTGCGCTTATTGTACAAGATCTTTCAATCCTCGCTATTGAGCTCCCGTCCATTGCTTTCATGTAATCGTTGCTATGTTAGAATATTCGTATCAACACGGATGTCAACGATATATTTTAGGTATATTTTGCCATAAAATGACCTGCATAATTTATATCCCAATAAATATTTTTTGGGTGAACGGTCGACCTGGTTATGGTCACAGGAAGTCGCTGGATGCATATCGCTTCTAACAGGTCTATGTGGCAATCTATGGGGAGGCCTATGTTCAGCAGTGAACTTGAACAGCAGTGAAACAGTGAACTGAAAAGAAGAAGAAAAAGAAGAAGAAGAAGAAATATTTTTCCTCAGTCTGTAGACAGTATCTATTATTAGAAAGACTCTGGTAATTTCTAACGTTCTCGTGAAAAGTTACGGTATCAATAATATTTTGATGTTTTCCACCAAACTATGACTAACCTAACCCCTCACAATCGAACTCTCGAATGTAAAGGAGACCCATTTCCTATAGTGTTAATGTTAATACGAGTATTTTGACATTAATTGAGCCGAATAATCTTACGTAATTTTGCTGTATAAGCAGCGAAACTACATTAATCAAAGAACTTTTCCAGTCATTTTCCACCGCATTAAGTTATTCGAAACTGTATGTAATCACATTGATTACAGCCTTGGCCAAGACAGCCTTTAGTCTCGGCGCGGTGCCAAAGATTTATGTCACTAGAAATGATGTATTTCCTAATCTTTGGATTTCATTTCATCAATTTATTCTCGTATATCAAAGTGGATTGCAAAAATAGTTCATAGAATTTCGCAATTTGATTTTAAAGTATTTATTTAGACATAAATCACCAGTACCAGATCGAAGGCACCTTAGGCAAGGCCAGGTTAAAAATACCCTGAACCTGACGAGAATGCATGAAGAGATTGATGAAAGTAGACGAAACAAAGTATGTCAAGATCGAGCAAAATAGAGATCCATAGTCTGCCTACCCCTATGGGATACAGGCATGACGTTTATGTATGTATGTGTGTATTTGGACATAATCAGGCCAGCATATTTGTTTCGACCAGCAATAGATTACCATCTCACATCAGCGAATACTCTAGATGGATAACGTTTCAGTTACCACCAGATGCACTGTAGTCACTTTGTCATCTAAGTATAAAAAGTCTGAATATTATAATTGGTAATTATCTTGTCAAATGGTAGGTCTACTGCAATGTCTATTTCTCCCATCTAAAAGCAGTGTAAATGCACTGTTGTGTTCCGGTTTGAAGGACATTGTAGCCAGAGTAACTACTGGACATAATGAGACTCAATACCTTATGTCAAGCATTGCTTTGTAATTCATGGTGTTGTTTGGTACTGCTACTGTCCATGAGCGGTCGCATCGCTAAACATCAGTCGACTGGCATGCTCGTCTCGCCATTCACTGCAATAAAAAAAAATCTCGATTACATCAATCACTTTGTATTTTCTTATTAATAACATACGAATGTGAGTTTGTTTGGCTTCCACTTCTTTACTACTCACCCGATCATCATGAAATTTTGCATAGACACTACCAAGGGTACGGAATAGGACGTAGGGTACATTTCATTTTAAAAAAATATTCTTTCCGGGGAATAAAAACACAGAAAGACAGTTGTCTGACACAAAAAACTACGGTGATCCAGCATAAAAACTCGACCCACCGCGTGAAAGAAATAGAATTCAATATCTGAATATTAAGAACAACAGGATCTTTAGTATCTTGGACTAAAATCTGTCTAGAAAATTCTTTCTCGAGCTAACTTAAGCAAGTGGGAGAAATCGCGAGCAAAATCTAGTACGAAATAAACTTTCCTATAACCTTGGAATACACAGCGCTTTAGAAATTCTTTCTCATTGATGGATACCCTGTTTTGTCGGCCACGCTCCCTCGAGATCCGAGTTTTCTCGTAACGCCGACGTAAGGTTAATCAATCTTGTTGTATCAACACTACCAAAATATCTGCTATAAAAAATATTTATTGAATATTATGCGAGGGCGTAGTTTGGACTGGAGAGGAGAGATGAAGATTGTATTATTTTGTATGGGGTTCTGATTTTTTATAGTTTTTGGTGAAACTAGTTGTAATCTTTAATGAATACACAGCACTTTGGAAAATGTTATAATAATGTTATTTTGGAAAAATCGCAGTAAAAGCCAAGCGAGAGTTAAATTTTCAATACTAAAATAATAACTTTATAATTTAAAGGAGAAACAAACGCCAGAACTCGAAGCTCAAACCATTTACACTATAGTAAGAACCCGACTATGCTAAATATAAAATTGATATTTAAACATTGAGGTTGAATACCTCAATGGATAGAAGCAAAGTAAACACAAGCAAAAATACTTTAAGAGAAAATTTAGAACAGGGAAAGTTAAAAAGCACTTCGAAGTATTCTATATTTCTTTGTAAACACGTGGGAAGCTAATGGGTGTAGCGTTAAGGTAAAGGCTAAGAACGGTTTACATTTACACTCATTTGCTCTCACACAAACACCCATACACACTCATACAAACACGCTTACATACACTAAGTTTGAAGCACTAATTTTTCACAAACCACGCGACGAAAACACTTTGGCGACTCATATAAAGTCAACCTTTGCTCAGGATACGAGAAAGTTAATGGAATGAACGCATGTGGTAAAAATACACTGCTAAATGCCAGCACTTAATTTAGAACCTAATGTTTTGATACGTGACTTTGTGCTCGAATTGTTCCGTATTCCTGTTACTAGGCGGCGAAATTATTCGCTCCATATATTATCACTTCTGAGACGTTATCACACATTATAAGGTCAGGAGCGAGTGTTGTGAGAGCACGAAGGGAAAACGTATTGTGTAACGCATGGGCCGGTAGAGCGGCGAGCTTAAGGCAGTGGATGAGAGCTCAGGAGCGAGTGTTGTGAGTGCACGTACAGGGAGCGTAGTGTGTGACGCGCGGGCCAGTTAACTGATTATTAGTAAATAATAGGCAATAGTAACCACATACTGATCTGAAAGCCTGTAAAAATTATCACACAAACTCAGTTAAAGCCGCATTAGTTCAGTGCGTAATTATCAACCGATCAGTGCGGTCGAACCACGATAGAATTAGCATATTACTCCAGATTATTGTGGTTGCAACAATTTAGATTAGCTTTGTACCCTAATACCCGTGAAATAAATACCAATGGATTCCCTAAGCTATTACGAATTTAGTGGTTATTGTGAGTAATTACTGTCATATTGGGCAATGGAGTAAACAAGGAATTATATTTGCTTTTTGAGTCAATGAAAATTAATATTCCTCTCCATATTAAGTGGTACTCTGAAAGTTAAGATTAAAGTGTTGATGTGATGTGGTATATAGCTAAAAAAAAAGGGAATTTGGAAGTTTGTTATCGTCCATTTTGATTACATCAGTGAGAATTCTGGACGTTGATTTATCTTTATACTTCAAATGTATTTTATGTGATATACTTATAATGTTTACACGATATTTTTATTACACTTTTTAAGACTTTTCTGTATTATGTTATGATATCTATTTAGCTAAGCATAATACACTAGTAGAATTAATTGAAATTTTATACACAAAATAATTATTTACTTTATACTTTTAAGAACACTTCAATAAAACTTCCTTTATCTTCCAAATCCGTCTTAAAGCTAGGTACACAATAAATAGAACTAAAAAATCCATGTGTAAATCTCTAAATCGTGAGTCGACGTGTAAAGTTGAGTCAGGATTTCCGATTCATTGATCCTGAAACGAGCTTAAGGTCTTAAGTTTGAGGGCGATGTGGACTGCCGTGCTAAAGTATGGGGAGAAAACAGTATGACAAGTTAAATAGAGTGCATACACATCTTATTAAAATGACGTATAATCATCCAGTGTTGAGCACGGAGCTCATCTAAGATCGAAAGTTTGAACGCGATGAAGCTATAGTCGACAAAGGTAGCCTATTGAGAAATTCGTCGTGAGATCTCTATAGCCTGCCACACAAGTTCTTGTGCGTTTGCAAAAACGCTAGTTTGCACCGGTTTCGAATCACATCACACACGTTCGAGTATAAACTCAGACTTGCATAGTTATATCGTTACTTGTGTTGCGGCCATTTGAAATGCAGGTTTCTTCTCGTTGTTTTCTTTCACTGTTATGACTTATAATTTGAAACTAAACACTCTCTAAATCAGCACGCTCTAAATCAATTACTTAACCTATACCGGGTACACCATACATTGCGTATCGTTTCTTCTTTAAAAATAAAATGGTGTACATTATTATTTTAGGAAAAACGGCGTAGTTTTAGTAGTTACCACCCAAGCATAATAGGAAAAAATGACAAAAAAAATATCGCTACTTTTTTTCGCATTTTTTTTATTGCATTGTGTCTGTCTGTTATCACTATAACTAACACATGGCATCGATTTTGGCCGCAGTCTAGATACAACCGATACACAACACAACAGGTGCTAAATAAATACATTAAAATTCCCATCCTGTTCGTCCTTACTACTCATTTGGTTCATCGCGTTTCGTCTTCGAGTGAATTCCCGGCTATAATTGAACTACAGCGGCGTCCTTTGACTGCCTTTAGTATTCTAGATAAGAAAAATGCATTAGGTGCATGCGACGTTTCGTTAACAGTACTTCCACGAATTTAAAGCTGAAGGTTAGGAAACTAATGTAAGCATCATAAAATAACTGTTCAACTTAACAAGATATAAATATATTTTAAATAGTTATCATACATATTAAGTTATCGATACAATAATTATTTTTGTTGACAACACTGCATGAGTAAGTCGATGATTATTGTCTGCAGTCTGCCGATAGACGTTGTACAGAAAACTTGTAAAAGTAAAATTGGAAGTAAATCCATTTATATTATTACGATCCTGTTGTTTTCCTGAACCCTGTGTACTGATTCTTCACATACATACACAAGCTCACGCTTTTTTTCAGAAATGGCAGGCAGAGGTGCTGCATATTGTATATACTCTAGCAGCCCATAAACGTCCCACTGCAGGGCACGGGCCTCCTCTACAATCGAGAGAATAATCGAGAGGATCGTGGAGAATCGAGAGGAGGATCGTAAATCTAAGAAACCATTATAATCGATGGGAGTTAAGTCCACCACGCTGGCATAGTGCGGGTTGGCTGACTTTACAAATTATAGAAATTTTACAAATCGCCGCGGTATGCAGGTTTCCTCACGATGTTTTCTTTCGCCGTTATATCATGTTCAAGTGTGTATTAACAGTCAAACACCACGCACTATACATACGTACGATACTATAAAAATAATATTAAACCCAGTAAACAAGTAATTAAAATCAGTTCTAGGGCAAATCAATAGTATCCTCTGCTAGTTAATTAACAGCAAAATACCAATAAACAAACTTATAAACATATTAAAGACAATGGAATTAATGTCTTTTAAAATAATACTTAATTTCAGCCGGGAATTATTGGACGTAAATAAAATTCGTAACGATTTTTAATTAAAATAAGAATCATAACATTGACAGCATAATCAACTACTTTTACATCGAAGACCCTCAATTTCTGAAGCCTCTTTCTATAAGGTATAACTTTTAACGATTTTTTTCCACTTACAAAATGAAGCTCAGTTTATATAGATTAAATTCCTGAGGCGAACGGAAACTTTATTAGACCGAGCTTCTTGAAGTTGGTATTGCTTTGAGCGACTCTGATCGTGAAGCAACAGTTGCTAATCCTTTAAAACGACATGTTTCGACTTTAGTACTACAAAGTATTGTTAAGAGCAAAATACATCTTTTAAGCTGACGGTAAGAGCAATGAAGAATGAACTGTGTGGTGGCCTGTTGGTAACGGAGTAGACGCGACAGCCAACATGTTCACGGTGGTCGCGGGTTCAAATCCCAGGGCACACCTCTGACTTTCAGAGACAATGTGTCTATTGATAGTCAATCACCACGCACTATAACGGTGAAGGAAAACATCAAGATTAAACCTGCATACCGATTTCTACGGAATGTAAAGTCCGCTAACACGCGTTATGCTAGCGTAATGGACTATAATACAGTCTTTTCCCTCCCAATTGTACCCTCGATTGTAGAGGAGGCCCGTGCCCTGCAGTGGGACGTATATTAGCTGATACAGGATATGCGGTGATTATAGTTTGTATACAACCTTTAATATTTAAAATAACAGCACTAATATTGTCTCTTTAATATAATTACAAGCACCGTTTCAGTAAAATTATAATTAAGTTGATCAAAAGTTACTTTTCAGTAGACGCTTCAACCCTGTCAATTTTACAAGCCGTAGTTCTAAGACGTATTTTATTTTATATCTTACTTTGACACAGATGGATATTTCTCATCGCGATAGAACCGTTAATGTAATTAAATAGAGTAATCCTTTAATTAAATTGCTCTAATTCTTGTCTGGGGCACTCAAGTACGCGACGCTTGGTTGAAAGCAACTAATCATCTTATATTCCTTTAGAAATATGAACATAAATACACCCAACAGTCATATACATACATAATCCTGACCCCACATTAAGATCTATTAAGTCTTGTGTCGTGGGTATTAGAAACTACGAGAGACTTTTCGGTCTTACAAACACCCAGACCTGGGACAAATACTTGTGGGCCTCACAAATATTCGTCTCGATGCGGGGATCGAACCCGCGGCCCTTGTTTTACAGCCGGCGTCTAACCAACAGCGCCACGGAGGCTTTCAAGTCAGTTATAAGCTTTAGCAAGACAGTTATAAGCTGCATTGGTTAAAGAGCAGTGAACACTTCTCTGAACTACATAACAAAACTCGGCTATACACCGCCTCGGTGATAGCGCCGAGATCGCTCGTCTACTGCACTACATAACAGCACTCGGCTATACGCCGTAGACAGCGTGTCGAAAATTCGTCTTTGGCACCACATTTCAGATGTCCACACGTAACTTACAATCGCACAAACGACTTTCCTTTTCACCCTGAAATACGCCTTCAAAAGGGCTTTTTCACCTCAAATTCTGAGAGTTAAAGAGTGAAATTTTTCAAATAAATACGCGCAGTAAATTTGTGAGCCACGAGAATGGGTTGGATGATGTTCATAAGTTTGGGAATTTAGATGTCCAACGCGCACGTGACATCGTTAACGGGGACGTGAGCACTAGTTTAGTTAAGGGCGATCGCATAGCGACCCTTCTGAGCAATCTACGGAATATTTCTTATGTAGTATTGGTTTATGTAGGCTCTTTATAGATCTGAGCCTTCTTAGTGTATATAGGATCTGAAGAATACCTTTTTCTGTATTTTCTTGGTGCTGGATTTAGGTTCGGAATTGGGTTTCGTCATAATAGATATTTTGATTATATTTTCAGATAAATGTAACTGTATTTATTTACGTTACCTTTTTATTTCTTAATATATTTCCATGAGTTTTATCCACGCAGCTCTAAACTTCACACCTAATTGGCTCTCCAAAGAATATACCCCAAATATTTTGAATAGATTTTCCTTCAGTTATTTGTCGTTACAATAGGTAATAATAGAATTGGAATCATAACTTCCCAGTAATGATCACGTCCCGAAAGACATCAAAATATTTGAAATTGATAAAGACTTTCGAAATTGACCAATCATTAAGTCAAATAACCTAAGATCAGTTAATAGTCTTATCACTAAAATCCGGTAGATTTTTAAGTATTTCCACTGCACCTAGTAAAGTCCTGTGTCATTAATATATCCCAAGTTTAGTCTAGAATCTAGATAAGCCTTAATGCTCGTTAGCCTCGTTAAGAGAGACTATAAAAATCTAAACGCAGTTACGAAGAAGCTAGATAAGATTTTTAATGGTGTAATCTGGCTTATACCTGATAGAGGTAGGTATCGATTTTTGTTCTTAGTAAAGGTTCTACAGGAAATATAGATTATTTTATACTGACCGACAAAGTAACTAAGTAACTAAAGTATAAAGGTTTAAGTGGTAAGATGGTAAATTCAATGCAGATGGAGCATCCAAAGACATTTTTTTTTTACACCCAACAGTCACATACATAGTCATGACTCCACAACATCGAGTCTTGTGTCGTGAGTATCAGGAACTACGACTTTACTGGTGGTAGGTCTCTCATATGTGAGAGGCCGCCTGGGTGGGTACCACCGCAATGTCTATTTCTCCCGCCAAACAGCAGTGTAAATGCACTGTTGTGTTCCGGTTTGAAGGACATTGTAGCCAGAGTAACTACTGGACATATCGAGACTTAACATCTTATGTCTCAGGATGGCGAGCGCAGTGGAATGCCAAGCAATGCCTTGTAACTCATGGTGTTGTTTGGTTTTGCTACTGTCCATGAGCGGTCGTATCGCTTACCATCAGGCGAATGGCAGGCTCGTCTCGTCATTCATAGCAATAAAAAAAAAAAAAAACTACAAGAGGTCTCACAAACACCCAGACCCGAAATTTATTTGTGGTTCACATAAAAATTTGTCTCGGTGCGGGTACCCGCGGCCTCTCTTTTCACAGCCGGCATCTAACCAACTGCGCCACGGAGGCTGTCTTGATCTAATGAATCTAATTACCTATTTGTTTATTATACTTATTTTCAATGTTGGACACGGAACTCTTCTACAATCGAGAGTTTGATTCAGATGGATAGGCCAAAGTCCACCACTCTGGCCTAAGGCGGGTTGGCGGACCTCACATACCATAGGATATATTATTTTAACAAATTTTTATTTATAAATAAATCCAGCAGAATTCCAAAAACATTAAAGTCTCGTGGACGCGCCTTAACTCAAGGGTGTACCTCAGATTTTGCATTTCAAATGACAATTTAGATCAAAATTTAACCAATGGTAAGACGTAAAATTAATGGTATTTACTTATAATGGAATTCAAATTGGATGTCTAGGTTTGAATGGATCCCGCGCGCCTATGTCCGACAGCTATTAGTTCAGGCTTCAGAGTTTAGGTTAAAATATTCTTTTCGTAATTCAACATTAATAGAATTAGGGAAAACTTCAGGTCTCTGGTTCAATCCATGGTAACATAATTTTTTAGAAGTCTGTATGTAGGGTAAATCGTCGTGCGACATTCTTTATACTTGGAAATTCTTCGAAATTATTTACATTCGGTCGATTATTACCCTCGAAAACGCAGTTTAATAACGTGCAAAAAATTTCAATGTTTCTTTTATCAAATCCAGTTAACAATACAGTGATAATAGCAGCTCAATTCGCAGCCTAATTAAATTCATCCATACTAATTTACCATAATGAACTGCGATTTAATAATATTCTATGCACGTGAGGCGAGAAATTTCGCATAACTACTGATATTGTCATAATTTTTTGCGATAATACGAGTACTAGACAATAAAACAATTGTTAAAAACACATGTTATTTACAGATAGAATATAAAGCTTAAGATATGAAAAGCACATTGTTTTGCCAACACTAACGAATACTAACATTCAAAGCTACCAAAATCACAAACCATTTTTATCTTTTATAAACCCGTCCATTAGTTCAATTCTACATTTTAACTTCAATAAACGCGAACCTCTTAACTGTCAGCACGTACAACTCAACCTAATGTCAGTAGCACTTGATTACAATTTATGACGTCACGATCCACCCTGTATTATACAGGGTGCGCGCAACAATGTGGACTAACGAGATATTTTGCACCGACCGAGCGGATTCAAATTTAGATGGATGCAATTGGAATACGCAATTGGACGTACCCTCGTCGGTTAAACGTGTAACTAAGCTTCACTGAAGATGAAAGGGACTTGGGTCAAGTATTTTTGGGCAAACTATTTTTGTATAAAGTAGCGTTTGCCTGAGGGAAAATTTTGAAGTGCCTTGCGTCGGCTTTGTGAAAAATAAGTAGTACAACATTTTTAAATTGCGTTAACAGTAATTCTCACTACCTCGGTGGCCTAGTTGTACTACGGTACGACTACAAAGCTGAGGTTTTGGGTTCGAATCCCGGGTCGGGCAAAGTGATATTGAGTTTTTCTATTTATTATCAGCCAGGAGTCAGGAATTTGTGCCCGATATGGCGATATACCCCCTATCACATCATGGGACGAAACATACAAGGCGATATGTGAGTGTCCTGGTGGCGCATCTGCCTACCCCTTCTGGGGTAAAGGCTTGAGTTTATGTATGCATGTAGTTGTTATATTATTTAATTTGGTCATGTAAGATGACGACTGACGATTACAAAATCAGCCCTTAGTCATTTATTACTACAGGATAATTTTGTAAATGATTGCCTAAATAAAGCATCTTAAATAGCGTTTTTTAAACCAACCAATTTTCAACTATTTCTATGGAAAGAAAATGGAACATGGGGACGGGGAAACGATGCGAAATAACAATTTTGCTGACTGCCTCGGTGGCGTAGTTGTATTACGGTACGGTTACAAAGCTGAGGTCTCGGGTTCGAGTCCCGGGTCGGGCAAAGTGATATTGGATTTTTCTATTCATTATCAGTCCGGAGTCAGGAATTTGTGCCCGATATGGCGATAGGCTCGCCCCCTATGACATCGTGGGACAGAACATACAAGGCGAAATGTGGGTGTTCTAGTGGCACCTCTGCCTACCCCTTCGGGGATAAAATCCTCGGAACATAATAATTTAAAATTACCCCATTTTTTCAATTCGACTATTATGAATATTTTGATGTTGCAGTACCTTGACGGCTTTTTTTGAGATCTTATACATACACATATATAAATACAGTACATAAGATTCATCGCAAAAGGATTACATATAAAGAGATATGTTTTTGAAAGTACCAATTGAGAACTAAACTATCAAAATCTTTTTCAATATTATATTTAAAAAAGTGGGATTTGAACCCGCGACCACCGTGAACATGTTGGCAGCCGCGTCGGGTTCATTTACCAACAGGCCACCACCTTCCTAATCGGCACTTCTGGGACTTGTAAGAGTCAATTAGCACATGATTTACCGGGAGAGGAAAACGTTGTGAGGAAATTTGTATACCCTAGAGATTTAGACGAATTTGTTTGGTATGTAAAGTCCGCTAACCCGCCCTAAGCCAACTTGATAAATAAATACACTTAACAGTCACATACATAGTCCTGACCCCACACTAAGATCGAGTCTTGTGTCGTGGGTATCAGGAACTACGAGAGACTTTTCGGTCTCACAAACACCCAGACCCGAAACAAATACTTATGGTTCTCACAAACATTTGTCTCGGTGCAGGGATCGAACCACGTGATAGACCACGGACTAATAATCATATGTCTCAATTGTGGCGGAGACCTAGTGTGGCGTATACCAGCCGGAATATATTTTCATTATTTAGTGTTAAATATGTCGATAGGCTCGCCTCCCATCGGTGATCGGACAAAACATAAAAGGCGAAATGTAAATGTCCTGGCGGCGCCTCTGCCTACTCCTTCTGGGATAAAGGCGTGAGTTTAAACTATTCTGGCCCTATAATTTCCCGCTTACCTCAAATTCCCTAATATATCAAACCAAAATCTGTCAATGCTTTTTACCCCATTCCCCAAATCAGCCCCATCTGCTCGAGGATTTATAACCCAACAAAGATCGTAAAAAGGGGTGAGAAATAAAAAGCCCTCGATAACGCCCGACTGAGATTTGCTTAATGGGGTATTAATGCCCTTAAGGACATCTTGTTTTGGGGTAGCAATGGGGGTAAACGGCACTGAAATTTTTGGGGAAAATTTTTTTTGCAGTATCGAATGCTGGAGACAATCGACAAATTGATAATTGAAAACATTTTTGGATTATTAAAATTAATAATGATAGTTTTTGATATTTTCTTTCACCATAACTTTAATATTACTGTCACTAATGCCACTTTTTTTATTGCCTTCGCAGGCAGACGAGCATGCGGATCGCTTGATGGTAGCGATCACCGCCGCTCATGAACCTTCGTAATGCCAGGGGTCCAGCACAACAAAGTCACTGCCTACCGCGAGGAGAGTACTCTCTTTAAGCCTCGCTTAAAGAAGGACAGGTACGATTAGTCAAACTTATATCCGTCCCAAGATGAGGAAGAGGCGAATCTATTGCCTTCTCTCTCTTTCTCCCTCCCTGTCCAGTGCTCAGCGAAGACATCTAGAAGAGAAGTCTAACACTGAATTGACCTCCTCCTATGATTTCGATCATCATATCATTATATCGGGCACTAATTATATTCGGTAAATCATCCAAAAGAAAAGTGTAATACTTAAAAGTTCGTGGTGGCCTATTGGTAAACGGACCAGACGCGACTGCCAACATGTTCAAAGCGGTCGCGGATTCAAATCCCAGGGCACACCTCTGACTTTTCGATGTCATGTGTATATTGATAGTCAATCACCACGCACTATGGCGGTGAAGGAAAACATCGTGAAGAAACCTGCATCCCATAGTGATTTTACTAATATCTATGGTATGTAAAGTCCGCCATCCCGCACTAAGCCAGCGTGGTGGACTGTAGGAAAGGCTTGTGCCCTATAGTGGGACATATAAGGGTTGATAAAGTATAGTATAAATGATCCAAAAATCAAATCTAAAACTTTACATAGAATGCATTACCCGAACTGAAAACTAAACCCAGTACATCACGATTCCACACTCAATCACTAAACTACTTACCTTCACAGTTAAACCGATAATTTACTGAGAGTTAAGCAAAGTGATATCAAAGCCCAGACACAGACGGTTAAGATCCGCTAAATAATTAAATGTTACATTGCAATCCAAAGGCATTTTTCTTTAAGTCTGAAAGCTGCATTGTCAGAGCGAACTGAATGGCAACTCAGCTTTACTACTTTACAAAGAGTTAGATTTCTACTGAAAATGGCAAAGGTATATATAAATATTAAACCAATTTGAATGTGGATATACGTAATCGCTCCGGTAGTGACCTCTGTATACAAATGTATACAATAGCTACATACATAAACTCACGCCTTTATCCCAGAAGGGGTAGGCAGAGGCGCCACCAGGACACTCACATTTCGCCTTGTATGTTCCGTCCCATGATGTGATCGGGGGCGAGCCTATCGCCATATCGGGCACAAATTTCTGACTCCAGGCTGATAATGAATAGAAAAACCCAATATCACTTTGCCCGACCCGGGATCCGAACCCGAGACCTCAGCTTTGTAGTCGTACCGTAATACAAGTACGCCACCGAGCCAAATGTATACAATAAAATAATAAACGTAGAAGGAATTTCATAAATATACCTTGAACCAACGAAAACAAGCGAAGAGATTGTTAAATTTTAAATAAGTACAATCATAAGTCTCACCCTTAGTCCTAACCCACATAATGATATAAGTATTGTGTACACAATAATATTCATAGGCTGCACAAACATTTGTCTTATGGCGGGGATTAAATCCGCTACCCGTCGTTAAATAGCCAGCTCTAAAACAATTGCGACAGGTAGGCTGTCGTTTGCACCATATTTCTGTCTTTTACACTACTGTACGTAAAAACTTAAGGTGAAAAACGAACTACGAAAGTGTGTCATGAATATACTTATAGAATCATAATCCATATTTTGCCGTACTCGGGTAAATAACTAAAGAAAATTAGTTCACAAAAAGTTTCTTGCTTCCAATAGCTTTGCGAACACAAAAGACTACAATGTATAAACAATGACAACTTAGTTTCACTTTGATAAATATGATTTTACTCGGAAACGGTAACAAGGTATCAATGATTTAACTTCTAGGAAGCAATCGTACTTTATAGAATGTTCGCAAACAATTATTTTACCAACAATTTTTGTTGTAAAAACGTAGGGGTTTTATTTTTAAGCATTGGTAATTTATTTCAGTCTCGTTGGAGCGCTTAGTATATTTTTCTTTTAATCTTTTTACCAATTAAAGTCAGCTTTATATCAAAGGGCAAAGAAGACTTTTTTAACGTTACAATGACACATAAAACAACACAGATCACAGTCGATGTTAATTTAATCATTTAAACATCTTTATTTATCAAAAAAAGTAAGAATTTTCTTTTTAATATTATAGTTACATTTTAGTTATTACACAAATGGGCTAGCCTCATGTGACTGCCTCGGTGGCGTAGTTGAATTGCGGTACGGTTACAAAGCTGAGCTCTCGGGTTCGAGTCCCGGGTCGGGCAAAGTGATATTGGATTTTTCTATTTATTATCAGTCCGGAGTCAGGAATTTGTGCCCAATATGGCGATAGGCACGCCCCCTATCACATCGTGGGACGGAATATACAAGGCGAAATGTGGGTGTCCTGGTGGAGCCTCTGCCTACCCCTTCGGGGATAAAGGCGTGAGTTTATGTATGTATGTACAAATGGGCTAGAAAGACCGGGGTGGTACCACTGTCTCACTAAAATCCGATGTGATGTGGCGGCTTTGCTGTCCAATTTACGATCTAAGCGTCATAAATGTTCATGGGCGGCGGAAATTACTTTTTAAAGAGAATTTCCCGTCCATACTCCTACCACTGCAATACCTGTCAGTCAGGATCAACAGCATGAAAAGAATCGGCACCGAGCTCCGGAGCTCCGCGAGTATCTTAATGAAATTAGCTTTGTCTTCAACCCTCATCGAAATTAATCAGAACGAAAAACAAATATGAGGAATTTGAAACAAATAATTGTCCACTTGGCTCCGCAGCGAGTTGGTGATAAATATTAAGATAAGAGGTATACAGCGAAAATTACTAACCATCAGATAAGTCCAGGAATTTGTAATAAAAAAGTCACTTATAATTTAGACTGCCGCGGTGGCGTAGTTGTATTACGGTACGGTTACAAGGCTGAGGTCTTGGGTTCGAGACCCAGGTCGTGCAAAGTGATATTGGATTTTTCTATTCATTATCAGTCAGGAATTCAGGAGTCAGGAATATGTGCCCGATATGGCGATAGGCTCGCCCCTTATCACATCGTGGGACGGAAGATACAAGGCGAAATGTGGGTGCCCTGATAGCGCCTCTGCCTACCCCTTCGGGGATAAAAGCATGAGTTTATGTATGTATGTAACTTATATTATTGATCTTAAATCAACCACGCTCTCTTAATACTCGAGACTACGCTCAAACCCCTTCTAGCATGACAAATGACGTCTTTCAATCAGTATCATTGTAGGCAGTAAAAGTAAAGGATGGACTACAATGAAGCACTTTGCTACTATTCCGTTTAAGAAGGCGGCAGACTGGGTTAGAATTTAGACAGATGTCGCCAAATGGAATATAATGTTTCAATGGAAGAGATTCGTTTATTGTACATCTGCCTGACAGTTTCGTGGCGCAGTTGGTTAGACGCCGGCTGTAAAACGTGAGGCTGCGAGTTCGATCCCCGCACCAAAACAAATAATGTGATCCACAGGTATTTGTTTCGGGTCTGGGTGTTTGCGAGACCGAAAAGTCTCTCGTAGTTTCTGATACAAGACTATCTTAATGTGTGGTCAATGAAGTGGCAGTTATGCAAATTTGATTTAAAAAAATAATACAGCTTAAAACAAAATAGCGTGTGTAGCCCAGCCTTTATCCGGGAATAAATCCGGATTCAATAGCAGTTTTAAGCTGGAATAGCTCCTCCAAGCTCGTATACTGTACATTTCCGTTTATATAGCTCAGCTTGACTCAGTCGAGCAAACGAGCTACAACGTGCTTGTAAAATTAATAATGTATGAGGCGAATGATCGCGTAGTTAGAGAATTACTGTTGGAGTTAAAGCATATATTTTACTATTCGAATATATGTTTCTTCGTAGTTATCGCCGTTTGGTTTAATAAAGGAAAATATCTTACTTATATGTATGAGAAGTTTTTTACAATCAAAGGTATGTGAAGTGTAACAATTATTAATACGTAAAATTACGCCTTTTTCCCAGATGGGGATGTAATGATGAATGATGGGGGGAGTAAAATTATCTTAAAAAGAAATCGACAATTTTCTTTTTTGTATTTTTTTACTTATCGTCGTATTTGTGTGATATATACATAGTTTTCCTGAAATAATTATGTACATCTCTTTATTTTTAAAGATGCAATGGTACGTAAGGGTTCGTTTTCGGTCGCAGTCTCGATATACCCGGTATAATTGCAGAACTGAGATCTCGGGTTCGAATCCCGGGTTGGGCAAAGTGATAGTATCCCACGACAGGGGGCGGAGAATACAACGGACTGAAACGTGGTCTTGGTTACACCTCTGCCTACCCCTTCTGGGAAAAAGACCAGAGTTAATGCGTGTATGTAAATATCGTTTTAAATTATGTCAATCCGATTCCACATAATTGGAAGAAAGGGCAAGTGATGAATAAATAATAAAACAGATCATTCACCTTCAAAAGTTGAAACAGGCAATTTTCAGTCGACGATAGTCTATAAAGACCCTCCCAAATCAATAGAAATATAATAATACATTCATTTCTCATACGAAATATTTAATAGAAAAAGTTTTCAGACTGCTTTGATGTTATACGTAAATGTTTATTTATAAATAAAAACACTTTGAAATACCAATAAGTTTTCGTTTCGACGTAGAATATTAATTTTGGAAGTGGATGTACTGCCTTGTCGATAGCAGATAGGTATTGTTATTATAACTTCACAAAGAGATACATATTCCGTCGTACCTCTATAATATACTAGCTTCTGCCCGCAAACTTCGTCTGCGAGGTTAACTTTATTTGAAATCTCCCATCCCGTCCCGTCCCGTCCCATTATATCCCGCCCGCCCCGTCTCATTCTCACTAATAGAATGTAATCCAGTCCAGTCCCATCCCATCCTTTTGAGTATAAAAAAGGAGCAAATATTTCGGAACTCCTTCTTCATCCCACGGGAACACTACACTTTTCGGGATAAAAAGTAGCCTATAATACTTCTAATACCTCCAAGAATATGTGTACAAAGTTTCATGATGATCGGTTGAATAGTTTTCGCGTGAAAGCGTAACAAACAAACTTACATAATGGTTTCTTAGATTTACGCGAATACAGTTTTTTACTCGCCTGGCTTAGAATTTTAGCGCTCCCTCGTATGGTTTTCTTCGGTGATATCTTCACACACGTGGGGATGAGACTATGATCACAGCATCTCTTCAAGAAATTTAAGGATGATATATTTCTTGCGCGCTTAGTTTTCAAATTCTCCAACCGGCGTATTTGGTTTGCAATTTGCAGTCCGTACTGGTTTGCATAATGGTTTCTTAGATATACGTGACCACGAAAGCTGGAAAGCAATCGAAACGTCGGGAAGTTAAAAAATGTAAAAATTAAACCAAATCGCGATAAAATCCGTAAAAATAGTTTTATTTCAAAACAAACTTACATTCACATTAATTATAATATTAGTAGGGATATATAACACTGAAACTTCGTGAACCCATTACATGGGAAAATAATTTGTGACAGAGTGAAAAATGGCGTAAGGATGGAATTTTGTCGAGTAAAATAGACTATAATAATGAGAATTGAGAAAATAATGTTATGATGGTAGAAAGGTTGGATAAAACCGGCTATATCGGAGACGTAAGAGAGAGAAGACGTAAGAGAGGAGAGAACCAGATCAGATTTACTCTGACTACCTCTATAAGCTACATGCATACATAAACTCACGCCTTTATCCCAGAAGGGGTAGTCAGAGGCGCCACCAGGACACCCACATTTCGCCTTGTATGTTCAGTTCCACGATGTGATAGGGGGCGAGCCTATCGCCATATCGGGCACAAATTCCTGACTCCGGGCTGATAATGAATAGAGAAACCCAATATCACTTTGCCCGACCTGGGATTCCAACCCGAGACCTCAGCTTTGTAGTCGTACCATAGTACAACTACGCCACCGAAGCAGTCAAAATAATTTATTATCTATAATGTGTATGTATATGACTTTACTCGTATATCGAGTAATATTAATATATGGCATACAGAGTATATCTAGACTGCGATCGAAAACGTAGCCAGATGGTAGTATTAGTGACTTCAGACACAATATAAAGTAAGAATATCGCAAAAAAAATTATTCGTCGTATTTTGGTGATAAATACATAGTTTTCCTAAAGTAATAATGTACACCTTTCTATTTTTAAAGACGCAATGGTACACGCGGGCTTAAATTACTATTTTCGCAAAAACTAGATATTTACCAATCAAACACTATGATATTTAAAACTACCACCTGGCTTCGTTTTCGGTCGCAGTCTGATATACCCTGTATAATTTAACAGGCATGTTTAACAAAACCCGATGTGAAATTATACAAAATATGAAATAAATCCGAGGTGATTTTTTGTCATAAAGTTTAGTTGAAATTAAAAAAAAAATACAGTATTATCCCGATTCGATTTAATTTTTCCATTTTTTTACTTCCCAACGTTTCGATTGTTTTACAGTACTGTAGTTTTATTTCAGTGTGTAAGGTTCGCGAAAATCTAAGAAACGTAATTTTAGTTTTAACGTTTTATGGCCACCAGCTTATATCGATTTTCGGCCGGCGAAAGATATTTTTAAAAAAGCTTTCTTTTGCCGATGGAAATTAGTGGCAGTGTAGTCTCTTTGACGTGCTAGTATAGAAAAGTGACGGTCACTTCTTAAACAGCTTGACAAAGTGATACAAATGAGCTACCATGACCAAAACAATACTTTTCAAGACGACATAAATTCAAAAGCTTTTACCACTCAAATAAGCGAATAATGCCTAAAATATTAAAATACAAGAGAAAAATTCAAGGCGTGTGCAAATATGCATGGAACTGGTAAAATTTCGGCGCATTTGCGAATGCACGTTATATTTCGGAAATCTGGAGAGGTTCTTGTGGAGTGACATACACATTCGCTAACCTTTAAAAATATGCAAAAATATGCAAAATTTGTGCATTTCATTAGTGGGAAGGAGTTTAGAAAAATATAATAAAATTAAAATCTCCCCTTATCACGTATACAAAATGTGCTTATCTGTATTTGTATCAGCCCATATACGTCCCACTGCCGGGCGCGGGCCAACTCTACAATCGAGAGGACGATTGAGAGGGGTTAGGCCGCATAGCCCACGCTGGTATGGGTTGGCAGATTTTACACACCAAAGATTTTTTTTTTTTAAATCGTTAATGTCTCCAAGTTTCCTCACCATGTTTTGCTTGAGAGTGGTGATTGACTCAATACACACATGACCCCGAAAAGTCAGAGGTGTGCCCTGGGATTTGAATCATCTCTGGTCCGTTAACAACAGGCCACCATAAAAATCTACTTTCCTTATTTCACGTAGACGAAATTCGCTTATCACCCATATACGGCCCGTGGACCTATGTAATTGTTTATCCCGTGGTTCTTAACATCTGGCTGCTACAATTGTATATCTTAATATCGGAGGTTAATACCTTTTAGCTCAATATTTTATCACCCGCTTTGCTGTGGAAAGTGGACAATTATTTATTTCCAACTCCTACAATTTTTTTCTTTCTGGTTAATTTCTATGCGGGTTTAAGAGAATCGTCGAGCTCCGGAGCCAATTCTTTTGCACACACTACTGTTCATCCTGGCCGACAATGGATGCAGTGGTGGGTGGGTGGGCATGAAAGTTCCTATAACTTCTTGCTTATTCTAAAACCACCAACGGACGAACTTTATTTTGCATATAAAACGAGCAGTATGATGTCAGGTTTCCGATTTGCAAACATGATTCGTTTTGACATAAAATCTCGTTCAAATTGGTTTCAAAAAAGTTTTATTTAACTATAGTCCTACTAATACCGGGTATATCAAGACTGCGACCAAAAACGAAGACAGGTGGTAGTTTTAGTAGTTAAAAACATGATGGAAATAAAAATTTCGCCAAAGCAATGACAGATATTTTTTTAGAATTTTTTAAAAATCATCGTGTTTGGGTGGTAAATACCTAGTTTTTACGAAAATACTAATTTAAACCCTTACGTACCATTGCGTGTTTAAAAATAAAGAGGTGTACATAATTATTTTAGGAAAACTATGTATATATCACCCAAATACGACGATAAGTAAAAAATTATAAAAAAAAGTTGTCGATTTTTTTTTCTGCGAAATTTTTACTTGCTTTGTGTCTGAAGTCACTGATACTACCACCTGGCTTCGTTTTCGGTCGCAGTCTTGATATACCCTGTATAATGAATTTGTTCGATCTATTAACTGTATAGAAAAAACCTTATCATTCACTAACAAAAAAACGATAGATTGAGAATTAAATATTTACTAGGATTAATGATTCAATCGATAATAGGCGATAAAAATAGTCTATCGAGACAGTCTGTAAGAGCTTCGGAATTAAGAGCAATGGATGTCCATTGTGGAAAAATAGGCTGAACGCGTAACCTAACTGGGAATAGCTTAGAACATTCAGATGCCTGGATTAAACTGTTTAAAATCCAACTGTTTGTGAAATATTTATGTGGGATTTGAAATACTTTTTTTATTGCGTTGAATTGTGAGACGAGCATGCCATTCGCCTGATGGTAAGCGAAACGACCGCTCATGGACAGTAGCAAA
This sequence comes from Deilephila porcellus, assembly GCA_905220455.2. NCBI lineage: Eukaryota > Metazoa > Arthropoda > Insecta > Lepidoptera > Sphingidae > Deilephila > Deilephila porcellus. Next base: position 1,613,995 of record LR999995.1, read on the forward strand.
ACTAAACAACACCATGAATTACAAAGCATTGCTTGATATTCCATTGCGCTTGCCATTCTGAGACATAATATATTAAGTCTCAATATATCCAGTAGTTACTCTACAATGTCCATCAAACCGGAACACAACAATGCATTTACACTGCTGTTTGTCGGAGAATAGACATTGCGATGATACCTTCCAAGGCGGCCTCTCACATAATATGAGAGACCTAACACCAGTAAATCGCAGCTATGCCTGGATTAAACTGTTTAGAATCCAACTATTAGTGGTTTTGTTTTGGGAATTGAATTACTTTATGGATATTGAATATATGTGAGGTTTGATGTTTGTTGTTTAGGCCATAGCTGTAAATATAGACTTCTAGTTCTAATTCGTGGCCATTATGATAAGCTCGTCTCTATGACATCTAAAAGAGGAAATAAACAAAAATAAATCGTATTAAAATAGAATAAATCAAAAATTAAATAAATAGTAAAAAATCTGCCACAAGTTACCAATACAGATAGCTGATGTACCTATTTATTTATTTTTGACCGACTTTAAAAGAGGAGGTAATCAATTCGACTGAATTTTTTTTTTGTATGTTTGTTACTCGATTACGCTGGTATTAGGGAACCGATTTCAAAAATTTATTTTTTGTCAAAAAGCATGATATACTAGGTTGGTACCATAAAAAATTGGTGAAGACCTGATGAATATCTTCGGTCCTGAAGAACAGAACTCCTCAAAATAGAACGGTACAGCAATAATTCTTTTTGCACCTGGTTCAGTATAAGTGTATTACTACAAAGGGGAGCTTAAAAGGAGAAAAGCGTGTAGGGTGGGGTTAGATAATAGATACAATTAATATCAGTTTTCAATATAAAAGTTTTACTATAAAAAGTAGGTGAAGAAGAGGGAGAGTGAGAGAAATAGATACGTAAATTACTGACGTAAACTAAGAGAATCCGATCTGGTCAGTGTCTAACAATAGCGGATATCATGATTATAATGACTTACAATCTTCTCATAATTTCACAGCAATAATATCATGTTTGGTCTGAAGAATTCGTAAATTTTAAAGACATCGTTTTGATTATATCATGATCACCTTTCTCATCATTACGATGCCTATCAAAACTAAAAAGGGACAAATAAATTAATAATTTTTAATAAAAAAATAAAAACCGACTTCAAAGTGCCACTACAAAGTAACAAATAATATATATTTCATCGTACTAGTACCCAATGATTAATGTTCTTATTGACTTGACTAGCTAATAAATCTTAAATACGTAATATTTTGAAGGCGGGTCGCTAAATATCAAACACGTATAAATTTAAGCAAATGTTACACCATTTGATATTACATGTAGATCCTGCAATGTTGGCTCAGAAAGGCACATAAGTAAATTAAACACAAATGAATATAATGTGCTAATCCTACATGTAAATTTATTGAAGTTTTGATAGAATTTCTATGTGTCTTACATATGTGTGGTAGCCTGTTGATAATTATCTAGATATGATCGACGAGACGGTTGACTACCGTCTCGGTTATAATTCCAGGCTATACACCTCCGAAATTATCGGAGTCACTTGTGTGTTGATGATATTCAATTACCAAACTCTTTAACAGTGATATATTTCAATCATAGTCAGGACACCTGCATGACATAAAGGCCTTTATGTACAAGAAAGGGTATGTTGTGTCCCATGCTCAACAGTGGACGATTACGGCCTGATATATTAAGACAAATTAATATTCCGTGTAAATCTTGCGTGATTATCGCTATAATTACTTACACAAATTAATGTTAAGCGTAAGGCGTACATGTTCGGCAATTAGCGAACCGCCTTCAAAAAATTACGTATTTAAGATTTGTTAGCTAGTCAAGTCAATAAGAACATTAATCATTGGGTACTAGTACGATGAAATATATATTATTTGTTACTTTGTAGCACGGCACTTTGAAGTCGGTTTTTATTTTTTTATTAAAAATTATTAATTTTATTTATTTATAAATACTTTATTGAACACCACATACATTAAAAAAAATCAAAAGATAATAAAATTCGTTTAAATAAAGGTGACAATCGGCGGCCTTATCGCTTACAGCGATTTCTTCCAGACAAACATTAGATGGACTGAATTGAAAAGAAATTAGTAAGAAGAGGGTGGTCATAACATAGGCAAAGAATAATTATTATAAAAGTTAACAAAAAAAAAAAAAAATGAGGAATGCAAACACATACTTTCATTAATTATACATAGACTACATAAAATAAAAATATAATCCACTGCATAAACTACAATACGATATATAAAATTTATTATATTATATTATATTTATATACTTCCTTAGGAATACAAGAAGAGTAGCAGAGACTTCAGCTTTGTAATCGTACCAAGGTATAACTGCTCCAGGCCTACGAAATCCTTTCGTAGTTTACAAATAAATAAACAAAACAGAACATTTACGACACTGGTAGATAGCACTTAAGCCGTCAGGACCCTTGTAAAACTACCAACACAATAAACTTTTAAGTGTGCCATAAACCGAGTATCCTTGACAATCAATCAACGAATCAACAGGCGGACAAAAACGGGGTCGCGCAAAAAGATACTAGTGACTAGATTATAACTTATTTATTAGACGCGATGGTGATGATCGCTTTATTATGCCGGGATGGTGTGGCTGTGAATTAGGAGGACTTAGGTTTGAGTGTCAAGTCGGGTAATTTGAGTTTTTGTATGTAAAAAAGGCAATTAGGTCCAGGCTATACACATACCACTCCAGGCCACTTTTCCTAGCGAAAGTACGATTGAGAAGGGTTAGGCCAAAATCCAGAACGCAGGTCTAATGCGGGTTGTCAGATTAAGATTTTAATGACACCGTTTATTATTGTAATAATCATGACAAATATAATAACAGTCTTCGTGGCGCAGTTAGTTAGACGCCGGCTATGAAGCTTGAGGCCGCGGGTTCGATCCCCGCGCCGAGACAAATATTTGTGTGGTCCACAGGTATTTGTTTCGGGTCTGGGTATTTAGAAGTCCGAAAAGTCTCTTGTAGTTTCTAATACCCACAACACAAGACTCGATCTTAGTGTGGGGTCAGATATGTACGCGACCGTATATTTTTATCCTTAAATCCTCAACAAGTTCCACAGCATAGAGTATGTAAACGCTTTTCATTCAGCACAGTGAGCGCTGGATAGGTTTTCAGCGTAGACAGCACATTGGCTGTACGCCGCTGTACGAGGCTGATAGCAGCGGAATTGTATAAGTGGAAACGAATTCCGACGAAACGCCAATGGAGCTGACTAAAGGTAACACCTCAACGAAAAGAGTGTACGGAATATACAATACGATGCCATGTAATATTGATTTTTTATTGCGATGAATAGCGAGACGAGCCGGCCATTCGCGTGATGGTAAGCGATATGACCGCTCATGGACGGTAGCAAAACTAAATACCATGAATTACAAAGCAATGCTTGGCATTCCACTTGACATAAGATGTTAAGCCTCAGTCACAGATCAGTAAACACCATGTTTCAATGTATGTAGGGAAATATAGTACTTATGTTGTACATTCAAAATTTATAGAATTTTTAATATATTTTATAGACTTTTTAATGACCTACGAAACAGTTAATGAATTTTAGATAATTTTTAAGTAATTTATGAGTAATTTAAAAAAAAATTATATTAAGTTATCGACATTAACAAACACTCAAAAGCTATCTAACCAAAGAATAACATAGATAAGAAGACGTAGTCCGCAAAATAGATGTCAAAGTCTTAGTCTAGATTCAGCCCAGTCTAGTCTAGACTTGTGGGTCCGGTTACCGTAGATCCACGAACCGGATCCCACTCGTTCAATTTAAATATTTCACGGCTGGAGATTGAACAAACTCGTTTTCCTACTGAAAAAGAAATGGCTAGAGGTGGCGTGGTATGGAGATGGACTTTTCTTTAAAATATGAAAAGTTTAGTTCAATAACTTTTATCAGAGCTGTGACTCCAAGTGCGGGTTGGTCTATATTGAACAGAACAGACGGGGCTGCTGAGACAGTGGTCGCAGATTCAAATCCCAGGATACACCTCTCGCTTTAAGGAGGTATACATATGTATTTACTGCACCATACAGAGTAAGATAAAACATTAGGATGGAACCTTCATGCCATAAAGCTTTTTACAAGAATTCATTTGTTATGTAATGTCGGCGAGAAAATTATATAACTAATATTTGTTTCGGTGCGGGGATCGAACCCGCGACCTCCCATTTCACAGGCGGCACCAAACCAACTGCGTCACGGAGGCTATTAAAATAATGGCCCATATTTTATCCAGTAACTCGTAATAGCTTAATATTATCTAACATAATCCTTACAAAAGCACACTCCATTCCACTATAGCCATCGACTGTCCCATCTTCCTTCTCACTCACACCTTATCTTATAAAAAGGAGATAGCTTAATTAGGGACTGAATAGCTTCCTTAAAAATTACTTCACGGAACACTGAAGCGGTCTGTGTGGATATTTTTAAGCAAAGAAAGAAGAGTTTTGGTAGCTTCAGGTTGTTAACCTTTTGATGGGCAAAATATTACAAAAAGCTTAGGCCTCGTTCACAATCTTTAAGGTTACCGTTGATTAGTTACTTTTTGATTAACGTTATTTGACAAGCAAATGTGCACGATTTCACAAGTGAAAATAAAGAAAAGTGCTGGTTAAGTGAATGACATAAGAAATTGAACGAATCATTCGTTCAATATTGCGTAAAATGTTCCTCGCCCTGCCTCCCGCTAAAGTGTCAACGTGTTTTTTCTTAAAAATAAAAAAGGAGGTTGAGATTTTAACCTTATTATAACCATTAAGTAAATACGCTAATCGGCAGACGATGCAGCCAGTAAGTTACTTATTAATGTAATCATAGGATTAGTATTACTGGAGAATGGTGAAATCGACACATGATGTTACGGATGACTTTTACTGATGATTAGCCTAATCAACGATTTACTTGAAGATGGTGAACGAGGCCCTTAGAGTATTTATAATATGGAGGTACCGCTGTCATACATTTGTGTCTTCAAAATCGTAGGTTTTCTTTGTTTGTAATGTTGTTAGCACTGCTATACTCGTATTAATGAAAATTGAACTAATATAGCAACAAATTGCAATAAATTCCTTGGATACCGAAAGTATATTTCGTTATTAGTCGTGTAAAACGAATATGAGTTGAATTAAATAGCCCTTAATTTTTCTTTTTCTTTTTCTAATAATTTGTGCATGTTGGACAACCTGTCAAATGTCAGCCTCAAAACTCACGTCTTATCAGAAGGGGTAGGCAGAGGCGCCACCAGGACACCCACATTTCGCCTTATATGTTCCGCCCTATGTTGTGATAGGGGGCGAGCCTATCGCTATATCGGGCACAAGTTTCTGACTCCGGACTGATAATGAATAGAAAAATTAAATATCGTCTTAGCCCGACCCGGGATTCGAACCCAAATTCTCAGCTTTGTAATAGTACCGTAGTACAACTACGACACCGAGGGAGTCACATTTAAATAAATTCATAAATATAATGACTTACAAAGATGAGAATTTGGGTTATTGATATTATGTATTTATCACTTGACGTTGCGCATTGTTCTCCAATTGTTCTCCACTGTCAAATGTGATCTGTCTGATTACATTTGACAGTGGAGAACAATTGGAGAATAATGCGCAACGTCATCAAATGTTTTGACAGCGAGCCCAAAATGAGCTCTTGGACACCTGAAGTTTTAAGTATGTTTAAATGTGTAAAGGGAAATATCCATAGTCTTTATATTCCCTTAGGAGCTGCAGGGGTGAAGGTTAAGTGTAAATGCCTAGTAATAATAATATTTTAATGGTGCTTCTGGGTTCGTCTGTCTATCATCGCTTATAAAAAAATTATCTCGGTGCTGTCCATCTCTAAAGAATTGCACTGCCAACATAGTTAAGAGCCGATCGCTCCGCTTTATCAGTTAGTGATAGCTCAAAGAATCCCATTTATTTGAGATAAATGAGTAACAAAATGAGACGATGTAGAGAAAAACACCGCTTCCCAGTGTCGCTGTAAACCATTACGTAATGTTAAGGATGTTCTACACAAGGCTTAGTACTTTGTATTTTTACTGAGTTTTTCTTTTTATGTTGGAGTGCCAGGTGGCCTGTTGGTAAACGGACCAGACGCGACTGCCTACATGTTGAAGGTCGCGGGTTAAAATCCCAGGGCACACCTCTGACCTTTCGGAGTCACGTGTGTATTGATAGTCAATCACCACGCACTATAACGGTGAAGGAAAACATCGTGAGGAAACCTGAATACCATAGCTATTTGTAATAATTTCTATGGTATGTAAAGTTCGCCAACCCGCGCTATGCCAGCGTGGTGGACTATACGGCCTAACAACTCTCAATCGAACTCTCGATTGTAGAGGCTCGTGCCCTGCAGTGGGACGTATATGGGCTGATAAATACATTTTTTTTTATCGCGGTCATCATCTTTGCATATGGCATTTATCCTGCGCGGATCAAACTTCTATGTCCAGGTGTTTTAGCCAGCTTGCTTCGGAAGAAGTTTATTTATTTATTTATGTATTTTTATTGCGTTGAATGACGAGATGGGAATGCTATTCGTCCGATGGTAAGCGATACGAACGCTCATGGACAGAAGCAAAACCAATTTATATAATTATGAGTACAAAATATGTATTTATTTATTTATTTATTTTATTCTTAACTGCACATAAAAAAAGGAAATAAAAAACACTTAAAGATATTACAGATTAACAAAAAAAGTACAGATGGCGGTCTTATCGCTCTAGGCGATTTCTTACAGACAACCTTAGGATGGATATAAGAAAAGTACCGATTATTCTAGTAACATTCATTTAATTTTAGTGTTCCTCTTACATGATATATTCTAGCCTCGTAGACAATGGACTAAATAGATGGAAATAATTATGTTAAAAGATGACAATACATAACATACTGGGTTAGAAGCCACAAAATAGAACAAGTTTCTTTGAAGTGTCTCTTCTCATAGACATTCTCAACCCCTCCCTCTCCCCCCCCGCCATTCAATTTTCAACTAAACCACAATAAAACTAAAAATTCCATCATCATTGATCACGATCTCCGTCTTTTCTCTCTCTCTCTCTCTTCTAGTCATATCAATGTTTATCCCAACAGATGTGAAACCTCTCTAACCTGCGCGTTAGGATATAAAGTTAAAGAAGCGCGCTATTTAACACGTTAAGTGCGAAGCGAGGCCTAAATCACCCCTGATGCAACTTCCCTGTGGTGCGGCAAGCAAAAAAGTGAATTTCTCTGTCGTGCGAATGGCATAGCTTTGGTTTGGTCCAGTGTAGGAAAGAGATAAATATATATTTGAGATCACTAATGGTTCCGGACTCGGTGGTGTACCTACCTTGGTACCGGATGTCTTAGGCCTCGTGCCGCACTGAATTAATATAATTTTAATGCAGTGCGGAACGAGGCTAAAACGTCCCATATCCCCCCTGACCTCGTACCGCACTCAACGCGAGCTTCCTGCGACCAGTGTTGTGCATCACGTCGATTGGAGAAACCGTAATCCATTATTTTCCAATAATAAGTCTGTAACAGGTGCCTCTTAATGGTATAGAATGGAACGCTTCGTGCGCGAGTCCGACTCGCACTTGGCCGGTTTTTTTTTCTTTATGGCGCCTTCAAGCACAATTTAGATTATTTAAAAAAAAATGTATCCTTTGATAGCTTTGTGTTGTTTTGCCAGGTTTTGCCCTTAAAACGATCTAATGAGATATAATTGATCAAAATCGGTCAAGTCGTTGCGTAGTTAAGACAGTTTAAAAACGTCGATATTATTTTTCCCATCACTAATCGCAGCGAAAATTTGCCCTATTTCAGTGCGTTACGAGGTGTATAAGATCCCATATTTTGTTTTGCTAATAATTCCTAAACTAGCCATCAGATCCCGGGGCGACGGTGGATTAGGGTTCATCAATTCACTGTCTATATCAATAAGGACCAAAATTCTCATTTATCTTTGATTTCGCGCCAGAAAATGGATTTTAGTCTGTAAAAGGAGGTGGGGTCTAATAGACCGCGTGTCGCCCTAACGTCTGGTCACGGTACGGGCCGATTATACCTCGTGCCGCAGGAACGGAAAGTATGCAAAAATTGGTGCCGCAGCTAACGTGTTAACCGTTCTCGGTAATTTATGAGCCCAATGAAACCCACGCGGCTTGCGCGCTGCAATACTTTCTTATTTTGTTGCTATCAACATATACGGCCTGATGTATTGTTCCTTCACGAGATTTTATAAAAAAGCGCATTGGTTTTTTTTTTTTATTGCGTTGAATAGCGAGACGAGCATGCCATTCACTTGATGGTTAGCGATATGACCGCACATGGACAGTAGCAAAACCAAACAACACCATGAATTACAAAACATTGCTTGGCATTCCACTGCGCTCGCCATTCGGAGACATAAGATGTTAAGTCTAATTATGTCATTGTTTTTGATTTGTTTAAATAATTAATGTAAGTGTTCTTAAAGCCTCGGTGGCGCATTTGTCCTACAGTATCATTGCAAAGCTGAGGTCTCGGGTTCGAATCCCGGGTCGGGCAAAGTGATATTGGATTTTTCTATTCATTATCAGCCCGGAGTCAGGAACTTGTGCCCGATATCACATCGAGGGACGGAAAATACAGCGCGAAACGTGGGTGCCTTGGTTGCTACTAGGGGAACCTCTGGCTACCCCTTCCGACAAAAAGGCGTGAGTTAATGTATGTATAAATAATAATAATAAATAAATACACCCAACAGTCACATACATAGTCCTGACCCCACACTGAGATCGAGTCTTGTGTCGTGGGTATCAGGAACTACGAGAGACTTTTCGGTCTCACAAACACCCAGACCCGAAACAAATACTTGAGGTTCACACAAACATTTGTCTCGATGCGGGGATCGAACCCACAGCCTCTCGTTTCACAGCCGGCGTTCAACCAACTGCGCCAATGAGGCTGTATGTATGTACATGCAGGGACACCACCATACTAAGTGATACTGGGTTTATTTCTTAATTATTTATTCAAGTAAACTCTCCCCATGTAATCTTATTCTGTTAAGATCTTAAAAGCCGGAATACTCTTAACCTTCCAAGTTGCGTTTCAACAACAATGTACAGAAGCAACTAACGTTTTACTACACATTACTCTTTTCATTAGCCGTAAAGATTTACATTTACTGTGTGCTAGCTACTTTCCTGTTAAAATAGATGGATTTAAGAACGCATCGTAATAATAAAGTGCCTAATGAGGCGAGTAAATGAAAGAAAAGTTTTATTCCTTGTAACAAGCTTACATTAATGACGTTTTACACTCAATGAACAAACAAATCAATTAGTAAAAGTTAAACAGGAGGTGAGAAAAAAAAGAGTAAAAATAATAAAATACCTTATAAAATAAAATGATATATAAAAATGTACATGATAAAAAACCAGTTATTTTATCATTTCGTAAGTAGAAAAGAAAAAAAAAACAATAATAAATGAGCAAGATTTGATAGAATCCTATTTGACGAAGTAATCAAGTCCAAATTAGCTACCGCCGACTTACCTTACGATTAAAATTGAGGGCGTTTTTTTAACGTTGCATGACACAATGCACTGTACCTGATTTTAAGTATAATAATAATAAATAATAATAAGACGAACAACTATAGGAAATACATCCTGAAGGACGGTACGATCGACATTTGTCGAGCATGCCACCGTCCTGGCGAGTCAATCAGGCATGTTATCTCCGGTTGTTCGTATCTTGCTAACGGCGAGTACTTGCATAGACACAACCTAGTAGCCAAGATCATACATCAGCAAATTGCTCTTCGGTATAAACTCGTGACTCCTGAAGTGCCATATTACCAGTATGTTCCCCAACCAGTTCTTGAAAATGGTCATGCTACGCTGTACTGGGATCGGTCTGTTATTACAGACAGGACTATTGTTGCCAATAAGTCTGATATTGTGATAATAGATCGATGTGCGCGCCGGGCTATACTTGTTGACGTTACCGTTCCGCATGACGATAACCTTGTAAAAGCCGAAAAAGACAAATTGTCTAAATATTCAGATTTGGCACACGAGGTTACCGACATGTGGGATGTGGACTCAACAATTATTGTCCCGATTGTCGTTTCTGCTCATGGGTTGATAGCAAAGAGCCTCGACCAACATCTACAGAGGCTCTCAATTGGTCGTTGGGTCAAGAGCCAGATCCAAAAGGCAGTGTTGCTGGACACGGCTCGCATAGTGAGGAGGTTCCTCACTTTGGATCCCTAACCACCGGTGGCTTGGGTCTTGAGCCTCGCCACCGAAGGGTTATATGTATTTTTTATATTTTTATATGTATATTGTTTTTTTTTTAATATATGTATATAAAAATGTAAAAAATGAAAAGTACAAAATAAAGAGAATAATAATAATAATTATCAACCAGTCAACGCAATTATTCTGACCTACTTAACATATTTTACACGTTGCTGCTGAAGATCGGATGATTGTAGCTAAATAATTGAAATGAAAACTAATATTATTGAAATGTTATTAAATTTAATCAAATTAAACTGAAATTAAGTTTACGTTAGCGTCTTTGTTACGTGAATGTAGGTTGCTAATTCATAGTAAACTATTGATTAAATATAAGTATATCCAGAAACACAAGTAATTTTTAGTTTAATTAATTGAATAACTGGCTACTCTGAACGTCGAGCTGCCGGCAAATTCTGCTAAAATACTAAAATATTGTTTCATGAATACCAATTCCAGCCGAATTGGGACACAAACGAAATATGTCGTAATCCAAAACTACAGTTTCAGCTAGAAGTACTTTGCAGTAAGTTTGATTCGGTTGCGCTTTTGCTTCACAGGATTGTACAAATTAAAATAAGATAGTGGATGAGAGCTCAGGAGCGAGTGTTGTGAGAGCACGTACAGGGAGCGTAGTGGGTGACGCGCGGGCCGGTGGAGCGACGAGCTGAAGGTAGTGGATGAGAGCTCAGGAGCGAGTGTTGTGAGAGCACGTACAGGGAGCGTAGTGTGTGACGCGCGGGCCGGTGGAGCGACGAGCTGAAGGTAGTGGATAAGAGCTCAGGAGCGAGTGTTGTGAGAGCACGTACAGGGAGCATTAAAAACCAAGCTTATTCATATATTTATTTCACTTTTAAACTCATTTTAATATAATAAATTGTTTGAAAATAAATAATATTGTGGCAAAATGGTGCCCTCGTGTTTACATTGAAAACTGAGCGCGAAATATAAAAGTCGCTCAAATTTTGATTACTAACACCCATATTCTAAGACGTTTTCTCGACTCCACTTGACGTTACTAGAGGAAATCCGTATTCTTAGTAGAAAAAAATCTCCTCCACTCAACGTCACTCAAAAATTTTCCTGTCTCGAGGAAAGGAATCAACTGTCAAACTCAAGGTACGTCGCGACCTACCTTAAGGAAGAAATAAAAGAAATAATCCTACTTTAAAATTGTAATTAAAAGAGAGAAATAAAGTTTACCTTTTAAAATTCTTAAATACCTAAATATGCCAACAATTTTTTGAGGTGGGTGCCTCTACACGATTTACACGTTTTCCTAGCGAATGATACAAACATTACTCTTTATTTCATTTAATAAAAGATTTGTGGTTTGGAAACAGTGTTTATTATTTTAAACAAGTTATTAAAGATTTCCAACAGTTCCTGTAATACTTGTACGATACTCCGTACGAATATCCCGAACGACGATTCATCCATAAGAATATCCTTCGAAATTTCCGGGTTGGATGGTATGACCCTCCTCCTGTCTGCATGCGTTTTTTTCTCCGACTCACTAAATATTTGTCTTCCAGTCACAATCCCGAAGATTTTGAGTTCAATAATTATATATTATTCGATGTAAACACTCTGACATGACATTTGACTGTCACTTTTCAAGTGATCATAGACTATTTTCAAAGGTTTTTTGTTAAATCTCTACTTTATCTATACATCAATGACGTAATTAATGACGTTTTTCCTTGACTCAACCTCACTCGAGGAACCTTTAGTAAAGGTATATTTTTAACTAAGCATACCATTTTCGAGGGTCCCTCCAATTCATTTGTAAAGTCACCTCGACTGAAATAAGGTTGAGGAAGATTGGAGGACACGTCTTAGAATACGGGTGTTAGTTTCCACCGTCGAGTGAGATGTGAATTTAATAAAACAAGACATCTGGTACGCGCGGGTGTTCCGTACAAAAATAATATTTTCTGTTAACTAGAGCAATATTATTTTTTATGAAAATACGAATACCAGTCTAAGTTACTCTAACAATATGCCAAGATGGTTTCAAGAACAATTCCCCTTTGAGTATGCTAGCATTAAGTTGGTAATTCATATTTTTAAACAAACACTCAATCAATAAAAGGATCATCAGAAAACCTTGTCAACTCTCCACTGAGAATTCCCTACCAAAAACTCGATAGTGCATGAAGCCAACATGATGTCGATCGCAGACGCTGATACAAAAATTAACTACATACATACATACATAAACTCACGCCTTTATCCCCGAAGGGGTAGGCAGAGGCGCCACCAGGACAACCACATTTCGCCTTGTATGTTGCGTCCCACGATGTGATAGGGGGCGAGCCTATCACCATATCGGGCACAAATTCCTGACTCCGGACTGATAATGAATAGAAAAATCCAATATCACTTTGCCCGACCCAGGATTCGAACCCGAGACCTCAGCTTTGTAACCGTACCGAAATAAAACTACGCCACCGAACCAGTCCAAAAATTAACTAGACACATACATACATAAATTCACGCCTTTTTACCAGAAGGGGTAGGTAGAGGTGCCACCAGGACACTCAAATTTCGCCTCGTATGTTCCGTCCCATGATGTGATTGGGGACGAGCCCATCGCCATATCGAACTCTTGACTCCGGGCCAAATAGGCCATTATAAAAATCCAATATCACTTTGTCCGATCCGGATTCTAACCCCAGACCTCAGCTTTGTAATTGTACCGTAGTACAACTACGCCACCGCTCAGTCGGCATAAAATTAACTAATCACATGGAAATATGACCATAAAAAAGGTAACAAATAAAGCTGGAATTCAAATCACAGTTGACCAAATATTTTATTTTATTTATTTAAATCTTTATTGTACACAGTAAAACAACATACAGAATCAGAAAAAAGAGTACAAATGGCGGTCTTATCGCATAAAGCAATGTCTTACAGACAACCATGGGATGGATTTAAGAGAAGGAGAAAGAGAGGGCAAATACCTCGTCATCATCTGAGTATAAAGCGAAGTCAGTTTTTTCGCGAAAACTAATCAAAAAGTTCGGACGCACGGTACCCTGCGAACCTGTTACACCAGCTAATACCCGGCGGAAGTTGCCGAAGAAATATTATTTTTTCCCTCGAGTAATATCTTGTTTTTATCATTAATCATTTCGGAATGTTTATTTTCGCAAAACGCCCATCAGCCAGTTGACAAATTAAAAGAGGCAACACGTTTTCCCGAAGTTATCGGGTGTTTCAATTTGTTAATTTGCGAAAACAACTTCATGGACTTTTTAAAATAGCAGCACGATACTGGAACTACAAATCATCAGCTGATTGTATTTCACAGCCTCCGTGGCGCAGTTGATTAGATGCCGGCTGTAAAACGAGAGGCCGCGGGTTCGATCCCCGCACCGAGAAAAATGTTTGTGAAGCCCACAAGTATTGGGTATCTGGGTATTTATGAGACCGAAAAGTCTCTCGTTGTTTCTGATACGACACCAGATTCGATCTTAGTGTGTGGTCAGGACTTTGTAAGTGACTGTTGGGTGTATTTATGTATTATTTTAATATGTGGAATTATATTAGCCGATGGTTGACGGCTGTCCCTTGCTAGTCAGGATAATAATGTCAGCATGCTCTGAACTGGATATTCAAAGCAAACCAGAACGCGCTACTTCCGTGTTCACTACATTGAAATTTAACTATGTGCGGTAGTCGCCATTTTTTTTTAACTTTTTTTAATGCGATGAATGGTGAGACAAGTATGCCATCCGCCTGGTGGTTAGCGAAACAACCGCTCATAGGCAGTAGAAAACCAACAACACCATGAATTACAAAGCTACACTGCGCTCGCCATCCTGAGACATAAGGTGCTAAGTCTCAATATGTCCAGTAGTTACTCTGGCTACAATGTCCTTCAGACTTGTGCGATATAATGACTATGATGCATCTAGATAATAAGTCCAATCCAGATAACGTATCCTCCATCAACAGATACGAAATCTCCAATGATGTATCATTGAATTATTTCAAAAATTTACAGTAAAAAGACTTTCTCCAAATTGCAGTTTCTTATTTAACACGCCACTTACAGCACGTTTACAAGGAATTTCTCCGTTTACATAAAAATATGGTTCAATTATTCCACGCATTAACAAAAATATGTTAGCAATTGTCAAGAATTTTTCATTTCATTTCACTCGTTCAGCGAAATATTTGTATCCTTATTAAATATTTGAACAAGCAAATAATTTTTATTTAGCATATTGGAGGCTGTCTTGCGCGTGGCAGCCCTCAACCAAACGTGGATAATATTGACAACACCCTTCAATACAATTTTAAAAATCCTCCAAAAATCATATTACGCCAAATATAATGTTTGAATATTTGAGAGGCAGTAGACTTTTTGTGTGGAGTGCGTGGTGGCCTGTTGGTAACGAAATAGGTGCGGCTGCCAACATGTTCACGGTGGTCGCAGGTTCAAATCCCAGGGCAGACCCCTGACTTTTCGGAGTCACGTGTGTATTGATAGTCAATCTAACACGAACAGGAAGGACAACATCGGAAGAAAACCTGCATATCATAGCGATTTGTAATAATTTATATGGTATGTAAAGTCCGCCAGCCGCACTAAGGCCAGCGTGGTGGACTATATGGCCTAACCCCTCTCAATCGCACTCTCGATTGTGGAGGTAGCCCGTGCCCTCCAGTATATATGATACAGACTTATCGTGGATGAAGATGAAATGTAAATGTAAATTAATGAAATAACAAGTTCACTGGCCAGATTCTTACAATGAAGACGCAGCTCCGTTGGAAACAAAAGTTTTAAAAATATCCCCTGCTGTATTCTTTACAAACGGGTTGTGAAATAAGTGTTCATTTTACGAAACTCGTGTTACTTTGTTATTAAGAAATGATTTCTTGCTGTTTGTGATGTCTGTGATTTCTTGGGATTATTTTTTTTCACGGTGAGATGCACAATGCTGATGGTAGCTTTGTGATGTTTAGGGTTCCGTACCAAAGGACTAAAAACCCTTATAGGATTACTTTGTTGTCCGTCTGCCTGCCAAGGAAACTTTACTTCCACCGAGACCAATGTTTGTATGAACCATAGGTATTTGTTGTTTTTTTTCTCTTTTTTTTATTGCCGTTATAGGCAGACGAGCTAGCGGCCCGCCTGATGGTAAGCGGCTACCGCTGCCCATAGACCTTCGCAGTGCCAGGGGTCCAGCACAACAAATTCACTGCCTACCTTAAGGAGAGTACTCTCTTTAAACCTAATGTAATAAAACTAAGTTTAATGGATTTTATCGCGGATATAGTTTAATTTTACACTTTTAGCTTCCCGATGCTTCGATTGCTTTCCAGCTTTCGTGGTCACGGTCCGCCCCGTTTTATTTCAATGTGTATCATTCAATAAATCTAAGAAACCAATACATAGGTATTTCTTTCGAGTCTGGGAGTTTGTGAGACCGAGGAGACTTTAGATTCTAATATCCATATCTCAAGACTTGTCTCTCAGTGTGGGTCAGGACTATGAATATGATTGTTGACTATATTAATGTATTCATTTATTTGTCTATCAACGAAACCTGTAGGTTACTTCCTAATGACAGAACGATGAAATTATTCAAGAATCACTTTTTATACTCAATTGAAGGCCGGCTAAATTTTACCGACTTTTTATAGGTAAAATTAAAATACTAGCGATGATGACTGATTCATAATACAACAGTGACGTCACAACTGTGCAAGCCAAACCAAGAGTCACTTGTAGCGGTATAAAGCGTATATTGATATAACAAAGCAGTGGTGTACAAATCTGCGTTTTATTGCCACGCCCCGCTCCGCTTGTGGTTTACGATCGCGGAATACACTGTGTCTGCTGGCCCTTCATGTGTGGGCCAAGTTACGAGAGTAGGGGATTACAGCCTTGTATAAATGAATAAATACACCTGACAGTCACATACATAGTCCTGACCCGACACTAAGATCGAGTGTTGTGTCGTGGGTATCAGAAACTACGAGAGACTTTTCGGTCTCACAAACAACCAGACCCGAAATAAATACTTGTGGGCCTCGCAAACATCTGTCTCGGCTCGGTGAGGGTATCAAACCCGCGGCCTCTCGTTTCACAGCCGGCGTCTAACCTGACTGACTGTCTGAGGTAGAGATAGAGTTTGTATAACATCTTTATCTCTTTCTCTCTCTCTTCAGCCACAGTAACCCCACTACTAAACAAAGGCCTCCCCCATGGAATCTCCATAGGTTGTTGGAAGAGGTAAATAAATAAATAAAAATAAAAAAGGCCTTATATTTCCAGTTTAACAAGTAAATATACAATAATGAAAAATGAATCCTACCCATACTTATTAACCAAAAATAGAAAAAACTAATAAAGAGATTAATATCTATGTACCTTAAATTATCTAAACATAATTATCTAATTTTCCTAAAATAATAAAAATACTCTTTAAGTAGGTAGGCAGTAATATTTTCTGTACTGGTTTCTGTTGAAAGAGGTTAATGTCTATCAATTACCTTTACCTTTGCCATTACGTGGTCTCACAATATTTGTCCTCTATCGTCACTTCGTCCTGAAATGAAATCATCATTACGTCATCAAACAAACCAAATCAAGGGATTAGCGCGCTGGAATAGCATTGGCAGGGCACACGGTGAGACGAACTGATGGCTGTAACACTGAAAAGTTCTTGAGTGGAAGCCATGTAGGTGGATAGACAATCTACCTAAGAATGCAGAATGTTGCTGATGTAAGCTGCTCGAATATATCGCTATAGAAATGTTTGGTGGAGGCCATGGACGTTTTTTGGCTGAAGAGAGAAAGAAAAAAAAGAAGGGAAAAATTTAAATAATTTCTACGAGAAATGTGAATAGCCCCAATGGTATCTTGGTAGAGGTCTGTCTTTTCATTGAAGATGAATACTTTCTTTGCAAGAAGCTTATATTCTCCTTTAGAGATACCTACATTTTCCTGTATTCTGCATACAAATGCAACACGCCATCGCTCATAACCTACACAGACCACAATTTACAGAACAACAGTTGACCTTTTTGTCTAGTCTGACCAATAAAAAGGGTTTATGCGAAAACTTCTTGTGGAGTACACTTTTCTTATATTCTTTGGAGGACGATGCCTGCTAGTTTTCTTCAATCGTGACTTTTATTTGGGCAGTAGAGCTGAGCTTAGTCGATGTTTTCCTTTTTCATACGTAATTTAAAAAAGCAAGACTCTTGATTTTTCTAGAGCAGTAATTTACGAAAGACTGGCTTTTTGATAAAATGTGGGCAACAAGAAAACTTGTAAGAAAGTAAGCTTGGGGCGTGTTACCGGTCTATAAAAATGGAGGATGTATAAAAGTGTGAGGGAATTGAAGCGAAGCGTGTCCTAAAATAAAGTTTAACTTTCATAGTCGGAAATTAGGTTGTCCTACAGCTTGAGAACGAATGTTTATTGAAATAAAACTAATTTTTACTGACAGGTGGGGGTCACTTAGCGGATGCCTAATACCTCAGTCCACCCCGTAACCACGAAAGCTGTAAAGCAATCGAAACGTCGTGTCGGGAAGTTAAAAATTAAACCAAATCCGTAAAAATTTGTTTTATTTCAATGTGTAACATTCACTGCCTCGGTGGCGTAGTTGTATTACGGTACGGTTACAAAGCTGAGGTCTCGGGTTCGAGTCCCGGGTCGGGCAAAGTGATATTGGATTTTTCTATTCATTATCAGCCCGGAGTCAGGAATTTGTGCCCGATATGGCGATAGGCTCGCCCCCTATCACATCATGGGACGGAACATACAAGGCGAAATGTGGGTGTCCTGGTGGCGCCTCTGCCTACCCCTTCGGGGATAAAGGCGTGAGTTTATGTATGTATGTATGTAACATTCACGCACTCGTTAATCTAAGAAACCACTAAACGAATGTTTATCTTTTTTTCATTCTTAGATCTGTGACACTGTTCACTTGATAGGCAGTAACTACACCCCCCCCCCCCCTTCTCATGAACATCTGCAACAAATGAATCATAGATGCGTTATTGGGCTCTCAATAGGGAGGGGAAGAGAATGAACACGACTCACGGAAAGAAGAAACACGATGACAACGCTTTTCTGAGACTGCCATCCCGGTGGACCCTGTACTACAATGTGGTTTTGGCGCCATGAATTTCATCCTTAAATAAAAGAACACTTATTTATTCATTTAAACTTTCTTTATTGCACACCAGGAAAAAATCGAGATTATAACTAAATTTAAAATAAGCACATTCGGCGACCGTATTGCACAAGGCAATCTTCCAGAGAACCTTAGGATGGACATAAAAGAAACAACGAAATGTGAATTTATACTACATTCCTTTATATTGTGTAATTTTGTCATAATATTTCCATTTAACATTTTAAGTTCGTTATCTTGCTCTCGTATTTTGTAACTTTCTCAGTTTCAATAACTTTATTATTTTAGTCTAATCTATACAACTTTGAATTTATATTTACTGAGTCTATTAATCTACTCTTTTGTTTCTTTGATCAACTAATGTTATTTTATTATAGGCTTACGGCCTTATCCATAGACAACTTTACAACCCATATTTGTGATCGAATGTTTTGTCTTCTTAACTCAAACTGAATTCAAAAGTCGTTAGAAGGGGACGAAACATTTGATAATTTAAATAGGTTTTAAAACTGTGTATTAAAAAGGCTAGGAGTTATATTTTTGTAGCATTACTACGGTACGAAAATCGGGGTTCCAATAATTCTAGCCCTTTCATTCACCGCCGTTTCCAACACTTATTCTCAAAAGATGGACATACTCTCTGTATAATCCCTTAAAGTTGCGAGTTTTATCGGTGATCTTTACTTAATATCCGGATTAAGATTTTTTGAGAAATAAGTAGAAGAGAAGAATATCTATTAAGAACACAACGTACCTTATATTTAATCGTTTATATAATAGGCTCTATTCAAAAATATGTAACGTGAGAAATATTAACTAGGACATTTGTCAATCAAACTCAATTCATATTGGAATATAACTTGTCGATATACTCGCAAAACCCTATGCTGCTCTCAATAAACAATTAATTGATGGAACGAGTCACGTCTCGGTCTTGTTATTCAATAACGAAAGTTAAGGGTAATAAAGGCCCTTAAACTGTGACCGCAAATAGTTTTGTTATTATTTACTGAAGTGACATGCTGCGGTACTTTCGGCCAAACTAATAACATAGGGTTATGTGATACACAATATGTACACGACTTTTGACTGGTGGTAGGTCTCTCATATGTGAGAGGCCGCCTGGGTAGGTACCACCGCAATGTCTATTTCTCCCGCCAAACAGCAGTGTAAATGCGCTGTTGTGTTCCGGTTTGAAGGATATTGTAGCCAGAGTAACTACTGGACATATTGAGACTTAACATCTTATGTCTCAGGATGGCGAGCGCAGTGGAATTCCAAGCATTGCCTTGTAATTCATGGTGTTGTTTGGTTTCGCTACTGTCCATGAGCGGTCGTATCGCTTACCATCAGGCGAATGGCATGCTCGTCTCGCCATTCATTGCAATAAAAAAAAAAAAAAAAAAAAACGATACAATGAGAGTATTGTGAGAGGCGCGAAATGGTTAAAGCTGAAGGTATCAGTGGAGAGTTTAGGAGCGAGTGTTGTGAGAACACGTACAGGGAGCGTAGTGTGTGACGCGCGGGCCGGTGGAGAGACGAGCTGAAGGCAGTGGATGAGAGCTCAGGAGCGAGTGTTGTGAGAGCACGTACAGGGAGCGTAGTGTGTGACGCGCGGGCCGGTGGAGCGACGTGCTGAAGGTAGTGGATGAGAGCTCAGGAGCGAGTGTTGTGAGAGCACGTACAGGGAGCGTAGTGTGTGACGCGCGGGCCGGTGGAGCGACGAGCTGAAGGCAGTGGATGAGAGTTCAGGAGCGAGTGTTGTGAGAGCACGTACAGGGAGCGTAGTGTGTGACGCGTGGGCCGGTGGAGCGACGTGCTGAAGGTAGTGGATGAGAGCTCAGGAGCGAGTGTTGTGAGAGCACGTACAGGGAGCGTAGTGTGTGACGCGCGGGCCGGTGGAGCGACGTGCTGAAGGTAGTGGATGAGAGTTCAGGAGCGAGTGTTGTGAGAGCACGTACAGGGAGCGTAGTGTGTGACGCGCGGGCCGGTGGAGCGACGTGCTGAAGATAGTGGATGAGAGCTCAGGAGCGAGTGTTGTGAGAGCACGTACAGGGAGCGTAGTGTGTGACGCGCGGGCCGGTGGAGCGACGAGCTGAAGGCAGTGGATGAGAGTTCAGGAGCGAGTGTTGTGAGAGCACGTACAGGGAGCGTAGTGTGTGACGCGCGGGCCGGTGGAGCGACGAGCTGAAGGTAGTGGATGAGAGCTCAGGAGCGAGTGTTGTGAGAGCACGTACAGGGAGCGTATAAAACTAGTGAAATGAGGTCAGGTACAAGGAGCATAAAGCGATCAAAAACCTTTCTAATTTATCTGAAGATTCAAATAAAACGGCAATAAACGTGAATAGCTGAGGGCAATTAAAATGTATCTATTGGATTGTTCAATAAAATAAGTTTAACTGCCGGACGGGGCAAATCCCTGAATATTTATTCACAATAACTGTTCCGTTGCGGACCGATGCTGGAATTGTTTGCTATAATTACCTGTCAATTAGTAATGCAAATGAGTATTTTGACCCCATATAGTAATTCATTTCGCACAAATTTTATTAAATTTACACCGCTTTAGTGCAAGGCCACATTGACACTTTTGTATCATTTTTATTAAAATTATAGAACAAGCGGCTCCAAATATTGAATAATGACTGTTATCTCTTTTTTTAAGTAAAGCCATGTACATACTAAAATTGCAATAAAGTATCTTGAGGATATCTAACCTATATATGTTATTATCTCTAATATATGGCGTTGACTTTGTTAAAGTGAATGAATGCTACTTGATAAATCAATACCTGTACATACATATACACTTCACGCCTTTTTCCCTGAAGGAGTAGGCAGAGTTGCAACTAGGACTCCCACGTTTCGCCTTATGTGTTCCATCCTACAATGTGATATCAATACAATCACTTGGCCCGACCGGGATTCGAACCCGACAACTGAGCGTTATAATTATACCGCAGTGCAACTACCGAGGCATCTGTACCTAAATGAATTTAATTAACACTTTCACTTGTACAAATACTGTGATTTACATAAATATATAATACAGAGTAACTACTGGACATATCGAGACTTAACATCTTATGTCTCAGGATGGCGAGCGCAGTGGAATGCCAAGCATTGCCTTGTAACTCATGGTTTTGTTTGGTTGTGCTACTGTCCATGAGCGGTCGTATCGCTTACCATCAGGCGAATGGCAGACTCGTCTCGTCATTTATTGCAATAAAAAAAAAAAAAAAAATATATAAATAGGTATCATATAATTCATATAGGTATTTATGGGAATACAACGACTTATGTCATAATAGCCTATTTTGTTTTATACTGGTCCTATCACTGCAATACTGATGACAATTGCAATACCATCCATGTTCCATCCAGTTTCGTGTAGCGAAAAACCGATATCTAACATCATTCACCACAATTATCTAGACCAAGTTACCTAAGATTCTACCATTCATGACAGCCTCCGTGGCGCAGTTGGTTAGACGCCGCCTGTGAAACAAGAGGCCGCGGGTTCGATCCCCGCACCGAAACAAATATTTGTGTGATCCACAGGTATTTGTTTCGGGTCTGGGTGTTTGTGAGACCGAAAATTCTCTCGTAGTTTCTGATACCCACGACACAAGATTCGATCTTAGTGTGGGGTCAGGACTATGTATGTGACTGTTGGGTGTATTTATATTTATTTATTTATTCATCAGATATCTTAACAAGATTTCAACACTAAATAATTTAACGTTTAAACTAAACACTGATTTTTTTGTAGGACGTCGGTGGCAGCAAGGCCGCATCCAACAGATCAATGTGGATATCCTTGGGGATGCCTGTGTTTAGTGACTTCCTTTCGCTGATCAGAGAGAGAGAGAGAAATTAGACTCTTATAAAACAAATAATCACACATTTGACTGAAACATCTAGGTCCCCAAAGATATTTTAACTGCGAAAGTTAAAAGCAATAAAACGCTCAGGTAAACGAACTTCCAAGGTAGCTGTAACGTATTTAGGGCGGCGGGGATCGCGACCCTCCAAAAAAATTTATATTTTAAAAACATAAAATTAGTAATACTGCTGAAAACATTATTGTCACTTAGGAGAATTTGAATAATGCACTGTTTATCACATTATAGCTTTTCGTACAATTTGCAGCTCAAAAGTTTGGAATCACGTTAATAATTATGATTTATTCGTATTACTACAGTTTCACAATAATATTATTTCCTAGTTTTTGCATTGATTAATTGAATTACACTGCCTCGGTGGCGTAGTTGTATTTCGGTACGATTACAAAGCTGAGTTCTCGGGTTCGATTCCCGGGTCGGGCAAAGTGATATTGGATTTTCCTAACCATTATTAGTCCGGAGTCAGGAATTTGTGCCCTATATGGCGATAGACTCGCCTCCTATCACATCGTGGGACGGAACATACAAGGCGAAATGCTTACTCCTTATGGGAAAAAGGCGTCAGTTTATGTATGTATGTAATTTAATTACAATCCAGTGGGTGCAGAGTAGTTTCTCTTCATTTCGCATTTTCGCAAAAAAAAACAAGAGACAATTTTTTTGTGTTTTTTTACATATCATCGTATTTGGGTGGTAAACTATGTGAGTTTGCCTAAAATAATAATATGCACCTTTTTATTTTTGAAGACACAATGGTGCCAAAGCGTTTAAATTTTAATTTTAGCATTAACTAGGTAAAAGTGCGTGGTGGCCTGTTGGTAATGGACCGGACGCGGCTGCCTACATGTTCACGGTGGTCGCGGGTTCAAATCCCAGGGCACACCTCTGACTTTTCGGAGTTATGTGTGTATTGATAGTCAATCACCACGCACTTTAACGGTGAAGGAAAACATCGTGAGGAAACCTGCATACCGTAGCGATTTTAAAGAATTTCTACGGTATGTAAGTCCGCCAACCCGCACTAGGCCAGCGTGGTGGACTATATGGCCTAACCACTCTCAATCGATTCTCTCGATTGTAGAGTAGGCCCGTGCCCTGCAGTGGGACGTATATGGGCTGATACAGAATTAACTAGGTATTTACCATCCAAACTAGATGATATTTAAAAAATTGCAAAAAATAAACCATTGCCTTTTTCGCGAAATTTTTAATTGCATTGTGTCTGTAATCACTAAAACTATCACCTGGCTTCGTTTTCGGTCGCAGTCTTAATATACCCTGTATTTTAAATAGCCATTCTTAAGCTTTAAAAAATCCTATTTTTAAGATTCTCCATTTTAGGTGTTTTTCCAAGATTGTCAATAAGGGACCCCTTGTTACCTCCCAAATCCGTCCGCCAAAATAATGGTGTAAATTTCGCAATAACACCGTTTTATTGTTATAATAAACAAGATATTGTTAAGGGGGGAAATTTACGTGTATTTTACGATCTAAAGGAAACTGTTCAACGGCCCCCGTGATTATGTTTTATTGAAATGTAATAGAAAATGCCTCGAGCTTCATTTGAATTGCATTAATTAGCCTGTTTTTGTTTGTGTTGAGCTATTGGGTGTTTTGACTCGTTTATATTTAGAGCAGTAACTCACTTGAAGTGCGTGGTGCCCTGTTGGTAAACGCGGCTGCCAACATGTTCACGGTGGTCGCGGGTTCAAATCCCAGAGCACACCTCTGACTTTTCGGAATCATGTATGTAATGATAGTCAATCACCACGCACTATAACGGTGAAGGAAAACATCGTGAGGAAATCTGCATACCGTGGCGATTCAAAATAATTTCTACGGTATGTTAAGTCCGGCAACCCGCACTAAGCCGGCGTGGTGGACTTTATGGCTTAACCCCCTCAATCGTACTCTCGATTGTAGAGGAGGCTCGTTCCCTGCAGTGGAACGTATATGGGCTAATACAGTACAGTACAATAACTCAATAATCAATAGACTTGAATGTATGATTTGAATAAACTATATACTCACACCAGCCTACCATCTGACGAGCATGCCATTCGTCAGATGGTAGGCGATACGACCGCTTATAGACAGTAGAAAACTAATCAACACCATTAATTACAAAGCATTGCTTGGCATTTCACTACGCTCGCCATCCTAAGACATAAGATGTTAAGTCTCATTATGTTCATTAAGCACTCTGGCTACAATGTCTTTCAAACCGGAATACAACAGTGCAGTTACACTGCTGTTTGGCGGGAGAAATAGACATTGCGGTGGTACCTACCCAAGCAGCCTCTCACTCTCAGTAAAATTGCTGCGATATGTAAAGTTCGCCAACCCGCACTAGGCCAGCGTGGAGGACTATATGGCCCAACCCCTCTCAATCGTACTCTCGACGATAGACGAGGCCCGTAACCGACAAAGGGAGGTATATAAGCTCATACAAACACAGATACAAAAGTCTAATTTTGTGTGCATTCTAAAAAAACTTACATTAACAGTATTTCTTTATACCATTTATCGTTCTGTAGCTTTATTAACGATCATAATGCGCGCTTCGGGCTCAAGGATGGGAAGAGGAAAGGCAGATTGGGCATCCTGCAATCTCACTCACTGAACGAAATGCGACAGCTAAGCTGTCACTTCGATCTCTTGTGAGCCAGCGATACAACCCGGGACGAGCCTATCCATTCATGAGTCATTAATAACAGCAGCGTGGCTCTATCGCATACATGTATACCAATAATGAATACTAAAGGCTTTCAAATAGCTGTATGTAATTGTACTGCGGAGTGTACAACTAACGCCATCTATTGATGAGGCGTAAAAATACAAACACATTGTTCCATTGCGCGTGGAAAAAATAGTATGTTACTGGACTAAGTATTCTCAGTAGAAATAACTAGATGGCGCTAATAACAATAACATTGGTTTTGAAAAGCAATATATTTAATACATTATTGCCTTATTGGCTTTTAAGGGTGCAGTAAAATAAAACAAAAATATACTTAATATTATTTTTTATTTAATGAATATTAAATGACTGTTTATTTTATTTTATTTACATAATATATGATACAATCGATAGTGGCTAAAATGCATCTAATAAGTTAATGTCTGTATGGAGAGAGTAGCTCAGTTACCTCATGGTCTACGATATTCCCGGCCGCCACAAGACCGGCTATCTCTATCTGTATCTATATCAGCCCATGCGTCCCAATGCAGGGCACGGGCCTTCCACAATCGAAAGTACGATAGAGGGGTTAGGCCATATAGCCCACCAAGCTGGCCTAGTGCGGGTTGGCGGACCTTACATACCGAAGAGATTCTTTAAAATCCCTATGGTTTGTAGGTTACCTTACGAAGTTTTCCTTTACTGTTATAGTGCGTGGTGATTGACTATCAACTGCACCGGGGCGCCCGGGTATACTTTGACCCAAACACCCACATTTAATAGGCTAACATGACATGCCTTACTATTTATATTCTAAACAAAGAACTATCGCAGAGACAGTGTATTCAAATGGTTATGATGTGCAAAATTGTTCTCATAATGATGTTTGATGTATACCCAACTATTATAAATCTGTATCACGAATTGGTAGAGCATATTCATAATTGTATATTTATTATGATTATTATTCGTACATACATACATACATAAACTCACACCGTTATCTCAAAAGGGGTGGGCACAGGTGCTAGTAAGACACCCTTTCACCTTGTGTTTTCCGTTCCACGACGTAATAGGCGGCGAGCCTATAGCCATATCCGGCACTAATTTTTGATTCCGAGCTGTTAATTATTAGAAAAATACAATATCACTTTGCCCGACCCGGGATTCGAATCCGAGACCTTAGCTTTGTCATCGTACCGTACAACTTATATATTACAACTTAATTTTTAAAATATTTTAATCGACTACACGTAAACTATGACGCAATACGAGTAGGTGTGATTCATGTATCGGGTAATAATGGAATTTTTCGTCAGGTTCGAAAAACCTTTTTCCTGAGAAATAATATATTTTTTTAAGATCAAGGATAGAAACCCTTCAAAAGCAGATAAAAGCATTGAAACTGATAAAGTCAATGATCTATCGCCATATTTCCCTAAAATCTAAGCCCGTTACATATGCATTATTTATTGAATTTCCAAAATCCACCTATGGGTTAACATATTTCAATGTTACAAAGTAAGACCAATCCGCAAACCGTTTCGAGCAGAATCTAAATTTATAATAGCGACATCTACCGGTACACGATTGAACTACTTTTTGCGAACAATCAGGAACAACGGGCAACATTTTCCTGATGTTTTCCGTTACGTAAGGATCACGGATTAACGCGACCCGCCGGTCGAAAAGAAAGCTTAACTGTTTGAAATTGCATCGGAGCGATATCGTTGGGTCAGCAACCGCGCCCTCTGTCAACCCGACAGCGGAAACTGTGGAGTCGATATTATTTTATATTATTTCTTATTGAGATAGGGTTCTAAAGGTTCACCTTTGATATCATAGTAATTTTTATCTGAAGACAATATGTTTTTTATAGGCCAGGTGCCCATAAACACCTAAATAAACCGAGTCATGGTTAACCTTTATGTTAAATATTCTTTCCCCAACCCAGAGATCCAATTTACTTAAGAACAATCCAAACAATAAATTTGGCACCACTGCCTACCGAGAATTCTTGTGTGAACTCATCTATGTATGTATTAACTATTAATATCATCGACAGCCAGAACGCGTCCATTAATGAACATAGGCCCTCGCCAAGGATTTCCACAGCGACCTGCACTCAGCGATAACTTACATTCATCATTTCTTTTTCATCTCATTATTTTATAGTGACACAGCAAAATAACTAAAAACTATGCTATGTGCATATAATATGATAGATAGAGCATCAACCGACGTGAGATATCTATCTATGGCCATCGAAATAATTATACCTACATACATAAAGTCACGCCTTTAACCCCGAAAGGGTAGGCAGAGGCGCCACCAGGACACCCACATTTCGCCTTGTATGTTCCGTCCCACGATGTGATAGGGGGTGAGCCTATCGCCATATCGGGCACAAATTCCTAACTCCGGGCTAATAATGAATAGAAAAATCCAATATTACTTTGCCCGACCCGGGACTCGAACCCGAGACCTCAGCTTTGTAACCGTACCGTAATACAACTACGCCACCGAGGCAGTCTAATTATGCCAGCCCGAAATACCCCACATTTACGTGGCTTATCAAGACGGTTTCTTACCCACTGCGTATGGTACTATTCGTACAGATGCGAATACTTTGACACCAAAAAAATCTTTTCAGCGACACAAATTCCTTTTTCAAAATAGTTATCTCTAGAGTATAGTACGTTTTTTTTTTAATTTTACTTTTTTTGTTTGTCTATCCCCGTTTTCCTACTTCCATTCACTCCAGTCCATCCAAAGGTTGTCTGGAAGATATCGCTGATAGCGATAAGACCGCCAGTTGTACTGTGCATTTAGTTTAAGTGTTTTGTATATATTTTTTAAGTACAATGAAGTGTAGATAAATAAAAATAAATATATAACATGTCTACTCCACACCGCCTCTGTCCCGGGAATATATTCCACGTAAGGCATCTGAATGCTCATTACTGCCTCCATATTGGCCGGGTCGTTATCTCGGCCTGGAACGCACGACTTCATGTAGCGCGGCGGGAGGCTGAGGGCCTGGTGTTGCCATGGTTACAATACAATTTTATAGTGTTGAACTGTAAATTGGTGGTAGTATTTTTTTCTTGTTGCAATGGTGGAAAGAGAAAATTTACACTTATTTATTACTTGATGACAAATGATCATCCTACAAGGATGGCCTACGCAGCTAGGGTTGCAGAAAATCACTATATGATCGCTTTCAACAGGTTCCTATGAAAATCAGCAAAAGCAGTGTCCTTGTAACTGGTAACTAGAGAGAGAAAGGAGAGAGAGAGAACCAACAAACTTATCTATAAGGCTCCCAGGCCCTAAGAAACTTGCCGTAACATAACCTTTAGAAGAGTGCTCCCGTGTATTACCTATAGTCGGTACTGTTAGCTTTTGTCCGTCTGTGCGTTTAATTGATGGAATTTTATCATTACATCCAAAATGGACCAGTTATATAGTTAAAATAATTTACTTGTTAAGAAATTCTCGCTTGTACGCCTTGCATTCACGCGATGCATTGTATTGGGTCCGAATCTCGGATATTTATATACATACATAAACTCACGCCTTTATCCCAGAAGGGGTAGGCAGAGGAGCCACCCACATTTCGCCTTGCTCAATATTATGCGGGTTTCCTCTCGATGTATTCCTTCACCGTTATAGTGCGTGGTGGTTAATTATCAATACACATGTATGACTCCTAAATTCAAAGGTGAGTCCTAGGATTTGAACCCTCAACCACCGTAAACGTATCGGCAGCCGCGTCTGGTCCATTACCAACAGTCCACCACGCTCTTTTCCTTACTCTTTTACTCGCAAAACCAGTTACTCTAATTAAACTAAATGACACTTAGCATTTTGTGTATTGTCTTCATTATCCGTGCCTGACACGGTCATGAGACGATATCAGTTTTGTGCAGAACCTAAAAACTTATAAAACCAAGAAGCACTAAATAAACATTCTACACGCTCTAAAACAAGTGCTTAGGTAAAACGGAATGAAACAACCTAAAAACTTATAAAGCTCATAGCAAGAAGCACTATATAAACATTCTGGACGCTCTAAAACAAGTGCTTAGGTAAAACGGAATGAAACAATGATAAAACTTTAATGTAACTGCTCTACATTAAAAACTTTGCTTAACAATGTTCCTGATATGGAACTATGCCGGGATACCAACGGTACGAGGAAAGTTTGGCGCTGTTTTACAAATAACTTCATGTTTCGTTTTTTGTTATAGCTTGAAAAATATACATAAACTCACGCCTTTTTCCTAGAAATGATAGGCAGAGGTGCTACCAGGACACCCACATTTCGCCCTATACATGTTCTGTCCCACGATGTGATAGGGGGCGAGCCTATCGCCATATCGGGCACAAATTTTGTTTCTTTTGGGTATGAGGGTCTGGTTGTCTGCACAGCGTTGCGCCATGCCGATTCAGTCCGTCATTGCCACAGTCATTGCGTATGGTTTTGACACTTTTCTTTTCTATTTACTTTTTTGACGCCTGTGACGTCACTTACCGGCTTTGCGGAAGACCAGCGTTGGTTTCATTACCAGCACATGCTGAGCTTGAGCCGTTTTGTGACAAGCAATTTTATACCTAAGTTCATTTATATATGAGTATAATTGTAAAATTGCTTATCACGAATAAATACTTTCTTTCTTTCTTTCTTTCTTAAATTCCTGACTCCGGGCTAATAATGCATAGAAAAATCCAATAGTAGTATCCGTAGTACAACTGCGCCACCTAGGCAGTCAATACCCCAACAGTCACGTACATAGTCCTGGTCCCTCATAATGATACAAGCATTGTTGGTATGATCTGTTGTAACTTCAGAAATATACTCATTAACCTAGACGTTGTCACCGCGTCATACAAAGATATAAGTCTTGTCGCTGAGGTATTAGAAACTTTGCGAGACTTTCCGTTTCACAACAAACCAGCAATATTTATAACTAGCTTCTGACCGCAAACATCGTCTGCGTCATTAACTTTATTTGGAATTTCCCATCCCGTCCTGTCCCGTCCGGTTATATCCCGCGCGTCCCGTCTCATTCTCACTCAAGACATGTAATCCAGGCCCATTCCATTCCTATGAATATAAAAAAGTACCAAATATATCGGAATTCTATCCTAATTCCACGGGAACACTATATTTTTCAGGATAAAAAGTAGCCTAAGTGTTAATCCAGGATGTCAGCTACCTCCATACCAAATTTCATCGAAATCCGTTAAGCTATTTCTGAGTTCATTGCGCACAACCGCACAGACAAACAGACAAAAATTCTAAAAATAATTTTTTTGGTTTCTATTACGTTAAGAAAGACCCCCCATAGTAGCTTTTCTCATTTATCTTCTATGTACAGGCATCGATCGGTTACAAATTTATTATATGTACCTATAGATTTGTGGATTACACCAACATTTGTCGCAGTACATTGATCAAAGCCGCGGCTTCTAGTCTAATAGCCGGATCCATTACCAACTCCGGAGGCTTTTAGCTTTTATTCGTTTATATTTCCCATAATACCAATAACACCACAAAGTTAATTATATAAAGCTACAAACTTCTCTCAGAAACGCACATAAATTTTACAACTGTAACATTCTTGTTGGTTTCATAAGCATATTCCCGACTAATTATTCCCTCATTAAAAGTCCACGCGAACTTCAAGTATGAATTCCGTAAACTTTGTTACGGAAGGAGGAAAATACTTCAACTTACTGTACTGAACCCCGGCTGATAAACGGTTATAGTGCTGCACGGGTTTTACGCTTCCATGAAAACCGCTTCATAAAACGTAAAAAACAATATAGGTACATTCCAAAAGAGATGTTTGGGTAGCCTTTGACTTACATGACGCTGATGGTATATTCTAAACCTGTTGGCCCGCGCGTCACACACTACGCTCCCTGTACGTGCTCTCACAACACTCACTTCTGAGCTCTCATCCACTACCTTCAGCTCGTCGCTCCACCGGCCCGCGCGTCACACACTACGCTCCCTGTACGTGCTCTCACAACACTCGCTCCTGAGCTCTCATCCACTACCTTCAGCTCGTCGCTTCACCGGCCCGCGCGTCACACACTACGCTCCCTGTACGTGCTCTCACAACACTCGCTCCTGAGTTCTCATCCACTACCTTCAGCTCGTCGCTCCACCGGCCCGCGCGTCACACACTACGCTCCCTGTACGTGCTCTCACAACACTCGCTCCTGAGTTCTCATCCACTACCTTCAGCTCGTCGCTCCACCGGCCCGCGCGTCACACACTACGCTCCCTGTACGTGCTCTCACAACACTCGCTCCTGAGCTCTCATCCACTACCTTCAGCTCGTCGCTCCACCGGCCCGTGCATCACACACTACGCTCCCTGTACATGCCCTCACAACACCCCTTAACTCTTAAATCTAGATCCTTTACATCCCACGACGTTTACAATTCGCTCCATATAATCCTACCCCTGTGCCTTTGTTTTCCCGCCTGTCAAGTTCCTATCGAAATTTCGCAACACCTCCTTAATCTTTTTGAGATACAAATTTCTTTTTGTAAGATTAATAGCCTTTTTGCCGTCAAACGTTTGCCAAATTGTTGTTCCATTGTTTCGCAACCTTACATTACCATAATGGAATTCTTTGGATGAATAGGTTTCGCCTAAAAATAACACAACCACCTACTTTGACTACCTGGATTTTGTAATATTTGTAACAAAGGGATCCGTTTTTTAAACCATTATAGTTTTGGTATTATTTATAGCACAAGCGGTTGTTTGGCTTGAATCAATAATGTAACACATAGTTCTTTAACACAGGAATTTCGTTATGATTTTGCAAAATATAGTTTTTGAACAATTTTGTACTACGAAGTACGGTATCCTAAAATACTTCCATACCTTCGAAACTCATGAACAGACGTCTGAAATACGCAGGTTTCATCATGTCTCCTTCACCATAATCAGGCATAATTTCAGTTCCGTATGCCCTGGATTTGAACCCCACAGCCACCACTAGCAATTTTTTTTTTTTTTTTTTTTTTTATTGCAATGAATGGCGAGACGAGCATGCCATTCGCCTGATGGTAAGCGATACGACCGCTCATGGACAGTAGCAAAACCAAACAACACCATGAATTACAAGGTAATGCTTGGAATTCCACTGCGCTCGCCATCCTGAGACATAAGATGTTAAGTCTCAATATGTCCAGTAGTTACTCTGGCTACAATGTCCTTCAAACCGGAACACAACAGCGCATTTACACTGCTGTTTGGCGGGAGAAATAGACATTGCGGTGGTACCTACCCAGGCGGCCTCTCACATATGAGAGACCTACCACCAGTGACAGTTTATTCGTCACCTAAGCTTCCCTTAATATCACACCTAGTAATCGACCCGCAAATTCAATGCTAATAGCGTTGCTGTCGCGTGACAAAGCAAGGGATGCTAATGACAATACCAATGTCAACATTATGAAGGTCTTTTGCGAAGTTTTCAGGCATCCCTGGCCTTGAGAATATAATATTAAATAAATGAAATGAGCTACAGTTTAGAGTGGCTTGGATTATAAAATTAGTTGAAGGATTTCGTGGCACACCTAATTTAAAAATAAGTGTATTAACATTTAATTTTCTCTTGATATGAAAGTCGCTAAAACATGAGTTCATTCATATTAATCTTTTGGTATCCTCGGCCCCATATTCACCCATTTACCCGCCCAGTGATTAGGGGGCGTACGAACATCGCCAAGGTATCCCCTGACCTTTTACATGAGGCGATCCGGTCATCCGGGTCGCTGAGTACAGCGGAGGTGAGGTCTCACTGATATCAACAATTTAAGAGGTGGCTTGAACGCCCATAGCATATTTAACGGTCGTCCAAACAGGGTTTTGTGAAAATGTATATTTTTTTATTGCGTTGAATGCATGCCATTCGCCTGATGGTAAGCGACACGACCGCTCATGGACAGTAGCAAAACAAAACAACGCCATGAATTACAAAACCATCCGTGGCATTCCACTCACCATCCTGAGACATAAGATTTTAAGTCTCATTATGTCCAGTAGTTACTCTGGCTACAATGTTCTTCAAACCGGAACACAACACGGCATTGTATGATGTTTGGTGGGAGAAATTGACATCGCGGTGGTACCTACCCAGGCGTCTTACATATGAGAGACCTACCACCAGTAAATATATTTAGAGTCTTTGAATATGGTTGCAAAAAATATAATGAGACCACTCCTGTAACTGTCATTCATACCCCATAACGATAGACACAATAAATCGCGCATATACAAATATACTATTATAATAGCTTCTAAACACGACATAGCCTAATTAACAACATTAGAGAATATAAATTCACAAAGTTTCGCCTTTGGTTACGTCGATCTAGTTTCGAATTTCGTGCCATTTTGATTGTATGGCCAAAGTTTTTGTAATTAACTTTGTTTTAAATACTTCAGTGTAAAATGGTTATTTTATTGTAGGGTTTTATCATGAAGGACAATGTTGCGAGGAAGGCAATAGGTGTTTGCAAGAATTTCTGTGGTATGTGAAGTCGAATAACTCGCAATAGGCCACGCCAGTGTGGCGGATAACGGCCTATCCCTTCTCAATAATAAGAGACCATTGTCCCGCAGTAAGATGTGTGTACATAGACTAAATTATTGTTCTTATTATATTAGGTATATTAAACAGTTTTGAGGGCATGAATTCAGGATAAAATATACCCGAGGAAAGCAATTGTGACGTCACTATTTTTGTTAATAAAACCCTCCAAACATCCAATACATTTTGTGTAAAAAATATTATACCATAACACTATTTATCTAAAGGGCAAAAACTAACACATTAGTGCCTTCAAGGGAAAACTACTACAAAAAGGTAAAGCTTTAAGGCAATAAGGTCTAAAATCCCTTGGCAGTAGTCTCGCCCTTGACTGTATCTGAAAATAGAATCGCTGAATAGGCTTGCGTCACGCTACACACGAATTTGAGGTTTCTCTTGCCATCTATTTTGATGTGCGGTGGTTCCGATATATTTGGGCTTTTTATAGCTATTAATACTATGGGAAATGTAGAACATACCACAATGAATAGCAATTCATTATATAGTTATTAATAAACATTAAAATTTAGATTTTAGAGGAAATAAATTAGATTAGTCTTCTTCGGTGGCATAGTTGTACTAAAGTACGACTACAAAGCTGAGGTCTCGGGTTCGAATCCCGGGTCAGGCAAAGTGATATTGGAATTTTCTATTCATTATCAGCCCGGAGTCAAGAATTTGTGCCCGATTTGGCGATAAGCTCGCCCCCTATCACATCATGGGACGGAACATACAAGGCGAAATGTTGGTGTCCTGGTGGCGGAACATACAAGGCGTGAGTTTATGTATTTATAAATGTATGTATAAGTTAGATAAATGTCAAATTACATTTTTCCAATTGTTTGACGATCACCGCCAGCCTCAAACAACCGGAAAACTAAAAGATGGCAGTTTTATGAGTCTTTTCTATAAAGTAACTTATTTTTCATATCCATAGTCAGTGCTTACCCCTATGGAAAACAGAAGTGACAATGATGTAAAACTGCATACTCTAAAAAATATTATTTCACCAAGCCCACGATACGTGTATGACCTAATTGTTTGCTTCTGTTAGGCGCGACGGGGCGCGTCGCTAATGTGGGTCGCTCCTATGAAACACTATCGTTAATACTGTTTGTTTGTGATACCTCGTGTGACGTCATAGGAGCAAATAGAGGTGCAATGCGTAGTGGCCTGTTGGTAACGGACCAGACGCGGCTGCCTACATGTTCATGGTGGTCGCGTGTTCAAAACTCAGACTTTTCGGAGTTATGTGTGTATTGATAGTCAATCACCACGCACTTCAACGGTGAAGGAAAACATCGTGAGGAAACCTGCATATCGTAGCGATTTTAAAGAATTTCTACGGTATGTAAGTCCGCCAACCCGCACTAGGCCAGCGTGATGGACTATATGGCCTAACCACTCTCAATCGATTCGCTCGATTGTAGAGTAGGCCCGTGCCCTGCGGTGGGACGTATATGGGCTGATATAGATAGATTTAGATAGAGGTGCAATGATTTTTTGATAGCTGTTCATTATAAACGTAAACACTGGTGGTAGGTCTCTTATATGTGAGAGGCCGCCTGGGTAGGTACCACCGCGATGTAATTTTATTCCGCGAAACAGCAGTGTAAATGCACTGTTGTGTTCCGATTTGAAGGACATTGTATCCAGAGTAACTACTGGACATAATGAGACTTAATATCTTATGTCTCAGGATAGCAAGCGCAGTGATTGCACTGCGCTCGCCATCCTGCACTGATTATAACTCACCGTGATAGATGTGAGGACTTCTATACAATAATTCGATTGAGAGAGGTTAGGCTATGGTCCACCACGTTAGCCCAGTGTGCGTTGGTGAACTTCACATACCATACAAACTTAAAGATCGCACAAAAAATATATCTTTATGGATCAAACCCGCGACCTCTATTTTCACAAACGTCTAAGCAACTGCGCCACGAAGGCACTTTAACCAACTGCACCACAAAAGCTCGCTGAATATTATAACCTAACCTATAATCCCACATAATGAACTTATACTTTAAAACGAAAACAAAAGCTTTCTTTCCAAAGCGACTTCCTCTAACAGTTGGTAAAACTTAACACTACGGTGTTGTTTTTCCAATTAGCAGTCGCCGAGTCGAGATAATGGCCAGGGGAAGGACAGAGCTAATAAAATAATAGACCGGGCAGTAATAAAAAATATTGTTTATTTTTTAACTGCGCGTTAATTGTGATATATGCTTCGTGTGATAACATCAGTAATGAAAACTTATTGTATCAATATTCGCCCACTGCTGGGCATGGGACTATTCTACAACCGAAAATTCGATTGAGAAGGATGAGTCCATTGTTCTCGCTAGCTCAGTTCAGGCAGACTTAAATTTGCAAAACATTTTTTGAAAATGTATACTATGGTATGCAGTTTCCCTCACAACGATTACCTTCACCTTAAAAGTAGGTGATTGTTGTGTATCAATATAGACATGAGTCCGGAAAGTTAGATGTGTGCATAGAGATTCGAAATCGCGAACAACCCAACATTCATTTGAAAATTTAACGTGCCTCTCAATTCAATTCGGCTTATTTATTACGTCAAAAAATAAGCCGAAATTTGAAAACAATTATCGACTTGAAACAAAGAACAAAAAAATCCAGTGAATTGCGCTTTGTATGCACCAATATTTACTCTGCCTTAAGACATCTATCTATTTATCTATCTATTCAGCCACAGGAAGTCCACATAGGCTTCCTTAAAGGGTCCCCACATCGACCTGTTGGAAGCGGCATGCATCAAGCGACTTCCAGCCTTATAAAGAAGCCTAGCAAGAAATAAAAATTATTTTCTTTCTTTCTTCTCTCTTTAATAATCAGCAATAAAAAATTAAACGTATACGCCTCTATTAGCGTCTATAGTCACGATAGTTCCCTTTTACTTTTAGTTTCTACAATCTTTGTTTGCATATTCTCTGTGTAAGTTTTATAAGGAATGCTGCACACGAAATGTTTTGGATTTTATTTAAGCCTACCTGGACATTTTAGTTCATTTAAACGACACTTAACAACTTCAAAATTTGCTAGTATTAAGAGTAACAATATACTCGTATGTATTGACACCAATACCATTCAACATTACCTCAGATTCCAATCTATGTTTGGTCATTACAGAGACAATTAGTTACATGAGTTAAAAAAAAATACACACATGATTCCAAAAAAAAAGAGAACCGCCCTGGGTTTCGAACCCGCGACCACCTACGCGTTCAATTCGTTACCAACAAGCAAGTTTAAGTAATATTATATCACTTGCTATGGTTTAAAAAAATTGTCACAGCTAGGGAAAAACAATGATTGAAATTTGAAAGGTCTTAACCTTAGTAACTAACCCCCTTCATTAATAAAGAACCAAACTAACACCAGTATAACAAACCCTTACTTAAGACCACAAAGTAAAGTTGCGAAGTATCGTCTATTTTCTAAGTCTTTTAGATAAATATTCCTGACGCAAAGGGAAAAAGAACTTGTGTGAATCACGAATGTCGGCCGTTGACCTTTCTACCGTGGACGTAATTATTGATGATAATGATTTTAGATTATACTCCGAATTATATTAGTGGCCTGTTTAAATTATACTTCGAATTATACAGGGTATATCAAGACTGCGACCGAAAACGAAGCCAGGTGGTAGTTTTAGTGGTTACAAACACGATGCAAATAAAAATTTCACCAAAACAGCGACAGATAATTTTTTATATTTTTTTTAAAATCATCTTTTTTTTTGTGGTAAATACCTAGTTTTTGCGAGAATAATCATTTAAACCCTTACGTACCATTGAGTGTTTAAACATAAAGATGTCTACATCATTATTTTAGGAAAACTATGTATTTATCACTCAAATACAACGATAAGTAAAAAATTACAAAAAAAAGTTTTTTGCGAAATTTTTACTTGTTTTGTGTCTGAAGTCACTAATACTACCACCTGGCTTCGTTTTCGGTCGCGGTCTTGATAAACCCTGTATTAGTGGCCTGTTGGTGACGGCCCGGACCGGTAATCGCGGGTTCAAATCCCCAAGCACTCCTCTTTTTGGAGTCCCGTATGTATTTAGTCAATTACCACGCGTAAATCATCCTGAAGAAATCCTACACTATATACAGGATCTTAATAAAATAGCCTGAGCCAACGTAGCGCACTATGGCCTAAGCAATCTCAATCGAACTCTTAATTGTAGAGGAGTCTCATGCCCAGCTGTGGGTAATTCAGAGCTGATATAGCACATAACTAACATTTCCCGGTCTATTTATTTCCTTAGATCTATATCAAACCATATACGTCCCACTGCTGGGCACGGGCCTACTCTACAATCGAGATAATCGATTGAGAGTGGTTAGGCCATATAGTCCACCACGCTGGCCTAGTGCGGGTTGGCGGACTTACATACCGTAGAAATTCTGTGAAAAATAGATGTGATAGGATGCTTAAAATATTGATAAAAGGGTAAGAATCAACAACTTTTTAATACGCTTTTATTGGCTTCGCCGGTATGGATTTATGTATGTAATTATGTATGTATCTTTGAAATCAATTTTCGAGCACTTCAAAACGTTGGATTGACTTGAAATTTTGCATACTTGTCAAAGACCGATGACAATACAATAATTTAAAACTTTATTACATTATCTTAACCAGAACCTTCAGAATAATTTGTTTTTTTAAGTGGATAATTTGCACGCAGCTGCCTTTGATAAGATAGCCGTAGATAGACGTTTTATAGTAAAATAAATAAAAAAAAGTTAAAAAAAAATACACGCTTTAGTAAAATACCCACCTTAAAATGATGAAAATAAATACTAAATTAATTCTGGTTCGATAAAGTAAACAAGCAACACATTAAGCATACGCATAAAGCAATTGTGTGACGCAATATGCAAGGTTGTCTGAATGACACTGCCTGCAGCGATAAGACTGACATGAACCTTAAATAATTAGGCTTTCAATTACATTGCAATATACATACATAAACTCACGCCTTTATCCCCGAAGGGGTAGGCAGAGGCGCCACCAGGACACCCACATTTCGCCTTGTATGTTCCGTCCCACGATGTGATAGGGGGCGAGCCTATCGCTATATCGGGCACATATTCCTGACTCTGGACTGATATTGCAATATTTGCAATATAGTTGTATTTTATTTATATTAAATGAAAACTATTCATTGTATTAATGAAAATTCCCGCTACAAATATTTTGCTTAGCTTCTATGCCAATTAATCGAAAATTTATGTTCCCTTTCCAAAGCATTCGACAGAGGTGTCAATAGTGACACCACGATTCATCTATAGTCTATCTAAACTAACAGGTTCCATTTGACGTTTCATACTTTTAACGTAAATAACTTTGTGCAGATGTAACCCACACAATTTCAATAACACTTTCCGTAAATCCATGGAATTATGAAGCTATTCTTATTTTATCACTAGATATACAAA
This sequence comes from Deilephila porcellus, assembly GCA_905220455.2. Lineage (NCBI taxonomy): Eukaryota > Metazoa > Arthropoda > Insecta > Lepidoptera > Sphingidae > Deilephila > Deilephila porcellus. The sequence continues at coordinate 1,653,246 of LR999995.1, forward strand.
CCTTAATCACTAACTTTAAACTAGAATTCTTGAAATAAAGCAAAATAACCATTTAAAGCAACATATTTTTTTTCTAGACGTCATTACAAAGTCACCTCGTTAGGTCTTTTACCGGTAGAGTCGAGACTATTCAAATGCATTTGTATACGCATAATCGGTAAAAATATTTAAATAATCGAGCAGATATAAAACAGTTGTTTTTTAATTTTTTAAAATACTGAACTTTCAGCTAATAATAGGTATGCTGTCAACGAACATACATCAATAAATAGTGAAATAATAATATTAATATGAATTAATTTATCATTAATTAATAGATTTGGAAATTACAATGGAAATGAAGGCAGTATTGTAGGATACGCCACACATAGTGAGGAGGTTCCTCACTTTGGAGTATATGTATTGTATTGTATGTATGTATCATGTGTTCATAAGCATGTGCGTGATGTGGACTGGACTCGAAAAAGTGTCTGCACCCGGGTGAAGCCGGGACGGGCCGCTAGTAATAGATAAATCACTCCTTTTGTTCCTAAATAGTAAAGTGACATGCAATTGTTGATGTCTCATTAGAATAAAAATGTTCATGAAAAAATAAACGAAATGATGTAAACTGAAAATATAAACTGTAATCGATTAAGAAATACAAATAAATATTATCGATATCTCTAAATAATCGGATATTGTAAGAACCGATTTATTTGACAGCATCCCTATTTCCCAATGTCAAATGGAACTTCTTAGTTTAGATAGACCATAGATTCTAACTTATTTCTGTTTTAAGATGTCGGCGTATCTTATCGCTACCCCAAATTAAAAATTAATAAAAGTGGATAACCAAACATGGGTATCGAATTAAATGATTGTGTGAACCACAAATATTTGTTTCGGTTCTGCGTGTTTGTGAGACCGAAAAGTCTCTCGTGGTTCCTGATACCCGCGACACAAGACTCGATCTTAGTGTGGGGTCAGGACTATGTATGTGACTGTTGGGTGTATTTATTTATTCATAGCCAAATTCTAACATTAAAACAGTGTAGTAAAGATTCCAGTTCTGTTAAACGTATTCTTGTCATTTTTGATAAAGCACTATATCGAGTAATATCGAATAAGTATATAATATTATTGATAATATCTTTAGAAAAGTAATATATTTACACTAACAACCATACAATAGTTGAACCGAGTTCAAAAACCCTTTATACTCAAAAGCTTTCTTTAAAAGTGTAAATTTATTCAAATTTAAAGGGAAAAACGATGCTCACGCCTTCGTCCTTTTCTTTGACTCCGTGCGAGCGGGACAGCGATACAATCTCATTCAAGAGTAACAGAGACGGGTATAGCATAGTCAACACCTGCCCGCAACCCGTTTAACAATAGCTACTTTTGATGCGCAGGCGCAATTTTTTTCCTATTTTTTTTCAATGGACAAGACTGACATAAGAAAATATTTTTTGAGACGCTCTAGTGCAGAAACTAACGAATGGGTACAGAAATAGAATCCTGATCGGTAGAAAATATTTATTTATAGGGTATTTTATAGAGGTAACACAGACTTTGTAGTGCAGTTGGTCATAAAGCCGGCTGTTAAATGAAAAGGCGTTGGTTCGATCCGTACCGAGTATTTGTTTCGAGTCTATGTGTTGAGATCTAAAAGTCTAATGTACACAATGCTACAATATCCTTCAAACCGGAACACAGCAGTGTATTTACACTGCTGTTTGGCGAAAGAAATAGACATTGCGGTGGTACCTATCAAGGAGGTCTCTCACACATGAGAGGCCTACCAGTCATTTCTGATTCAGTCATGATCAGAAATACACTCATTACCCTAGACTTTAGTACGACTTAATATTAAGATACAAGTCTTGTCGGTTAGGTACTCACACAACATCACGAATATTAAAAAAAACATCAATGAAAATAACCACCATGACACATTTCTAAACGAATTAATTGTAACAGACATTTTACTTTTCAAATGACAACCCAATTTCATACCCCGATGATTTACATCGAGGTTGAAACTTGAGGTCAAATTTTATATCAAATGTCATTCTTTCAAAATAAAATGAAGAGTTGGTTTTGGTGCATTGAAAATAAAGAATGATGTGGAAATATATGGTATTAAAATCTAGATTAAAAGATTTATTTCATGGCTGAATAATTTTCAAAAATAGGATGAAATAATTTACTAATTATCTCTTTTTGGTATTAAGTAAAGTTAAGTTAAGAGCTTAAATCAAAATATTGCACATGCGTACATACATATTCACCCCACATATATCCCATAGGGGTAGGCAGAGACTATGGAGCCACTTTTTTGCAACACGGAGGCATACATTACATAAGTACATTTTTCATATATAATATGACATATTATTATACAATATATTATATGAAAAATGTAGGTGCCCAAAATACTTATTTATATCAAGGTCCACCACTTTCTACCATTCATAAAATTGAGAAAAATCCCCCAGCGTTAAAAGCGGAATTCAAATACCAATGATGAAATCATGATTAGATGTACTCATTTCTTAGAAATTGTGAATTGTTAAAGTAACAAGGATAATATTATACGTAGTAATAGACGGTAATAACTTAGTAAATGCCCAATGAGTGGTCGGTCTCTCATATTATGTGACAGGCCCCCTGGGTAGGTGTCACCGCAATGACTATTTCTCCCGCGAAGCATCAGTTTAAATGCACTGTTGTGTTCCGGTTGTAATAGATAAATAGATAATCATTATCCCATTTCACTTCAAACTCCTAGGTTTGAATCCAGCAAGTTTCCTTACATTATGCGCCCAAAACAAGTCGATGAACGGCAGACATATTTTTTATGCAATATTTAAAAGCCCACTCGAATTAAAGATCGCTAAATCAAGATCCAAAACGACGAATAAACAAAGGGTTCGATGCACCGCAATAAGTTCAAAATGTCGCTGCGAATTACTCGGATGGTTAATAAATTTAAGGATGATTTAGGATGTTGATGTTTTGCGAGGTGAATTAGTAATAATTTAGTTATAATTTTATTTGAGGCTTATGTTTAGCAGTAGACTAACTGTGGTTGAAGATAAAAAGAGGTAGAAAGAAAAAGAAATAGAGATTGAGAGAAAAAGAGGAGAGATCATACATGACAGCGTCTGTGACATAAGTAGTGACATTCGTAGACCATCCTATCTTGTACTAAAAGCTACGTTACGTCAGCGGAAAATGAACGAAAATTAATTTAAGCACTGAAAAAAATTCTTGCAAAATAATTTTTAACTTCAACTTTAACTAAAATGAGCGTTTATATTTTCGAAAACACTTAAACGCCGTCTCTAAAATCATTATGATGTATAATTAAAGCAAAAAATAACGCATCCTCCATTAGTGAAGTTTTTAGTACATTGCTTGTGGAAATTCGTGACTACGAAGCATTTAGAGTAATTAATGGTTTGCGGGCAAAAAAATAAATGTATTTTATTTATTTCAACGTTTAGACCGAACTAGAAATGTTTGGTAAAATCAACAGAAATATTTAAAAACAAAATTAACTCTGTACGTTTGTTACCTTTTTGAAAGAAAGAAAGAAAGGAAACATTTATTTGTTACAAGCAATGGTTTACAGTTATACTTATATTTTGCGATTAAACTATTTAACCAGTTTTTCGTGAAATTTTAAATAGAGATATGTAAAATTTAAACCATAATTATCGTGTAATTTAGAGAAGGATGTGAATTATTTTATGTAACCAAATCAACCTTTGTAGCATGTATTTGTTTCAGCCCATAGACATCCCACTGCAAGGCACGGGGTTCTTCTACAATCCGGAGTACGATTGAGAGGAGTTAGGTCGTATTGTCCACCACGCTGGCCTAGAGCGGGTTGGCAGCCTTTAAATTTTTTTTTATTGCGGTGAATGACGAGACGAGCATGCCGTCCGCCTGGTGGTAAACGATACGACCGCTCATGGACAGTAGCAAAACCAAACACCATGATTTAAAAAGCAATGCTTGGTATTGCCCTGCGCTCGCCATCCTGAGACATCAGATGTTAAGTCTCAATATGTCCAGTAGTTACTCTGGCTACAATGTCCTTCAAACCGGAACACAACAGTGCATTTACACTGCTGTTTGGCGGGAGAAATAGACATTGCGGTGGTACCTACCCAGGCAGCCTCTTACATTTGAGAGACCTACCACCAGTGTTACCATGATAACCCTTACAAATCGCTATGGTATGCAGACTTTCTCACGATGTTTTCCTTAACGTTATAGTGCGTTACAGCATGTACCTGGTGTCAAAGATATTATAGAATATAAAATGTTTCTGGTCGGATTAATTCAAATTTGATTGGGTGGAAAATTAATCACATTGGCAAAGCCGGGTTTAGCCGTTAGTTATAATTTTTTTTGTTTTAGTTCCTCTGCAGGTTTTTCCTGTATTTTTTGGTATGCTGTAATACTTTAAGTCACGTTTCCAGCTCGTAATCATTTTTTTTTAAATATATACACGCAATAGTTACATACATAGTCCTGACCACTCATTAAGATCAATTAAGTCTTGTGTCGCAGGTATAAGAACTACGAGAGACTTTTCGGTCTCACAAACACCCAGACCCGAAAGAAATATTTGTGGGCTGCACAAACATTTCTCTTGGTGCGGGGATCGAACCCGCGGCCTCTCGTTTCACTGCCGGCGTCTAGCCAACTGCGCCACGAAGGCTGTCGATTAATTTGCGGTTAAAGACTATATGCAGATTCATAGAGATTTCCTGAACGTCGGTACTCGTTGCAAATAAAATGCGTGTTTCCGATCATGGGTGACAGGAGTTGCAGTGGCGGGTGTGCGGGTGACAAATAACCTTATTCATAGACAGATTTAAAGCCTATTTGTGCTATCGAATGTTTTGTTTTCTTCGCTCAAACTGAATTCTAAAGTCGTTCGAAGAGGGTTTCGTCCGTGCGATAGCTAAAATGGATATTAAATCTATCTATGAATAAGGCCGATCTCTTAGTTACATTTTACCCAATTTTGACGACTGTTCTAAGTTGTGCTCATGTCTCTTTATTTTATACTTAAAGCAAAACTTCCAGCGAGTAACAATATAATAAGTATAAGCTTAAACTATAGAAGGCCAATTAGAAGTTTTCACATATTACAGTTTGCATTGGTGAAATAATACAGTGGTAGTCTTATCTATCATCTATCTTAGTAGTATGCCAAGCATTGCTTTGTAATTTATGGTGTTGCTACTGTCCATGAGCGTTTGTATTGCTTACCATCAGGCAAATGGCATGCTCGTCTCGCCATTCGGTCAATAAAAAAACGTTCCAGTTTGAGCTCTATTTACACAGTTATAAGTAGGTACACAAACAGACATAGAAAGTTTTCGTAAGGATAACATTATCTGCAAAATAATGCCTCACTTACATAATGTGAAATTGTGAATGTTGCACTCGCCATCTAAGGTGCTTCACTTACCACAAGATAGTTATATAACTTGGTGACAATTTTAATATTATTCCCGTTTGTTATACCTATGGTATAGGTTCGTTTGTTTTCGGTAGAGTTGGATAATAAAATTCAATTTCTAAAGGAAAAATAAATAAACGCAAATAAATAAAATAAATGCACCCAACAGTGACACACATAGTCCTGACCCCACACTAAGATCAAGTCTTGTGTCGTGGGTATCAGGAACTACGAGAATTTTCGGTCCGACAAACACCCAGACCCGAAACAAATACTTGTGGTATGGGGATCGAACCCGCGGCTTCTCGTTTCACAGCCAGCGTTTAACCAACTGCGCCACGGAGGTTGTCCAAATGGTTAATAAGATTCTCTGAATTAAAGTTGCGTTATTCTAATAATCACTGAATATAAAACAGGTTTTAAATAGAGCAATACTAGAGTTTCCTTCATTTCATTTTCTTCGATGAAAAATTGTCTTCCTTACTGTGTTGTAGAAAAACAAGTTGTTGTTTTTAGTTATCGAATGTTTTGTTTCTTCGCTTAAACTCAAAAGTCATTCGAAAGGGACAAAACATTCGAAAACTAAAATAGTTTTAAAGCTGTCTATAAATGAGGCCGTACATGTATGAAACAAAATACCTAAGATGGGATTTATTTTATTATATTACTTCTGAAGTATGCATTTTAAATATAGACTGGATAAAAGCTTACCTCAACACCTCTATCGTTGTTTTTTAGCGTCTGAGATTCAGAGAAAAATACTTTATTAAATGCAATTGATGCCTAAACACTTTAAAAGTTAGTCATACAAGAATTCCATCATTTTTATAAGGAAAAAACATACAGGCAAATTGAGAACCTCCTTTTGAAGTCGGTTAAAAATGGAGAGCAATTCTTAGATAGCTTTGGATTAGCAGCTCCCATCGGATACCCCATCTGCCGTGCACTGCACTTAATCCCATTGTAATAATGTAGTCAACTTGTTATGTCAGTATACAAAGAAACATAATATTTACCTACTTATATTATAATCTTCAAATATAAATGATAAATACACCCAAGTCACATGCCTCGGTGGCGTAGTTGTACTACCGTACGACTTCAATGCTGAGGGCTCGGGTTCGAATCCCGGGTCGGGCAAAGTGATATTGGGTTTTTCTATTCATTATCAGCCCGGAGTCAGGAATTTGTGCCCGATATGGCGATAGACTCGCCCCCTATCACATCATGGGACGGAACATACAAGGCGAAATGTGGGTGTCCTGGTGGCGCCTCTGCCTACCCCCTCTGGGATAAAGGCATGAGTTTATGTATGTATGTATGTAACAGTCACATACATAAACCTGATCCCACACTAAGATCGAGTCTTGTGTCGTGGGTATCGGAAACTACGAGAGACTTTTCTGTCTCATAAACATCCAGACTCGTGACAAATACTTGTGGACCTCACAAAAATTTGTCTCGGTGCGGAGATCGAACCCGCCGCATTATGTTCCACTGCCGGTATGTAACTAACAACGAAGCCTGTAAAAAAATTGGAGCTACGATATTATTATATATTCTTCTTATATTATTTGTTATCGAGTCAGTAAACGAAATATATTCCTCAAAAATGATTTTGCTGAACATTTATTATTATATTTTATTAATTCACCTAATTACTACTTTTACAGGATGGGCCCTAATACTATGGGCGAAAATATCATAGGATAGTGCTGACTATCCTATGATATTTTCGCATTATCTTAACTTAAATCAATTTTTACCATAACAATATATTCTTAATATAACCGACGGAAATATAAAAATAAACATATTTCTTTCACCGAAATACGGACTTGAAAAATATAAAAATAAATACAAAACACAACGTTTTACTTATGTTTGTAAAGTTCATACAGTAAAAGAGACAGTGTTAAGTTACGGAGCTTTTTCGCCAAAAGAGGCTTCTTTAAGGGACATATAATTATAGTCTTATATTTTATATAAAAATAAAACCATTATACCTTATTCTATATCTATAATTTTTAATTTGATCAAAAAATTAAGTTAGTCACACTTTTAAAGCAACCGCCATTTTGAAATTATAGAACCCCTACAATAAAATAAAACGTCAATACTAAACGCAAATTGAACGTAAAAGTACTCGCACCCTATTTAACATCTGCAACCACTTTGGCAAAGGTGCAATATCAAAACGGAATACTTTCCGAAGCTCATTGCTCAAACGAACTGAAGCTGACTGAGTGAGGAGTACTAAGAAAAAAGACAGACACTTTTGCCTAAAGCAAACCGGTCCGCGAACCAACTTCACTTAGTCGCATTTCATTACACGAAGGTCAAGCAATGCTTTGGCCGCGACAGACCGCGGCGAGCTCTCGTGTCGAACGCACGTCCCGTTCCGGGCGGGAAAAAAATTATTCACGTCACCAAAAAACACGGGACAACTCGTTTTTCACATAGAAACGTGACATAAAACCTACGAGTGCACCAAAACGCATCGGAATACACTTTTAGTGCGCGCAAAACAAGTTTTTTCAACTCGTGGTATCAGTAAAGTTATAGAAAGTTTTGCATTTTAACAGATCTGTGCCTGTGTGTGTTTGTGTTGTGTTATATTATTAAGATTGAACATTTCGGGTAAGTACTTGAATGTTTTCGCTAACGGATCTCTCGTCTGTGCATAGAATAATAATTGCATACAGATTCCAGTTACTGGAGTCGGTAACTCGATCTATCACTTTTAAAGCCATACAACCTTGCTACCGGTACAGCGTATGTTCAATTTTTTATCTATTTTAACTTGGTCCAGCATTTTAGAATGCACTTAAAATTTTGTTTTTTATTTTTTGTGCGCGTAAAGTTTGCTGTTATTACATTTTAAGTTGCAAGTAGAATGTGGATTCTCTAAAAAGTTACTATAAAAAAGGACAGGCAAAGGTGAGTGGCCAAACTGCCGCAAACAATTGCATCACAGAATGCGTTGTTCATCATAAAGTCCTGTCGTTTTTAATTTTCCATAGACAAGATTATGGCCAAGTTTTATTTTTGTTGCACAGCCAGTGAAGCCAGTCTCTTGCCTGTCTGGACTTAAAAAAGTGGTTTATTTTTTTAGCTGTAGAAAGATCTTAATACAAAGCCTTGTAGCCTTTACAAGTTGATGCATTTAGTTGCCACTGGCTTTATTTATTCAGCCATTTTTATTGATACGTTATTCGAAAAAAGACTATTAAAAATAAATGACCTCAACGAAGACTTCGTTAAACGTTAAAACTCGCTCATACGTAAAACTTATTTTTAATTTATTCAAATGGGCGTCAGAAAAAGGATTTTTAACAGTTATACAATCATGCAAATTAAGTAACTGTACCTTTACGTATGACAGTAACGTGTATTCATTATGTGGTAAAATAATGGACAGAGAGTAAGCACTTTTTTTTTGCTAAACTGACAGTCCACTAATTGCTGCTTAAGCTGCATCAGTGGCAGCGCGGAGAGCATTCATCTACAGCAATACGCAGAACGCTAATCACTGTATGCATCGGTGATAGAGTAACAGCGCCCGTCTACTGCACTACATAACAGCAATTGGCTATACACCGCGTCGGTGACAGCGCGGAGAGCGCTCGTCTACTGCACTACATAACAACGCACGGCTATACGCCGCGCCGCGTCGGTGACAGCGCGGAGAGCGCTCGTCTACTGCACTGTATAACAGCACTATGTCAATTGCATAGATATCTGATGTCGTTCTATAGACTTTGACAAAATCTCGCCAATACAAGTATTCGAAAGCACGTGTTTTCTTTTTACCATGAATCATTTGACCTTCAATATAAGTAGGCGAAATGAAAAGTGATAAACAGTGAAATTAGCATAGAGATATGAAATCTTTATCGTATTGATAATTTAAATGGCCGGCGGTCATCGAATTATTTATATACAATTAATTAGAGCGGGTCATTAACGCTTGTTAAATATTTAAATAACGTTTTCCCTAGATGAATTATTTATTAGCAAGTCACGACTTTCCATCGCTTTCGATACATATTATTTAAACATTGCCTAACACTACTAGCTTCTGAGACACCAAGACTCGAATAAATATGTGTAGACCATGCAAATATTTATCCCCGCGAACATTGCAACAATGTTATATTATAGTCTCTATGCTAAACGTCGTTGTTTCGAGAAACCATTACTATTGAAGAGGACAAAGGAAAGAAGATTCTAGACTCAAATCTCTAAGTCATCCTGATCAAAGTATTCCAAGTAATATGCCCTGGTCTCCATGAGTCCTTACTTTACATAAACATAAACACACGCCTTTATCCCAGAAGGGGTAGGTAGAAGCGCCACCAAGACTTTTCGCCACACTTTTCACAAGATTTCGCCTTGTATGTTCCGTCCCATGATGTGATAGGGGGCGAGCCTATCGCCATATCGGGCACAAATTCCTGACTCCGGGCTGGTAATGAATAGAAAAACCTAATATCACTTTTCCCGACCCGGCATTCGAACCCGAGACCTCAGTTGGTAGTCGTACCGTAGTACAACTACGCCACCGAGGCAGTCCAGCACCGAGATATTGCAAAGTCCTTACTTTACAATATCAAAAACTCCAGGATAATGTCCAATTGGATCATTTCCTTCTCAATTTTGTGGGATCACATGTTTATTTAATAAGCATGTGTCAGATGAATTGGGTTATGATTTCACAACCAACTGGCTGACCTCAACCCTTCTGACGAAAAACTCCCTGTGGCTGATCGAGGTAGGAATGCAAACCTAGAAACCTTGGCTTGCATCCTCTTTGTCCCACAAACAATGGCATGTATTCTACATAGTAATAAAATAGTCTATACATATATTAAATTTGTAACCGATCTATGTCTGGACATGGAAGATAAATTTGAAAACCTAATGTGGGGGGTCTGTATTAACGTAATCGAACCTAAAATAATGATTTATAGAATTTTTGTCTGTTTGTCTGTGCGGTTGTGCGTGATGAACTCAGAAACAGCTTAACGGATTTCGATGAAATTTGGTATGGAGCTGACACCCTGGATTAACATTTAGGCTACGTTTTATCCCGAAAAAATAGTGTGTGTTAGTGGATAGGATATAACGGGACGGGATGGGAAATTCCAAATAAAGCTAATCACGCAGATGAAGTTTGCGGGCAGAAGCTAGTTATAATCCGGCCGCTCAGAGAATGCGTTCCTGACACATGTCAGTTGATCATGAGTAGTGATGGGAAATAATTATCATTTTAATAATTATCTAAACTTTTGAATTATTCCCAGTAAAAGTAGCAAGTTAGAATAATTGGATACTTGACTATTTTCTATAAAGTGTTTTAAAATCTAGGTATAATCATTCTTTAAATCTTCCAACCGTTAATATATTTTTAAAGAGATCTTTATAACGAATAAACATGTTTTTCTTTATTACTAAAAATATTGTCACCAAAACGGTTGGTCACGTGACGTTTTAAAATTTAAATTTAAATTTTTACTTTTTACGTTTATAATACCAGGAACGCTAGTTAGTGGAGATATAGCTTGGCAATAAAAAATAATAAGAAAAGGAGGCGCCACTGAACCGCTTAAATAGTGTCACATTATAGATCGGATTTTAATTTTGATTCTTATTATTATTAAATCAATTATAAGTAAATAATATAAGTTAATATTAAATGTTCTTATTTAAAATATTTTAATAAAAACGTAAACTTCAATGCCAAATTTAAGTAAAATTCACAAATGTGAAAGATATTATATTGCTGCCAGGTGAAATAAAGAGTTAGATCCGTTTAATTATTACGTTATACATTATTAAAAACACAAATGTATTATTTTATATTATAACGGAAAATAACGTTATAATAATCTGCTATTTTTTGGCCACATCACTCCAGAAATGAACAGTTGACATAACCTTGTAACGGCGTGGTATGAACTTATAAATATAATATTTTTATTTTTATTAACCGTCAAATTTAGTCCAAAGTGATAAAATTTAACCTAAATTTACATATTATTTAATTTTTTATGATGTTTTATTTCGTAAGTAGGGTAAATAAATAAAATTGTTCGATAATGTATTTACATTTGCTGTCGTTGCATTTGCAACGACACTTCAAAGTTACGTCGTCCGTTCGATTACAACCTTTCAGGAACGCATTCTCTGAGGGGCCGGATTATAGTAATAAAATTGGTAAAATAGACATCTTTATACACACAAATAAAAGAACAGACGTAATCCTAATAACAGTAGTAAAAAAAATACGGAGTCTTCGAAACCGACGAGTGTGTATGGAGAGATTAATGACAGTTGAAAGAGGTGTGGACCGTAGTACTTGTCGTTCAATAGTCTCTGTCTACCTCAATGGGAAATAGGCGTGAGTGTATGTATGTAAGTAATCCAGCTTGCTTACGAAATCACTGCTGCAAAATCACATATTCTTTATCGAAGTGTTAGTATCTATTGCTACTGCACATGTACATAATATGTAGGTATATATATACCTCTAGGTCACTGATATCAGTGAACATATATATTTTTTTAATTCACCCAACAGTCACATACGTAGTCCTGACCCCACACTAAAATCAAGTCTTGTGTCGTGGGTATCACAAATTACGAGAAACTTTTCGGTCTCGCGAACACCCAGATAAATATTTATGGGCCTCACAAAGATTTGTCTCGGTGCGGGGATCGAACCCGCGGCCTCTCGTTTCACAGCCGGCGTATTACCAACTGCACCACGGAGGCTGTCAAAAGTCTTACTCTTCAACCAAAGGAAGTCCACTGCTGAAAATATGCCTCCCCAGGGATCGCACATTGTTCTGTTGGAACCGGCCTGCGTCCAGCCACTTCCTGCTTTAAGTCCAAAGAGTACAATACAAACATAAGTCCTCCATCGTATCAAATAGCGAGGCGTCTCTCCTTTGTCAGTTAAATCACCCCACAGACTAAAACACATCACACATCACACATAAACCACATCACATAACAGCGACACAGAATAAAACAAAGGCGAAGAAAAAAATATATGTCATCGGAAAATAAAAATGTATAACCCTTAAGAGATAAAGGATTACAGAAAATGTGTTGCTTCATTAATTATATGAATTCAGGAAAAACAAAACCGGATTTATCAGTAGGTAGGATTACATCTATATCGTTGTACGTTTTAAAAACGTGAGAGAATATTTACTTCTTCTTACTATATACGTTAAAATCTTATTTCATGCTGCAAGAAAATATAATATTTGATGCCAAAACGAAACACTTATAGAATTTCTTACAATGAAAGTGGCAGAACGGTATGTGGCCATTCAGAAACCTTAATGCAAAAATACATACATACATACATAAAATTACGCCTTTATCCCCGAAGGGGTAGGCAGAGGTGCTACCAGGACACCCACATTTCGCCTTGTATGTTCCATCCCATGATGTGATAGGGGCCGAGCCTATCGCCATATCGAGCACAATTCTTGACTCCGGGCTGATAATGAATAGAAAAATCTAATATCACTTTACCCGACCAGGGACTCGAACCCGAGACCTCAGTTTTATAACCGTACCATAATGCAACTACGCCACCGAGGCAGTCAGGCAGAAAAAAATACAAATATCAATTAATTTCAAATTAAGAATAGTTAACTGTTTTATCTAAAAAATACTCTAATATTTCACTTCCAATATGTCATTTATAATAACGATAAATTGGGCATTCGTCTTCCAATTTTACTAAAACCCAGACCGCCTGAATCTGGTTATAAAACAAAATGTGTTCGAACTCCGACATAGAAAGCCAACTCAACCGCCATGTCAATTGTCAAGTCACTATGTCAAACATATGTCCTTGTACCAGTTGCAATGATTTTTATTAATTAGTTCCAAGTTACGCCGCGTCCAAGGTTATATTTATGATTAATAATTATTTTCCACTTTCTGTCTTACCGTTAAACATTGCGTACCGTTAAATATCATTTACTAATTGATTATTATATTGGTTTTAAATCGATTTAAATGTTTTTCGTAACTAGGCTTTACATGGTCACGTGTTTCTAAATTAAATTTGGAGCTGTTAAAATTGACCTCTTTATTATTATTTTGTCTTGTAAAATCTTCAAAATTTGGACACTCCAGCCTGCTCATGTGGGTGTGATGTTGGTGATTTGAAATATTGTATATTATTTCTACGGTATGTAAGTCCCCCAACCCGCACTAGGCCAGCGTGGTGGACTATATGGCCTAACCACTCTCAATCGATTCTCTCGATTGTAGAGTAGGCCCGTGCCCTGCAGTGGGACGTATATGGGCTGATATAGAATATTTTCCTGTTCCAACTATGACTCCTCCTCATTAAACAATCAATTACAGTCCATTTGTGTTCCGTTTCCTACCAATATAGCCACTCTTCTATGTACTAACAACCTGAATATTTATAACATCTTATCTAATTATATAAGTAATAATAATATTAGAATGTAGCCTCTTTCCTTTTTCGCTATCACCTATAAATAATTCACTGGTACTATTCAAAAAATTATCAGTTACCCATTATCCGTGCACCTTACTGAAACCATCGTTTCCCTAACTTTGATCGAGTTTCCCCAAATAAACAATAAATATATTAGAAACTTCGACACTGGCAGAAACACAAATAGAACCATGAATGGAGAAAAAAAATCTTCAAACAGTGCACTTTTATTGGCGGTAGAGGCGCTCTTGAGATTTATTAACATACAATTTAATTAGAGTTTTCTTGTTAAATGCCTTTACTTACCTACATAGTTATTACTAACAACAAAATATAGTCTAGTTCATACGGATTGTAATACAATGTATTGTCGAAGAAGGGACTCTCGTGATATACTAACAATATTATCCATAATAATTATAACTTCGAGGTCCAACTTAAGTAAATGTTTTCTCTATTTAACGCACTTAGTGGTTACACAGAGCCCTTAGACTTAGCCAGAGTACCCACTAGACATAATAAGACTTAACATCTTATGTCTCAGGATGGCGAGCGCAATGGAATGTCAAGCATTGCTTTGTAATTCATGGTGTTGTTGGTTTAACTACTGTCCATCAGCGGTTGTATCGCTTACCATCAGGCGAAAGGCATGCATTCAACGCAATAAAAAAATATACATTTTCACAAATCCTTTAATACACTTCTACGGTATACATATAAGGCATCTTAATGCAATTATTTTTCCTCCGCCATGCATCAGCTAATGATATGACAATTTGTTTTAATGTTACTCAACAATTCACATTTCTTATATTTTATAAATACAGTATACCTTTAGAATTACAATTAATTTGATCACGTTAAATTTCATTGTGTTCTAAATTAAACTGCTTGCATCCATAACCCACTTTGTCTTTGCTACATCACGTATGCATTTGCAACATATTTGACTTGGATCCAAACTTTCCTCGCATTAATTTCGAGATCATGTTGCCCTGAACTTCCAAAGGAATTTGATCTTAATTCCCTCGTCTTATAGTCTTTGCAATCTGGCCTAATTCTTCTGTTCCGTGGCACAGTTGTGAAACGAAACGAAAGATTCAAACCCACACCGAGACAAATGTTTGTGTGATCTGGAATTATTTGTTTCAGGACTGGGTGTTTAGATCAAAGAGTGTCTCGTGGTTTCTGATCCCACGAGATATAACTTGCGTCTTAGTATAAATATAGGGTCGGGACAATTATATACTTAACAAAAAGGAATTGCTTCTGATGTGACAACACAACTTCTTAGTCTTAAACTTTTCAAGAAATTATTATCTCCAATAAAGATTAAGTCTAACGCCTCTCAATCATAATAGAGTCCCATTTTAATAGTAGGACTAATAATGCATATTTTTATGCAAATAAAAATCTTTATTCTCTTAGAAGTGAATGACATAGTCTAAGAATCGATTCCAGATGGTCACGTTTACAATACTGACTCAACATAAAATTGCTTCTTATAATATTCATTTACGATTGTAATTAATTAATCATCAATTTACTCTGAATTTTGAGGTCGTATTTTCCAATAAATTACTGACATTATGACGTAGAATGAGTAATGAAAAATTTGTGAAAGGAGAATTGAGGATAAAAATGTTGATGACGTTGGAAAAAGTTTTTTATCTTTATACTGGGTATATCAAAAATGCAACCCAAAACGAAGCCAGGGGTAGTTTTAGTGGTTACAAACGCAGCTAACATCTTTTACAAAAAAAAATACAGATATTTATTTGCATTTTTTTTAAACATCGTGTTAGGGTGGCAAATACCTAGTTTTGGCGAAAATAGTAATTAAAACCCTTACGTACCGTTGCGTCTTTAAACACAAAAAGCCGTATATCATTTTTTACGGAAAACGATATATTTATCTCCCAAATACTACGATAATAAACAAATTACAAAAAAAGTCGTGTTTTTGCCAAATTTTTAGTTGCCTTGTGTCTGAAGTCACTAATACCTGGCTTCGTTTTCGGTCACCGTCTGGATATACCCTGTATGACAATAACTTGAAGCCCATACACACAGGCTGAAGCCAAAATGAGACACACTTCCATGTGTCAATGCAAAGGGTTTCCATCATCATGAACGGTGGTCGCAATCCGAATAGATACGAATGTTGGTGCATTTGTGTGACAATCTCACTTGCTGAGCAAAACACATCAGAACTGTATTTCACATCACATAGATTTTCCAGCCAAGATACCTTACAGAGAACCGCAGGCAGCGTCGCCAGTTTCTTGTAGAAAAATCTCATATAAATTATCCAGGAGTGGAATATGTGCATGATATGACAGTAACCTGCCTTTCACACGATAATCCAAAATCAGTTCGACAAACTAAAGGTTGCTTTTGTGACTGTTCTCCCTACATCTTTAAGAATATAAGCGGGATCTTTTTATGTATAGTGTGTAGAATATCCTAATATGCAGCTAGCTCTATGTCTAGAAGTGAACGTACTGAGCAGATTATCTTTAGTCTATAGTTTCTTCACAATGTAATCGGTGATAAATATTCCCGTATAATCAAAACGCATAAGAAATTATTATTTTTCGGTGTCATCTGCATCATTCAATTCTTGACGCGAGGACAAACTTGTTTTTATTTATAATAGTGACTAATATTTTGTTGATTTGCCACCTTGAGGTCACATTTTTTCTCGACTTAGCATTTTGATGACGTTTTTCTAGTGTTTATTATATCAAGTATTACATTAGGCAAGTTATTTGCTTGTAATTTTGTTTTTATGCAACGAGTATCTACGAGTATATACTTGGCGTTTTTGTTTTTATACTAATAGATACATCAAATGGTTAGAAACGTAGTCCTCACCCACATTAAGAATTATTATGTACAATTTTCTGTTCATCGGAAACCACAAAAGATTTTTCTACTTACAACATGAAGACACGAAACAAATACTTGGGGATTCCGCCAAGCCTTGAACAGAGATCCAACTCAACTCGTCTCAAAAGTAGCTTCTTAACTGACTACGTCACGGAGGCTATCACAAAAACCGTCACTTTTAGATGTGGTAAAGCCACGCTGTTGTCAGTCATGACTCAGCATGAATGGGCAGGCTCGTCAGGAGCCGTACCACTGTCTCACAGAAAACGACAGCTTCGGGTCACATTTCGTTCCGTGAGTGAGATTACCAGATGCCCAATTCCTCTTCCTATCCTTTTTCCTTCCCGCTCTCATCCCAATTTAATGGGCTGGCAACACATCCATGATTGTGGATCCAGCATTGTGAATTTTCATGGCGGCAGTGGTCACTTACCATCAGGTGTCCTGTTTACTTGTTTGCTGGACCTATGCAATAAAAAAAACTCAAAATATACAATATTGTTTATAGACAGCTCATCATATATACTATGTTATGCTCCACTCCTAAAGACTTTTTTCTGTGATTGGATAAAAGCGTATTAGCTGACGTCACCGACAAGCCGGTCGCTAAATCATAAGCCACATTTTTATAGATTAAGGTCACGATGCGTTAATTCTTGGTAACGGGCTTATTCTTTATTAATAATGTTTTGTCCCTTTCGAACGACTTTAGAATTAAGTTCGTGCGAAAAAGACAAAACGTTCGATAACTAAAATAAGTTTTAAATATGTCTTTTAAAAAGGCCGTAGGAGATTAGCTACGATAGAAGAAGCTATATAAGAATTTTATTTCTACATTGAAGGTCGAGGTGTTCGATAGATTATTAGGAAATTGAATAGACTACTGAAGTGAAATCTCAATAAAATTACACTTTTCAAAAATAAACAGATACTGGTCTCTATATGAAGAAATTAAGAGAAGAAAGAAAGCAAGTTTACTAGGCAAAAACAACGACATGCATTTTCATTAACAAAATATCGCTGAACAGGAGAAAAAGTATGTATGCAGATAGGCGTCTGCGATTATTTCCTATTGGATAAAGTTCCTCTCAATTCAGTCACTCTTCTAGTTTAGTAAATTAATGAAATATATTTGGAAGACCTAGGTCTTGTTAGATATTAGGATACCTAACCTAAAACTTTTCTGCCTTTGATCAAGCTGTTAAAACAAATACTGTATTGTATTACTAATTAAATTATCAGTTCATGGACTTCCGGATTATCACGCTAAATGTGTTTAAATAATGATTTAAAAAAACTAATTTATTTATTCAAATTGCAGCGAAAAAATTCCTATGTGTACATGACTAATTTGGCCGATCACGAGCGTACTAGGAATTTTGAGGTCTACTCATCTTAATTCCGCAACTGACGTACTTTATGATTATATCCGATCAATACCTATGAATTAAAATCATTAATTTACTCATAGTTGAGGATTATTATTCAAAGCAGTTGGTAGCAACGGTCAAAGGATCTTAGGAATGACTATTTGTCTAAATAATGTTTTGTTTTTGATAATCTAATGAGTCTAATTCTAATGATTGCAAAGTCCTTTCTCTGCGTTTCATATTTTTATAGTCCTGTTATGGAACTAAGCTTTTAAATCGGCGTCTTTGTTAGAAATTAGATAGAAAGCCTCCGGATGGATCTTATCATCAACACAAATATTTATTTTTTTGAAATTTTTGGTAAGGCCCTAATTTTTATTTGTAGATTTTGATACCCACGACATCTTATTGAACCGTTACGTCAATTAGTTCTACTTTCTTAATCCCCAATTTTATTATTCTTTTTTAAATATTCGAACCCCTAATATCCTAGAATTTACCCAAGAATACACTGTTCATGAAATTTTGTGTCAAGACTTTGAAAGTGTTTCTCCTGGAGACAAATATGTGGGTTGAGCATACAATAAAACTATCTTAACTTTGCAAACGCAAGATCATAAAGTAAGCTAATTCACCCAAATCTGTTTACTTTCACTCGGGTTTGTTGATCATTCCGCTTCCAAAACAATCAAAGATAGCAGTGAAAGTATTTGGAATCTTCATTTATGAGGAACTCCTTATAACCGGTCATTCTGTCACTAGAGACCGCTTTCAACCTATTGCTTTGAATATTAAAAAATACTTTACACTTTTCTGAATCTAGTTGGTAGTGGTATCAACTCTGTGATTAAACTGTCCCAATGCTGGCAATCTCACCGATAAATATAGAAAATTTTAAATGTAGACAAAAGGAAAGAGAAAGTAGATTTTTAATCCTGATTCTTTTTTACCAACTCATTTTCGGTTCCCCTACGGACATATATTTGTGTAATCCACAAGTATTTGTTTG
The DNA here is from genome assembly GCA_905220455.2 of Deilephila porcellus. Classification (NCBI taxonomy): domain Eukaryota; kingdom Metazoa; phylum Arthropoda; class Insecta; order Lepidoptera; family Sphingidae; genus Deilephila; species Deilephila porcellus. The sequence goes on from LR999995.1 coordinate 1,672,481, forward strand.
GGGTCTGGGTCTTTGTGAGACTGAAATGTCTCTCTAGGTTGCTTATACCATGCTTGTATCCACGACACAAGACTCTTTGTTAATGTGGAGTCAGGACTATGTATGTGACTGTTGGCTGTATTTATTTATTGATTCCTCATAATCATTTTACTTTACTGTTTAATTTAGCTTCATCTAACATAATGTATTGAATTGTAACCATATCCACCGGATGGGTATGTAAATATTTGTTCATACCGAAACGATCATCGCTTTGTCTCTTGACCTTTCAACTTTACCAAGTACTACTAATACCACTTACAAATATTTCCGTCTCCTTCGAGGCTAATCAAATTTCACGATACCATCTTACAATCTCGATGTAATCATTGCTCATAGGATATTCTGAGTTCTATAAATATATTAGACCTAAAACCCGTGGCCGCCAGCCTTTCAACATTTATAAAATGACGAAAAGCTGGCGGCCACGGGCTCTCGGTCTATATAATATATATTTATGGTTAGTTAGGCTTAGCATGAAAGTCCTCTTCAACCAAGAGATCGATTAAAAGGGCTTGGATTTAGTCCGCCACGCTGGCCTAGTGCTGGTTGGCGGACTTCAAATACAATGGAAAATGTTATATGTATCTCTAATGTATGCTAGTTTCCTCACGACGTTTTCTTTCCCTGTTATAGCAGGCTCATATCAAACAAACATCTGATAGGCATTGTTTTAATCATTAAGAGAGAATCTATTCGTCTCTCGAGAGTGTAATGCTCTCTCTCTCTATCTCTCTTCAGCCACAGTAAGTCCATGATTGGACTTTCCCTAAGGTTCTGCAAAGATCTGCGTCAAGCCTGCATCCAACGACTTCTTGCTATCTTAGATGCAACGCACTAAGTAAAAATATCGGCTTTTACTGTAAAATTCTATTAAAAATTAAACGCATGTATTTGCGATACCGAAATAGATTTCGGTCAAGTGCCCGTAACACTTTGGCGTGTAAATACTGCTATCACGCAAATAAGGTTATCAGTTGACACAATTTCTGTGTAAACTGATCAGCTACCGATAGCGTATCGGTGATAATTCAGAAACCGTTTGATAAATGCGTCTTGTTATTCTCACAGCTGAAGTCCGGAAAATGAAACGTTATCTTTAACCTTTCCCAAATGTATTAAAATATTTTCTTTTTACAATAACGTGATGAATAGAGGACAATGCTTCTAAGATATGGTAATATCTTGGCTTTTGTCAATTTTAGTTTTTCTTGTCTGCATATTTAGATTTCTCGAACCAAGTAAGCACTGTGAAGAACCCAAACTAAAAATTTAATTCAGAATTTCATCGATTCATGCTGCCATTAAAGCAATGAGGTAACGAAATCATCCAAAGAAGATCAATTTAAACAGCTCCAAATTCAATTTACAAATACATGATCAAAAAGCCCAGATACGAATATCGATTATCGATAACACAACAATCGATTAGACTTAAACCAATGAATTACTCCCAATCCCCTATTACAAAGGATACAAGATACACCGATCTTTGCTCCCATACATCTGGATAACAAAGTACTTACACATACCGAGCTAATCTCATAACGGTTCACCAATCAATTCCAAGCGACGGCTTAATTGCATCTAATTTACTGTTAAACTCAAAGCATTTACCATTAGTCAATGTTAAAACTTTGTACGGAATCTCAAATATGCTTTAATGTGTAAGGATGCGACCTACGTGGACTGGCGAGCGGGTTGGAGAGTGGAAAAGGATGGGGATATGAGGTTTTGTGGGTGTGGGAAAGAGATAGGTGTATATAAACTAGAAAATATTTTTTAAATAAAAATTGCAGTGTATTTTTCTTTTTTTGTTGGTATTGTCGGAGACAAATCTACGGATTTGAAAACAATGTTTTTGAGCATAGTTTCTGATTGTCTTAAAATGTATATAATATGTTTTGTTGTTACTGATACGGTATAAGATTTTGCTTGCTTATGAGTAATGTGGCATAAATTCCGAGAATTTATTTTCCAAAATAAATAGAATATAATTATTTTCTTCTAAATATGACATTATACAGGCATCCGGATAAAAAAAGACGAATCTAATCTTTCTACAACAGTGAATAATCTTTCAAACGATTCTTCATTCTAATATAATCATTTTACCATCGATTGTGTTTTTTAAGTCAAGGATACAAATTATCTACAATTTTCTACGTATCTCGTACTTGCGCAATTTCTTTGGAATTGATGATAATTCTCTATGGTCGTAAAAAATGTGGTTTTATGGTGCTTAAATCACAGTAAAACGTATGCTTCTCTAATCAAAATATAATTAAATTCATTTTATATTCTTGGTTAGAATTATTTTGTTTAAATTCCATGTGGTATTTTTAGACAAAATATATTTTCGAATATTTTCGGCCAATCATCGGCCAAAATCTAAAACTGTTTATATACATTAAGATCCAAGAAATCGTTTAAAACCCAGAAAAATCCTCATCGCAAAGTAATTACAAATAAATTTGACGACTTATATGGATAATACTACATTTGGAGCTAAGATTCTTCTGTTCCAAACGCAAAAACATAATCTTCTTCTACGATGTCCTCCTCATAACTCTGACTTTATACATTTTACCTTCTTCGTGCAGTCTATTCTCCTATGGAATGCGCTCCCGCTCGATATAAGGTCGTCCATTAACCGCTATGCGTTTAAGGTGAAGGTTCGAGAACTCCTTTCCAAACAAGTGAGAGATTCATCTATTTAAATTTTATATATGTTATGTGTATACGTATATTATACGTGTATATATTATGTATTAATTTAAGTATAGTTATTTATGTTATCTTTATTACATATCATATCTTGTATTTTATTATTATAATTTAAGTATATGCTTTATAAGCTATTTTTACACCTGCTGCGCTTCATTTCTTCACCACCCTAAGGTAGACTGGTAGAGAATGCCTCAGGCATTAAGTCCGCCTGTATACTTTCAGTATATGAAGCTTTAAATAAATAAATAAATAAAAAACAATGATTTAAATAAATCGATAAATAAATTATATTTTAATTATTAATAAAACGAACCTCCTTCTCCTCCTCCCCTTCTCCTTCCCTTTCCTTTAACAAAAAATAATTTATTTAAAATAAATATTTTGCAAATCGCTCTTTTCTACTAAATCCTCTCCCATACTATTCCCTGAGCGAACGCTGGGTAATTTCAATAATGTCCTAGCATTCAGAAAAGAATAATTTATTTGTAGGAATTTACTTGTACCAGGATATTCCTGTCTGGACGGCAATTTATGTACATGTACGCCTAAGTAAGGACTAGGAGCAAGTAATGATATGATACTTTATCAGATCATGTAGCTGGGATGCAGATTTTTCTTAGGAACGTATGGTATATTAGGATTTTAAATCACCTCTTCGCATATTTTTTACTAATAAGAAACCTGGACTACTAAATCACCGACTATTGCTATTCGGTTTTTGCAACTCTATCATTAAGTTTAAGTTAAAATTTATAAAAATGCCATAGGGTACTTGTTGTTTCAATTAATGTCATTTCTCCGCTGCCTCGGTGGCGTAGTTGTACTACGGTATGACTACAAAGCTGAAATCTCGGGTTCGAATCTCGGGTCGGGCAAAGTGATACTGGCTTTTTCTATTTATTATCAGTCCGGAGCCAGGAATTTGTGCCCGATGTGGCGATAGGCTTGCCCCCTATCAGATCATGGGACGGAACATACAAGGCGAAGAGTGGATGTCCTGGTGGCGCCTCTGTCTACCCCTTCGGGGATAAAGGCGTGAGTTTATGTATGTATGTCATTTCTCCGCCAAAACTCAGAATATCCTTTTGAGCAATTCCTTACCCAGAAAAAAAACCCAAATGATAGGAAAATAACTATTCGGTTAAAGGTTTCACTAAATCATCATTACCGTGAACCTAGAAGCTAGTATAATACATTTCGATAACCACAAATTGACTTTCATCAAGTCGTGACCGCGTCACATTCCAACGACAAATCTGGTCATTAGGGATGTTAATATAGATAGTTATGTAGGCGTCCCGCGCCAAGGGTAGACAAATTGATTGATGCATCGGGACAAAGATGATGAATGTACCAAATGATCTCATTTGACCTCCTGCATTGTTTAATGATTTTTTCTTATGGCGTTAGGAGTGTTTTACAAGGACCTTTTTGGTTTTGAATTGTATATCTATTGGTTTCTTGGATTTACGCGAATGTTACACGTTGAATTAATACTTATTTTTGCGATTTGGATCGGATCGCAAAAACCAATTAGCTTTTTAAATCAACTTTTTAATTTAATAATTGAAAATTAAGAATAAAATTTTTTTAACAGTCACTGTCAGTCCGCCCTGTGACCACGAAAGCTGTAAAGTAATCGAAACGTAGGGGAGTAAAAATGTTAAAATTAACCCAAATCGCGATAAAATCCGTAAAAATTAGTATTATTTCAATGTATATCTATTATCTAACAAAGGCGTAACATCTGTATGGCTCGATTCTTATCGGATTACCTTTTTTCACGAATCGAATATTTTCATTCAAATCATAATATTTTAAGATGTGTGCTTCCTTTTTTTTTTAATTTGATGGACGAATGGACTGGTTATGGTTGCAGGAAGTGGCTGGATGCAGGCCGCTTCCAACAGGGGAGGGGATCCTTGGGGGAGGGCTGTGTTCAGCAGTAGACTTCCATTGGCAGAATAGATAGATTATTTTTCTTTGCGAAGAAAATCGCTATTCGTCACTAGTGTTTAGGTTTTGAATTTCCAAGATTTGTTGTTTTTTTTTTCTTAATTTCCGGAGGTTCTGCCAGTATTAGCATTCCATAATGTGATGGCTTTCATAAAAGTAAATATGATCCTAAAACACATAGTTTTAACTGAAATTTTGTGTAGATCTCAATCAATTGTAGAGCGTTATTTTTATCATGACCATGATCAACAAATTATATATTTTATTTTATTTTAATATTTAGATACACCAACAGCATAACATATTATAATTAACAAATAAGTTTTTGGGTTAGGTTAGATATATATTTCAATACGTATGCCTATTATAGGCGTATACAACTTTGATTATAATTTAAAGCAAAACACATTATTAAAACTCCTACCATATAGGACTAACAGAAAACATGCACTTCAATATTTAAATACAAAAATACAATGTTTAAAAACAAATAAACTTATAAAATAAGAAGAAATAAAGCTAGACGTGTAACAAAAATCATAAATAATTATTTATAAAATAGAAAATAATTGAATCGAAAATGTAAAAATAAAATCACAAAAGTAACAATGGAACTCAAACGATAATTATAAAAAATAAAAAATAAAAATAATATCATGATCTCTATACCCGTATAAGGCTAGGGACTGTCAAAACAAGCATATGCGAATTATACAATGTGACCTCATCTTAAGGTCTTTTATATCGATAACGCATGGACCATAAGTCAAGGAACAAAAACTTGACGTATCTGTTATTGGATCTCAACGCGAGCCCCCATTGTTATGTGTCAAAATATTACAACAGTTTTTGCTATACTTAATGTAGGATAAAAAGTGGGTACTATGTAGAATGATGTAACTACACACATACATAAACTCACGTCTATTTCCCAGAAGAGGTAAGCAGAGGTGCTACCAGGACACCCACATATCGCCTTATATTTTCTGTCCCACGATGAGATAAAGGGAGCGCCTATCGCCATATCGGGCACAAATTCCTGACTCCGGGCTGATAATGAATAGATAAATCCAATATCACTTTGCCCGACCAAGGAACCTGAGACCTAAGCTTTGTAATCAAAGCGTAGTGTAACTGCGTCACCGAGGCAGTCTTTTAACCCAAACTTTCCACAATGAAATATTGTTCTTTCTGTGTCTAGTCACTTTCTGCAACCTCAAACTTTTTTTTTTACTTATTTCACCCACTCTTTCTATCCTTTGCTCTCACACGTCAGTAAATGAAGAATCCTAAAGTGTGTGGGTGTTCATGTTCATTTTCGTATTTATAAATATGACCAGCAAATCGTACAAATGTTTTGTTTTTACCTATTTCTCACACATTATTGTTTCTAGATTATATTTTAAAGATTTGTTTGTTTGTTTGCATTCAATAGGCTCCGAAACTACATAACCGATTTGAAAAAATCTTTCACTATTGAGAAGCTACATTATCCCCAGGTGACATAGGCTATATAATATTTTCTTAAATATTAGGCATATTAATAAAACTCCAATGTAACCCAAGCTGTAAAAAAATACCTGAAATATTCTTAACATCGCGTGCGCTGCGAAAACTATAATATGTTGTTAATGTGGACTGGATTCAAAAACTAGCTGCACCCGGGCGAAGCCAGGTCGAACCGCTAGTAGTAAATACGTTTCTAAAAGCGCCAATCAACGTCAAATATTTTAATATAATATTCGTTCTCATTGTGTACAATAAAGTATATTATTATTATTTTTGTCGCCGTTGTATCAAACATCAATGTCTTTACATTCCTCTCATTTCTTTGTGTTCGATTTTGTAACCATGCATAAGGTCATGAGGCAGGGTCAATATGACCATTATCCACTAACAGTACGGCAGCGTGACGGCGCGGTGTTAAGCCCTGGTCTGTGGAACGGTACGCGCGGCACTGCGTTGAACGCAATGCGATGTCAAACTCGGTTTTGTATGAAAAACGTCATCATTTGTCTTTTGTTCTATTGCGATATGCGTCAACCAGCGCGCACGGTGAAGGGTCAACTCCATTATAACATTTTGGTCGCTTGATAGAAACTGACAGCGGTTTGCGGTAGCGGCACAGATTTATATGAAAATACACCGCACAGCGCGCAGTCATTCTCGTCAAATCGCCGCGGCGTGCGACATTGCGGCATGGATTTATTTGTCGATAATTTGACAGAAATAATAGCAGGAGCCTTTGTGTTTTATATCAAGATAGATAGAACACATTAACATTTTAAAAGGGAACAAATCTCCGATGGTAGTGTGCCCATATTTTTTCATATGGGCACCAAAATGTAACCGCAACGCATCTGATGTATTACAATTTTAAATCCAATTACAATATCCACCAGCAAGAAATAATCAGCTCTTGCCATCAAACACTATTATGCTACCCTGCTCGAAAGCATATTTGGAAACCGATATTAGAAACACAAAATATTTGCATGTGTCATTGACGAGTTTACCACCTTCGTGTACGGTAGTCGGAGCAATTAGGAAAATATCACTAGTTCATCCGATGAGCGTCTTATAATAATATTTTACAGTTGAAAAATGTTTCTTAAATTTTTCCGTACATATTATAGAAAGCAAATTCGCAGCTTGTACCATACGACCCTTGTTAATATTAGTCCGTGTTGCTTTACATCTAGCTTCTCCAGCCCCTATTTTTGAGCGGTCAATTCAATATTTAATTGTCTTTCACTTTGTAATGGAGGGAAATAGACGATTCTTTGTTTTTAACTCCTACTATTTAGTTCCTTTTTGATAAAGCTGCGGATTTCAACAAATGTACTGATATCTATAACATCTTCTATATCAAAATAATGATTTTTGCAATATTTCAGAGACATTTACATTTACAGAGTGCGAACCAGTGCGAACGGAGTGCGACATTTTTTTAAGACTGCCTCGGTGGCGTAGTTGTACTACGGTACGACTACAAAGCTGAGCTCTCGGGTTCGAATCCCGGCTCGGGCAAAGTGATATTGGGTTTTTCTATTCATCATCAGCCTGGAGCCAGGAATTTGTGTACGATATGGCGTTAGGCTCGCCCCCTGTCACATCATGGAACGGAACATACAAGGCGAAATGTGGGTGTCCTGGTGGCGCCTCTGCCTACCTCTTTTGGGATAAAGGCGTGAGTTTATGTATGCAAATAAAGTTAAACCTAGGATCAAGAACTGCTGATGTGCTGGAGGTTGTGCAGATACATATATACCAACTACCTACCTATACCTACGTCTATTATTTGAGCTCCGTATTGTGAATTTAGATAAAAAGTACAATTAAATGATTATTGTAGAAAGTGTCCATCAGTATTGATCCAGGTTTTGCTTGTGATCGTTTATAACAAAATTATTTTATTTTCTAATAATAATACAATTTGTTTTTATCAAATTACGGTACAATCGGCGATAATTTAAGAGTAGGTATCTATACAAGTCCAGTGAAATATAACTTGATCAAAGAATAGGTTTATTAGCAGAAAAATAAAATAATATAGTTAATAGCTCGCTAATTTACATGAGAAAATATAAACTAATTATGTCACGTATCAATATTTGAGAAAATGGTCTTATGTGCCTTTTTACCGACTTCGTTTAGAATGACGCACAAACAATTTTTTTATATAATTTTATATATTTTTGAACTCAAATAATTGTTATCCGTTGTCATGGAGACCCGTGAAGACTTCAATGCAAAATTGTCATAATAACATTTGTTGTCAAGTTTCGGCCCTCCCATTGGTCAACGGATTTACGCAGAGTGAAACCTATCTGTGAAACCTCCTTAGTTGCTTGAACTCCGTTGCTTGCCGCAGTGCCGCACGTACCGTTCGTCAGACCAGGGCTTTAGATACGGGTTAACCGCGCAACCTTACATATTCATTTGATTTATGTTTTTAAGATTATAGATTTTTTATTTTTTAGTAATTTTTTTTATGCTAATTAGTTGTACTAGGTGATGGTAATTTGTTGTTTAAAAACCCAATGTTATTATTAATGACATACATACACATGTACGTGAAGAACACTAAACATTACTAAAATAGGTTTTAAATCTGTATGAATAAGGCAGTAAATAAAAAACATTACACAAAAGTATCAATAAACATCAACTTAATAACCCAAATAAAAAAACGAAACTTGTATAGAAATAAACTATTTTCCTTTACTTTACAAAAAATAATCCAATTGTATCTACAAAAAAAAATCGACGTTCCTATAAAAAACAACGCTGTTCACAAAATATAACTACATTATGCGGAATCGAACCTGCTACATCAGTTTCCACCTTTAACTCCAAGCTAAGACGGAGCAATTCCCAGGCACTTTCACTAAACGCTTAATGTCCGCGATTAGTGAGAGTTGGAAAGACAAAAGAATGTATTCTTTCTGCCATTTGTAAAGGTATCTGTGTTAATGGACACGACAATTTTTACTTTTAAGTACTTTAAAGTGTAAAGTACTGACCCTGCTTAGGGACATTTTCATTAAGCTACACGTTGCTTGGCTGTTTAAACTTGACCGGGAATCGTTAATAATAATTGGACAGTAATTGGATTAGGCCGCAACCCGCACTAGGCCAGCGTGGTGGACTATAGCGCCTAACCACTATCAATCGTACTTTCGATTGCCCTGCAATGGGACGTATATGGGCTAATACTAATACAGAATTGGATTAGTAAATAAAAAGTCTGAAATGGCGGGTACAATTTTAATTGATGATAATAATAAAGCTTCTAAGTAAATAATAAAAAACAAAGTAAAATCCAAAGAAACAATTACACTGAACTATTTTGTCTTCCCATATCCTTACTAATGTTTCCAATCCGAGAGTAAGATTGTTTATTTGATGTTTCACGCCTTTACTTCTTAACCTGCCATCCTTCACATTTTAATTAAGGGTCTAAAGAACCAAGATAAATAACAAAGAACCACTTTTTGTCCACGTAATAAGTACTATTCGTAAAGAATAGAAATAAAAATACATTTTCGTCCGAAAAAATTGACGGTTTGACTTAAAACTCGGACCGATAAAAGTAAATTGTAACTTAACTTCTAAATTCATAAACATCATGCATAACATAACCTCACGCCATTATCCCGGAAGGGGTAGGCAGAGGTGCCACCAGGACATTCACATTTCGCCTTGTATGTTCCGTCCCACTATGTAAGAAGGGGCGAGATATCGGGCACAAATTCCTGACTGGCTGATAATGCATTGAAAAACCTAATATCACTTTGCCCAACCCGGGATTCGAAACCGAGACCTCAGCTTCGGAATCGTACCGAAGTACAACTACGCCACGGTGGCAGTCTATTCCTAAATAACAGACCATATCTATAATCTTGGACGAAAATTTATCCGGAATAATCTGCTCAAGTTAAAAACTTGAAGTTTAAAGCCTGCAATATTATTCCCCGCTTTTAACCCTGTGGATTGACCCGGGACCATCCTCCAGATCTCTCGAGAGCTAATTCTTCACGCTGATCCGAATCTCGGCTCGCTTTAATCATTTTTTAACATTAGCATTCCGAACGTTCACGCATAATTCAGCGGAACATTTGATACGTAAGGCATCCAGCTTAGATTTTAGTGATGTTACGTTTTATGACTTGGAGGATATTGGTACAAAATTGAGTTTTCAGGCCTTGGTTTTTTGGGTTCATTTATAAATAAAATAAATAAATACACTTAACAGTCTTACATAGTCCTGACCCCACCCAAGATCAAGTCTTGTGTGGTGGGTATTAGGAACTACGAGAGACTTTTCGGTCTCACAAACACCCAGACCCGAAACAAATACGTGTGGATCATACAAATATTTGTTTCGGTGCGAGAATCGAACCCGCGACGTCTCCTTTGGCAACAGGCGTCCAACGAACTGCGCCCGGAGGCTGTCATTTAATAATATCATGTTATATTTTGCGTGAAACCTATATTAATAAAGTTGAAGAGTTTATATGTTTGAACGCGCTAATCACAGAAACTATCGGTTCAATTAAAATTTATTTATTTAATTAATTCTTTTTTGCACTCCAGGGAGATATACAAATGCAAAATTATAGAATACAAATAATAGTACAAGTGGCGGCCTTATCACAGTAGGTAATTTCTTACAGGCAACCATGGGATGGATAAGGAGAAAGAAAGGGCAGTCTAAAGCGTAAAACAAACTAATAATAATCTACAAATTATTTTAGTTTTGAATAAGGAAACCGTTGCCGAATTTTATGATACAAATTATTTTGTAACGTGAAAACATAAGATTCTTTTATAAACCTAATTAAACTAAGGTTTCATTCTAAACCATTTGTATGTTTCGCCGTGTGAAGAAACTCACTCGGTCGATATAGTTCTGTATAAAGATCATTGCAGAGCATTCCTCCGTCGATACAATTATATAGCTCTATCCAAAGCCGGATGTATTTAATTTTAATAGTTATTGCCTAAAGAAGACATACTTACATAACTAGTAAGTTATGTAACTATGCCTATGAATGTCAAATTTTCCTTTCTTGTCATCATCTTCATTTTCAATTAACATCTACGTGAGATGATTAACGCCCGAATGCTCAAACGCCATTTAAATAATAAGTTGCACTTAACTACCCGCGTCCCACTAAATCAGTACATTTAAGCGAGACTTGTGTAGATAAGTGTAAGTAATATTTAAGTAGCGTTTTAGTATTCGGGCGTTAGTAGCGCGTGTTTCTTTGCTCCTTTCATACAGGGTATATCAAGACCGCGACCGAAAACGAAGCCAGGTGGTATTATTAGTGACTTTAGGCACAATGCATCAAAAAATTTAGCAATAATATCATGTGGTAACAAAGGACCGACAAACAAGCAAACTGCACACCAGGTGCTAAACCATTGCCGTAGTAACATCCACAACATTCCGACCGTAGAATTTATTAAAACAATAATTTGTTATTGCTATTTTTAATAAGTGCGTGGTGGCCTGTTGGTAACGGACCAGACGCGGCTGCCTACATGTTCACGGTGATCGCGGGTTCAAATCCTAGGGCACACCTCTGACTTTTCGGAGTTATGTGCGTATTGATGGTCAATCACCACGCACTTTAACGGTGAAGGAAAACATCGTGAGGAAACCTGCGTACTGTAGCGATTTTAAAGAATTTCTACGGTATATAAAGTCCGACAACCCGCACTAGACCAGCTTGGTGGGCTATATGGCCTAACCCCGCTCAATCGTGCTCTTGATTGTAGAGGAGGCTCGTGCCCTGCAGTGGGACGTATATGGGCAGACATGAGACAGACAAAAACCATACAGATACTAAAAAATATTTCAAAGCCAGCAAATTTTAGACTAGCCCATCACTATAAAATGCAAAATAAAGACACACAACGATAACCAATAATTAAATTCGCTTTGATCAACTAAACCTGTAATTTCGACTCTGCATCACATACGGGAAAAAACAAAATTATAGGAAGATGTATGAATTTTGTAACACACGGAAGATTCGGTATTTGGTTGGTTTTTTACCTTCCTTTATTATCGGGTCGTTTGATGCAAGTCTGAAAAAGAAACATATGTTCTTTGGTGCTTAATTTTTCACATACCTATCTGAGAATGTAATTCTATGTACAGATCAATATCTAAAGTCTTTGCGTTGGACAGACAACTCCAATTATAATTAGGTGCCAGAGATTTATTTAGAGAAGGAGATAAATATGAATACCTTTGTTATGATGTAATTAATTTGAGAAGTCACTAGTCAATAAAAAATCATAAGATCGAATACTCAAACTCCATTTCAACATTAAATTGCACTCAACTACCCGCATCCCAATTAAGGAGTACATTTAAGCGGGACTTTTGAAATTAAGTGTAACATATTATATAAGTGGCGTTTGAGTATTCGGGCGATAGATTATTTAACTTAGGAAGCGAATTTAACCAAGCGTACTAAGCGTACTATTTAAGCGTTCTAAGCGAAGAGTCATTTCAAACAGCTTTTTTTGATAAAAAGGCATAGCCAAGTAATCCTCCTTTACTACACTACGTAGTGAATGAATTCTCAAACTTGAGGTCCATTACATAACGCGTTACAAGAGCGTTATTATGAAATTTCCACCATTTATATTACCATCACATGCTAAGTCCGCGTTTCAGAACCATTGCCAAGAAATAGTGTAATAGGAAAAGTTACCTTTTACGTTGTATGAATATCAAACAGCTGGTTACTTACTACTATTGGAAAACTTTTAATGGGATTTTGTTGCGTAAAGTGTAAAATAGGAGTAGGGCGTTTTCCACGTTGTTAACGATGTGCCGTATAGCCGAGTGCTGTTATGTAGTGCAGTAGACGAGCGCTCTCCGCGCTGTCACCGACGCGGCGTATAGCCGAGTGCTGTTATACATATAGTTCAGTAGACGAGCGCTCTACACGCTGTTACCGATGCGGCGTATAGCCAATTGCTTTTATATAGTGCAGTAGACGAGCGCTCTCCGTGTTGTCACCGACGCGGCGTAAAGCCGAGTGCTGTTATATAGTACAGTAGACGAGCGCTCTCCGCGCTGTCACCGACGCGGCGCGGCGTATAGCCAAGTGCTGTTATGTAGTGCAGTAGACGAGCGCTCTCCGCGCTGTCACCGACGCGGCGCGGCGTATAACCGAGTGCTCCTATGTGGTGCAGTACACGAACGCTCTCCGCGCAATCATATAGCTAAGAGCTGCTAAATATGTACAAGATTTACGATGTTTTGAGAATGTTATCGTGTAATCAGAAGTAAAACTTAAAGTGCTGTTATTTTATTGTTTCCATAATTTCGCAACGAGATGGGTGCGCGTGTAATTTTGTGATTTTCCCAAAACGATAATATGTGCGTTATAAACATTCCCATACATTGTATGTTTTAATTATGACATTGTTAATTTATCGCGGACTCTATGGTTCGAACTAAGTCAAGGACTCGGTTACGTAATCTTACGAAGATTTATAAATAAATGCATTTGAATTTTAATACATTCCAATACTGTTATTACTGTAAGAATAATTATACAGGGTATATCAAGACCGCGACCGAAGACGAAGCCAGGTGGTAGTATTGGTGACTTCAGACACAAAGGAAGTAAAAATTTCGCAAAAAAAATCGTCAACTTTTTTTTTGTAATTTTTTACTTTTCGTCGTATTTGGGTGATATGTACATAGTTTTCCTAAAATAATGATGTACACCTCTTTATTATTAAACACGCAATGGTACGTAAGAGTTTAAATTGGAATTTTCGCAAAAACTAGGTATTTACCATCCAATAACGACGATTTTTAAAAATTTCAAAAAAAATATCTGGCGCTGTTTTGGTGAAATTTTTATTTGCATCGTGTTTGTAACGACTAAAACTACCACCTGGCTTCGTTTTCGGTCGCAGTCTTGATATACCCGGTAGAATTGTAAAGGTAATTACTTAATCGCAATATTGTGTCGTCTTAGTTACTAAATAATCTGCTCTTTTTCATTTTGATGTATGAATAAAAGTAATATGAGGTTAAATTTGCTTCAACTACCGCAACTGCATTTAACCGATTTTCCTGATCTTGAAGACTGAATCTGGCAATAATCCAATCTCGAATAAATTATAGCATGTTTTAAATTTGTCGGAATCAAGTTCTGACTTTTATTACATAATATTCTTACAAGCATAGCATATTTTCGTAGCATAATTAATGCCCTGCAGTTCAGCAAAAGCCTCCATCTTGAACTCCATCCACTTGTCTACTTCTTCTTTAAATTTAGAAATTTCTGGATGAACAGCCTCCATAGCGCAGTTGGATGGACGCCGGCTGTGAAACGTGAGGCCGCGGGTTCTATCCCCGCATCGAAACAAATATTTGTGTGATCCACAGGTATTTGTTTTGGATCTGGGTGTTTATGACACCGACAAGTCTCTCGAAGTTCCTGATGTCCATGATACAAGACTAGATCTTAGTGTGAGGTCAGGACTATGCATTTGACTGTTAGGTGTATTGGGTATATTTTTCTGATCCTGTATCCGATCCAAGATTCCTATCTCAACGGGCATCTCCTTGTAAGTTTTATAAAGTAAAATATAGAGGCACTCTTCTGAAATAAACTAATAAATATCTATCGAAATAACGCCCAAATGTGACCTCTAGCATTCTATTAAAACAAATCTTCGAGTAAATTAAGTTACCAAATACGCATCATTAATTCTTATAAAAACAAGACGGTAGTGCACAAAAAAGCTGTTTTTGTGTTTATATAATTATAATATTTCCTACGTGTGATTGTTGGGTCGTGAGTATAGAGATGTTCCTACTTAGATGTTTTAACACCACTGTAATTTCTGACTTGGGATTTTAAATGGTATAATTTTATAGTTTTTTTTTTTATTGTAGTCATACTATAGCTACATAGAACTATGACTAGGTTTTTTTTTTATTGTAGCCATACTGAAACTAACTTAAGCTACTGTAGAAATGGGCTTACTCTATCAGGATACCAACGTAATAGAAAAAAAGATTTTAAATTTACTTCTTAATCACCTCATCGCAGAATATCGACGTAACGCTTTACTATGCTGTCGTGTATCACTGAATACTTTCGATCCTTTTTATTGTCTTTTCCCCTTCTATTTGACGGGCATGCAACTTACCTATATTTCTGGCGGTAAAGCGATTTTTATCACCGATAATCACTTGCAATCAAGTTAGCCATTCGTTTGCCAGTCTTACGCCCGAATACTTAAACGCTATTTAAATAATAAGTTGCACTTAACTACCCACGTCCCACTTAATCAATACATTGAAGCGGGACTTGTATATATAAGTGTAAATAATATTTAGACAATAAAACTAAAATAAAATAGAAGACAATAAGTAGCGATACTTGAGATTATTAAGTAGCGTTTCTTTCTTTGCTCCTTTCGTATAGATAAATGGTATTAATAGATTTTCTCCACGACAATATCTTCATGTCTTTTAATCTATCTTATCTCTTCACTTCGACGCGGAACCACAAAGATTCTCGCGGTATTGCGGCTGTTAACTCAACTCTGCAGTTACCGCGGTTAGTTCAACTTAACCGTGACGCGTTTAGCCTTAATCGATCGGTTAAAAAATTAACGCGTGACTAATAACTGCGTGTGTGATCTCATCTTTTTCCGGAATGCTTCCCATAATATGTAAAAAGTTATGGTAAACATGTTATGAGTACCGGGTACCGTGTTTAAGACAATTAAAATTGAGTTTTGATAATTTTTAACTGACTTTTTTTATATTTATAATAATATTATAAAGAGGAAATATTTAATTGTTTGTTTGCATTGAATAGGCTCCGAAACTATGACTACATTTGAAAAATTCTTTCACTGTTGGGAAACTACACTATTCCGGGGTGACATAAGCTATATTATATTTTCAAAAAAATAGGGATCATTACTAAAACTCTAATAATGTAACCCAAGGTGTAAAATAACACCTCGACTGCCTCGGTGGCGTAGTTGTATTACGGTACGGTTACAAAGCTGAGGTCTCGGGTTCGAGTCCCGGGTCGGGCAAAGTGATATTAGATTTTTCTATTCATTATCAGCCCGGAGTCAGGAATGCGTGCCCGATATGGCGATAGGCTCGCCCCCTATCACATCGTGGGACTGAACATACAAGGCGAAATGTGGGTGTCTTAGTGGCGCCTCTGCCTACCCCTTCGGGGATAAAGGCGTGAGTTTATGTACGTATGTATGTAAAATAACACCGAAAATATTCTATATATCGCGTGTGCTGCGTAAACTTTAATATGTTGTTGATGTGGACTAGACTGAAAAACTATATGCACCCGGGCGAGGCCGGGCCGAGTCGCTAGTGTATACTTCTTGATATTTTTTATTAATTGACACTTTGTACTGCTAGAATATAAAGAAACGGGTAACCTTGAAGTGTCTGGTCCAGTCCATGGATCGTACAATTGAAATGTTATGGGCGCGATTCCATTAGGCAAGTCTTGCATGCAAGCATGACGTCATATTTGCGTACAAATCGGTTACATTGGAAACATGTTTTCTAGAGAGAAAATTGCACGGAAATTTTACTTGAATAAAAGTGGAGACGGTCAAAAGTTGAAGACGAAATCAAGCAACTTACTTCTGCGCGGCCAATTTGCGTGTCCTTTGAATAAAAATTTACAAGTTGTAGCTTGTTGTGACTGCCTCGGTGGGGTAGTTGTGCTACGGTAAGATTACAAAGCTAACGTCTTGGGTACCAATCCCGGGTCGGGCTGTAGTTATATGGGATTTTTCTATTAATTATCAGCCCGGAGTCAGGAATTTGAGCCCGATATGGCGATAGGCTCGCCTCCTATCACATCGTGGGACGGAACATACAAGACGAAATGTGGGTGTCCTGCACCTCTGCCTACCCTTTAAAGGAAAGAGGCGTGAGTTTATGCATGCAATTTGCAACTTGCAAACAAGTAAGTTGCCTAATGGAAATTGAGTTTTTCGAATAGGTTATAATTGACTGCCTCCGTGGCGCAGTTGGTTAGACGCTGGCTTTGAAACAAAAGTCCGCGGGTTCGATCCCCGCACGTTCCGGGTCTGGGTGTTTGTGAGACCGAAAAGTCTCTCGTAGCTTCTGATACTCACGACACAAGACTCGATCTTAGTGTGGGGTCAGGACTATGTATGTGACTGTTTGTTATTAATTAAATTAAATATAATTTTACAAATTATTTAAGACAGTCGCTTGTAAAATGGTAAAAAGTATTTATAAAATAAACAATCGTGTAAGAGACGACAGTATTTTTTTTATTGCGTTCCTAAAAGAACTTTAAAAGCTTAGGTACAAATCTTCGAAAAATCCCAATTTGAACCCCATATGATCACCAAGAACGATGCAGCTTCAATCGATTCATTAATATTGACACACAGATTGACCAACTGACCAGGTCTAATCCAAGGTCTTTATCATCACGCCTCGTCCGGGGACTGGCAGGCAGTGAAACCGGTCGGAACAATGACAATAGATCGATGTGTCAAAAAATGTCATGTTGATTAAATGTCGTTGAAACTCGAAATGAAAGGCGGGTTTTGTAATGTGCGTTTATTAAAAATAACCGGATAAATGTGCATTGAACTCACGCATTAAGGATTCCATACATGATACAATATTATTTAATATAACATATACCGGGTATATCAAGACTGCGACCGAAAACGAAGCCAGGTGGTAGTTACAGTGGTAACAGACACATCGCAACTAAAAATTTCACAAAAAAAGCGTCAGTTTTTTTTTTGGAGTTTTTTAAACATCGTCGTGTTTGAGTGGTAAAAACCTTGTTTTTGAGAAAATAGTTATTTAAAGCGTTGCATACCATTGCGTCTGTAAAAATAAACAGGTGCATAAATGCGAAATTTTTGGTTGGATTGTGTTTGAAGTCACTAATAATACCACCTGGCTTCGTTGTCGGTCGCGGTCTTGATATACCCTGTATAATACGTTTGCTAGTGAAAAATAATAGCAATAAAATAAAAAAATACACCCAACAGTACACAGTCTTGATTCCAAACAAAGATACAAGCGTTAGTTGGACGCGAGACTCGAACTTAGTGTGGGGTGAGTATGTATGTGACTATTAGGTGTTTTTATTTTCCGTATTGGCGAATAATCGCCCACTTCCGAGCACGGGACTCTGAAACCGAGATTTCGATTTAACGTTGTTAGGTCATACTCCACCAATCAAAGCTATCATTTTCTTCACTGTTAAAGTACGAACTGAGTTTAATACATGACTCCGAAAAGTCAGAGGTGTGCTATTCGATTCGAACCCGTAACCACCATGTTGTATGTATACCGGGTATATCAAGACCGCGACCGAAATCGAAGCCGGGTGGTAGTTTTAGTGGCTATAGACACAATACAACTAAAAAATTTCACAAAATAAGCGGTAGATTATTTTCTACAATTTTTTAAAAATCATAAATGTAGGTGGTAAATCCTTAGTTTTTGCGAAAATAGTAATTTAATCCCTTACGTATCATTGCGACTTTAAAAATA
This sequence comes from Deilephila porcellus, assembly GCA_905220455.2. NCBI lineage: Eukaryota > Metazoa > Arthropoda > Insecta > Lepidoptera > Sphingidae > Deilephila > Deilephila porcellus. The sequence goes on from LR999995.1 coordinate 1,691,304, forward strand.
AAAAGGTGTACATCATTATTTTGGAAAAAATATGTATTTAACACCCAAAAACGACGATAAGTAAAAAAATTACCAAAAAAAATTTCGATTTGTTTTGCGGAATTTTTAGTTGCATTGTGTCTGAAGTCACTAATACTACTACCTGGCTTCGTTTTCGGTCGCAGTCTTGATATACCCTGTATATATTTTGTATGTTTATGTATGTATGTAGTCTTAATCTCGGTTCAGATGAGCGGGTCCACACGTCACTTTGGAAAGTGAATGTGCCCCAGTTACAAGCACGTGGTCACAATGGCGGCCGTCGAATTACTGCGTGATAATTATACCTGTGATACCGTACTATTGTAACGCTGGATGTGGCTTTATTTATCCAACTTAATATACCGGGTATATCAAGACTGCGACCAAAAACGAAGCCTGGTTGTAGTTTTAGTGGTTACAGACACAATATAACTAAAAGTTTCGAGAAAAAAGGACAGTTTTATTTAATTTTTTTTTATCATGGTGATTGCGTGGTAGTTTTTGCGAAAGTAGTAGTTTAAACCCTTACGTACTATTGCGTCTTTAAATATAAAAAGGTGTACATCATTATTTTAGGAAAACTACGTATTTATCACCAAAATACGACGTTTTTTTTGCGAATTTTTTAGTTGCATTGTATCTGAAGTCACTAATACTACCACCTGGCTTCGGTTTTGATCGCAGTCTGGATATATCGTGTATTTATTAAAATCTGACCTACTAGAGTCATGTATTAAGACAGGTGGGAGACGAGAGACCATGGGTTTGTGGCCCCCACCGATACTAATTCTACTATCCCGCCCTCACACCCGCCACTGCAACTCCTGTAAGACAGGATCAACAGTGGCACACATTTTAATGACACTGAGCATTGAAGCTCAGCGAGTACTAATTTTTGAGATCCACAAGTATTTATTTCCAAGGTTTGAAAAGAAAATCTCTCGCAGTTTCTAATAAACGACACATGATTCGCACATTGCCGATTTAGGACTGTTCTACTGTCACTATAATTAATTATTTATCGCAGACTATTGACGATTTTCCTAATTGATTTTAACTTGACAATTGTTACGATAAATCCTGAAATTAAAGATCACACCTTTCTTCTGTCCGTGTCTTTATAGGCATCTTTAATTCGATAATTATAAAAGAGCAGGCGATAATTCTCCCCCTTACTTATCAATGTCTTGCAAAACAAAAAGGCAATCCTATTGCAATATTAATACTTCATGTTATATACTTACTCTTCCACCCACTGAGGCCAATTTAGCAGCAAAAACAAACCATTTATTACACAAATACTTATAGCGACATTCGCACGACTTGGCGCACAGAATGCGTTCGAATCACGACCCAGTCACATCTAGCGACTGACGCGAATGATAGTAATTATAACTATTGATCTCGGCCACCCGGTGTTTTGTACGTAATTACAGCTCTTGTTGTATTGGTTATGTAAAAATCTATGCGAACACTCCTTGATTGTAATAATATGTTTTGGTAATTGTAGTATCGGTCGATCTTTGCTGAGCAAAGGACTCTATAGAGAGTATATTCTATAGAGATATCCGAGAGTCAGATTAGGTGCTGTGGGTTCGAATCTTTATCTCTCTCTCTCTCTCTCTCTCTCGACCTGTTGGAAGCGGCCTGCATCCAGCGTCTTCCTGCAACCTTAACCCTATGTTGTTTCGTATCCCAGGGCACAATTCTAACGTTTCAGAATCATATGACATATTGGCAGTCAATTGTCACATTTTAACGCCGAAAGAAAACACTGTAAGGAAATCATACAAATATCACCAAGATTTTCTATGGCATGTTGTCAGCCAAACTTACAACCAGTAATGTATAATGTATAAATTCAAAATTTTGACAGCCTCCGTGGCGCAGTTGGTTAGACGCCGCCTGTGAAACGTGAGGCCGTGGGTTCGATCCCCGCACCGAAACAAATATTTATGTGATCCACAGGTATTTGGTTCGGGTCTGGGTGTTTGTGAGACCAAAAAGTCTCTCGTAGTTTCTGATACCCACGACACAAGACTCGATCTTAGTGTGGGGTCAGGACTATGTATGTGACTGTTGGGTGTATTTATTTATTTATAAATCTAATCTTAAAATTTTTAATCGCCTTAATTACGAGGCCGGATGGCAATAGCCAACAGATTTCATTACGTGTGATCTCAATAGATTTGTGGCCTCAATTCTTGCGTGGGTGTTAGTGAATGTTGACCCGGTGACATTAGCAAGAGAAAGGGGACACTTTTCTATCGAGTCGCATTTATTGGTACTTGATCGACTTTGTAAAAGTATTTTTGTTGCGTGAACTCGCTGGCAGATGGCGGTAGTGAGTCACGAATTAATTAGATTTTGCGTGCTTCAGATATCTTTGAAATACATATTTTTTTATCCATCTTCTATTTGCGTGTGGCGTTTGAAACTACAAATAAAATTATTAAATATCTTTGTAACACATTGTTTAAGATAATAAGCTTTCATAATATAAGAACAAGCATTCATACTCGTAATCCAATAACATATCAAATGTAATAAAATGTGAAGAGAGAAAATATATTTTTATTTTTTCTAATATTTTGGCAACATCTATTTTTAATATTTTGGCTATGGACCATTTGGCGATAGAAGTTCGTAGATGACCAATATATCAGATTTTCATCTAATATACAAGTAAAAAAGACAGAAAGATTTATTTAATTCTGGTACAAAAAGCACACATCAAAAGAAAAAAAAGTAGGAAAATATTTAACACTGAATCTAAAAGGTATTACATTTAAAAAATAATAATAGTAAACGACAATTACAAATAATAACTAAAGTAATAACTATTTTATTTAACAACAGATCTATATTTCTGTCATCAGACATTTAGATGCAATTTATTAATATAGGTAGGTAAAAAATATATATCAGCCCATATGCGACAGTTCTATTAGATAGGTTAGGCCGTAATCCATAATGAGCATAGGTTAGGCCATAATCCGCTGGCATAATAACACTTAACATCTTATGTCTCAGGATGGCGAGCGCTGTGGAATGCCAAGCATTGCCTTGTAATTCATGGTCCATACTGTTTATGAGCGGTCGTATCGCTTACCATCAGGCGAATGGCATTCTTGACTCACCATTCATTTCAATAAAATGTATAAGTTTTTTTTACTACAAACTTAACACTATTTACTCCTTCCGTTAGGCGTACTATTAAAATATTTGCATAGTTTTCGAAACTTAAGTAAATAACTATTGTATTGAATAAGTGTTTTGTACGTAGGTTGGTTAAGGCTATACAAGCCAGCACTTTTTTTGGTGGCCACTGACACTGTTGTCGCGGGTTCGAATCCCAGGGCATACCTCTGACTTTTCGAGTCATACATATGTGTAATTATCACAGACTTTAATATTAAAGAAAAACATCGTTATGAAATATGCATAGTACATAATTTTGACAAGAATTTCTACGGCATGGAAACTCTGCCAACCCTCACTAAGCCAGCGTGATACTATGATTTCAGCCAAACTATTGGCTGTAGCCCCAGATCAGGATAATTATAAAATAAATAAATAACAAATTAATACACCCAACAGTCACATACATATTCCTGACCCCACACTAAGATCGAGTCTTGTGTCGTGAGTATCAGAAACTAAGAGACTTTACGGTCCCACAAACACCCAGACCCGGAACAAATACCTATGGATCACACAGACATTTGTTTCGATGCGGATCGAACCCGCGGCCTCTCGTTTCACAGGCGGCGTCTAACCGACTACGCCACGGAGGCTGTCTAAATTATATTCCTATGGTTTCCTCACAAAGGAAAATATAGTATGCACACCAATTACTAACAATGGCTCGGTATTCAGGTATACGGAACGTTAAGTGCCAGTCCGCCCACTTATGACTTAAAACGGAATCAATGTTTGATCTAAAAACCCACTACCGGTCTTGTTTCACTCAAGACTTTTGTTCAAATGATCGTTTAATGTTTACAACAATATACATACATATTACCCGTCGGAAACATCTATGGACCTGAATAATTAACGTCATTGGAACATAAGTTCAGCAAATTCAAAATATAGGTTAAATAAATTGAATTAAAATAGAATAAAGAATAAAAATTAGAATTCGCATCCATCTCAAAACGTTTTTAATGTAAAATAACATAGTAGATAGGGGAACACAAAAAAATTGAAATGTGAATTGTGAATTCTAGTAAGGTTCACAGATATTTCCGACAGTTTATACATACATATACGTCACGCCTGTATCCCATAGGGGTAGGCAGAGACTATGGATCGCAACTTTGTTCGATCCTGACATATTACTTTCGCTTCATCAACTTTCATCAATCTCTTCATGCATTCTCGTCGGTTCAGGGTACTTTTGACCTGACCCTAGTTGAGGGTATCACCGATTTGGATGGTGTAGGTACGGTGAGGTCGACCCCTACCGACTCTCCATCCACACTCGCCAAGAATATGACACAAATTATTTATACCAGGTACATCCAGACTGCGACCGAAAACGAAGCCAGGTAGTTTCAGTGACACCTTCACGCAACTAAAAATGTCACAGAAAATTGGGACAATTTTTTTTGTTACCTATGGTCGTGTTAGGGTGGGAAGGGAAATACATAGTTTTATCTAAAATAATAATGTACGTTCTTTTATTTTTAAAGACGCTAGGGTACGCAAGGTTTTAAATTATTTTAGCAAAAACTATATACTCGTATTTACCACCTAAACACAAGGATAAGTAGAAACTCACAAAAAATACGATGTTTTTTGCGAAAATTTAAGTTGCATTGTGTCCTAATTCACTAAAATTACCACCTAGCTACGTTTAGCTATGTTTTCGGTCGCATTCTGGATATACTCATTACCCTGTTTAGGATATAGGATAGGGTAAAAGCCGGATAGTTGCCACACTTTTTAAAAAGCTCCTTTAAAAAATGTGTATCAATACATTTCTTATTCAAAGTGTATTCTCAAACATAGTTCATTAATCTTCTAACATACCCTATCTATAAAAAAAATATAAATATTATAAATTTCAAGTAAATCCAGTTTAATATGACCTCTAAAAAAGAGGATAGTTGCCAACTATAGCGGATACTAGCCTAACGTTAAAAATGGTTGGAGGGATACTTGCCCAATGTGAGGATAGATGCCCGTCGGTTTTTTTTTCTAATAAAAATAAACTTATATTGATTTAAATAATCAGTTTTTATTATTAAATACAATCTTTTATTAAGTATTAATTAAAGTTAAATTAGAATTATAAAATTATAACAATAATAGACTCCAAAATAGTAAATAAGTGTCCAAAGTAAAAATGTAATGTTATTATTTATTTTGAAGATAGAACAATAAACAAAATTAGAATTAACTCTGGCATTAGCCTCTATTAAGTAAGTATTCAGTCTTTACAACTTACTGAGATCCTTTATTATGTACTAAGTACTAAGACAAGTTAAATTATTACCTAATCAACACTTAAAAATACTAAGGTTTTAAATTGTAAGTTAGTAGCCCTTTAGTTGCTTTTCCTTGAGATATTTTTGAACTTATAACATTTTCTTCATTTTCGCTGCTAGAACAGTAGATACGAGTTTTTCTTTTCCTTAGAGCCCTTCCTTCAGTCAGTTCAATAAAATCTGTGCTATCTGATTCTTATTCACTGCTAGTAATATCTCTATATTGTTTTTATTTTTTATTTTTTTTAAAGTCGCCCTTTTTTCTTCGTAATCTTTTCTTTGCTACCAACTGGTTTGTTTTTTGTTTCTTTCGTTTGTTTCATTACGCTTGTTTTCTTTACTTTCTCAGTTTTATTCTTCTGCTCGATTATTTTATCATTTGAGTTTAAAATTTCTGCTGATTGTTTAGTCCTTTCGTTGATACTTTTTTGTTTTTTATTTAGTTCTTCGAACGCAAGTGTTAAACTATCTTCTGTCCAGTTGATGTGGCGCGGCACCACGCCTGGCTTTCGTTTATACTTGCGAGGCATTTTGCTGTTGAGTATTTATTTTATTTAACATAAATATAGTAAAACCAAATAAAAAATCACCAAGAAAAAATAGTAAAATCAAATGAAAAAAATAACTAAGAAAAAAATCTGTCTGCTTGTTAAAAATGTATAGTTACGGATAGTTGCAGCAGGGCAACAATCCGCAAAAGACAGAAGGGCAACTATCCGATTTGATACGGATACTTGCCCTTTTCATTTATAAAATAAATAAAACATATTTAACAATAATACCTAATAAACAGTGCAATTTAAACTCTAATGCACTTAAAGAAATATATTTTTGACTGAAATCGCAATCAGTTATAAAAATATTTAACAGAGATTACTTACCAATATAATTCTGGCGCTCGTCAAAGTATCGCCGCGGAAGATGTATTCTCACACGGACAAAACAAGTGCGCCTACTTCAACGGCTTATGCGGCACTGAAGCCTGCGCGGGGGACTCTTTTAATTATGATCAAAAAGAAACACTGTCAATACGTCTAACATAGAGCATTTGAAACTGAGGCATGTATCCGTCCGAGGCAACTATCCGGGTTTTACCCTATCGGATATTCTATAGTATCACGCAACTATCCTTTACGGGAGTGCTATTATATTGGTGCCACCTATACTTTGCCGTGCTTATTTCCGCCCTAAAACTGCGAAGCATTCCGTCTTTAAATATGAAAGGGAGTACATTTTTTTTTTTCAAAAACTAATTTATCACCCAAAAACGTACTTTTTTTGCGATATTTTTAGTTGCATTTTGTCTGCATTTACTAAAACTAGCACCTTCTTAGCATCGGCTTCGTTTTCGGTCGCAAACTGGATATACTCGGTATATTTTTAACCACAACATCTATGATACTTGCCTATCCTACGCAAGCGAGTGGGTCGCTACGCCCTTGTTACCGCAATACGTAATTGTTCTAATAATTTTATTTTTATTTGGTCATAAGTTATTACTTGCACAAGTCTTGGGAAAGGCTGGTTTTGGCTGTATTTTTTATGAGCTTGCGTAATAGTGACAAAATAGTTATTATGAGCTAACGCTTAAAGCCCCAGAAAGGGTAGGCAGTGATTCCATATGATTCATAATCCCCGAGCGTACTGTTGTTCTTAAATGTATTAATTTATTTCATGTTGCAATAAAACTAAGCACTTTACTGACTAAACTTTCTGTCCAAAAATTTTTATAAATATCCACTGAAAATCGACTCCATGACCTCACAGTCCACAGTCCACACTGCAATGACACGCAATAGTAACCGTATTTCTCAATAATTATATTATCTTCACAACCATACCAATTTGCCAACACTAATAATGTTATTTTCTGTTACAGTTTTGAGTATCCAGCTTGGGTAAGTTCTAATTATATGGTATTGATTTCAACGACCTTGAGTTTTTAGAAGCTAGTGTAACTTGTAATTTGCTGTGACTAGAAGAATACATATATGTTATTAAATTGTTATAATATGTGGGCATATACTATTGCTTATATTATTGGCGTAATCACAATCTTCTATAAAAGCGTGGTGATTTGAAAATTTATGAAACGAAAATGCAACACAAAAAGCTACCTGAAAAAAGTTCTTACAGAGTATAAAATAGTTCTGTTTAAATAATTATTATATGAAATGCCATATTTTTAATGGACTAAAATGTCAACATGTTCATAGTGGTCGCGGGTTCAAATCCCAGGGCCCACCTCTGACTTTTCGGAGTCATGTGTGTATTGATAGTCAATCGCCACATAGTACAACTATGAAGGAAACATCGTGAGGAAACCTGCATACCACAGCGATTTGCAAGAATTTATATGGTAAGTAAAGTCCGCCAACCCGCACTAGGCCAGCGTGGTGGGCTATATGGCCTAACCCTTCTCAGTTGTACTCTCGATTGTAGAGGAGCCTTGCAGTGGGACGCAAATGGGCTGATAGAGGTACAAACAGAATTCTGTAATGCCTGAAAAAGCTTTTAATTACATCATAATTAAGATTTAAAAGGAACTTTAATTTATTTCGCCCTCAAACCACCAAGTGAAGTTAATAGATTTGATCATACTGTTAATCGATCCGTAGTCAAACTTCACCTTTTAATACGGTCTTTAGCAGGATCCATTGTCATAAAGACGTTTCACAACGAAGTTTCTCAAGATGTACTGTCAGTATAGATATGTAGTACAATAGCATGAATCAAGCATATTATTAACATATTAATATGTTGCAAATCATTTGTGCATGGTTGCTCGTGATTTCTAAGTTACCTACCTACATATCTACTTATTCATATGAATATAGACAATCGCCTAAGTGCTCTAGTAGCTTATATAGGCAGTGAAATGTAATGTTTTCAGTTCAATTCCTGGATTATTTTTTGTAAGACATTTTTGGTTTAATAATGTCTTGGAAATCTAGAATATACGCCATATAATTATGTCATACATATGTTTTCGCCAAAATACGTTCTTGTAGAAATAAAAGGATGAATTAGTGGCATCTGTTTCTGCACATCCAGAACTATAGACGTGAGCTTATGACATACTAATAAAATATATTTGAAATATACACTAGAATTTAAAAGCTTTTCATACAGTCAACATAAATGTCGTTTACATAATTAATACTCGGACACTAAGTATTTAATATACCTAAATACATACATACATAAACTCACACCTTTTTCCCAGAAGGGTTAGGCAGAGGTGCATCATCCTGATTTCGCCTTGTATGCTTCGTCCCACGATGTGACAGGGGGTGAGGTTATCGCCATATCGGACACAAATACATACCTACCTACTTTATATAAAAATATTTCATGCTATTGAATCAAACCCATTACCTCACGATTAACAGCCCATATCAACTCCCACTACACCATTGAAGAGTAACAATAAATCTGCAATTATTAAAATAACCCTTGATATTCTCTTACCCAACATCACACCATAAGTGCTATTATAGAACCATGTACAGAGGCGTCGATACAAAGCGATGCAACGATTATGAAGCTTCGCAGAATTAACATGTTGTTGAGAAAGTTTGAGATTTGGGCGTTTTGTAAAAAGTCTAGGTGTAAAATGTTTAAATATATTATTGTGTGTTTTAAAGGTCAGGTTCTCAAAAGCCTCTCCCACAGTTTTCCATACCGACCTTTTGAAAGCAGCCGAAGTCTTAAATATAAAAATAACCTTTCGCATTTTTTGTGCATATAATGAAATAGTAGAAATTAAAAATAACTATATAACATTTTAGGCTGATTTGCATAGTTAACCGTATGAACCATAAATGATGCATTTGGTGCGTAACTATGCAATTATGAAATAACATTATCTATGTACAATCTAGGCGAACTACTTAAGCGGCTTCATGTTATGTAACATATTTAATAATTGCTACTATGATATACTTGGGAATATATGTTGTAAGTTTGTATGTACGTACGTAACATTACCATAAATAATTGTTTTAACGAAGTTAAAACTTACAACATTTGAGATTAGTTTATGGTGTTATACCAAAGACAAATTCACTAAAATGTAACAGCTTAATAGACTATCCAAAGGTCAATATTTATTGTTTTCTTTTTTTAATTTTGACTGCTTGAAACTGATATACACAACTTGAATCCGAAACCGACGAACTTTTGATGTCTATATGGCAGGTTTTCGACCATCGTGTACTCCAGGCAGATATGACTTACGAATATCTTGAAAAATTTTGCCAAATAGGTATATGGTTTTATACCAAAGCCAAGTTCACTAAAATGTAACAGCTAAATAGACTATCCAAATGTCAATATTTATTGATTTCTTTTTTTAATTTTGCCTGCTTGAAACACACACAACTTGAATCCGAAATCGACGAAATTCTGAGGTCTCTATGACAGGTTTTTGACCATCGTGTACGCGCTCTCCAGGCGGATATGAATTACGAACAACATGAACATTTTTGCCAATAAAAAACTATATAGGTACAACTTTATAACATGAAAATTAGTTGTACTTAAATTGTACTATCTTCCAGAATTTTTTACAAAGAAACCGATCGCCCACCATCCAACTACTTAACATTTAGTTCCTATTGTAACAATCCAAGCATTGTGTGCAAGAAGGGCGATGTGAAATTCGGTTGGGAGAAAGTCTGGCATTTGCGAGACGAATTAACCGGTAATAGTAAAAGTTGGTTAAACCTAGAGTGGGTTCAGTGCTGAGTAGTGACTTTAAATTCGAAAAAAATTAAACGGCAAGTATTTTTCGTCCATTTATTTTAAATGATTTGGTTAAAATGCTAGCATTAAATACGAGACTCCACATCGAAATTTTTGTATGAAATGAAATGAAAATATTTTATTGATTATTTAGATTCAGTCACATTTTTCCACTACCACCCTGTTCACAAGGCTGTTTCAGCCAGAGAAGAACGGACACGAAACTCTAGCGTTGCTCTTTTCAAAACAAGTTTACAATACTGTGATTATACAGGAGTCGCAGCGCAGTTGAATTCAGAGCAGTTTATAAATAATTTAGAATAATAATTGCGTGGTGGCCTGTTGGTAACGGACCAGACGCGACTGCCTACATGTTCACGGTGGTCGCGGGTTCAAATCCCAGGGCACAACTCCGACTTTTCGGAGTTATGTGTGTATTGATAGTCCATCACCACGCACTTTAACGGTGAAGGAAAACATCGTGAGGAAACCTGCATACCGTAGCGATTTTAAAGAATTTCTACGGTATGTAAGTCCGCCAACCCGCACTAAGCCAGCGTGGTGGACTATATGGCCTAACCACTCTCAATCGATTCTCTCGATTGTAGAGTAGGCTCGTGCCCTGCAGTGGGACGTATATGGGCTGATATAGATAGAATAATATTGGTCGAGAGAGATGTATTAATGAAAATGAAAATAAATATGAGATCGGATAGACTCTCGTTGCTTCTAATACACGATACTAGATTTGTATAATAAAGTGAGTTCCGGAGCAAGTATGTGACTGTTAGATTATTTTATTTATTACCAACTTTATCTCGATTCTAGCTAACAGGCCAGCATAATTATGTCAAGCAGCGAGAGTTATTTGATAAATATATTAAGTGACACCAAACTGCGGTATCTTTACGTGGGTCACTAAAGCCCTGGTCTGACGAACGGTACGTGCGGCACTGCGGCAAGCAACGGAGTTCAAGCAACTAAGGAGGTTTCACAGATAGGTTTCACTCTGCGTAAATCCGTTGACCAATGGGAGGGCCGAAACTTGACAACAAATGTTATTATGACAATTTTGCATTGAAGTCTTCACGGGTCTCCATGACAACGGATAACAATTTTTTGAGTTCAAAAATATATAAAATTATATAAAAAAATTGTTTGTGCGTCATTCTAAACGAAGTCGGTAAAAAGGCACATAAGACCATTTTCTCAAATATTGATACGTGACATAATTAGTTTATATTTTCTCATGTAAATTAGCGTGCTATTAACTATATTATTTTATTTTTTCTGCTAATAAACCTATTCTTTGATCAAGTTATATTTCACTGGACTTGTATAGATACCTACTCTTAAATTATCGCCGATTGTACCGTAATTTAATAAAAACAAATTGTATTATTATTAGAAAATAAAATAATTTTGTTATAACCTATCACAAGCAAAACCTGGATCAATACTGATGGACACTTTTTACAATAATCATTTAATTGTACTTTTTATCTAAATTCACAATACGGAGCTCAAATAATAGACGTAGGTATAGGTAGGTAGTTGGTATATATGTATCTGCACAACCTCCAGCACATCAGCAGTTCTTGATCCTAGGTTTAACTTTATTTGCATACATGAACTCACGCCTTTATCCCAAAAGAGGTAGGCAGAGGCGCCACCAGGACACCCACATTTCGCCTTGTATGTTCCGTTCCATGATGTGACAGGGGGCGAGCCTAACGCCATATCGGACACAAATTCCTGGCTCCAGGCTGATGATGAATAGAAAAATTCAATATCACTTTGCCCGAGCCGGGATTCGAACCCGAGACCTCAGCTTTGTAGTCGTACCGTAGTACAACTACGCCACCGAAGCAGTCTTAAAAAAATGTCGCACTCCGTTCGCACTGGTTCGCACTCTGTAAATGTAAATGTCTCTGAAATATTGCAAAAATCATTATTTTGACATAGAAGATGTTATAGATCTCAGTACATTTGTTGAAATCCGCAGCTTTATCAAAAAGGAACTAAATAGTAGGAGTTAAAAACAAAGAATCGTCTATTTCCCTCCATTACAAAGTGAAAGACAATTAAATATTGAATTGACCGCTCAAAAATACGGGCTGGAGAAGCTAGATGTAAAGCAACACGGACTAATATTAACAAGGGTCGTATGGTACAAGCTGCGAATTTGCTTTCTATAATATGTACGGAAAAATTTAAGAAACATTTTTCAACTGTAATATATTATTATAAGACGCTCATCGGATGAACTAGTGATATTTTCCTAATTGCTCCGACCACCGTACACGAAGGTGGTAAACTCGTCAATGACACATGCAAATATTTCGTGTTTCTAATATCGGTTTCCAAATATGCTTTCGAGCAGAGTAGCATAATAGTGTTTGACGGCAAGAGCTGATTATTTCTTGCTGGTGGATATTGTAATTGGATTTAAAATTGTAATACATCAGATGCGTTGCGGTTACATTTTGGTGCCCATATGAAAAAATATGGGCACACTACCATCGGAGATTTGTTCCCTTTTATTATCAAATGTTAATGTGTTCTTTCTATCTTGATATAAAACACAAAGGCTCCTGCTATTATTTCTGTAAATTATCGACAAATAAATCCATGCCGCAATGTCGCACGCCGCGGCGATTTGACGAGAATGACTGCGCGCTGTGCGGTGTATTTTCATATAAATCTGTGCCGCTACCGCAAACCGCTGTCAGTTTCTATCAAGCGACCAAAATGTTATAATGGAGTTGACCCTTCACCGTGCGCGCTGGTTGACGCATACCGCAATAGAACAAAAGACAAATGATGACGTTTTTCATACAAAACCGAGTTTGACATCGCATTGCGTGCAACGCAGTGCCGCGCGTACCGTTCCACAGACCAGGGCTTAAGGAGGACTCTATTTATTTATTTATTTTTATTTATAAATTCTTTATACTGTTTAATTATTAATTGTAACTGTACGTAACTGTAATTATTAACTGTAACAACACATAAAACGTGCTTAAAATTAAGGTAAAAATTAGCGGTCTTACCGCATTCGGCGATTTCTTCTAGACAAACTTTTGATGGACTGGATTGAAAAAAAGCAAGGACGAAATGTATGGGGACTTTACACTTAATTTACGGTGCTCGCTATCCGGATACGAATATCCTAAAATAACTAACACCTCGCTGACTAACAACAAAGAAATTTGGACGACCGTTAACCGATATCTCATAGTTATATGCTTAATCCATAATTATGTATTCCGCGCACACTTTATATAAGGTCGATGCGCCTTCCAACGGCTATTGGATACCGAAACATTTTACAAATCCATCCATAAGCCAAAGGAAGTCCACTGCTGAACATAGGCCTCCCCAATGATTTCCACAATGACGTGTTGGAGGCAGCCTGCATCCAGCGCCGTCCCGCGACCTTTACCAGGTCGTCTGACAAATTACAATTTCGATAACTAACATTATTATATCCTTAACACTGCAATAGTCCTTAAAAGCCCACTGCTGGGCACGACCTATAACCGAAAGTCCGATTGACAAGGCTTACCTGAACTAACATCAGGTTGTAAAAAAAACTGTCTAGAAAACCAGGCACAATATGGCCCAACCCTCAACCGTGCTTTTGATAGAGGAGGCTCGTGTCCTGCAGTGGGACGTATATATAGGCTGATACAGGAAATCATTTTATTGTTTTGCTGAGCATCTAAAGATTGTGATGTTAAGTATAAAGTAGCCTATAGGCTTATCAGTCGATACAATGATGCCAGACTGATTGTATCGAGCTATATACAGGACGATTCCGAAACGCGACACACTTACTTAGGTCACTATGACGGGTCCTTAACTATTTATATGCTGGCTATCTGGGCGAATATGAATGTCCTACTACCAAAATTGCGATAAGTATAAAATATCCATAAAATAGCAAGCATAAGCCGTCTATACTCACGAAACATTTATTTGTAACAAAAATTACATACATAAACTCACGCCTTTTTCCCAGAAGCATAAGCAGAGGTGCTACCAGGACACCCACATTTCGCCTTGTGTGTTCCATCGCGATGTGCTAGGGGGCAAGCCTATCGCCATATCGGGCAGATTAATAGAAAATTTTAACATCAATGCAAAGTTGTACTAGTATAAAAAAGCATAAAATAACAACTCCAAGTCTGCAATGCAATGAAGACCCAAGCGCCCTCTATACCAACCCATTCTTTTGTAACAAAAATTACTGCTGCACAAAATGGCGGACATCTGCAAATTATGAACGTGCAATGCTAATATCGGCAGCTGCAATTAAGTAGAACGAGAGCGGAGGATCGGAGCTATATCCCTTATTAGTCGTATGATTGAGACGCGGTCAGAATGACAGCGGGAAGCGAGGCTTATGGTTCATTATTGTGACTTTTATATGTCATTAACTAAGTAATAAATAGCTTTAATAAAAGAAGCAAAAAAATAAGAAGCCACACGGAGTCCACTGCTGAACGTAGGCCTCCCCCATGAGGCCTCCCCACATAGACCTGTTGGAAGCCTGCATCCAGCTACAGCTTTACAACTGACCTTTCATAAAAAAAATACCACATTACACCAATAAAATATTCTCGTCCAGCTGAACGCTGTCACTCCGACCGCACCCGTACACCCGTATCCCTTATTACTCAGTTACGGTAAGACGTTATGTGAATGCATAATCGTGGTGCATCTGTACTATCGATTTTAAGGATAACTCTACTTGAATAACTAGTTTGTTCCCCTGTACCTATTATACCCTTACGTATCTTCTAGACTGCCTCGGTGGCGTAGTTGTATTACGGTACGGTTACGAAGCTGAGGTCTCGGGTTCGAGTCCCGGTCGGGCAAAGTGATATTGGATTTTTATTAGCTTCACCTGTATGTTTGTATGTTTGTTTGTAACCGACTTCTTTTTCTATTCATTATCAGCCCGGAGTCAGGAATTTGTGCCCGATATGGCGATAGGCTCGCCCCCTATCACATCGTGGGACGGAACATACAAGGCGAAATGTGGGTGTCCTGGTGGCGCCTCTGCCTACCCCTTCGGGGATAAAGGCGTGAGTTTATGTATGTATGTATCTATGTATCTTCTAGACTTTAATTAATCGACTCCAAAAAAATTAGAGTATCAATTCGATGTGTATGTATGTAATTTTGTAGGAATGCACGATTTTTGGATATGTTGGTCTATACCAGCTTCTGAACACGTGTGCCAAATTTCATAAATGTATGTATGTTTGTCCGCGCATATCTGTAAAAGTATAAGTTAGATTTTGAAAATATCAAATCATAAAAATCAAACCAAAATGACCCCAAGGAAAATGTATTTTTAAATAGCTTTTAGTTTTAATGTTGTGCTTTCTTTACGATAATTTAAATTGAGAAAAAAAACATAAATACGAGCGAAGTCGTGAGTAAAATCTACTATATTTATTTATCCATACTAAAAACCAATAACAAATAAGATTAACAATTTACAAATGGCGGCCGTATCACACCAGGCAATTTATTTAATTACTTATATTTCCACCAGCTTGTATGTTATATATTCGTATGAAAATAAATAAAATACTAGACTAATACCGCAGGGCATATGCCATTAGTCGTCTATTTCTGCCCATAGCATGTCCACTCTTGTTGCTTTTAAAACATTAATTAGTGGAAGTAATTATAAATTTGACAACTAATATGCACGCAATGTTATGAGACAATTAGTTAGTCCCTCGATATTACTTAATAACATGGTGGGAGATTTGTAGATAAGCGAATTCTTTGACTTTTTACACCAGTAAATAAATAGCCAAGTCGAGTTTTACTGATTTCCTTTTATAATATCTTGTATTAACCCATATACGTCGTACTGCAGGGCACGGGCCTCCTTAACAATCGAGAGTACGATTGAGAGGGGTTAGGCCATATAGTCCACCACGCCAGCCTAATCGGATTGGCTTTAGATTCGTGTCACACGAGTTGAGGGGTGAAAGTGATCAAAGGTGGTAGGGATTGGGTGCATGATTATAACGCTATCACTCTTATTAAAAGGAAAAGCGTAGTTTTCGAGAAATTAGTAAAAATACTCGTCGTTTCTAACCTCAAATCACATTTTAGATAAAACGGAACGTTATTACGGGCTATTGGCAAACAAATCGTTAATAATATGCCAAATTTATAATCTGTGGTGTAAAATGTCGTGAAATATCGATGAAACGGAATGTAAAAAAACTAAGCGAGTTGTTCATATTTGTCAGTGTCATTATCAATTTTTATGAATGTTTTGTTGATGTTTTTTGGCGAAGTTGTCGCATTTGCGATAGACCCACAAATTTGAGAAATTGAATCGTATGGTTGGTGTTTTGTTGTTTTATGGTTTATAACGACCTAGAAATTATGTTAAGAAGGAAATTTGTGCACCCACTTTATGGTTAAGTTAGGTCGAATCTGTCCCAAAACTGACTTAGGGCACCCCGACTTCACGTAGACTTTTGGGTACCAACCCTAGAGTGAATATAAAAATCGGAGGCGCGGAGGGAGAGCAGCCCCCGCCCGCTGTAACATAGGATAGGTAACCGTGCGAGCCGTAGCGGCTGAGGCCGGTCGCTGAAAGCGAGGCATGTTTGGTCCATAAACAGTTGGTGTGTCATATAGTAAATAAAATAAAATATGTGGTTGTTGGGTATATTTATCATTTATTTAATACGTATTTCAAAGTTCTACCATTTCCAAATGTCACGAATGCCTTTCACATACAATATATAGTGGTAAGACCACTAGGTACCATACAACCGTAACCGTAATTGTAAAAATAAAATGAACACTTTATATAAATTTAATATCCGGCTGACAAACCTTGAGTTGAATTAATTCAGTTGAAATCTAGACGTTAATCGAAGCCCTATACAGGACACAACAGGAGTCATAAATATTACATTACTGACAGCCTCCGTGGCGCAGTTGGTTAGACGCCGCCTGTGAAACGAGAGGCCGCGGGTTCAATCCCCGCACCGAAACAAATATTTGTGTGATCCACAGGTATTTGTTTCGGGTCTGGGTGTTTGTGAGACCGAAAAGTCTCTCGTAGTTTCTGATGCCCACGACACAAGACTCGATCTTAGTGTGGGGTCAGGACTATGTATTTGACTGTTGGTTGTTTTTTTTTTTTATTTATTTTATTACTTCAGGAGGACACAATAAAGTGAATGTTTAATATTAAATCATTACATCAATCCTGACAGCCTCATTGGTGCAGTCGTACCACGGTACAAATACAACGCCGAAGTCTCGGGTTCGAATTCCAGCTCGGGCAAAGTGATATTGGATTTTTGTATTCATTATCAGCCCGAATCAGGCATTTGTGCCTGATATGTCGATAGACTCGCCTCCTATAACATCATGGGGCTGAAAACATATAGGCGAAACGTGGGTGTCCTGGTAGCACCTCTGCCTACCCCTTCTGGGGAAAAGGCGTGAGCTTATGTATGTAATAAAGTGAATGTATTATGAACTGCTTAATGTCAATGAATTACATTTGGCATGACATTCATTATGATCCAAATTATTTCACACGTAATTGAATTTAAGGGCAGGCTTTGTGAGAAATGTAAAGTTTCGATAATTGGTTCGTATTTTAATTAAAAGTACTATGTGGTCTGTAGGGAACGGACGCGGCTACTGACGGTGGGTGCAGGTTCGAATCAAGACATAATTCTGAGTTTTTGAAGTCATGTATTGATAGCAGTCAATCACCACGTATTTTAATAGTGAAGGAAATTTTGAGGAAACCTACATAAATACCTTTATTAGGCCAGTGTTGTAGATGATGGCCTAACCCATCTCAAGTGAACTCCTGTTTGTAGAGGTGACTCGTGCTCAATAGTGGTCGATTATGGGATGATACAGTAATAGTTAAAATATAGTTATTTTTGGACATTCTACTTGGCGCAGTTGGTTAGACGCCAGCTGTGAAACGAGAGGCTGCGGGTTCGATCCCCGCACCGAAATAAATGTATGTGTGATCCACAGGTATTTGTTTCGGGCCTGGGTGTTTGTGGGACTGAAAAATCTCTCGAAGTTCCTGATACTCACGACACATGATTCGATATTTGTATGGGGTCGGGATTATGTATGTCGGGAGTATTTATTTATTTATTGCCTTGTAATTGGTTTCAGTACTGTTATGTAGTACAACATACAAACACTCCCAGACTATATATATGTCTATATATGTATACAGTAGACAGCTTTTTATGCCAAAGAAAGCGTGCACCATTTCGCATTATAAATTCCAAACTTAAATTATACCAAAGTTTCAGCAATCATAAGGCAATTATTTAAATTGTTTAATTGCGAGTATTATATCATAATTTGTACAAGTAACAGATTAATAGCAATCAAGTTTTAAATGTCGAGTTGTGCAAGTCTGCAAGTCGTTCAGGGACCTTCGAATATTTCAGACACGTATAATGTAGAACTTAATTTATTAGACTTTTATGACGGTCAATATATTATGCAATTGAATGTGTATAAGTAAAGAATTGAATAGCCAAAAGGTTTTGTAAACAACACAAAGGCTTAATGCAAGGTTTTGCAGTAGTAAATGGAAAACAATTTGTAAAAAATACATCATCTGCGTAGAGTCTCAGAAAATGTTGGTCTTTAGATGAAATTACTGAGTTGGCAAGTTCAATTGCGTCTCAGAAATTTGAAGTGTAGGTGGCTTTGCATTTTCTAAAAACCCCAATATCATTTAATTCTCTATCCCTAAAATACGGTCTCCTAGAAATACGGATGTTATATTATAACTATATTAACATTCGATCATATTATATTTGCTAGTTGGTTCTTTGCATATCATTATCATCAACTACAAAATGTATAGTTCTGAACATATTGTATTATCTACCTTGTGGTAAGTATCAGCCTCTATATGTCCCACTGTAGGGCACGGGCCTACTCTACAATCGAGAGTACGTTTGAGTACGTTTGAGAGTGGTTGGGCCATATAGTCTACCACGCTAAAGATACTTTCTGAATTTCTCGTTTCTGTTTCTTCTTCGTTCTGAACATAACTTTTCCTTAATATTCCCATAGAATTAATTGAAGCTGCCTACATAATATTTCGCGTGTCAACTAACGAAAATCTTCCAAAAATAAAGTGACTGTAACGATCGATATCCTAGTCGTATAATCTCTACCTACCATTTTCAAAGGAATGTTTGATGATACCAATTACATAATCCTAGCCGCAATCAAACGCAATCAATAAAAACCATGATTTTTGCGTCATCCAGCATAACTTCGTGATCCATTAGTTTTTTAAAAAACTCTAAAAGTTTTTGCATTTATCTAAAAATATATTCTTAAAGGGAATTTAGTCATTGGTGCGTCATCTTCACTTGAAGGTCATTTTTCTACTGGAAGATTCTCGTATTCTTTTCCTGCTTGGGTATTACACTAGAAAAAGCTACTTTTTTATTTCCGTGGTTATATACTGACTCTTTCTTCTGCTTAGGCGTTATTCCTGCCGGTGCCAGGATCCGCCTTCCGGCTGAGTCTCCTCCATTTCGCCCGGTCTTCAGCATCCTCAATAGTATGACAATTTTGAATAACGTCCTATTTTTCCAAGGAGTCGAAAAAACATTTGAGACACACTGCTCTATCTAAATTGCAATGACTAACAGCACCTAAATATTTTTGTACGCAAAACACCTTATATACCTGGCGGTTATTATTAAAATAAGCATATTATATGAATGTGCGACACGTCCCTCGTATTAATGAGACCGCCAAATTCTGATCACGCGGCGATGGATCGACGCTTCGTCGTTCGCTAATCGCTTGCTTTTTACGCCGCCCTGAATTAGACTCGTTGTACAATGAGAGGAATATTAAAGATGTGACATCACTGATATAGATAATTTTTACTGTTGGTAGAACCCTCGTATGTGAGCCTGCCCGCCTGGATATTTGTAATTAAAAATGGCCTTTAAGAAAAGAAAAAGAAATAAAAGAAAAGCAAAAAGAAGAAGACAGTTCGTGTTGCTGAGGGAGTTTCTTCCTTGGTTTCTTCTTCACAGCTACAACACGTTCCGAAGCGGTGGCAGCAGAAATTAACGATTCAAAAGATCTTGTAAAAGACTACTTGAATAAAGAATATTTTGATTTTGATTTTTGGGTAGCTACCACTGTAATGTCTATTTCTCCCGCCAAACAGCAGTGTAAATGCACTGTTGTAATCCGGTTTGAAGGACATTACAAGAGTAACTACTAGACATAATGAGACTTAACTTATGTCTCAGTATGGCGAGCGCTATGGGATGCCAAGCATTGCTTTATAATTATTTAATTTTGCTACTGTCCATGAGCGGTGGTATCGCTTACCATCTGGCGAATGGCATGCTCGTCTCGCCATTAACCGCAAAAAAAAGGTTACTGGCTTCATCCGCCTGCTTTAGATGCCTTCTGAACAGTGATTTTTCTAGATGTAACATTTGCGTCTAAGATATAGTCACCACCACAAAATGGCCTATTACTTCGACAGCCTCCGTGGCGCATTTGGTTAGACGCCGGCTGTTAAACGAGAGGCCGCGGGTTCGATCCTCGCACCAAAAGAAATGTTTGTAAGGCCAACAAATATTGGTCTCGGGTCTGGGTGTTTGTGAGATCGAAAAGTCTCTCGTAGTTCGAATACCCGCGACACAAGACTTAATTGATCTTAAATAGGGTCAGGACTATGTATGTGACTGTTGGATGTCTTTATTGTTTTATTTATTTACATTTTTCCTCTCCTTATTATCAAATGAAAATACTCGACTAATAGAACACAGAGCATCATGGAAAAAAATAAAGATGGCAGCGACAAAATGACAGATAACTTTTAAAACTCATTGTGCCACAGCCTTTACTATCAACTCCTGGCAATCAATGGCGTCATTATTCACAAAAAAGCAGCACCATCCAATATGGCGGACGGGACTACGGCTTACATCTGTACTTATTATAGGACACTACCGCCATCTATAATGACGGCGTTATTTATAGACACGTTTAAAACCTATTTTAGCTATCGAATGTTTTGACCCTTTCGAACGACCTTAGAATTCAGTTTGAGCGAAGATAAAACATTCGATAACTAAAATAGCTTTTAAATCTATCTATGAATAACCATGAGAGGGGATTAACTTTCCCTATAGGAAATGACGCATATATTTTTTTGTTGTGGTGCGTTATTTTTTATTCACATGTCCTTATAACAAATATAAATTGTTTAATTTTATTTTACGTATCATATGGTATTGTAACAACCCAAGTGTACTGTTTTGTAACTGTAATACGCCATAATTGTGCAATAGATGAAGTAGGACTATATTTACACAGTGACTTATGTTTTTTTTTTAATTTTGAATACATTTAAAAGTATCACAATGAAACTCAAGATTAACCATCCTGAACGTATGACCCCACGTAAGTGCAGACCTCGAACACAAAAAAAAATTAAAAATTGACGGGCCTAACAAGAAACTCACGATTCTTACGCGCTACTACAAATGAAGCGATGATGATTCAATTGTTTTTAAACTAATATTACCTATACAAACTTTTCCTCTAAGTTTTTACATCAGTAGGGTAAATGCTACTATAATTGGCTTCTATTTAATCATTGCTCATTAGGGTATTTTCTTAAATTAATAAATATACGTTACTTAATTTGCATAACTATATCTCAGTTTAACTACAAAAAAACATCGTAAGGAAACGAGAAGAAATAATCTCCCAATAATTTCAAAAGGCGTATCATGTCTACCGTCACTAGGCTAGCATGAGAGAAAAGATTTGTTTGTTTGTATACGTCCCATAGAAGTCACCGTACACAATGATGGAAAATGTAAGCGTGCCTCGCTTCAGATTCAGCCTATTTAAAATGATATAACCCACATCGAGCTTTGAACACATGAGACTTTTCGATCTCACAAACACCCAGACCCGAAACAAATACCTGTGTTTCACACAATATTTATTCCGTTGCGGGGATCGAACCCGCAGCCTCTCGTTTCACAGGCGGCGTTTTTACCAACTTTGGAGGTTGTCAAAACAGGGTAATCAAATGCCTTGAAAACTAAAATGAGGATTTTGACAAAAAAATAGTTGGGATGATGAGAATCATGTCAATATCGCCCAGTATAGTACAAAAAGAGGTGTCAACAACTATACCCTACACCCTATCATGTAAATCACATCGGATACAGTTACATCATCAATTGTTCCGCGTGTTTTTCAACAGATGCGCCGAATATCGTGATATTAGATAAAAAATATTGATAATAGAGCAAAAAACAGATTTGGGTAGAGCGAAGGCAAAAACCGAAGGCAATGCCGATGTGAAATTGCTGTGTAATCTTTATGATTGAAGAACACGTTGAAGGTTTTATTTTTATTTATTTGAGTGTGCATCTAATGGAATATCCCGTCGAGAAACTTCTAGATGAAAATAGAGGTTTAAAAAAGCAGAAGGAGAGTAGAAAAAACTCAAGGTTAATTCTACTTTTATATAATTTTTTAATACATTTATGTATCTTAAAACCAACATGCCTTAATCTCTTTTTTTCAATGTATATAGCCAGTAGATATTACCATAACACTTATAAGCAAAATATACTTCAGTGCCACTCCTTCCCCTATTTTCCGCTCAAAACAAAAAGTACTTTGTCATAACACGAAGCTAATAA
Organism: Deilephila porcellus; assembly: GCA_905220455.2. Taxonomy (NCBI): domain Eukaryota; kingdom Metazoa; phylum Arthropoda; class Insecta; order Lepidoptera; family Sphingidae; genus Deilephila; species Deilephila porcellus. The sequence goes on from LR999995.1 coordinate 1,714,324, forward strand.
TTTATTACTCATCAAAGTTATTAACAAGGGTAAATTCCATTCCACATTTAGAATGCAAATTATAAAAAACATAATGTACAAGGCAGACAATTTAAATTGCAAATACAAAGAGCAAATCCAATTATGTATGCAGTGAGACACACTCGAGAATTTCGTCCCAAATGTTTGCTTTGTTACAAAACAATTAAATATTTTACCATTAGATCGGATCAATGAATCACTTAGAATGCTGTCCGACAAGACCAAAGCTTGCTTGTCAACGGCAGATTAAAATCTCGCCAGAAATGCCGCTTTGACTTTCAACGCATTCTAATTTATTACTACAATCAAAACCTAATGTAATCCCTTCCAAACTTGTTTCAACAATCATTTGATAATGCGCCGCGGAGTTTATTAAACTGTACAACGGCCGGTTGTGTCGCAATGTCAAGAGAACGCTCTTGTAGTAAGCTATATAACAGCACTCTGCTATACCCCGCGTCGGAGACAGCGCGGAGAGCGCTCGTCTCCTGCACTACATAACAGCATTCAGCTATACGCCGCGTCGGTGACAGCGCGGAGAGCGCTCGTCTACTGCACTACATAACAGCATTCAGCTATACGCCGCGTCGGAGACAGTGCGGAGAGCGCTCGTCTCCTGCACTACATAACAGCATTCAGCTATACGCCGCGTCGGTGACAGCGCGGAGAGCGCTCGTCTCCTGCACTACATAACAGCATTCAGCTATACGCCGCGTCGGTGACAGCGCGGAGAGCGCTCGTCTCCTGCACTACATAACAGCATTCAGCTATACGCCGCGTCGGTGACAGCGCAGAGAGCGCTCGTCTACTGCACTACATAACAGCATTCAGCTATATGCCGCGTCGGTGACAAAGCGGGGAGCGCTCGTCTACTGCATTACATAACAGCATTCAGCTATACGCTGCGTCGGTGACGGCGCGGAGAGCCCTCATCCAATCCGCTACGCATAACAGCTATCGACTTTACATATAAATAACAGCGCGGGAAGTATAGGTCCGCAACTCGATACATAACAATACTCGAGTATAATTTTCGCTGTAGGCACAACACTCGCAGCATATTAATTGAATCCTTTTACCAAGTCAACCTTCTAGGCACGAGATTTATAGTTTTCTAGTATATTCCTCGGTGCAATTGTCTCGACTTCGTTTAGTCTGCGGAATTATTTGGCGTCTGGCCAAATGTCTTCGACACTAAGTTGTTTTTCTTTAAGAGTTAATAAGGGGGAAAGAAACAAATCGAATAATTTACATAGCCAATTCTGTTTCGGTTGTTCGTGTTGGCGTTTTATTTTCTGGAATATTCTATTGTTGATTTGTTTTCGTTTTGGCTTGTTATTACATGATATGGGAATATTATGCAAATAAAAATAAATAAGGTTTCTTCACGGGAAAAATAAAGTGATATTTAGATGGATCTCTGGACAGACTAGCCTCTTCAGTGAAGAGATCCACAGTGGCGCAGTCACCAAGGACTGATATGTAACTAGAGGTCATAGGTTCGATCTTACGACTAAGGCAGAAGTATAGTGGGTGTCTACTTATTGGTGCATAACTGTTGAATTTATTGTTTGTTCCAATATTAACGATACGCCATTTCACTCGGAATATCTTAGATACCTGGTAGTAGGTCTCTCATATGTGCGAGGCCGCCTGGGTAGGTACCACCACAATATCTATTTCTCCCGCCAAAAAGCAGTGTAAATGCACTGTAGTGTTCCGGTTTGTAGGACATTGTGGCCAGAGTAACTACTAGACATAATAAGACTTAACATCTTGTGTCTCAGGATGGCGAGTGCAGTGGAATGCCAAGTATTGCTTTTAAATTCATGGTGTTGCTTAGTTTTCTACTACCCCTGAGCAGTTGTATCGCTTACCATCAGGTGAAACATGCTCGTCTCGCCATTCAGCACAATAAAATAAAAAATAAAAATGTTACGAATATTTTAAATTTGCCCAACTAATATCAAATCCCACTGGCGCATAGGAAGCGAGTTGACCATAAATCGAAGCCGACATGTCAAGGTTGAGCGCGTGTCACTGTCGACATCATTGGAAAACTGACGGTTGACATTTGTGCCTCAATTCATGAGATATAGACCAACTACAATCATAGCCTTCGTGGCGCGGTTGGTTAGACGCTGGCTATGATAAAAGATGCCACTAAAATCCCGCACCTAGACAAATCTTTGTGCAATCCACAACTATTTGTTTCGGGTCTGGGTGTTTGTGAGACCGAAAAGTCTCTCGTAGTTTCTGATACCCACTACACAATACTCGATTTTTTATAAAAAAAATATCCTGCAACATATACTGCATTGTATATTCTTCACCGCTCATCGAAGCAATTTATCACAAATCGACATGTCGCTACAGTTCCGAAGTTTAATAATTCACAACGTCACAGATCAGGAATTTCAAATCGCCAACGGTATATGCATTGCAGTTCGAGCTTTAAGTAACGGTACTCCAAGTCGAATGTGCTGTACTTTATCAGCCCATGTACGTCCCACTGCAGAGCCCGAGCCTCAATCAAGAGTAGGATCGAGGGGTTAGGCCATATAGTCCACCACGCTGGCCTAGTACGGCTTGGTGGACTTAATATACTAGAAATTCTTGCAAATTGCTATAGCATACAGGTTTTATTCAAGATGTTTCCTTCACCGTGATTGTGCGTGATTGACTACCAAGAATTCGAATGTTAATTAAAACGATGGACAATTGATTCAGGAGTATTTAAAAGATGGTTTTATGATACTCTTCAGCTAGAGGATATGTGTATCCGGCCAGGTATATATATGATAGTAAGTAAATATAGTGATAGTTTGATAAGTTGCATGATTGATGATGACGAGATATCGCGGATTTTATACTCGTGCCGATGCAAGGTATTGTATGGGCCATAAATATGTTCTGGGTGTTGGGAGACTAAAACATCTCGTACAGTTTATAACACCCATGACAAGACTCGGTATCTCAGTGAAGGGTCAGGGTCCCGACCCGCTCCGCTTATAAACTTGCACAGCCCCCGAACTAATCACGTTGCGCAATCTGTGACTAAGCCGAATTCCTAGCGTATTGGAATAAGCACTATTATTTAGATTTAGATAACGATCTACCATTACAACTCTGTTGAGGGCACTTGACCGCTCATTGTAACGGCTTGATTGAAAATCGCTCCGTTTTTATTGGGGTCCAAGTTATGAGAGCTAGCGAGAGCGTGTAAAGGCAAACTACTGGGTTATTTCGCAGATCATTTGCTTGCCTGTGACAAATTAAATAACCGGAATTCTATTTATTATACCTGCCTAAATAATATAGTAAAGAATAGCTTTAATATATGAAAGTTTAATCTATTGGGAAATAAAATTATAAATCAATCTTGTGTCGTATCACAAACTTCGATTTCATTTTCCGTCACACAACACCCAGACCCAAGCAATTATGTATCAAATATTAATTCAAGACATCGAACCCATAATCCCTCGTTTCACAGCCGGCGTCTGACCCACTGCGCCACAATTAAATAGTAATAAAGAAAGTAGTCGCCACAATAATAATCGAAAGTGTTTTGCACGGCTAGTAGCCGCTTTCCTTAGAGAAACGCGGGTTTTATTATTTAGTAACATAACATTTAACCGACTTCGAAAAAGAAGGTTCTTAATTCGGCCTGTATGTACTTAAAGATTTGACGAGCGACAGATCTTGTTTTTAGAAATAATACGCAGATATTGTTCTTACTTATTCACAAAGTTTTGGACAAAAATTTAAACATTGTATCAATTAGATTATCGCTGTGACTTTTTTGATCGAACTGTAAAAACGTAGAAATTCACAAAATAAACGAAATAAAAACACTATACAGTTATTAAAACAATTAATTAATAATTTAAAGAGCAATAGCATAATGGGAAGGGAAATTGAAGCTAAAATAATTGTTTTTAAATAATCTAGTTTTAATTCCTACGACATTGATCTAACTTTTCAATGTTCAATGCCAAATGACACTAAAATTCCATTATTATCTTCGATTACATTGAGGAAAATCAAACTTTCCAATATTTTAGTCCAATTGAGGAAAATGACCTCAATATTAAACTGATAGTGACTTTACTAAGAAGTGTATCCAAAATCTCGATCCAAATATTTGAATGGTGCCTGGTCTGCTTCATTCCAATCGTAGTTACGTGTTTTTCTTTGAATTCTATTCAGATATTCGCGACGATTCACGATCCTTTCGATATATGCAAGATTTCTTTATTGTTCACACACTTCAACTTTATCGATCAGATTATTTTTAAAAAACTTTACTTCTTAAATAAAGAATTCAAGTAGAAGACTGTCCCGCCCTCACACCCGCCACTGCAACTCCTGTAAGCCAGGATCAACAGTGGAACGCATTTTAATGACACTGAGCATTGAAGCTCAGCGAGTCTCCGGGAATGTCTAACTTGTCTTTATCCCGCAACGAAATCAATCAAAAAGTTAAATTAATAGGAGGAGTTGGAAATAAGTCGTTGCCTATCGTATTTCCCTTATAATATCCTAATCGATTAAGTAATTAAATAATTAGCAGAACTTTAGTTTCTGCTCCAATCTACCCTAACAATATATTGTCCCTACGCAACAAGAAAAAAGTTCAGCAAAGATCCTACATCCGTCTCGCAATTATATCGAGTCTGGCGCAAGATTTACGTCACACATTTAAGAGCGTAGACACATAATAAGGGCAAAGACACATGACCTATATGACACATAAAAATAAAACTAATTTTTGCGCACGTGAAATTGGTCACACATAAATTGATGCTGCTTTACCGAGAAATCTGACTCACGACATTGTCGGAATGCATAAGATTATTTTTTCCGACAATACTTTTACTTTTTACGATCATTATTTAGTTGGCTCTTTTTATTGTCCGTCCCGAGCGTACAAAGCCTTGCCTTGTACTCGTAATGTTTGTTTGATGATGATAAAATGGGATAGTTAATCATACAGGACCTTTCTTAACCTATAATTAACTAACGAGGGAGCGAGTGAATACGAGTGACGCATGGAGGGCGACGACCTATAGTGGGCGGAGATACAATGTATGACGAGCTGAACGTGGATGACAGCTCTGAAGCGAGTGTTGTGGGAGCACGTACAGGGAGCGTAGTGTGTGACGCGCGGGCCGGTGGAGCGACGAGCTGAAGGTAGTGGATGAGAGCTCAGGAGCGAGTGTTGTGAGAGCACGTACAGGGAGCGTAGTGTGTGACGCGCGGGCCGGTGGAGCGACGAGCTGAAGGTAGTGGATGAGAGCTCAGGAGCGAGTGTTGTGAGAGCACGTACAGGGAGCGTAGTGTGTGACGCGCGGGCCGGTGGAGCGACGAGCTGAAGGTAGTGGATGAGAGCTCAGGAGCGAGTGTTGTGAGAGCACGTACAGGGAGCGTAGTGTGTGACGCGCGGGCCGGTGGAGCGACGAGCTGAAGGTAGTGGATGAGAGCTCAGGAGCGAGTGTTGTGAGAGCACGTACAGGGAGCGTAGTGTGTGACGCGCGGGCCAGTGGAGCGACGAGCTGAAGGTAGTGGATGAGAGCTCAGGAGCGAGTGTTGTGAGAGCACGTACAGGGAGCGTAGTGTGTGACGCGCGGGCCAGTGGAGCGACGAGCTGAAGGTAGTGGATGAGAGCTCAGGAGCGAGTGTTGTGAGAGCACGTACAGGGAGCGTAGTGTGTGACGCGCGGGCCGGTGGAGCGACGAGCTGAAGGTAGTGGATGAGAGCTCAGGAGCGAGTGTTGTGAGAGCACGTACAGGGAGCGTAGTGTGTGACGCGCGGGCCGGTGGAGCGACGAGCTGAAAGTAGTGGATGAGAGCTCAGGAGCGAGTGTTGTGAGAGCACGTACAGGGAGCGTAGTGTGTGACGCGCGGGCCGGTGGAGTGATGAGCTGAAGGTAGTGGATGAGAGCTCAGGAGCGAGTGTTGTGAGAGCACGTACAGGGAGCGTAGTGTGTGACGCGCGGGCCGGTGTAGCAACGATCTGGAGGCAGTGGATGAGAGCTCAGGAGCGAGTGTTGTGGGAGCAGGTTCAAGGAGTTTGACACACGTATCGTAAGCTCAAGAGCGTCTTTTGTAAGACCAAAGGCCTCTAACAAGGCTGCAAAATCCATAACAATATTTACGTAAACATGCGGTGACCATTAAATAGTCATTAGGTGTGGTGCGTTTTAATTTGTGTTGTTCCGAGGAGCGAATTTTTCACTTAGCCTCAACATTAGTGAGCTTCGTCTCGGCTACATTCCGAGGTGCATACGCGATGCTTGTAACACTCGAAACATTTATACGATGGAGAATAATGCTTTTACAGCGTGTTTTTTTTTTCAATCTTTTTGAGTTATTCTGCCAAAGATGAATACAGTTGTTATTGTTTGATAATAAAGTGTAGAACAAATGCTAGTTGTTACGCTGAGGGGTAGAATTGGAGACTGCCTCGGTGGCGCAGTTGTACTACAGTATGATTGCAAAGCTGAGGTCTCGGGTTTGAATCCCGGGTCGGGCACAGCGAAATCGGTGTCAGGAATTTGTACCCTATATGACGATAGGCTCGCCCCGCATCACATCATTTGACGAAATACACAAGGTGAAACGTGGGTGTCCTGGTTGCACCTCTGCCTACCACTTCTGGGAAAGGCGTGAGTTTTTGTATGTATGTAGAATTGGCGATTCATATTGAGGTCATTGTTGTCGTTACACTTGGCCGTGAGAAGTCCACTCCTAAAGGCCTCCCTCAAGAATTCCCAAAGCCACCTATAGGAAGACACCTGCATCTAGTGATTTACTGCTACTGTGATTAAATATTAATTATAGGATCGCCTAATATTTATTTTGTGCGATCGAAATGTCTCGTAGTTTTTATATTGTAATTTACGAAAAATTTGATTTTGAAGTTGTTTACAATTTTTTTATAATGTCCACGTTAAATTAATATTGAAAACAGTGTTAACACCACTTCAAGTCACATTGACTTTTTAGTAGATTAAAATATGTAAGGCCATACGTTCCATAATCCTCACTTTATTGTATAAAATTCGCATTTACATCAGCCTGTACAGTGATACGTCTATTACCATGCAACTTAATGGCACATGCCTCGTAGCATTACCATCCGTTCCGCTAACTTGCAATAATTTAATGCATACTTGTATATGAACACGAGTTCCTGTTGTATCTGGTGACCATGAATACACCAATGTCACATGACTCGTGAAGTGACGAGCTGAAGGTGGTGGATAAGAGTCCAGGAGCGAGTGTTGTGAGAGCACGTACAGGGAGCGTAGTGTGTGACGCGCGGGCCGGTGGAGCGACGAGCTGAAGGTAGTGGGTGAGAGTTCAGGAGCGAGTGTTGTGAGAGCACGTACAGAAAGAGTAGTGTGTGACGCGCGGGCCGGTAAAATAAAACTTGAAGGAAGCAGATAAGAACTCGGCACTGACAGACAGGAAAAATAATGCGCAATTCTTTCGCGAAGCTGTTTTGCTGCAGTACGATGAACCCTACACAGTAAAACATAATACCCCTACAACCAGTCCACATTTCTCCACCAATCATTTACGATTCAGTATTGCGCACACGTCGCTAGGTGGCGTTGTCTACGGGCATGACCATGCATATTAACACGACAAGTATTGTTATAAATAGCCTCGAAGAATATTAATTAGGAGATAGCATTTCTCGATACCATGAAACTCAAGTTCTCATGATGTCATAGGAAATTAACTGGCAAGGTGATTGACTCGCGGCCCTTTGACGGTTTTTTATTCGCTTAAAGGTTCCGTTTTTGTAGTTCCTTAGTATCTTTGATGAAGGATGTCATAAAATTCGATAGGACGCGAATGTGAAATTCTATTGATGAACCTTTCCGCTGAATGTGTATTGGTTGGTAATATTGGCACTATTGACAATGATGACTAAATATGGAAACAATTTGATGTCAATGGTGAATATTTAAATCTGTACTTGAAATTAAATGAAATTCGTTTATGAAATGAAATGAAATTCGTTTATTGGTCACGTAGGCAATTAAATAGCTCTTATGACAAGTCAATACACATAGAACTTATTTTCTATTTACAAGATATTTGTTATAATATTTATATTAATTTTAATATGATATATTTATACCAATTCCACATGCTTACATTCCGGTATTACTAATTTATTATTATATACATACATACATAAACTCACGCCGTTTTCCCAGAAGGGGTAGGCATAGGTGCAACCAGGACACCCACGTGTCGCCTTGTATTTTCCGTCCCATGATGTGATAGGGAGCGAGCCTATCGCCATATCGGGCACAAATTCCTGACTTCCTTAATTATTATTTTTTAAAATAATTATAAACATTTTAATCTCCTAACCGAAAAGTAGGCTGTAACTATTAATCATTATTATAATCTCACATGTTTTCTCGATTACAAAGATATTTAAATTTGGAAAGTCTTTACAAATCATCTTTGAAAAAACCCATAAGCCACGCGATCAGCGTAGCTATTTATGCTTCATGAAAGACGCGTTACAAACCTATATCGGAAACCAAACACATAAAATAGAACTTAAAATCTTACAATCTTTTGTTTTATAAATTCTCCGACGAAAGAATGTGAGTCATAAAGGATGTTCATTAGACACCTATTCTCATAAACACGTAATAACAGCCATACACAAAACAAGGGACCCTTTGATGAATCCAACACCTAATGAATTCAACAAACAATGAAGGAACTTTCTCTTACGGGCGTGGTTTGTGTGGGCTTAACGATGATCTACAGATGTTCTTAGTGTGTTAGCCTACTAACGAAAAGGCATAGATATCATCTACAATGGTCAGAAGCCAGGTGGTAGTATTAGTGACTACAGACACAATGTAACCAAAGATTACTCAAAAAATGGGACATTTTTTTTGGATTTTTTTATTTATAGTCGTATGTATTTGATTGGTAAATAGATAGTTTTCCTAAAATAATAATGTACACCTTTTTATTTTTAAAGACACGTGACAGCGTTAAAAACAGACAGAGTTACTTTCCCATTTATATTACTAGTAGAGTTGTGGGATCATAAATACGTGACTGATGGCAATTTTTTTTTAAAATTGCAGTCTATATTTGCCGAGCCAAAATAGGCTGTACAATGACTCAATACATCTATACAAAATGAAGTAAACGATGTATTTAAAGTCCGCGGTATAAACCCGTCGCGATCACGCGTGACGCCAGCTGGATTTATAGAGGCGTTTGACGCTGCGTTTCCTTAATTCGCTTACTGGCAATAGGGTTGTCTCAGCAAAGTTTTTGGAAATGTTCAATTGGTTGTATTGTATTTTATGAGCCCATATACGTCCCACTGCAGGGTACAGACCTACTTTACAATCGAGGGTAGGTCTGAGAGTGGTTAGGCCATATAGTCCACCACGCTGGCCTAGTGCAGGTTAGCGGGCTTTACATACCATAGAAATTCTTACAAATCGCTGTTTTGCAGGTTTCCTCACGATACTTTCCTTCACCGTTATAGTGCGTGGTGATTGCCTATCAATACACACATGACTCCGAAAGATCAGAGGTGTGCCCTGGGATTGGAATCCGCCACCACCGTGAACATGTAGGCAGCCGCGTCTGGTCTGTTACAAACAGGCCAACGCACTTTTTTCGCGCAATATTTAGGAGCTTCTGTACGTCAAAAGTAGGTTGTGATGGTTTAATATGGAGTTAAGGGAGAATTATAATAATGTAATCATTGTATTACAAAACGGCTCTTACATTCATCCATACGTATTAATTATTTTAACTTTCATTTACTACTTTTTGTTACAAGATGCAAACCGTACTTTCACGCGAAAATAAAAGCAATTCATTATGTTTTGCATGTTTCATAAACAATGAGTAAACAGTTATTTTTCTACCTGCCCCATGTACTACACTTTGTATTGCCGTTGTATCACGATTTTTGTAGCTAAATATTTATTCTATTGTATTAATTTTACACCTGATATCACGAAAACTTTGTTTTTTTTTCGAATTAAAATCACTCAAAATGTATTCAAAACCTCGCTATTCATACCATACCTAAAATAAAAAAACATAGCTAAACTTTCTACCGCGTGGCAGCCCTTGCCGCGTCTAGTTTCAGTACATTAATATGTGCGGCGGACGTCGCGCGCAGGACGTCCGCGCTCCGGACAACCCTAAAAGGAAACGCACACGCCTACCCACATATTAATGATTTTCGACAAAACACACGGGAGTTAGAATTGGTGTTTGCAAGTTTATCGACAGTCGCGGGTTCGAGTCCCAGAGCATACAGTCATGGCAATTTAAAGGTGAAGGAAAAATCTTGAACATGGACTATATCATGCTCAGTTTCTTTTTGTTTAACAAAACCTGTAGCAATTAGCTATAGCAGAAATATATAGCACGATAAGGCTTCAAAAATAATAAGGTGGTGTTCATTTGAAATAGCAATAATTCTCATTACTAATGGATGCCTCACTCATGGAGATTTTTCAAGAATTTTTGTGGTTTCTGAAATCCGCGCATCCGAACTAGACCTGTGTCGTGGACCCTGAGGTCTTTCAATCGGACTCTAGAATGTAGAAGAGCCCGTTCTGAACTGTAGGCAAAAGCAGGGTGATATAGGAAGCTCAATGTCTTCATTCAAATATTCAACGATATTGCCATGGCCCTGCTGGCGTTAAATTAGTTTCAAAGCAAGAATTACGTTATTAAAATAGCGTAGTTATATTTTCGTTCAAACATACGGTAAAATTGGCATAGAAGCCAACAATTTTATACTTATATGCAGAATGTACACCTGTTGCACATTTTAAACTAGATCCAACCTCCATACTTAACAAAATACCACTTTTTTCCTACATGATAATTTCTTTGCAAAATATCTCATTTTAAAACCGACGTTCCGTCTCGTTGACTTTAATACGGTATTCGATTTTCATCCTTATTCGCTTGAAATTTCAGCCCATAATCTTTTAATCGAAACTATAAAATATTCACGCCGTATTGTTGTTGTATTATGAATTCTATTTTGAAGACTATAAAGACGAAAATTGAATTGAGTTTTAAATTTTTGCGTAGGGTGCCTACCGAAGCGTGTCGTCGCCCATTCATTACGAATGAAACATATGAGTGATCAAAATAATATTGTAGGTCAACAAACTTTGCAAATTACACTGAATTATATAAATTGAATGATACTGTTGTCCTTGAATCGGTTTCTCACGGCTTTATATGTAGTGTGTATAATATGCCAGTGTTGTTATGTAGTGCAGTAGACGAGCGCTCTCCGCGCTGTCACCGACGCGGGCGGCGTATAGCCGAGTGCTGTTATGTAGTGCAGCAGACGAGCGCTCTCCGCGCTGTCACCGACGCGGCGTATAGCCGAGTGCAGTCGATGAGCACTATTGGTGTTGTCATAGATAAATAGCTGAGTGTTATTTAGTATTGTCCTCATATAATATAGAATATTAATTAATTTTAAGCGTTGACAATCAATATTTATTCACGTCCTATTATTTCTTAAATAAATATTTACTGATATCGTGTTCCTTGAATAAACAATATTTACTAATGTGGTATTTTCTTTGCAGGTATATTTACCATAGCAGTTTGGAGGTATGTAAATGTATTATTTAATTTAAATTTGGATTAAAACAATCTGGCTTACCTCGAAAATTAATTTCGCAAATTTTAAGAAAACCACATAGTAGAACGCAATAGAAATACCCATCCTTTGTTTATCCCGACTATTCAAGCCGGCTTTTCAATAAATATTTTAGTAACGAGCTCTAACAAGACAGGAAAAAAATAGATTTTTATATAGAGCAATTTGATGCTACGCCTATAGATCGCAAAGTAGGTTTTGGTTTTTTTTTTCACATTAAAATTATAGATTGTGTAAATTATTCAAAAAAAAAATTAAACTACTATAGAATTGTAAGTCAATTTTTGCTACGCATGTTTCCTTAAAAAATTTTCCTTTCATTTGAAGTACTTGGTAATTAAGTAACTATTGTTATACACAAATATCTTGCAATATCAGAGATGACAGATTGCTGAGATTTGAACCTACGAACACGATCCTACGGACCTACGATCTCAGCTGTTCGCTTGCAATCCATTCAGCAGACCATAAATTTTCTGGAGAGCAAAAAATAAATAACCAAAATTCCCCATTCAAAACCACCGTACCCCCGCCAAACTCGAACACGTTTACTGTTAGTCCGGTGACCATTCTCGTACCATCACACGATAGCATCGCTAACAGGACCCGCTATCAAAATAGGTAGGACTGGTATTACCCGCCCAGATAGAATCTTGCCACTGACGCGCCGTCACTGCCGTTAGTAATAGTCGATTATTCAATACATCTGTGTACAATTTTTACATACATTTAACGCCCTTTATTATTTATACAGGGTATATCAAGACTGCGACCGAAAACGAAGCCAAGTGGTATTATTAGTGACTTTAGACAGTAAACAACTAAAAATTTTGCAAAAAATTTTTTTCACTGATCGTCTTATATCTGTATTTCTAAAATAATGATGACTTTTTAATTTCTAAGACGCAATGGTACGCACGGGTTGAAATTACTATTTTCGCAAAAACTAGGTATTTACCACCCAAACACGATTATATTTAAAAAATTGCAACAAAAAACTGTCGTATTTTAGGCGAAATTTTTAATTGCACTGTGCCTGCCTCACTAAAACTACCACCTGGCTTCGTTTTCGGTCGCAGTCTTGATATACCCTGTATCAATAAATAAATACACCCAACAGTCACATCAGTCCTAACCCCACACTTTGATCGAGTCTTGTGTCGTTCGTTTCAGATCCTTACTAAAACTCCAATAATGTAACCCTAGATGTAAAAAACATAAAATATTCTTTACGTCGCGTGCGCTGCGAAAACTATAATATGTTGTTGATGTGGACTGTAGCCTTAGCACAAAAAACTATCGAATTCGTAACGTAAACGTATCGAGGACTCGATACGATAACCAGAGTACGACGGTAGTCCGTAGCACGAAGCACATTCCGTCGTTTATATAATTCAATTTTTGTTTACGTTACTTCTCGATTACGATACGAAAGTAAGATAAAATAATTCGTGCTCGCAACGTTAGTTCCTTTTACGCACGATAGAGGCGCTGAAGAAATCTCATACAAAATTTCTCGATTACGATACGAATACTTTTTTGATAGCCATTCGTGCTAGGGCCACTGGACTCACAAACTGTCTGTAATCGGGCGAAGCCGGGCCGAGCTGCTAGTGAGCAATAAAGCGTTTAATATAATACAAGATAATAGATGACAAAAACGCCTGGGAATAAATGTGTAAATGTCATCAGCATTGCAGTAATTGATCGATTAAAATGTTTATAACAATTTTATTATTTATGTAATATTATTATATACATACATACATATACATAAACTGAAACCTTTTACCCAGAAGAGGTAGGCAGAGGAGCATCACAAGGCGAAACATGGGCGTTCTGGTAGCATCTCTGCCGACCTCTTCTGAGAAAAAGACGAAATGCGTGATATGTATTTATATTTAACCCTAAAACCTACAATAATTTATATACACATCCTTGGTATCACCATACCCATCCCGCTCAAAGATCACAGGTCGCGCAGAATTTTACAAAATACATCTCAGAATCCGCAGTACCTACGTGGAATAGTTGAGGTCGCAGCGATGACCTGTGGCATTTCTATCGATAGTCTGTAGCTTAGTACTAAACATTGCGTTTATTCTTTATGGTTAGACAAAGATAGGATTTAAGGTCGTAAGTTGGAATATATTCAAATGGTTGGATGTGTTAAATTACATACTCGATTTCTCATAATCTAAAACGCGATTTTTCATAGTATTTTTTTCTGACTGCCTCGGTGGCGATGTTGTACTACAGTACGATTACAAAGCTGAGGTCTCGGGTTCGAATCCAGGATCGGGCAAAGTGATTTTGGATTTTTCTATCCATTATCAGCCCGGAGTCAGGAATTTGTGCCCGATATGGTGATAGGCTCGCCCCCTATCACATCATGGGACGGAACATACAAGGCGAAATGTGGGTGTTCTGGTGGCGCCTCTGCCTACCCCTTCTGGGATAAAGGCGTGAGTTTATGTATGTATGTATGTATTTTTTTTTGTTCAAGTAAAATACTATGATAAATAAATACACCTATCAATCACAAACATAGTCCTGTATAATCACTAAGATAAAAGTCTAAGTCGTATTTCAGACTCTACGAGAGATTATATGGTCTCACAGACCCGATACAAAAACTTTGAACATTTTAACATTGTTTTTAACTATAGGTTTCTTAGAATATAATTTGGCCTTATTCATAGACAGATTTAAAACCTATTTTAGCTATCGAATGTTTTGTCTTCTTCGCTCAAACTGAATTCTAAAGTCGTTGGAAAGGGACAAAACATTCGATAACTGAAATAGGTTTTAAAACTGTCTATGAAAAAATCCGTAAGTGTTTTAAATATAGTAGTCTGTAGTAAACTTACATTTTTAACATAAATAAATGAGTTTATGTAATAAAACTATTTTTTACGGATTTTATCGAGATTTGGTTTAATTTTTAAAGTTTTTAACTTCCCGACGTTTCGATTACTTTACAGCTTTCGTGGTCACGGGGTTGACTCCGACGTCCGCCCCGTCGCGTCGCGCCAAATCGCGATAAAATCCGTAACAAATAGTTTTATTTCAATGTGTAACATTCGCGTAAATCTAAGAAACCATTGAGTTTGTGTAAGTTTGTAAATGTGTCTGTGTGTGTGTATAACTATAATATCAAGCGCAAGTGCAGCGTATTCATGTCAAAGCGCCAAGGCTGTCGAGTGACGATGGAATCCGCGTAGGCGAACCCCGTCAGTGACATGTCGCGAGCTTACTTAGCGTAGTGACGTTATGTGTAAAAATATCGATAATTATTAAATAAATAAAAGAAATTGTTTCACCGGGTCTTCTCAGGCAGGGCTGTGTTAGATCCGGTGGTAGCATTAAATCGTCGTTTTAGTAATATTCATGGTCCACTCAGGAAATGATTAAAAGCAAATAATATATTTCCTTGCATAACATTTTTTTTATATAAATTATTCTCATAAAATAGTTATAAGTATAAAACAAACAAAAAGATTATCGTAAACCAAAAATTTAATATAAATATATACATATATATATATATATATATATATATATCTATTGTCTTGTAAATAGAGATTAAGTACTATGTATTGACTTGTCATAAGAGCTATTTAATTGCCTACATGACCAATAAACGAATGAGTGGAAGTGCAATTTCTCACTGAAGACCAAGATAAAGCGACGGTTTTGCTGAATTCGGTAAGTGAGATTGCTAGAGGTTTGTTACTCCGTTCCTTATCCTTTATTTTAGCCCAAAGAGTTTCTTAAATGGAAATCCGTCTGGGCGAGTAAATAATCGTTTTAGCAAAGATATGGACGCCTTAGATGAATTTCTGCGTCTAACTATGATTGATTGCTTTCAAGTAAGATTAGTCTATGAAAAAGCGTTAGAATTTTGATTATGTTTAAGGAATTTGTAGAATATACGAAAAGTATAAATTTAAATAAATTATTTATACTTGAATTTTCTCGAAACCTTGGGAGTTAAAAGTTAAGTAATTTCATCTTAAACTTTCCTGAAACCTTGTTTTTCATGGAAAGTGACCATTTACCGTCAGAATACCCATTCATCAATATAAGACATGCCTTTACTTAATAGTAATTTCTACCCGAGCATCGAACCTCACCCAACGAAGCTATCTCTATCACAAATTTCGCCATAAACATACCCACGGCGTCATTTATTCGCAATAAAAACGAATAATTTACAACTTAAAGATCCAACGATTTGACATAATAAATTAAAATGGTAGTATAATTTTATTTTGCTACGGAAAAGTCGTAAAGCTGTATTTACGACCATCCAACGTCGGTGTAAAGTATCGACTATCGATACATCGATATCGATACGTGTTTATCGTGCCCTCACTAGTGATTAGGCGTCTTGGGTTGGGCTTGGAAACGCATAGTTGTGTTGCATAGTGAATAAATTTAATATTAAAAAACATTGTCGATAAGAATGGAGGTTATAGGTCGTGTCCAACGTCAAAGCTCACTGCGGCGTGATTGATCCAAGTATCAATAAATAAAAAATAAATGTCTGAGCGTGTGGTAGTAATATATATTTTTTATGAATACGGAATACTATATAAGTCCGAATGACAGAGCCTTTTAAAATAAAATCTTGCTCTTTTTTATTTTTTTTTTATTGACTTCATAGGCAGACGAGCTAGTGGCCCTTCTAAAGGTAAGCGGTACCTGCTGCTCATGTACTCCACAATACCAGGTGATAACCATTCTGGCATAATTATGTAGGTACTCTATGTGAATATCAGAGACATTGTACTGTATCAGCTCATATACGTCCCACTGCAGGGCACGAGCCTCCTCTACAATCGTGAGTACGACTGAGAGGGGTTAGGCCATATGGCCAACATACAACATCGCCACCGAGGCAGTCAGAAAAACAAATATGAATTAATTGAATCAAAACAGAACAATACGTCTAAAACTCGTATCACTCAACTTTCCAGTTAAATGAGGACCTCAAAGCACCTCATAATCAATAGAATATAATAAACTCCACGATATGTAACTAGAACCGGTGGTGGCGAGCAATAGTTGTTTTTTACCAACATGGCATTAACCCGCTCTTGTTACGTCTCCCACATCATACGAAAATAAAAAGTGTCCAGCTAATGGTATTAACTTACGGGGTGGGGAAGGCGCGGAGAAAAGTGTTTGGAAATTGCTATTGACATTTATAAGGTAAAGTAATAAAGATTGGTTTTGCTAGTTGATTGGTTCTTTTCCAATGAATTGCGAGACATACCATTCGCCTGATGGTAAGCGATACATCCGCTAATGGACAGTAGCAGAACAAAACAACACCATTAATTAAAAAACAATGCTTGGCATTCCTCTGCGCATGCCATCCGGTGACATAAGATGTTAAGTCGGCCCCGCAAACATTAGTCAAATCATGAACCTTAGTAAAAATAAATTTTATGATGACTTAAATAAATTCAAATTGATTTTAATGCATAGTTACAAATATTCTTGTAATAAAATAACTTAATTAATCTTTCTTGCTCTCTCTTTCGTCAGCCAAAGGAAGTCCAGAGCTGAAAATAGGCCTCGTCAAAATATTAACGACCTCATTCATAGACAGATTTAAAACCTATTTTAGCTATCGAATATTTTGTCTCCCTCGCTCAAACTGTATTCTAAAGTTGCTCGAAAGGGACAAAACATGCGATAACTAAAATAGGTTTTAAATATGTATGAAAGAGGCCCGGGTACATAATGAATACTGATAAAAACAGTCCAAAAATATTGACTGCCTCGGTAGCGAGGTTGTATTACGGTACGTTTACAAAGCTGAGGTCTCGGGTTCGAATCCCGGATCGGGCAAAGTAATATTGGATTTTTCTATTCATTATTAGTCTGGAGTCAGAAATTAGTGCCCGATATGGCAATAAGCTCGCCCTCTATCACAACGTAGGACGGAACATACAAGGCGTATGTGTGTTTTGATAGCACCTCTGCCTACGCCTTTAGGAAAATGGCGTGAGTTTATATAAATATTTCCGATTCACTTGCGCACGCGAGCGCACCAGCTTGATTAGAATATAAGTAGCGAGGTGCAGCGAGATCGGTTTGAGTAATTGATAGAACCTTGAAATATTAAAATGCAATTACGTAAGCAATGAAATTATTGGCTCGAGGTGCGTTTTAATTAATACATTCATAGGAATATATCATGCTATTTTTATAGCATAATAATGATGTAGCCTATATGGCCTAACCCCTCTCAAACGTACTATCTATTGCAGAAGAGGTCCATGCCTTACAGTGGGACGTATATGGGCTGATAAAGATACATACACAAACTTACGCCTTTTTTCCAAAAGGAGTAGGCAGAAGTGCAACCAAGACACCCAAGTTTCGCCATGTATTTTTCCGTCCCACGTTCTGATAGGGCCTATCCCCATATCGGGCACAAATTAGTGGCTCTAGGCTGATATTTAATAAAAAACCAATTGAGAGGGGTTAGGCCATATAGTCCACCACGCTGGCCTAGTGCGGGTTGGCTCAAAACACACATAACTTCATAAATACAGAGGTGTGCCCTGGGATTAGATCCCTCGACCACCATGTATCTAATTAGCACTCTCTCATCTATCACTGCACTAGCCGTCATAGTCACATAATCGAACTAGTATTAAAAATCTTTACTTCTCGGGTTAAGTGATATCTCTCTGTCTACACCTTCACCACAAGCGTGATGGTCAATCACGCCATAGGCCTTTATTAGGCATGTTTAACGATTCTCAGTACCGAAGCGGCATCTTTATAGCATTACGGTTATAAAAGGCTATCAAATTGACAGCACATTTGTAACTGAACTTTTTAAAAGATCAATTGGAATTGATTAAATGTTCGCCTCATTGGTTTAGTGGCGGATATACGGGCTGAGAATGGTAAGATTTTGGACTCGATTCCCAGGTCAAGAAATGGACGTTTTATATTTTTCATACATACATACATACATAAACTCACGCCTTTATCCCAGAAGGGGTAGGCAGAGGCGCCACCAGGACGCCAACATTTCGCCTTGTATGTTCCGTCCCATGATGTGATAGGAATCCCCATGGTCCAATAGGTCCCATGATGATGAATAGAAAAACCCAATATCACTTTGCCCGATCCGGGATTCGTACCCGAGACCTCAGCTTTGTAATCGTACCGTAGTACAACTACGCCAACGAGGCAGTCGAGTTGTATTTTTCAAGTTTGGAAAAAATCATTTTGAAGTGCTCAGCATCAATACCCGACCTAGTCAAAGTTGCAGGATGTCGCTAGATGCAGGCCACTTCAAACAGGTCCCTATGAAATTCCTCGGGAGAGACCTATGTTCAGCGGTGGACTTCCTTCGGCTGAAGAGAACACAAACCCATAATGAACCCAAAAAGCGATTCACTTACGACATTCACCATCACTTTAAGCGCTATAGTGGTCGCTATCAGGCATGATACAACTTATTTCTTTTTTGTGTAGTTATAATGCATATTGTGTTTTATTTTAATTTCATATTTAAGTTCAGGAGTGATGTTTTATTTTCTGCTTAAAGTTTTGGAAATGATATTTTGTTAGATTTTATTGTTTAAAGTTATCTCCTGTTTTTATTTTATTTTATTTTATAGTTATATCATAAAGTATATGAGTGATACTTTGTTTATTTTTGTTTAAAGTCTAATGCAAATGTTTTGTACATGTGTAAATGAGACTCACCACCTCCACAGTCAAACCGAAGCCCGGTTTCGTGGAAATAATATTTATTTTTGTTTCTATCTTTGTATTTTAATAAATAAATAAATAATAAAAAAATACCACAATTCTAATTCTATTCTATTTCCCATAAGTGGTATATGCATCAGAACAAGAACGTAACTAGCTAAGAATTGTGTTAATTGTGATAATGTATATACCGTGGGGGATCCTTGAATCAATAAATTAATTAATTAATAAAATTCTCAATCTCTTTCTTCGCAGAAAATCCACTGCTGAATATAAGTCTCCCACAAAGATTGCCACATCGCCCTATTGGAAGAGGCTTCCATCCATTAACTTCCTGCAACCATAACTAGGTCTGTCATACCTTTCTGTATCTGTATAAGTCCATACATGTCCCATGTGGCACGGGCCTCCTCTACAATCGAGAGTAAGATTGAGAGGGGTTAGGTCGTATAGTCCAACGCTGGCATGTTGCAGGTTGCCGGACTTTACATACTATATAAATAAATACAACCAACAGTCACATACATAGTCCTGACCCCACACTAAGATCGAGTCTTGTGTCGTGGGTATTAGAAACTACGTAAGACTTTTCGGTCTCACAAACACCCAGACCCCAGACAAATATCCGTGGATCACATCGAACCCGCAGCCTCGCGTTTCACAGCCGGCGTCTAACCAACTACGCCACAGAGGCTGTCACATACCATAGAAATTCGCAAAACGCAATACAAATATTTTAATGCAAACATATTTAACCTTTCCCTTACAAATGCTAAAAATATTCGAACCTGTACTCGCCGTTAGCTGACACAGCCCCAGGGCTAATAGGTTCCGTGAAGAGGCGCTCGTGACCCGGCGGGAGTGGGTTCGACGCCCGGCGCGTACGCATTCTGTCTGGTGAATGGACATGAATAGGTGTTAGTAGATTGTTTAAGCCTTAGTTATTAATAGTTATTTTTTTGTTTCGTATTTTTGTTTGGACTAGGAAATCCCTTTTACAAATTAATTATGGAAATCATTTTGTAACAATATTTACTTTAAGATATCAGACCAACTGAACCTAACTTAATCATAAAACTGACTCTTTAGAAAATGATAATTTTCGTCATATTGACTCAAGTAAGAGTGTCTCGTTTCTCTTTCTCTTCTACAACCAAGTGTTCGTTGGGAGAAGATTACCATTCATATCATCATCATCATCATCAGCTCCGTGCAGTCCACTGCTGGACACAGGCCTCTCCCGAGGTACGCCACAGAGCCCGTTCTGCTGCTTTATATAAATAATAAATAAATACACCCAACAGTCACATACCTAGTCCTGGCCCCACACTAAGATCGAGTCTTGTGTCGTGGGTATCAGAAACTACGAGAGACTTTTCAGTCTCACAAATTATTTATTTCATATCATTAGTATGAATTGATGAAAACATGACGCACAGTCAAATCCATCTCCTTGACATATAGGTATACGCACAACTATTTCACAGTCAGATTTCGCATTAGTTTAATATATTTACTTAAGAATTTACGAGTAATCGTAAAAGGTTATTCATTTTATGGACAATGAGTAATAATATCGTAAAATAAAATGCGACTATTTAACTTTATATCAAAGTGGGGACCTTGTCCTATTGAGAAATAATTAACTCGATATACCTAAAGGAGGGTGATTTGTATAATTGATAGCCTCGGTAGCGCAGTTGGTAGAGACAGTGACTGGGAAACGAAACGTCGCGGATTTGAGACCCATGACGAGGTAATGTTGTGTGGTCCACAAGTATTGGGTTAAGATTAGCCCAAAAATATTTGTCTCGGGTCTGGGTGTATGTGAGACCGAAAAGTCTCGTAGTTTCTGACATGGCATAATAATTAATTTATCTTAATATGGAGTCAGGACTATGTATGTGACTGTTGGGTGTATTTATTTATACCCCAAAAGTGGGCTACACCGATCCCACACTGCAAGCGGCATTTCCGAAACGCGGAAGATTTGCGGCTGATACAACAGTATTTACTATCAGCCGTTGTTTAAGAGCCGTGGGTAGACAGAGCCCGCGGCTCCGTCACCCACGTGGATTGAGGTTGGTGTTCACTGGAATAAAGGAGATTTAGGATTTAAATCTTGAGATAAAACTACCACATATATAAATAAAATAAATAAATAAATACACCCAACAGTCACATACATAGTCCTGACCCCACATCAAGATCGAGTCTTGTGTCGTGGGTATCAGAAACTACGAGAGACTTTTCGGTCTCACAAACACCCAGACCCGAAACAAATACCTGTGGATCACACAAATATTTGTTTCGGTGCGGGGATCGAACCCGCGGCCTCACGTTTCACAGGCGGCGTCTAACCAACTGCGCCACGGAGGCTCCTTTATCAAACTCACTCCTTTATCCCAGAAGGGGTAGGTAGAGGCGCCACCAGAAAACCCACATTTCGCCTTGTATGTTCCGTCCCATGATGTGATAGGGGGCGAGCCTATCGCCATATCGGGCACAAATTCCTGACTCCGGGTTGATAATGAGTAGAAAAACCCAATATAACTTTGCCCGACCCGGGATTCCAACCGGAGACCTCAGCTTTATAGTCCTACCGTAATACAACTACGCCACCGAGGCAGTCAAAACCAAACAATACGATGAATTACAAAACATGCTCGGCATTCCACTGCGCGCGCCATCCTAAGACATAAGATGTTAAGTCTCTCTTGCTTCCAACAGATCGATGTGAATATCCTATACTCTATACTGAACTTCTTATAACTTTTAACACCCGCCGTGGCGTAGCTGGTAAGACACCGGCTGTGTAACGGGAGGCCGCGCGTTCTACCCCTGCACCGAGACAATTAATGTTTGTTATATAAATATTTGTTTAATATAGTGTTTATGAGAACTGATAGCCTCTCATTATTGAATTAGACCGCTGATTGTACTTATTTGAAACTAGCTTCTGCTCTCAAACTTAGTCTGCGTGATTAACTTTATTTGAAATTAACATTTTTTGGAATTTCCCATCCCATCCCGTTATATCACGCCCGTCCCGTCTCATTCTCACTCAAGGCATGTAATCTAGTCCTATGCTATCCCTTTGAGCATAAGAAAGTAACAAATATATAGGAATTCCTTCCTCATCCCACGGAAACACAAAATTTCTCAAGATAAAAAGTAGCCTAAGTGTTAATCCAAGGTGCCAGCTACCTCCATACCAAATTTCATTGAAATCCGGTCAACCGTTTCTAAGTTCATAGCGCACAACCGCACAGACAAACAGACACAAATTCTAAAAATCATTGTTTTGGGTTCTATTACGTTAGTACAGACGCTCCATATTAGTTTTTCTCATTTATCTTCCATGTACAGACATCGATCGGTTACTAATTTATTATATGTATAGATTTAGATATAATATCTGATTTTTACCTGTACAATAAAAATAAAAAAAATAATTTCCGGTATCCAGGACACAAGACTTGATTGATCTCATAGTGGGATCAAAACTATGGGACCGTTAGGTATACTTAATTTATTTATTATATAACTGAAGATGATGATGTCAATATAATAACAACCCTGTATAACATATACAGTATGATCTATTTAAATGATTTGTTAAAATTGAATATATTCAATTGAATTGGACTATATGGCCTAACCCCTCCAAATCGTACTCTCCGTTGTAAAGGAGGCCCGTGCCTTGCCCTAAGACATGCATATACGGGCTGATACAGATGTGCAAAATTGAATACTCAAGTGTGAACCGCGCCTAATGGCCGACAAAACAGACAAAGGTGGTGATCGTACCGTGTGCCGCGCGCATCGATCATTCCGATTGTCTCCGTGACCCCACTTCCTCCCTTTCATAACGCGGTATACGAGTACATATTTTCACAATTTCGTAACTTTGTACATGGGGTGAGTCAGTGAGATTTTTGGGGTATTTTGTATGGAACAGATTGAGATTTTGGGATAGAAATTATAATTGATTCATTTCCTTCACATTTTTTATTGAAAATAAA
This sequence comes from Deilephila porcellus, assembly GCA_905220455.2. Classification (NCBI taxonomy): domain Eukaryota; kingdom Metazoa; phylum Arthropoda; class Insecta; order Lepidoptera; family Sphingidae; genus Deilephila; species Deilephila porcellus. The sequence goes on from LR999995.1 coordinate 1,737,831, forward strand.
AATGCGTTGAGTTTAATAAACTAGCTACTCAAATATTCAATATAAAAAGGATATTATATTAAGAAGTGGTATGTAACATTCAAAAAATACTCATAACATGATCGATATACAAAAATAATTACTAATTACTGATCTGTAGTTAATTACTGATGATTTTTCTACGTTAAGTTTCATGGTAACTTATTTACGATATTCAGAGCAATAATAAAATTTAAAAAATATGCTCCAGTAACATAATTCTAACAAAAGACATCAACGCGCTCCCATTATAAGTTCACAATAAATAGAGCAAAATAAATCTCAAAAAATCTTATAAAACAAACAGCCAAAGCTCCAAAATCTCCTCGGCGCTAAATATCACAGTATATGGTCAAGAAATTATCGACCAGCACAATAGCGGTAGTGAAAAATTCACTCACCATACAATGAAAGCTCAATACGTGGTTCACTGTATCTCACTTTCTCACGAGCGATAATAGTACTGCAAAATAAATAAATAAAATAAAATAAAATAAAAAAATAAATATGCATGTGGAGCTATCTGAGGGACTCATGGTTTGTGCATAGGTAATGTAGTGTGAGGGTCTCGGTAATGTTTACGAATTTTTCTACTAATTCATTTTCAGAGAAATTGACTGCATAATGGTCTCTGCGCAGAACGGATTGCAAAAAGCAATTAACTTTTTAAATTATTTTTTGACTGACTGACTGTTGGGTGTATATTTATTTCTATTTTTCTCTCTCACTCTCTCTCTTCAGCTACAGGAAGTCCACTGCTGAACATAGGCCTCCCCCATGGATCTCCACATACACCTGTTTGAAGCGGCCTATTTCTGTTTACTCAAAAGTAAATTCATACCCACTCCACGTACCAATTTAGTTGAAAACAAAATTGATAGTACCTCCCAAATCATGAAGTCATAAAACACATTTCACAACTAGAAAATTATAACCGCAAAGAAAACAAGACCATTATTACAAAGAATCCTATTTGCTCGACCTTACAAAATACGTATATATGAAAATCATTATCACAAACATACGTGTAACACGACTAGTTTGTATCCATCACTATTACACGCGATTGTAACCTAAATACATATTATGTATGGAGGATTTGAATGTATGAAAGATGAGCAGAATGAAACGTTAGACGAATGACTGATATGGAGCGTAGTTTTTGCGAACGAGATAACGAATGGAAATACTAAAGAGTAAAAGAGATAGAGGATGAATGATTAAGATGTTGAAATATGAAAGGACGGAATAGTAGAGAACAGTTTGGAAGAAATTTGAATTCATAAATGTACTGTAGTCCATAATTGCTGACAACTGAGCACGGAAGTCCTCTACATCCATCCATCAGCCAAAGGAAGTCCACTGCTGAACATAGGCCTCTCCCAATGACTCTCATTGGGAGTCCTCTACAATTGTCAGTTAAATAAAGATGGTTAAGGCCATTCATTATAATAATTTAAAATTTGTTTATAATGGTTTCTTAGGTTTACGCGCATGGTACATTGAAATAAAACTATATTATACGGATTTTATCGCAGATTTGGTTTAATTTTTACATTTCCGCCCCGTGACCACGAAAGCTGTAGTTAAAAAATGTAAATCATAAACCAAATTTGCGATAAAATTCGTAAAAAAAATATTAATTTTTTTTCAGTAAGTACAACCATTAGTCCTTGAAACAAAAAATAGAACATTGGAATTATAATGGATACATTTTTATTTTTTTTATTTTTGGTAAATAAAGAACAACCTGTAAGTGATGATAAAAAACGAGCCACGTTACACAGTAGACTCGGCATTACACAACTGTCAATTGTCACTTTCGCAACAGACGAGCATTGTTTGGGCTTTCGCAACCAGCGACCTCTGGTGACCAACAAATTACTAGCATTCCGATTAGAGCAATGGATTTCGAACAATGACGCATTTGGGTCTAGGATGACTTTAAGAAAACGTAAAAATATGTCAGCGTCTTTGATGCGCTCGTTGATGAGTCATATATCCATTTAACAACATCAGACGCTGGCTCTGAACTGAGAGGCTGCGGGTTCGATTCTCGCATCATGTGAACAGAGAACAATAAACAATAGTAATGAATAATAAACATAATTTTAGCCTTAAAAACATTAGTTGAACATTTTATAAATGCGTTAAATACTTATAAAATTCATGAAATACATACTAATATAGTCTGTTATTTAAATCTAGGCAACACTACATAACCAACAAACACATTGAACATTTAAAAACTAATCTAGATAACAACAAACGTACAGGATTCGAACTCGCGACCTCTCAGTGGATAGTGATTAGCTATTACGCGACGTAATGTGGCGCGTTGCCCGTTGTGGCACAAATTTGACCTTTCGCCTACATATCGGTCAATATCTCATTAACGGGACGCTTGCTCCGCGCGGCGTAAGGCGTGAACTTACAGAGGTACATAAATTGTTACTATAGGAAATCTTCAAAACTGTAATTACTTTATAATGGGTTCTTAGGTTTACGCGAATGTTACAAATAGAAATAAAACTATTTTTTATGGATTTTATCGCGTTTTAATTTTTACATTTTACAGTCCGCCCCGTGACCACGAAAGCTGTAAAGCAATCGAAACGTCGGGAAGTTAAAAAATATAAAAATTAAACCACATCGCGATAAAATCCGTAAAAAATAGTTTTATTTCAATGTGTAATAACTTTATTAATCATCTTAATCATCATCAGCCCGTTGCAGTCCACTGCTGGTCATAGGCCTCTCCCAAGGTACACCACAGAGCCTGGTCTGCTGCTTTACGCATCCAGTCGCTGCCGGCCCTCTTGTGCAATTATTAATCATATGTTATTATTTTAATAATGACTATAAAGACTGTCTGTCTCATGTCTCAGGATGGCGAGCGCAGTGGAATGCCAAGCATTGTTTTGTAATTTGTGGTGTTGTTTGGTTTTGCTAGTCGTAGCGCTTACCATCGTTATTGGCATACTCGTCTGGCCATTCATTGCAATAAAAAAAAACATTCGAACATCGATTTTACCCAACCAAAGGCAGACTCCGTGGCGCATTTAGTTAGACGCCGCGCCGGCTGTGAAACGTGAGGCTGCGAGTTCAATCCCCGCACCGAAACAATTATTTATGTGATCCACAGGTATTTGTTGTGGGTCTGGGTGTTTGTGAGACCGAAAGTCTCTCGTAGTTTCTGATACCCACGACACAAGACTCGATTAGTGTGGGGTCAGGACTATGTATGTGACTGTTGGGTGTATTTATTTACATCGCCCCCTCCCATACCCAACACCACACTCAAAATGTGAGTTGAAAACTAAGCGCAAGTTACCGTGTTTACGTAAGTTGTGTTACCGCACCGTTAAACCGATCTTAACCGCACTCCTTAATTACAAGTTTATTTATACGTACGTAGGGGTCGACGCGGTGTGTCCAGTGACTGTGTGGATGACCCTTAATTACAAAGGCTCCATTATGTACCCAATATTGCTTTATCTCTACATCTCCCCAAGGTACATTTTCAGAGAAAACCTTAGGCATTAAGTTCACCTTTATAGTGTTTGTCGTATTGTATTGTATTAGCCCATATACGCCCCATTGCAAAGCACAGGCCTACTCTACAATCGAGGGTACGATTGAGAGTGGTTAGGCCATATAGTCCACCACGCTGGCCATCCTGACACATAAGATGTTAAGTCTCAGTAACTCCAGTAGTTACTCTGGACCACACAACAGTGCATTTACATTGCTGTTTGGCGGGAGAAATAGACATTGCGGTGGTACCTACCCAGGCGGCCTCTCACATATGAGAGACCTATCACCAATTGTCCAGTTTGAGCTAAGTGAATTTGGATGAAGCTGACCTTACGCTTAAAATCTATATCAAACCCTCACGCACACCATATATTACAGAATGAGTAATAGTTAACCGCCCGGTTAAATTAACCGACGGTTGAAGCTAATAGTCCGCGGCGTCGCCGGCCGTGCGTGGACCGCCCTAGTTCTCAGTTATGCATGCTTTGAAATACGTGATTAATTTATATTAAAAAGTCCTTTTTGAAAGGCTATACAACCTACAAAATATGACGGAGTGGATGACCCCTGAACTTAGACAAAAATTCAGCCTTTTTTATATGTGTAACTATAGTTGTCAGCCCCGTGGCGCAGCTGATTAGACGCCAGCTGTGAAACTTGAGGCTGCGTGTTCGATCACCGTACCGAAACAAATATTTTGTGATTCACGTTTATTTACGGATTTTATCGCGATTTGGTTTAATTTTTACATTTTTTAACTTCCCGACGTTTCGATTGCTTTTCAGCTTTCGTCTGCCCCGTGACCACGAAAGCTGAAAAGCAATCGAAACGTCGGGAAGTTAAAAAATGTAAAAAAATAGTTTTATTTCAATGTGTAACATTCGCGTAAATCTAAGAAACCATCACGTTTATTTGTTTCGGGTCTGGGTGTTCGTGAAGCCTAAAAAATTCTCGTAAAATCTTATGACAACAACACAAGACTCCATCTTAGTGTGGGGCCAGGACTATGTTGGGTGTATTTATTAACAAATAAATAAAAAAATGAGCTCTCAATTAATGTTTTTTTTTTTTTGTTTCAGATTCAACATCGCCTCGAAGATAGAAAAATTCCTACCCTAGTTCGTGTGTAAGGTAATTTTTTTTTCTTTAATATGGAAATAACATTACCGGGCACCCAAAAGCTGGTGGATTTTCGTATCCACCCGGTTACCGACAACCGATAGCAGTTGAGAACCCGTCATAGTGAGTGATAGCGTAAGAGTATCGCGTTTTGGAATCATCCTGTGTACATCTGTTACAATTGGACCGATATTATTTCGTCGACCGTTTAGATATAATTATCTTGCGTTGTTGTATACTACATTTAAACTGCAATTGCCATAAACTAAGCACATTAGCACTCATTTGTACATTCATTCATAGTACATAAATAAACTCAGACCTTTTCCCCAGAAGGGGTAGGCAAAGGTGCTACGTTTCGCCTTGCGTGTGAAAAAATGAAAAAATCTTTGTTTGAAATCCATCCCAAGATGTGATAGAGGTCGAACTTTTCGCCATTCGAGCACAAATTCCTGACTCCAGGCTGATAATTAATAGAAAAATCCAAGATCATGCCTGACTCGGGATTCGAACCTGAGACCTCAGCGTAGTAATCGTAATATAGAACAACTGCGCCACGGAGGCGGTCCTAAGTAATTACTTTTACCTATAACTAATAATTTTATTATTACAAAATATAAACGTTTAATAGACTGCCTCGGTGGCGTGGTTGTACTGCGGTACGACAACAAAGCTGAGGTCTCGGGTTCGAATCCCGGGTCGGGAAAAGTGATATTGGATTTTTCTGTTCATTATCAGCCCGGAATCAGGAATTTGTGCCCGATATGGCGATTAGCTCGCCCACTATCACATCATGGGACGGAACGTGCAAGGCGAAATGTGGGTGTCCTAGTGGCGCCTCTGCCTACCCCTTCGGGGATAAAGGCGTGAGTTTATGTATGTATGTATGTATAAACGTTTAATAATACTAAATAATTGGTTAATGAAGCAAGGAAGGCGCTGATGATTGATTAATATTATTTTTATTCATCACAAAAATCCTTACGAGATGTCTTAATCTTCATTGAATAGAACATAACTCGTCATGATTTTTAAACTATTGACTGAAATCGAACACGTGACCTTGCGATGAACGATCTAGAATGAGTGTATGAAGACGTCAAAATGTAATCTATTATTATATTATTTCATCGCCTTGATAGACGCTGTGTAATTGGTTATGCAAAGTGAAGGTCTGGGTCCAATTTTAAACAGTATTAAAATATTTGGGAAATATAATTATTTACCATATTTACCATATGTTGTGTGAAAGTTAGCTTACTGTTTCGGATATTACATTCATACATACATAAACTCAGGCCTTGATCCCATAAGGGGTAGGCAGAGGTGCCACCAGGACACCCACATTTCGCCTTGTATGTTCCGTCCCACGATGTGACAGGGGGCGAGACTATAGCCCTATCAGGCACAAATTCCTGACTCCGGGCTGATAATGAATAGAAAAATGCAATATCACTTTGCCCGACCCGGGATTCGAACTCGAGACCTCAGCTTTGTCATCGTACCGTAGCACAACTACGCCACCGAGGCAGTCATGGCTTCGGATATTATGAACATATTAAATTGACAATCGAAAATTAATACTCAGTAATGTATTTTATAGTAACTTATTAACATAACATGATATTACTCGTATTTTAATACTAAATGTCAAATAAAACCAAAAACATCAGTACAATATTTATTCTCACTAAACCTACGACACTTGAATCCAGAAAACAAGCTTAAATAATATAATAACAGTCTAATAATTTAAACAGAAACATACTATAATATGTACAATAATGAGTAAGCACACAGCGTGACAGCCTCTGTGGCGAAGTTGGTTAGACGCTGGCTGTGAAGTGAGAGGCCGCGAGTTCGATCCCCGCACCGTGACAAATTTTTGTGTGAACCACAAGTATTTGTTTCAGGTCTGGGTGTTTGTGAGACTAAAAGTCTATCCTAGTTTCAGATACCCACGACACAAGGCTCGATCTTAGTGTGGGATCAGGACATTGTATGTGACTGTTGGGTGTATTGATTAAATTGTATTTAATACAGTAAAAAGTACACCCAAAATCCCACATTCTGGCCCCATGATTAAATACAAATCTTGTACGCATCAAAATCAAACGACAGAATTTTCTGTCCCACAAACCCCAGACCCGAAACTTCATACAAACATTTGTCCGGACCGAGCCGCGGGCTTCAATTCCGCAGTTAGTTTATGCTATAATAAATTCAAAAATATACAGCGTTGTACATGACGGTACATGTATTAACTCTTAAGTACAAGACCCGTTAAATACGGGACCAATTAATGTTGAATTAGACTCTCATCTCAATCAATCTGGAGTAGTTACGAGCGCGGTGCAAGTTATAAGCGAAGGAGATTTTATAATATACAGGTACCTCAAACTGCGACCGAAAACGACGCTAGGTGGTTTTAGCGACTTCAGACACAATGCAATTAAAAAATTCGCAAAGAATGGACAGATTTTTTTGCAATGTTTTAAATATCGTGTTTGGTTGGTAAATATTTAGTTTTTTGCTAAATTAATAAATACACCCAAAAGACAAATTTATTGATTGAAACATTGTATACCGTTCCAAGTTGAACTCGATTGTGGCAATAAACAGTTCTTTATTCAATGTCCAAAATCATACAACGATATCGCTTGTCGCCTGTATCTTGGAGCAATACTAACTAACTCATCCAGGAAGAAATTAACCGAGGACCCGCTGCGACCGGTGATAACGCGGCCGAGACGTGTTAACGGCTACAGTATCTGGCTTTGTTTGGATTTTGGGCCAATATTGGATGTAACATGGCCATAATTATCACACACACATCGAACATACACACATACTTACATACATAAACACACGCCTCTTTCCCAGAAGAGGTAGACATAGGCGCTACCAGGACACCCATGTTTCGCCTTGTATGTTCCGTCTCACAATTTGATGGGGGCGAGCCTATCGCCATATCTATATCAGCCCATATACGTCCCACTGCAGGGCACGGGCCTACTCTACAATCGAGAGAATCGATTGAGAGTGGTTAGGCCATATAGTCCACCACGCTGGCCTAGTGCGGGTTGGCGGACTTACATACCGTAGAAATTCTTTAAAATCGCTACGGTATGCAGGTTTCCTCACGATGTTTTCCTTCACCGTTAAAGTCATATCGCCATATCGGGAATATAAATAAATAAACACACCCAACAGTCACGTACATAGTCCTGACACCACACTAAGATACAAGTCTTGTGATGTATCAGAAACTACGAGAGACTACTCGGTCTCACAATCACCCAGACCCCAAATAAATACCTGTGGATCACACAAACATTTATCTCTCTCTTTTCACAGCCGGCGTCTAACCATTGGCGCCACGAAGGCTGTCAATATTCCTGACGCCGAGCTGATAATGAATATAAAAATTCAATATCACTTTTCCCGACCCGGGATTCGAACCCGAAACCTCAGACTTAAATATGCCGTAGTACAACGGCGCAACCGAGATGTATCTTATCAAGCACGAAGTCGCTTGTCACAGGTCACTTACACCAAGTCCCTATGGCAATTTTCGAAGGAGGCATATGTTCAGCATTGGACTTCATTTAAGAAAGAGAGAGAATAACCTTAATATCGTGTTGTCCTTATCTCACATGGTATAAGGTAGTAAAATTAATAAATTCCCAACATATGCATCCACAGGCACGTGATAATAACTGGAAGCGAGACAGACGCACCGTTACTCCCGACGCTAACTTGATGCGTTCGGGGATTTATAACCAGGCGCGAGCAGTGCTGGCCCAGAGAACTGGCCAGTTGTTTATTTAATTTTTTTTACATTTGAGCAAGGATAATCGTATACGTGCGGATAGTGACTATGGATTTTACTACTATGGATTTTTGTTATAATACTATGTATCCGGATTTAGGCAACTACTCTAAACTCGTATGTCGAGTTGTCGTGTATTCAGATATAACCAGGCAGGCAATCAGGATCAGATCGGCGTTACCAGCATTTTGACTGCCTCCTTGGCGCAGTTGGTTAGACGCCGGCTGTGTAACGAAAGGCCGCGGGTTCCATCCCCGCACTAAGACTAATATTTGTGAGGCCCACAAGTATTTGTCTCGGGTCTGGGTGTTGGTGAGACCGAAAAGTCTCTCGTAGTTTCTGATACTCACGACACAAGACTTAATTGATCTTAATGTGGGGTCGGGACTAAGTATGTGACTCTTGGGTGTATATATATTATTGTGTCGACTGCGCAAGCTATCTCTGCACTACCAGTATAAATAACATATTGTATTTTTGTCAATGTCTCTGTGGATATTTTTCTGTAAAATCTACGTTCAACAATGAACAATATGTGGCTGGTGCCAGTCACATAAAATAGCATTAGTATTGTTATTTAGTTTAGGAATAAATACAAAATTTAAATAAAATGTAAGGGTTTTTAAACCATTAAGATTTTTAAAATGTATTTTAGCTTCATTATTAATAATTATACGTAATCGTGACTGTTACCCGTTAACCACATCTAAAAGCCCTTAAGTATCTGCTATGAAATAAAATAAAATCCGAAAGATCCCACGAGACAATCCGCGATATGGGCAAAAACCTATTCGCACATTAATAACAATACATACACGCCAACTTGGTATTAACTATAATAATCCGCGTGCGCCTTTTTCTTGTCTCTCAGTGTACGAACCCGCCAGGGTGAACGACCCGCGCGCGGGACCTAATTCAACGAAATTGTATGCGTACGAAATCACGTGAGCCGCGAATTTTTTGCGCACGCGTTTGCGATCCTTTGGGAACTATTTTGTATGAGTTTCTTATTTTTGATCCTGGATTATAGATAAGATTATGAGGTGAGAGAAATGAAATGAGTTGGCAGGATTGAGGTTTCATGCAAGGAATGTAAAGGTCGATAATAAAATATCATGACAATGTGTGATGTCGGATTGATTAGCGACGAGCTGAAGGTAGTGGATGAGAGCTCAGGAGTGAGTGTTGTGAGAGCACGTACAGGGAGCGTAGTGTGTGACGCGCGGGCCGGTGGAGCGACGAGCTGAAGGTAGTGGAAGAGAGCTCAAGAGTGAGTGTTGTGAGAGCACGTGCAGGGAGCGTAGTGTGTAAGGCACGGGCCGGTGGAGCCACGAGCTCATCACAAAATTAAGAATCAGGATGGACAGTTAAACCAATGCAAATTTTACCATATTTATTCGCACCTTTCTTTCATACTTGTAACTGTTGCCACAATGACTCGCTATTCTTACCTCCTTATAATTAAACAGATAAGGTCGAGAATGAATGATGTTTTCCATCTAATGCTCCGTGTTTGATAATTGTGTGTAAAACTGTAGATTAATGAACATATTTGACTCGCTCTGTTTGCCGCAGAGACGAGCACTGTCACGGTCAGGCATACAGGTAATGAAGCGTGCATTAACAGCTACACACATTAGCATATAAACTAAATTTACTAGCTGAACACAAAAAATCTAATGGTGCTGAGAATCAGGCAATCGATTTTCAATCTTATCCTATTGAGTTACAGTTTACAATGCTCTGGCAAGTTTAATAGATGATGGTGATTGTTTTTGACTCGGCAATTCCGGAGCGCGTGTTTTACAAGCTATTCAATAATCTATAATCAAATTTTAAAAATGGTATTACGAGTATACATGCCTTTTGAAAAAATGATTGCTTTCTACTATCGCCTCGAGAATGCCCATTTTACAGGGTATATCAAGACTGCGACCGAAAACGAAGCCAGGTGGTAGTATTAGTGACTTCAGATACAATGCAAGTAAAAATTTCGCACGAAAAAACGATAACTTTTTTTTTGAATTTTTTTACTTTTCGTCGTATTTGGGTGATAAATACATAGTTTTCTAAAATAATGATGTAAACTTCTTTATTTTTAAACACTCAATAGGTACCTATTTACCATCAAAACAGGACTATTTTTAAAATCTTCTAAAAAAATATCTGTCGCTGTTTTGGTGATTTTTTTTATTTGCATCGTGTCTGTAACCACTGAAACTATCACCTGGCTTCGTTTTCGGTCGCAGTCTTGATATACCCGGTATAACCCACCCTTACAAACAGTGTAGAAATAACAAAGTGACATTTCAACTTTATTACTGACTAGCTCCTATTCGGTTAATTTAACGGTGAAGAAAACATTGTTAATAAAAACCCGTATGTCTGAAAATAAATACACTATCACAAAAAGTCACACAGAAAAGTCTATGGTGGTGGTGCAGGCAGTTGTGCGGTGGTATGAGTGCCGGTGGTATGTGGTAGGCACTTGTGATGGTGTTGCGAGGGATGCGCAAGCGCAACAAAACGAACACAAGTATATTAACAGTTTATTTACACGTACAGTCACAAAATACACAGAAGAACAGTTTACACGCACAGAAGAGTAACTACACACTACACACATATAAATATAGAAGGAGTAGAAGAGACAGATAATAGATAGGCACGAAAGAAAGCAAAGCGGTAAGAAACAGCTGATCGAGCGATGATAGTTATGAGCGAAAGGTAGCAAGCGACACGGGCTCCGCGGGCGAATCTGTGTGCTGACTGCGGGTCTCGGCAGGTTGTGGCCGGACGGTCGGTTTGCCCCCCTGCTCGACCGCACCTCTCTCTCGCCTTAAGCGGTCAGCTGTCGGCTAGCCGGACCGTGCGAGAACAAAAGGCTCGAAGTAAATGTATAAATATAATATGTTCGTGTAAGAAACGAATGTGGGTTCCGTATTTAAATTTATTATAAGTGTGTAAATAATATTGTATTAATAAATATTCTATTAATAATATTGTGTGTAAAATGTGAAATGTAATTTGTAAATATAAAAATGTAAATATATGAAATAAATAAATATTGTGTAAATATATAAATATGTAAAAAGTAAATATAAAATTTAAATAAAATAAATTGTATGTACGCCACATCACTCCCCTCCTGAGACCGTTACTACGGGCGATAAAAATCAGGAAATCGCACTGTACGGCCCGAACGCGTTTTTCTGACGTCATCCTGGGCTTGGGCATCTCGCCCTGCGGGAGCAGGATTAGGTAGGGAACAAGGAGGTTGGTTGGGAGTTGGGGTGGTGGTTGAGGTGGGATGGGGAGATGGGTCAACCAGTATGTAGGCCGGTTTGAGGCGGTCTACCGATACTGTCACACTCTTCCCTTTGACCTGTATCTTGAAGGTCTTGTCACCTCGTTCGATGACCTTATATGGACCGGTGTACGGTGGCTGTAGTGAGCCACGAGAGGTGTCATCCCGTAGAAAGACATGACTGGATGAAGTCAAGTCCTTATACACAAAGACCTTGTCCTTACTGTGACGTGCAGCTGGTGCCGGCTGGAGTTTGGACGTGAACCGGTGCAGACGCGTGGTGAACTCCGATATGTCGGTGGAATTAGGAGGCGACGTCTGGAAGAATTCTCCAGGTAATCGGAGAGGTTCACCGTACACCAGCTCGGCAGAAGACGACCGCAGATCGTCTTTGTAGGCACTCCTAATGCCCAACAGCACCAAGGGTAATGTGTCTACCCAATTGGAGTCCACGTGGCACATTATGGCTGCCTTTAACTGGCGGTGGAATCGTTCCACTAGCCCGTTGCATGATGGATGATACGCGGTGGTTTTGCGATGTTTGAATCCGATCACTTTTCCGAGATACTGGAAAAGTGACGATTCAAACTGTCGTCCGCGATCCGTAACAATATCGGTAGGACATCCAAATCTGGATATCCACGATATTAACGCCTTTCCGACTGTTTCGGCAGTGATGTCCATCATGGGAACGACTTCTGGCCAGCGGGTGAAACGATCCACCGCCGTCAAACAGTAGCGGTACCCATGTGAGACGGGCAGAGGACCGATAATGTCCACGTGGACGAATGCGAACCGGGCGCGAGGTAAATCGAACGTGCCCAATGGAGATGACACGTGGCGATTAACCTTGGCGCGTTGGCATGCCAAACATTGCCGAGACCACTCTCGACAGTCTCTGCGCATCCCAGGCCAAACGAATCGTTCGGCAACGAGTTTTGTCGTTGCGTTAGCGCCTGGGTGGCTGAGACTATGGAGACTGTCGAAGAGCTGTCTCCGCAAGGGTTTGGTGACGAACGGTCTTGGCGATGGAGTGCTGACGTCACAGTAAAGCTCCAGACGAGAATTGGGAATCCTCAACTTTTGTAGGCGAAGTGATGATTCTTCTCCCAGAAGTTGAGTCAGCTCCGGGTCTGAAGCCTGAGATGAAGCCAGCACTTCCAGATCGACTGGCATCTGCAGTTCATCGACGCGTGACAATGGGTCGGCAACGACATTGTCCTTGCCGGCAATGTGTCGTATGTCTGTCGTGAACTGCGAGATGTAGTCGAGGTGGCGGTACTGTCTAGGCGAACAGTTGGCTTTTCTCTCGCTGAAAGCGTAACTGAGCGGCTTATGATCCGTAAAGACCACGAAGTGCCTGGCCTCCAGCATGTGCCGAAAGTATTTTATACTTTCGTATATGGCCAGGAGTTCGCGATCGTACGGCGAGTACTTTTGTTGGGAGGGACTCAACTTCCGTGAGAAGAATGCTAAGGGCTCCCAATGGTTGTTTTTGAATTGCTGCAACACTGCACCCATTGCCAGGTCGGACGCGTCTGTTACCAGAGCGAGTTCGGCCTGACAATCTGGGTGTGCCAGCATTGCAGCATTGGCGAGGCTTTCCTTGCACCTGTCGAAGGCTAACAAGGCCTCACCTGAGATGTCAACTGGTTGAGATGCCTTGACATTGCCAGATAGTAAGGCGTTTAAAGGCGCTTGGACACATGCAGAATTTGGAAGAAATCGCCTGTAAAAGTTGAGCATTCCCAAGAATCGTCTGAGTTGTCTAATGGTCTTAGGAACGGGGAAGTCTTTTATGGCTTGAACCTTACATTCCAGAGGTTTGGTGCCGGAGGCGGAGATTCGGTAACCTAAGAATGTTACCTCCGATGCACCGAAGACACATTTAGAGGTGTTGACGAGGACGCCGTACTCCTTCATGCGGCTAAAAAGTTGATGGAGGTGTGCCTCGTGTTCGGCTTCGTCTTTGGAGAAGACGAGGAAATCGTCTAAATAGCAGTAACAGAATTCGAGGCCTCTTGTCGTTTCGTCAACAAACCTCTGGAATGTCTGGCCTGCGTTTCTAAGACCGAAGGTCATAAAAGGAAACTCATACAGGCCAAAGGGAGTAGTGATGGCAGTTTTTGGGATGTCCGCTTCAAACACTGGGATTTGGTTGTACGCCTTCATCAAGTCGATGGTGGAGAAGACGGTACAACCGGATATGGAGTGGGAGAAGTCCTGGATATGCCTAATAGGATAACGGTCTGGGACAGTGCGTGCGTTAAGCGATCGATAATCGCCGCATGGCCGCCAGCCGTTATCTTTCTTAGGCGCGAGGTGTAAAGGAGAAGCCCAGGGACTGTCAGAAGGACGCGCTGTGCCATTGCTCAGCATGAGCGCAAATTCTTGTTTGGCCACCTGAAGCTTGTCCGGTGCCAGCCTTCGAGGAGTACACGATACAGGAGGGCCGGGAGTGGTCCTGATGTGGTGTACCGTGTTGTGTTTTGGGGACACCGGTGTACCTGATGGGCGAGTTATCTCGGGATATTTATCCAGAACCCCATGGAAGCGCGTGTCGCCTGTTGGAACCTTAACAGAAAATACATTGATATTAGCAACACTGGCGGAAGTAAATAAGGTTGTTGTATTATCTATAAGGCGTTGATTGCGGCAGTCTACAATAAGATTATAGAAGCCAAGAAAATCAACGCCTATGATTGGCTTGGTAACATTGGCAACAGTGAAACGCCAAGGAAAATTTCGCCTAAGACCTAAATTTAAATTTAATTCGACGGAGCCGAATGTTTCGATCGTGGATCCGTTGGCTGCGATGAGGTCGAAGTCGGTCTTGGCGCGTCGCTCCCGAAGCGCAGAACGAGGGTAGACGCACAGGTCGCTACCGGTGTCCACGAGGAACTGGACGTTCGTACTGCGGTCGGTGACGAAGAGGCGACCTCCACGGGATGGACAATCGTTGGTCGCCACTACCGATTGCCCGCTGCGTTTCCCGACTTGGAGAAGTCGCACGGCTTCTGGCACTTGCGAGCCTGTGCACCGAACTTGGCGTGGTACCAGCACAGCGGGTACCTTCTGTAGCTGGAGCTGGATCGGCTCCTGTGCGGCGAAGATGTTCGGTGACGGTCTGTTGGCCTAGACCGGCCTGTCGCGAAGCAGCCGGCTCGAGTGTGCTCCTCCAGCTTGAGCGTGAGATGCTGCACCATCTTCTTGAGCTCTGCGATCTCGTCGGACTGGTGTGACGCGTGAGCCCTGCTCGAAGAGGCTACGGCATCGGTGTGTGGTGACGTCAGCTCCTGGATGCGGTCTGCCAGGTCTGCGAGCTGCTCCAGCGACTGAGTCGATTGTGACGCTAAGACTGTCTGTATGGCGTGTGGTAAGCGGTTGCTCCATATAGACTTGAGAAAGTCGTCCGGCACAGATGGTCCCGCCAAGTCTTGTAGGTGCCGCAAGAACTGGGAAGGCTTTCTATCGCCAAGCTCTTCGTGGGTGAGCAATTGCTTCACCTTGCGCTCATGTGAAGCCGACAACCGCTTTATCAGTTCCGACTTAATCTTGTCGTAGCGGTTCTTTGTCGGAGGATTAAGGATGATATCCTTCACGGCCTTAGCGTGGGTTAAGTCCAGGTTGTTGGTGACGCTGGTGAATTTTAGATCGTCGTCTTCAATATGGTGGGTGTTGAATTGCCCTTCCAATAACGCGAACCACAGCTCAGGGTCCTCGGGTGAGAACGGTGGAACCCTAATTTTTGTTCTCGTACCCGCAATGTCATCGCGGTCGTTTGAAGGGCGAACTCGGCGTGCTCGTCGGGTGGTCACGTTAGTGTCGGTACGTGAACCAACGGTTTTAACGGACTCGCTGCTGTCACTCATGGTAGTTGTTGTCGTACCTGGGTCTCCAAAGATGTGTCCTCGTCGGGGTCACCAGTTATGGTGGTGGTGCAGGCAGTTGTGCGGTGGTATGAGTGCCGGTGGTATGTGGTAGGCACTTGTGATGGTGTTGCGAGGGATGCGCAAGCGCAACAAAACGAACACAAGTATATTAACAGTTTATTTACACGTACAGTCACAAAATACACAGAAGAACAGTTTACACGCACAGAAGAGTAACTACACACTACACACATATAAATATAGAAGGAGTAGAAGAGACAGATAATAGATAGGCACGAAAGAAAGCAAAGCGGTAAGAAACAGCTGATCGAGCGATGATAGTTATGAGCGAAAGGTAGCAAGCGACACGGGCTCCGCGGGCGAATCTGTGTGCTGACTGCGGGTCTCGGCAGGTTGTGGCCGGACGGTCGGTTTGCCCCCCTGCTCGACCGCACCTCTCTCTCGCCTTAAGCGGTCAGCTGTCGGCTAGCCGGACCGTGCGAGAACAAAAGGCTCGAAGTAAATGTATAAATATAATATGTTCGTGTAAGAAACGAATGTGGGTTCCGTATTTAAATTTATTATAAGTGTGTAAATAATATTGTATTAATAAATATTCTATTAATAATATTGTGTGTAAAATGTGAAATGTAATTTGTAAATATAAAAATGTAAATATATGAAATAAATAAATATTGTGTAAATATATAAATATGTAAAAAGTAAATATAAAATTTAAATAAAATAAATTGTATGTACGCCACAAGTCTATTTTCTGATACGACACAAAAATTAATTAATCTTAATGTCAGGACAGGACTATGTGTGTGACTGTTGGGCGTATTTATTTACTAATTTTTAGTTCTCTCTCTCTCTCTCTTCAGCCATAAAACTGAACATAGGCTATTCCAAGTATTTCCATAGGGTCTTATGTTGGACTTGTTTATTTTACATATGTACACATAAATAAATAAATACACCCAACACTCACATACATAGTCCCGACCCCACACTAAGATCATGTCTTGTGTCGTGGGTATCAGGACCTACAAGAGACTTTTCGATCTCACAAACACCCAGACCCGATACCAATACTTGTGGATCACACACAAATTTGTCTCGGTGCGGGATCGAACCCGCGGCCTCTCGTTTCACAGCCGGTGTCTAACCAACTGCGCTACGGAGGCTGTCATAAATACATTAACACACGCCTTTTTTCCAGAAGGGGTATGCAAAGGTCCAACCAGGACACCCACTTTACGTCTTGTATGTTCCGTCCCACGATGTGACAGGGGTAAAACCTACCATATCGGGCACAAATTCCCGACAACGGGCTGATAATAAAGTTTAAAAAAATCCAATATCACTTTTCCCGACCCGGGATTCGAACCCGAGACCTCAGCTTTGTAATCGTACCATAGTACAACTACGCCAACGAGGCAATCAATTGACACATTAATTAATAACCCCGAGTAATCTGATCCCTCAATTCAGCCTATTTCTGATATCGACAACGGTTCGGAAATCATGTTATCATGAATCATGTTATTAAGAAGATCAAGCGGCCGCCATCGATGTCAATGTTACACTAGACAAGACATTCAGTACAAAAAATGTGTCCCACCTACTTGCGGTGCATGCACCACACATGAATCAGTTTGCTTCGTGACAGTGACAATGCAGTACGCCTTATCGCATACGTTTAAAAGTAATAAATGAATGTTTCGCCGTCAAACCGAAAGCAAATCGTCTGAAGTTACAATATTTTAATAAAATACCAGGTAAGTGATGTAATATTGCAGTGTGCTTTTAAAATACGGGGGCACTTTATTTCTTTGACGTGTCTCGTCTATCGGTAGAATATAAGTCATTGGCGGTCGCCATTTTCCTGCCACTAGGCTGACGAGTAATCTAATAGAACCCGTCAGATTCTAAAAGGAAGTTAATTAATCCCAAAACACGAAGTATTTGGGTCGAGGCTTATGATAGATTTACTATCTCTTATTATCTGGGTTATGTTTCTTAACTGCAATTACATACATAAACTCACGCCTTTATCCCAGAAGGGGTAGGCAGAGGCGCCATCAGGACACCCACAATTCGCCGTGTATGTTCCATCCCATGATGTGATAGGGGCCGAGTCTCTCGCCATATCGGGCACAAATTCCTGACTCCGGAATGAATAGACAAATTCAATATCACTTTGCCCGATCCGGGATTCGAACCCGAGACCTAAGCTTGGTAGTCGCACCGTAGTGCAACTACGCCACCGAGGCAGTCAATTAATTAACTTCAATTATGTATATGTTTACCGTTTTTTTTTTTTGCGCTTAATTTCTGTTTGTTCATTATTTTGTTACCCGAATTCAGTTTAAGTGAAGAAGACAAAACACAAAAATGAAGACAAAAATGAATAATTATATGGACTTCAGTCGACAACTATGTGACTTATTAACTGTAATGTACTAGAAAACTTTGAGGACTTTAAGTTATCGGTCGCCAATATACAGGGTTATTTCTCAAAGACTACATTTTTTAATTGAACTCAAGAGAATAATAATGATTAAAGCGTCTGGACTATTTATAATTTTGAATCTTCTGTTTAAAGTTTGTATACTCTATGGAAAATAACTTGTTATCGAGTGGTATATTAGAAATTAATAAATTTTAAAATGAATCTTTTTAAATATACTACATGAGAAAATAATTTTCACCATACAGTGACGATGTTGATAAAATAATTTAATGATATTTTGTGTACAAACTGGTGACGGGATACCCTGTATGGGGTTACAATCAATGACATTATGTCGCCCATTTTAATTAATACCACATTTACGGCCTGATTCATAGACTTTTTAAAATCTATTTTAGTTAGCGAATGTTTTGTCTTCTTCGCTCAAACAGAATTTATAAATTGTGCAAAAGGGACAAAACATTCGATAACTAAATAGATTGGAAACTGTCTATGAATTAGAACGTTAGTCTTTAATCCACTGCAAGACCGTTGTTTCATAATAGACGTTTTGATTTCATGACAAATATTAACTGTTAATACAAATATAAATGTCATTAACAAGCTGTATCCTGTTTCCCAGCTGACTTCTAACTTACAGTCCCACAAAGAGAAGATATTTTAGAACCAACACCAGTTATACATTATTTGAAGACTCATTAATTCGGAACAGCACGCAAAAACATTAAACATAATTACAACTCCATCTCAGCGTGTGAACGCAGCCATAAGTAAAACATACTTGTTTATTATTCTCAAACATCGATCGGATTATGAGTGGCTGGAACAAGTTTCACTAGTGGACGGGACGCGTTGTGACCGGTTACAACTGGTCTTCCTGTACGGTAAAAATCATCGGGCCTTCACTGCCCAAGCCTTGGATACACGCTTCGATTTACAACTTTCAACCGCGCAGTTTATTGAAGACAATCTTGTTTCAAGGCGAGTGTTTCTTTGTAACTCATCTCTCTGACGCTAGTTTGTATTTCGATTCTTTATAACTCTTACGCCTGAGCTCTCATCCACTACCTTCAGCTCATCGCTCCACCGGCCCGCGCGTCACACACTACGCTCCCTGTACGTGCTCTCACAACACTCGCTCCTGAGCTCTCATCCACTACCTTCAGCTCGTCGCTCCTCCGGCCCGCGCGTCACACACTACGCTCCCTGTACGTGCTCTCACAACACTCGCTCCTGAGCTCTCATCCACTACCTTCAGCTCGTCGCTCCTCCGGCCCGCGCGTCACACACTACGCTCCCTGTACGTGCTCTCACAACACTCGCTCCTGAGCTCTCATCCACTACCTTCAGCTCGTCGCTCCTCCGGCCCGGGCGTCACACACTACGCTCCCTGTACGTGTTCTCACAACACATAGCCAATTATCTGCCTTTTCGTTTTATTGTGTGCATTATTTTAAACTTTTTCTCTCGAGCATTCAATTAACAGCGGTATCTGGGCGTCATGTTCTAATTGTTTTGTCTAATTTACTATCATGTTTTTCTCCCAATTTAGTGGAAAAGTGCAGCATTCCACCCAAACTTGTAGTTGCATCTTTATCTGTTTTGAGAGTTAATTAATGAGAGTTAGTTAATGCTAGCACTGCGTGAGCACGTTGTCATATTATTATTCTTCAGCCTTCTTGACGACGCAAATGAAAAACTAGCAGTAATGGTGCATCCACATCGCAGTTACCTTTCATGGAGCAATATTGTGCAACACGATAACATTAGGTAACAAACTAATAACTAAGGCTACTTGTTACTATTTGTTGAATTTTACTCATCGCGTCCATACCGGCAATAACAGAAATTAAAAAAATATAACAAATAATATTACGTACAAAATTAAACAACGTTATCGATTGTTACCACATGTAATACTAACATATATACCACAGTAATATGTACTTACTAAATAACAATTTGTTATCAGATGTTGGTGAATAACAGTTGGAAACATCACTCTGTAAAAATTAACTGCAGTGTGGATACACCTTTAAACGAAAAACGTCCATAGTTCTTATCTCACTTCAACCCTTTTATGAAACAAGATGTTAAAAAATAACAAAGAACATAAAAAAAACAAAACTGTTTGAATTACAAATGAATATATTTCGGAAATGATCACAAATTATGTAAATTAAAACTTGAAATGTGTTGATTTGTGCAGAATGACATAACATGGATGTTATATTTTAAATTCTTGCATATTTTATTGTTTTATAACATTGTCAAGAGGTGAATTTCCTGAATCCATGTGGAATTATTTTTGAAGTGAAACTTCTTTATCGTGGTTGGAAAAAATTTAGTTTAACATTTTTTTGTTACGCGTCACATTCTTCCGTTACGCGCCATCTTTTTGAAGTGAAACTTTTTTATCGACGTATGGGAGAAATTTTATAGCAATGTCAAAAAATTGTAACGTTTTTGTGTTACGCGCCATCTTTATTTCTAAGTCACATTTTTCCGATACGTGCCATATTTATTTATTTAAAGCTTCATATTTGAAAGTATAACGATAACAATAATAGTAATAATTCTATTATAATTAATGAAAAGCTATCATAATCTAAGTAGCAATAAGGTGAAATAATTGTATTATTTGTATCCTTGTCTATGATAATAAAAGCCTTTTGCTTAAACTTTATTTAATTTAGCTTTATTTTACCAATTCTGTAAATTTGTAAATAGTAGATCATTTTTCGAAAAATGATGTCATAAAGAAGTTTCACTTCTTACGTGTGTACACTAATACACACACACATTTTTTTTTGTAAGTAAATATATTTGTTAATATCATCGCGCTCAACCACACAGACAAACAGACAAATCTTCTAACAATTATGTTATTGCCTATTACCGCCTATTTATTAATGAACCGCTCTGATTTAAACCATTGTAACATTTGTACATAATAATTACTGTATTGTAAACTGGTTTTGAAAAGAGCAACACTAGAGTTTCTTGCCCGTTCTTCTATAGTGAAAACAGCTTTCCGAACCGGGTAGTAGGAAAAAAAATGTCTTAATCTGAATAATGTTGTACATTTTTATGAATTCAATAATATATTTTCATTTCATTTTAACGGCCTCAAGACACGATTTAATAAAATATTTTGACGTTAATATTGATGAGCCTAACTGTATTATTTAATTTCTCACCACCACCGGATATCGTTGATTAAAAACCGCAATAGATGAACTGTTAAACTGACCCATACATTCGCGAAACCGATTATACATCTGATGTTTACTAGTAATTAGCTGGCAAGCGGCCAAATCGGGCTAGATCAGGACGAATCAAGTGGCCGTAAATCAGCGAGCATGGGAACTTGGTCTAGTCGGCCGCGGACAATTCTTGGAGCTTGGGGCTACTGAACTAGATGTTTGACGGGCGGAGCGATTGGCGGGGAAATATTGGAGATGGACCACAATTATGTACTTTCAATTATGACTATAATTTCCGCGAAATTAGACAGGAATAGGAAAAATACATAGATAAAGATTACATAGAAAAGATTCTTTTTCCCAGAAGAGGTAGGCAGAGGCGCTAAAATGACACCTACGTTTCGCCTGTATGTTCCGTCTCACGATGTCATAGGCCACCGAAGCAGTTAAAAAATAGAAATAGATAAATAAATAGCCACATCTGCAGGATTTTTATTACCATTTTCAAACCTACCCATTTATTCAACTGAGATATTAAATAAATAAATAATACACCCAAAAGTCAATCTGACTATACATATCCTGACCTCACAATACGATCGAGTCTTGTGTTGTGTATCAGAATACAAGAGACAAGAGTCTCACAAACACCAGACCCGAAACAAATACCTGGGGTTCACTCAAACATTTATCTCTCGTTTCACAGCCGGCGTCTAACCAACTGCGTCGTCCTCTGCTTAAACCAGTATAGATATATATATTTCAACCCGCTGGTTTCCCAGCCCGCCTGTCCTCTCCTTATTTGTCTACGGGCGATTCGATACAGTTAGATGCAATATTATCTGCGCCACAATGGTCTCGGAACGTGACGGTACAGTCGTGATGTTAAATCATATTTTTATCCGACGATACGGCACGATGATCGGTTTTTTTCGCCATTGTACGAATATTTGATCTGATAAAAGGAGATTGGATGTCGAAATATTGTTTTTTTTAATGGATAACGAGCAAGCGGCTTGCAACTTTACAAGCCTGGAAACCAATTATAAATTTTAATTAAATCCCTAAAGACCAATTGCGAGACCTCAAGACACTGTGAGCTCTACGTAGTCATATCGTAAAAAAATGAAAATAAACTTTTTAAGTTTTGATAACCCAAAAACTACGGTAGTCATTAAATGTTCTAAAGTCTCCGGAACATCGGAAAGTTAAGATATAAACCAAAAGAGTGAAATCACAAAAGAACTTTCAGCC
The DNA here is from genome assembly GCA_905220455.2 of Deilephila porcellus. Lineage (NCBI taxonomy): Eukaryota > Metazoa > Arthropoda > Insecta > Lepidoptera > Sphingidae > Deilephila > Deilephila porcellus. Next base: position 1,760,452 of record LR999995.1, read on the forward strand.
TTACAACACCCATACCCTAAATAAATATTTACAATTAACACAAAAATCTCGATTCGGGATCGAACCCGCAGCCTCTCGTTTCACTCGCCTCTCACAGCGCCACAGAGAAAACCAAATTACACGTTTACTACACAATTTAGAGAATTAACGGGTTCTTTGAACGAGGTTTAGACAATTAGAAATTCAGAAACTGTAATAATGCGAAGTTAAAGTGAGTATATACCGGGTATATCAAGACTGCGACCGAAAACGAAGCTAGGTAGTTATAGTGGTTACAGTCACAATGCAACTAAAAATTTTGCTAAAAACGCGACAGATATTTTTTTTGCAATTTTTTAAATGTCATCGTTTTTCGATGGTATATACCTAGTTTCTGCGAAAATGATAATTTAAACACTTACGTAGCCTTGCGATTTTAAAAATAAAAATATGTACATTATTATTTTAGGCAAAATATGTATTCATCACCTAAATTTACGACGAATGACGATAAGCAAAAATTACCGTTTTTTTTTTTTGAGAAATATTTAGTTGCATCGTACCTGAAGTACTACCACCTGGCTTCGTTTTCGGTTGCATTCTGGCTATACCCTGTATGGTCACACATCCGGTAACTACTTAAACCTTTTTATTCAACACAGGTGTGTAAAGGTCATAAGGACACTCGCTGTTTCAATAACGGTTTTACTAAAAATATTCGATGTGTTTTATTGTTATAGTTCATATGACAGCATCTGTGGTGCAGTTGGTTAAACGTTGTGAAACGAGAGGCTCAGGGTTCGATTACCGCGCCGATATTAAGATTGTGTAATCCATAAGTGTTTGTTTCGGGTCTGGGTTTTATGAGATCGAGAATTCTCTTATAGTTTTTTACACCATAGAGGACTTGTGTCTTATATACCGGGTATATCAAGACTGCGACCGAAAACGAAGCCAGGTGGTAGTTTTAGTGGTTACAGACACGATGCAAATAAAATATTTCACCAAAACAGCGACAGATATTTTTTTTGAATTCTTAAAAAATCGTCTTGTTTGGTTGGTATATACTTAGTTTTTGCGAAAATAATAATTTAAACCCTTACGTTCAATTGAGTGTTTAAAAATAAAGAGGTCTACATCATTATTTTAGAAAAACTATGTATTTATCACCCAAGTACGACGATAAGTAAAAAATTACAAAAAAATAGTTGTCGATTCTTTTTGCGAAATTTTTACTTGCATTGTGTCTGAAGTCACTAATACTACCACCTGGCTTTGTTTTCGGTCGCAGTCTTGATATACCCTGTATATGTGATTGTTGAGTGTATTTATTAATAAAAGAACAATAGAGTAAATCAAAAGGTATTTCCCCAGTGGGATACAGGAAAATAATTGTATCACTGACGGCTTAGTTCGGGCCGCTATGGCCAACCGCCTTTAGGTTCTTGTCCCATCGCCTACGATAAGCGATAAGCGAGTATAGCTAACTTACTCGAATCACTGTGACGTATTCTGAACCGTTTTGTGGTAGCTATCCGGCTGGGTATGCATATTCATCCGCTAGTTTTTTTTTAAATACTAGTTTTACACGGGATGTTTTTATAATAGCCTACGGTCCGGTTACAACCCACTGACGGTAAATGATAATCACCATGAACATCTACTTGGATCGTAGATGCGTTATCGGCTTTTCAAATAGCGTGACAAAGGGAAGGAATAAGGATGAAGGGAGAATCTCACTCACCAAACCAAACACGACAGAAACCATCGCTTCACTTCGGTTTTTGTGGAATAGTTGTACTGAGGTTGTAACGGCGTTAATAATAGACAGATTTAAAACCTATTATAGTAATCGATTTTTTGTCCCGCTCGAACGACTTTTGAATGAAGTTTGAGCGAGACAAAACATTTGATTGCTAAAATAGGTTTTAAACTGTCTATAAAAGGCCGTAAGATAACAATGTGTATATTTAATAATGTAATATGTAATACACCCAACAGTCACTTACATAGTCCTGACCCTTCACTAAGATCGAGTCTTGTGTCGTGAGTATCAGAAACTACCAGAGACTTTTCAGTCTCACAAACACCCAGACCTGAAACAAATACCTGTGGATCACACAAACAGTTGTCTCGGTGCGGGAATCGAACCCGTTGCCTCTCTTTTCACAGCCGGCGTCTAACCAACTGCGCCACGGAAGCTAGTCACAATACAAATGCTCTTTTATTTATATTTACTTATATAATTAAGTTAATAGGTTGTCGCTCATCGCCGGCGGTGGGACAATACCTTTACGTCGAAATATAAGGTCATTGTACACCAACAATAGTCGTGTGTTGATGTAACTCGGAACGTTACGCGCTGACGAGCCTCGATAACGCGACCGTGTGCCGTATCAAGGACAGGGTTTATGGAGGCCTTTGTAAAGAATTCACATCGATGGAATGCGTAATTTATATTATACAGGGTGTCTCAAGACCGCGACCGAAAACGAAGCCAGGTGGTATTATTAGTGACTTCAAACACAATGCAACTAAAAATTTCGCAAAAAAAATTGTCATCTTTTTTTAATACGCTTTATATTAGCTTCAGATGTATGTATGTAACGGAATCTTTGAACATGATTTTTTTTGAAATTTTTACTGATCATCATATTCGGGTGATAAATACATAATTTTACTAAAGGAATAATAATAAGGATCTTAGGTAGAGTCCAACCCGGCTGTTATATGAACGCTGTGTGGACAGAAATCCCCGCTCCGAGGTGGAATACCGGAAACCCCGATATACCCCGCATGACGTCCCGATAAGGCGTTTTACTTTCCAAAAACAATCGGTCTCATTATAATGAGACCAAAAACAATAGTTTAAAAATTAAAAAAAAAAAACGCCAAACTTATCATCAAGCACTCTAGCTTCTGAACCATAAAATGAATGTATTTCAGTCCATTTTCTAATCTTAAACTCAGTATCAATTATTTTTACATTTTTAGTTAGGTTTTCTAAAGCGTGTTTTTTAGTTTTTTTAACTGTTATTTTGTTCATTTTACTAACAAACGTCTATGTACGGCTCTCTTATCAAAGCAAGGAAGCTGCGCGCATATTACCTACATTATATTTTTTTAATTTACTATTAATTTCTGCAGGTTCTGGTCAAGATAATGTTACATACTTTTTAAATTATTGTATTGTCATCGGTCCTTGTTATGTATGCAACATTTCAAGTCAATCCAACGTTTTGAAGTGCTCTAAAAATTGACTTCAAAGATTCCGTTACATTACATACATAAAGGCGAAGCTAATAAAAGAGTGTTAAAAATCTTTTGCAGTGCTACCCACCACATTCACCTCTTGATAAGAACTAAAACAAAATTGATCTTTTCTCCTGTTCATCCTATAAAACCGCCTGTTCACGTCTTTTTTTCTATTACGTTCCTTTTCTAAGTCACATGTGTACAATAAAAATTTAAATAAATAAATATAACAATAAAATGAAATTTAGCGAAGCTTATATGACACAAAATACAGATTAGTATAAATAAAATACCGCTAAACCAACGGCCGCCAAATGACATAAACGAAATTTAACGAACCGCTGCCGATAAGATTCAAGTTTACCTACATGTGTAAGGAAGCCATCGCATTCAAACACCGTTCGGTTTTATTACGTTTGCAAGGCGAACTCAATGTTGACATAGGTCGTAAAGAAATGCAGTAATTGGTGACTGGTAAATTCGTTTTAATGATGGAATATCACTTGCACGGTTCACAGCAATAAAAGTGATTTATATGATTTGGAGCATGTTTTGATAATTGATGTCTTAAAATAAGATTAAATTTTCTTCTGTTTATCTTTCAGTTTAATCTACACTTTAAAACAAAATATGAGGCGGTCTCCAAACCTCCAAAGTTATATTAGAGTGCTTCAAATTCATCAAGATCGTTTTTTTTTTTTCTTACATCCATAAACTCACGCCTTTATCCCAGGACACCCATATTTCGCCTTGTATGTTCCGTCCCATGATATGATAGGGGGCGAGCCTATCGCCTTTCTTAACTGCCATGATTAGCTTATATATTAAAAGAAGTTGACGCAACATATTTTCAATACATATTGTAAAATGATTATTTGCTCTGCATTACTAACATAATTTTACGATTTAAAATCCCATAGAAAAGACAGTATTTACCGCCCATGCCACCACCACTAACCTTAAAATAATTGTTGATTGTAAATAAATAAGTTTATTAACACACAACTCCTTACGTTCCAGATGTGACAAAACTCAACAATGGCAGCCACGGACGGCCAAGTAGTGGTCGCTGCGTCGCGCTGGTCTGACGAGGCTAACTACCTCCGTGAGTTCGTCGCCAAGCATCGTCTACCCAACGTCGCCAAGATCATCAAGGGCCAGTACGGTGGCCTTGGAGTCCCCACTCTCCCCAGCCCTGGCCTTCAGAGCACTGCTCTATTAGTCTCCGCGGGGAAAAGAAAGAAGATCATCGCTCAAGCGATAAAACTGAAAGAGGGGAGGCGCATGGTCCCAGTCGGACCACGACTTGCCATCCCAGACTCTTATAAAGGATATTTTGAGCTTCTAAGTGAAGAAGGGCGGGCTGTACGATGCATTGAAACGGTAGCAGAACTTGCTAGAAGAAAACTTGATGATGGGTGCTTGGTTAGAGATCCGATTAGAGTCATTTGCGGTAAAACTGATTTAGATGGCAACGTCACTGCGGATGGAGCAAGGAATCTTCCAGCAGGGGAGATTATAATGCCGCGTGGAGAAACATTTTTAGGCAAGAATAAATACTTGAAATGCAACGACTCGAAAGGTGATATCGTACTGCTAAGTTTAGATCAGCGAGGCAAGTTTTCTGCTGTTGCTAAAGAGGAGAATATAAGCGGTGTTCACACAGCCAAAACGTTGCTAACCAAACGATTACCGATTACAGTGAGGCTTGTTCATGGAACGCCACCTCGAGGGCTTAAAAGTGCCAGTCATTTTGTGCCAGAATTGAGATTGCTATCCATGTTTGAAGAAGATCACGTGTTCGCACTCCCACTCCAAAAGGAAGGCAACGCTCTAGTGACCTTACCGTTAGCGGCACCATTAAAGATGCAAAGATGTAAGAACGAGGAACAGATAAAGAATTTCATGGAATTTTCGAGGCTAGTCGAGAAGTGCAGTCGGTTGTTGGTTGATGTTGTTGATAGAATGCACGTTCTTGAAGGTAAACTGGGTGATCCGAAACGCATCTTAAACGGTCCATTACATGCCCCCTCTATGGTAAAAACTGGGTATTTTCTGCGACGCAGCGCTTCTTCAGATTCCGCTAATCAACACAAACATTTACGACATCACCACATTTACAGCAGTCATCGAGATGAAAACAGTATTCCTGATGAATACGATGAGATTGATCAAATCTATGATTACGTCAGAGGATTTGCTCCACTACCTAAGAACATCAAAGCGTCGTATTCAAATGAGCCTCGGCACGAATCTTCCCCGTCTTCTCCAGTCGCGACACCGATCCACATGCCTCTGATAGCAGAAATCAAGCCCGAACCACCGCCCATCGAAACTATACCTACCAAGAAACCTTTAAACATCCAAAAAGCAGAGAAACGAACGCGCAAATCAGTCGCACCTAAAGAACCACCGGTCACAGTCTACAAAGAGAAATGTTCTATCGCACCAGCACCCAACTTACCCAAACTTTATATCAAGAATAACGTCAACAATGGAAAGACTAAGATGGTCTTCCGTCAGAAAAGCAACTCGCCGACGAAGGAAACGCCTAGTCCGCTCGCTAGTCCAATAAAAGCCATCAAAGGCGACTCACCCATCTTCAACATACGCTACAAAAGTCTTTCGAACATCCACCAAGCAATGGAACTGGACGGGACGTTAGACTCCAGTCATTCTGGGGGTAGAACTTCGGGAGATTCCGGGAACGGGCCGAAGTTACCCGAGAAGCGATCTAGGAAGCTGAGCAGGCCTAAATCACTGACGAATTTAGTTTGGGAGCTGAAAGGAGGGCCGGTTGAGGAGAAACCAAAATCTAGGATAAAACACGAGGGCTACAAGAAGATGGGCAACAAGCTGTCGCTGGGCGCTCAGAAGAGAGTGCCGACACTGTATCTTTAATTTCTTGGTGAGTGTGGTTTTCTTGGTAAGTAAAAGAATAATCATACAATTACTTTTGGTATAAATCCTAAACACGATAAAGTATCTTGAGTGACGATCACCGTGTCAATAAACACCCGAAATATTTATGGATTACGACAGCATGGTGCATGTCTGCATTGCGAAAATTAATGAGAGAAAGATGGCATTATTGGGATTACAACTATAATAGTTATAATACTTAGTAAATAGCGTACCTAATCCTGGTTGTAATTGAGCAGGAAAATACCGACTGGCATTACTTAGTACAGTAGACGAGCGCCATCCGCGATGTCACCGACACTGCTTATTTCTAAATTGTAGTAGACTGCTACTAACCAAGAATTACTACAATGATTACGCCACAAAATCCCAGACCTTTCCATACAAATAGCCCTTTCTATTGGATGTAGAAATAACAAATCGAACGGCTAATATTTCAATTACGCCAGCATTACCGAGGATCCTTGCACACACGGCATATCACGAAGCTAATACACGTTTGGTGATTTAAATTGCAAACTAAGATGGATCTTCACATCTTTGCGGCAATCCGCTGCAAATATGCTATGGCTTTTTAAGGAAAATAAGTACATATTTAAATTAAATGTCTCTCAATATTTCTGCTATAATAGTGTTTAATATGTGTCGAATTGTTGGTTTTTCCATGGCATTTTCATCTAAGGTATTTTACGTACCTATTTAAATTAATTCAAATGTGTATGAATAGTTTCGGTCCTTAAAAAAGTAGAATACCTCTCCTTGATAATAACTTTCAAGGGTCTGCATCCCAAAAAAATTCTCCATGGGGTTCAACAATTTTTCGTTTCTAAGTTTTAGATCCCAATACGCTGTCCTAGGCACTCGTAATTTAGGATATCGTAAAATTAATTAATCGTAACTTAGTTAATTAAAAAACAATTTTAATTCTCAAATATAGCTGATGAACAATTAGCATCACTCATAAGTATTTTTAGGCAGCAAAATGCTCATTCCAATTCGTTGACTCCCTTGCCCAACTTCAAAGTTAATCCCAAAAATAATTCAATGTCAAAAACATAATAAAACGCCACAGGTTCGTGTGACATTAAACCTGTCACCAGCAGAAGCCATTTGAGATAATTAAAGCCATCAGTTAATGCAAGGTGCGGCGGCGCGCCCGTATTTCGCGAGGCGCACGTATACATTGCTGTTTTTCCACGAAACATATTTATTATAATCTATCCTAGCACGCGAGGGTTAATGAATGTTAAAACTTTCATGTTCATTCTGAATAGGGTTTTAACTTTTAAGTCGATTTATGATTGACTAATCCCTGGAGTTAAATTAATTAAAATAAAGTGCTCAATGACCTAGCGGCAACATGTGTGTTATAAATTGTTAGGGTTGAATTTTCAAGTGGGAGAACCCACAGTGTCAATGTATTTTAAAGGTACAATGTTAAATCCTGTAAATAGAGGAGTATGTAGTACTATACTGTACTGTAACTAGCACTATACAGGGTGTCCCACGAAAATGCGACATGGAGGGGAAGTATCTTAAATATATTATAGTTAAATCCACCAGCCCGCAGTAGGCCAGCGGACTATATGACCTAACCCATCTCAATCGTACTCTCGACTGTAAAGGAGGCTTGTGCCCTGCAGAGGGACGTATTTGGGCGAATACAGATCATATGTACCAAAAATTGTATATTCTATAAATGTATTGAGAATGTATGAAGATTGATGAAAGTGGACGAAACGAAACTAGTTTCTCAGGATCGCGCAGTGATGGTTATGTATATGTACGTATGTAATATTAAATAATTATAGCCTCCGTGGCGCAGTTGGTTAGACGCCGGCTGTGAAACGAGAGGCCGCGGGTTCGATCCCCGCGCCGAGACAAATGTTTGTGAGGCCCACAAATGTTTGTCTCGGGTCTGGGTTTTTGTGAGACCGAAAAGTGTCTCGTAGTTTCTGATACCTGCGATACAAGACTTAATTGATCTTAATGTGGGGTCAGGACTATGTATGTGACTGTTGGGTGTATTTATTATATATTTATGTTTTTTTTTTCAGGTCCACGAATGTCAAACAGACATGACGTCGGAGTCCAGTACCGCGACGGATACAAACGAACAAACGAATTTATTACATTATTCTATAGATGTCACCGCGATGTTCTAGCGAAATATTGTTGAGAAACTACACCACGATAGCTTTTTTTTTTTTATTTGGCGCTATGTATTTGAATCAAAGAACTCTTCAAACGTTACAATGTCTTTTAAAATCATAAATATATTTCAAATACAATATATACCGGGTATATCAAGACTGCGACCGAAAACGAAGCCAGGTGGTAGATTAAGTGGTTACAAACACGATGCAAATAAAAATTTTGCCAAAAAAGTGACAGATATTTTTTTAGAATACATTAAAAATCATCGTGTTTGGGTGGTAATTACGTACCTTTGTGTGTTTTAAAATAAATATGTGTACGTGTTTATTTTAGGAAAACTATGTATATATCACGCAAATATGACGATAAGTCAAAAATTACAAAAATAAAGTAGTCAATTATTTTTGCGAATTTTTTACTTGCTTTGTGTCTGAAGTCACTAATACTACCACGTGGCTTCGTTTTCGGTCGCGGTCTTGATATACCCTGTATAGATACATCTACTGCTGAAAAGGCTCCTGTACAATCGAGAGTTCGGTATTCGGCTTAGGTCATCACCACGAAGGCTTTAAGTAAGGCAGGAAGTACTTCTCGTAAAGGTATCTATGTTATGCAGGATTCTTCGTTTTTCCTTACTCTCTGTTTTCAATTACAATTGTGCGTTTGTATTTTTTATTTTCAAAGACAATAGATAAATAAATACACCCAACAGTCACATACATAGTCCTGACCCCACATTAAGATTAATTTAGTCTTGTGTCATGAGTATCAAAAACTACGAGAAACTTTTCGGTCTCACAAACACCCAGACCCGAGGCAAATGCTTGTGGGTCTCACAAACATTTGTTTCGGTGCGGGGATCGAACCCGCGGCCTCTCGTTTCACAGCCGGCGTCTAACCAACTGCGCCACGGAGGCTGTCAAATAATTAAATTTGAGTTTAAAGTAGTAGACGAGCTATAAGTGGTGTAGTTTCTTAATTATCAGGCAGAGTTCTATTGGACCATCAAATAATTTAAAATCTAAATAGCATCTACATTTTCCAAAAAGTTATTTCGGTAACACTGGTTTTCTTTATTATAAACTAAATATATTCTTTTTGGTGAGGTCCAATAAGCTGCTGCGAAAACATAATAAGCACATTTAATTTATTCAAGATATAATAATAAATTTTAACATAATTAAAAATAAGTACCATTTATTATAAAAAGTCGGTAAACTCCAAAGCGAGTGAATTTATTAATATATCTTGATACGAATTTCAACATAAACGAGTTATTTAGTTTCAAAACACAAAAATAAATTTAAATTTATCAAATAAATTTATTCATAATTATATTCTCTTGCATATATTTTTGAAACTAAACGCAACTCTACAAGAATGTTCCAATTTAAATATACGAAAAAAACTTAAGATTTGATCTCTTAATTATTATTAAAAATGTGTATTTATGAATTGTAATGCCATATTAAAGATAATTTTCGGTGTTCTATCATTAGATTTTAAGTTGGTTATTACTTAGAAGCTATAATGTCAGCCTATTTAAATAATATAGCGTTTTATTTAATTAACTATTTCGAACATTGAAAAGTGTGTGAAATCTTGATCTAAATTATAAATAAATACACCCAACAGTCACATACATAGTCCTGACCCTACACTAAGATCGAGTACAAGACTCGATCTTAGTGGTGATTATCAGAAGCTACGAGAGACTTTTCGGTCTCACAAACACCCAGACCCGAAACAAATACCTGTGGTTCACACATATATTTGTTTCGTTGCGGGCATCGAACCCGCGGCCCCTCGTTTCACAACCGGCGTTTCCGGCGTCTAACCAACTGCGCCACGGAGACTGTCGAATCAGATCAACCAACATTAATATGAACCATATTAATTATTGTTTTTCTAAAAGTTATAGTCGCCATAATTTATTGTTAAACAGAAGGTTTATTGTGAAATCTTAATTTCGTTATTAAAAATATCTTGAACCTGCAAAAAGTTTATTAGGGTGCGTTGGGGTAACACCGTAATACATGAGATGGGATGGAAGGGTTGAAAACGTTAGCTACTATAAAATGTAGTTTATGTTCTTACCCCTACGAACTACTATTACGATGATACTCCAACGCACTATACAGGGTATATCAAGACTACGACCGAAAACGAAGCCCGGTGGTAGTATTAGTGACTTCAGACACAATAAAAGTAAAAATTTCGAAAAAAAAATCAACAACTTTTTTTTGTAATTTTTTACTCATCGTCGTATTTGGGTGATAAATAAATACATAGTTTTCCTAAAATAATGATGTCGACCTCTTTATTTTTAAACACTCAATGGTACGTAAGGGTTTGAATAATGATGTTTGCAAAAACTAGGTATTTGCCACCTAAGTAAGATGATTTTTTAAAAATCAAAAAAATATATTCGCTGTTTTGGTGAAAATTTTGTTTGCATCGTGTCTGTAACCACTAAAACTACCACCTGGCTTCATTTTCGGTCGCAGTCTTGATATACCCGGTATGTACGCGTAAGTGTGTTCAAATAATATTATTTTTAAATAGGCTGATGTTTTTAAAAGTCATGTAAACATACTTTTGAGTATTTATCGATTAAAAGTACACGTTTGCATCTGTAAATTATCACATTATAATCGCATTAGCTAAATAAATTCTTCTTATTACAATATTTAAAAAAATACAAAAAACATGTTAAGTAAAATTTAAACCAAAAACGCGAGGTGCCTTATTATGAGTAAATTAAAAGAAACTTCATGTTTTTGCTACTTACATTATTATATTTTTTAATTAAGGTAATGCAGTCACAAAACGTTTATAATTTTTGACAGCTGATGTCAGATTATCAAATATTATTTGTCTTTATATATGCATTTATATTTTTTACAGTCTCTAGCATTAGTGTAGCTGTAATTTAAATTTAAACCTTTTCATTATGCTTTTTCTAGACATATTTCGGCCTTTCGCTGAGTGTCTATGCCTGCTTATCTGTCGTAAACATAAACAATTAAGTAAACCTCTTCGAAATACGATAAACTTCTTGGATTTTCAAAATATTTTGAATCTTCGATATGTTTATCGAATAATCAATGGTTTTATTACCCAAATATCCATTAGATTTTTAAGCTCTTTATGTCGTAGTTTTTTTTATTGTCATTAGATTTAAGCCAATAAATGTTGTCAAGTCTCGAAGGATCTTGTAATACATTACAATATAAATAAACAAAAAATATTTTAAAATTATTGTTTTTATTTTTATTGCCTTAGTGCGCCACTGGTGATTGATACACGCGTGCTCATTCTTCTCATTATCTCTTATTCTCATTGAGATATCATACTACTAGAAAGAGAGAGAGTGACTAGTAGAGAGATCACAACGAACAAAATACATGTTACAAAAAAGAACTGTATCGCTATTTCCGCCTCATTCACTTCGACGCAGTCACACTATCTTCTCTCTCGCTTTAATTTTTCCCGCGTGCCTGGTAGGCCCATTTACAGTTTTCACAGAATTTGTTCAAAAGGCGTCTATTCTTTGGTTCACAATGTTCGCTCCAGTACACCTGTTTTCCTTCACCGTAATAGGACGTGGTGATTGAAGTCAGAGGTGCGCCCTGGGATTTCAACCCGCGACCACCGTGAACATGTTGGCGGTTTTTCAATAACCACACGATGATAAATACAATAAAATATGATAAAAGTTACATAGGTTCACCATAATTCAACCTTAGAAAGGCCATTTTCGCTAAGATCACTAACACAGTAGCGCAATCTCTTGAGGAGAACATTAAACCTTCAGATTACGAATGAAGTCGCTGGATAAAAGCGGTTTTAACAAGTTGCTTTGGAATATCTTGGGGGAGGCCTATGATCTCCAATGGACACCACTTTTGCCATTCACAATTCACCCCGCATCACAAAATGTGTTAAGATGTGTGTTAAATGTGTCGGGCCTCTAAAATACCTTAGGTCCCTTAGGAAAATACTAAAATACTTACAGGAAAAGCGACATCTATAATTTATTTACAGTTACTGTTCTTTAATTCCTGCTTGCTACAATAGATGTCGCATTCAAACAGTTTTACAGTTAGCTATGTCGAAGTTTCATTGAGCACATCTAGATGACGCTTAAAGGCATTTTAAGAAGCAACAGTAAAGATAATATAATTAATGTTATCCAATAATTATGATACGCACACTTTTAGAAACCTTTTAATTTTATTTTATAGATCATTAAATAAATTGTTCTTCTGATAATTACTTATTATTTTACCAACACCATGCACAACTTTATAAGAGCAGAATTCTGAGACGGAAATGTCAGGTCCAATGCTAGGTCACATATCACTTGTAAAGTATACTTAACATTTAATACCTACTTTCAATAACAATGAAGAAAACATACATACTTTAGACCAAAAAGTCTCTCGTAATTTCCGACAGGACACAAAACAAGCAAGAATGCCATTGCTTTGTAATTCATGATATTTGGTTTTGCAACTGTCTATTAGCAGTTGCATCGCTTACCATCAAGCGAATGGCATGCACGTCTCGCTATTAAGTGAAATAAAAAAAAACGACATAGCTTAGTGTGGTCCGTGGGGTCAGGACTATGTGTGTAACTGTAAGTGTATTTTAGATAATGGGGTCATTATATCCAAATTCGTGTGTTTATTTTATATTATGGGGTCAGTCCTCTTTGACAGCCTCCGTGGCGCAGTTGGTTAGACGCCACCTGTGAAACGAGAGGCCGCGGGTTCGAAACAAATATTACATATACAAATATTTGTGTGATTCACAGGTATTTGTTTCGGGTGTGGGTGTTTGTGAGACCGAAAAGTCTCTCGTAGTTTCTGATACCCACGACACAAGACTCGATCTTAGTGTGGGGTCAGGACTATGTATGTAACTGTCGGGTGTATTTATTTATTTATTTAGTCCACCCAAATCCGTCCACTCGTGCCAATTATGGACACACATCACGTTATCTCTTGCCTTGAGCATTGAACCTTGCACATATTATCCTACTTTCCAAATGACGAAATAATTCAGGGTTATTTCTATTATATTTAAAGTCTGCTTTGTAGAAATTATTTCTATCCCGGGCTTTTGCAATTTAGTTATTCATGATGACGTCGATTTTTAGCCTAATAAGATATATATTTGTGGCTGCACAGCAAATATATTGCCCTACCATTCATACTCGAACTACAAAGTGGCTTTAATACACTTTTTTTGGAACAAACGACAATTTTATATAAAATGATATAAAGAGTATAAACTAAAACAAACGATACGAATGGGTAACTCACAACGTTGTCCTCAAATTATGTGTAACATTATGTGTTTAAATTATAATATACAGTAGTTATTTAAAATAGTTGTACAAAGAAAGAAAAATCACGTCCAAATAACTAAAATAAAACAACAAATTATTCTAAAATGTATTTACATAATTACAATTAATTTAAATAATCAGACGAATGAATTCAAGACTAATTTTTATGCTTTAACCTGGGTACGAGCTTGCCTACAAATTAAGCGGTTCTTTAGAGACATATTATATATGTTACCGGAAATGTATGAAATTTAGGAATTGTATACATTTCCTAGGAAATGTATACAATTCCGAAGCTATTTAGGAAATGTATAAAATATTCTTTCAATAATTATTTTATACACACATATCCTAGGAAATGTATACATTTCCTAGGCATTGTATACAATTCCAATATCGCATTAGGAAATGTATAAGAATAATGGTTTCTGTAATAAAACACGTTGTTCAAATGAGAGTAATATTTTTTATCACAGGTAAAAATCATAGCGGTAAATTCTATAATACTCGTATCTTCATATTACCTATGTTACTAATTAAAAATAACCCTTCCGGTGTCCAAGAAGCTCATTTCGGGCTCCCTGTCAAGATTCATGTGACATTCTCCATTGTTCTCGAATGGTAGGTAGGTAGGTTAGGTTAGGTTAGGTTAGTTTATGTTAATTAATATCTTAAATACTTACATTTACTTACATTTCCGATTACTATTTAGGAAATGTATAGATTTCCTAGGAAATGTGTCTAATGTAATTTATTTTACACATTTCCGGGCGACTTTAGGAATTACATACATTTCCTAGGAATTGTATACAATGACGGATTACACACATTTCCGTTAACATATATAAATAATACACCCAACAGTCACATACATAGTCCTGACCCACACTAAGATCGAGTCTTGTGTCGTGGGTATCAGGAACTACGAGAGACTTTTCGGTCTCACAAACACCCAGACCCGAAACAAATACTCGTGGTTCTCACAAACATTTGTCTCGGAGCGGGGATCGAACCCGCGGCCCCTCGTTTCACAAGCGGCGTCTAACCAACTGCGCCACGGAGGCTGTCCTAATATGTAATTACAATATGTTATACCCTCTTGATGATGTAACTGTACTGCATCCAATATTAGGATTATATGTCTCTTTTTTCACCTAGCTACATACAGGCGGGTGCTAAATTTTTTTCTCCTACTTAATATTCGTCATTTCTCGATCTTTAGCATTTCCGACTGTAATATCATTGGCTCTCATAATTTCCTTGACGATATCAAGATAGGTGTTATCATTAAAATTGTTTTATTTACAGTCCAGCAAATTATTTTAATTCCAAGACACACATTTCTGAATTTCGTTTTTATGTAAGAAAGAAAACATCGTCAGGAATTCTGTATATATGACAGCGTCCACAAGAGATAAATGTTACAATTCATACGATATTTTCCCTTACCATTAAATCAAGCGATAACAGTTTTAAATTAATGTTAATTATAGAATTGTCATTTATGGTAAATACGCATTCAACCCCCCTAAATGTCCATCGTCCCGTTTCCTCTGCTGTTCTAACCTCTCCTCATAATTTCCGTCGATACCCAAACCCAGTCTTTCTATCAGCTTCTCTCCTTTATCCCCGTGAAGTTCCACGAACTGCTTTCGTCTCTTCAAAGCCACTTCAGGGTCGAAGATCCAGGACTTCTGATCGTGGATGACCGGGTAGCCAATCAAATTGGTTCTGACGAAGTCCGATACGAGTCCAGGGGAGACTTGGGATACGGCTGGATGGAGTAGGCTTATCGTGAGCAGGGATATCTGAAAATAAAGAAATGTGATTTTTATTGCTGTATGCGGGATTAATATAGATGGTATTCCTTCGGGCCTATGTTAAGAAGGGGACTTCTGGAGATTTATTTTTCTTTGCCATTACTGACAGTTTCCTATCCTAGCCGTGATTATTCTTTACGAAATTTCTATTTTTTTTTTATTGCAATGAATGACGAGACGAGCCTGCCATTCGCCTGATGGTAAGCGATACGACCGCTCATGGACAGTAGCAATACCAAACGACACCATGAGTTACAAGGCAACGCTTGGCATTCTACTGCGCTCGCCATCCTGAGACATAAGATGTTAAGTCTCGTTATGTCCAGTAGTTACTCTGGCTACAATCTCCTTCAAACCGGAACACAACAGTGCATTTACACTGCTGTTTGGCGGGAGAAATAGACATTGCGGTGGTACCTACCCAGGCGGCCTCTCACATATGAGAGACCTACCACCAGTAAAAATTTATATTTGTATACTGGCAGGTATAGCCAGAGGTCGATGTGGAGATCATTGGGGGGGGGGGCTATGTCTAGCAGTGGACTTCCTGTGGTTAAATAGAAAAAGTGAGAAAGAAAATGACTACAGTGCAAATGATAATAAGCCTTCTTCAAATTGCTTAATCTGCTCGAGTCAGATATAAATAGGTGAATTTAATATACACTCTTAAGTCACACTATCAATAGTTTTGAGCCTTGTGTGTGGTGGTGACTGTCCGAGCGGATTCAAGTTTATTTCCTAATTTCTAAATCCAGTCATTTGATCTACAGCAAGGAACACTGATTTAGGGCAAACACAGTCATCGGACAAATCTGAAATGTGATACAGCCTTAACGACCTACAGCAATTCTCTATTCGGCTTATATCTAATGTTACCGACGGCTTGCATGACGTCAATATTTTCTTAAAATAATTGAAAATTTCACTAATTAAATTATCGATACGCGTACTCAAAATCACGACTTCACGATCTATTGTCCATAACCAATAAACATTTTTACATTTACCATTCATTAACACATCGGATTTCATAATAAATTTCGCAAAATACCGTATGTTACTATACAAAGATGGTAATCACTGACGCAACAAAAACGAAATTATTCTCTACAACCAAATAAAAAGTATGTTAATGTTTAGTATCTCCATTCAACTTTTTGCAACTTGCCTTTTACATCATCGTTTATCCTTAAAAATATATTATGACACAAAAACATAGATTCTTTATTATTTTAATTAAAGAACCGTAACAGTTGTTGTAATATTTAAATTAGTAATGATTTTTGAAAGTGATATTGGATTTTTCTATTAATTATCAGTCCGGAGTCAGGAATTTGTGCCCGATATGGCGATAGGCTCGCCCACTATCACATCGTGGGACGGAACAAATAAGGCGAAATGTGGGTGTCCTGGTGGCGCCTCTGCCTACCCCTTCCAGGATAAAGGCGCAAGTTTATGTATGTATGTATGTAGTAATGATTTAAGTGGAAGTAACATAATTAGGTGAATAGTACAAAAACGAGTCGTCTCTCGGTATCGGGAACTTCCAAGGAATTTTCAGTCAAGCAAAGTACTAAATACAAATGCATACCTACATACATAAGCTCACGCCTTTTTCCCAGAAAGGGTAGGCAGAAGTGCCACCACATTTCGCCTTGCAAAAAAATTAATCCAAATATTCGTTTTTTATATGATTACAGCATGTATGGTCTGTCAATCATGAGGTGCAAAGTAGGATTTCCATTAATTTCCAGTTTAAAGAATATATTATGCATAAATAATTTCCCTAAAAGACTGACATAATTATTTTCCGAAAAAATATAAACCAAGTCGTGTCGCAACAACCATAAAAATAACACATTGAAGGATATTTTTTGAACACACCACTAAAACTATTTTAAACTCACAGATACTCACTAAAAAAATCTTCATTTTCCCGCGTTGAAAGAACAACTATATCAAAAAAACAATTACACCAAAACTTTAACAACTTCAGAAAAACAATTGCCCAAAAACAATTTCAACCAACGTCCGACTATCACGAACGGTCGGACCAACTGAATCAACTGTTGCAAGTCCACTTTTACATTTTAATGTGGTCTATATTACTTAATACTAGTCATTATGTTATTACAACACTAACCGGGTTTAGGATATCGATAGTTGCTGGTTATCTCGATATTTTTTGTCGATAAAACATTTACTATTATTATAATAGTAATTCTACAATTAAAAGTCGCAAAAAGAACCTTGTGTATTAAAATAAAGCGAGAGTTTCTCGCCTCGAAGATACCATGATCATAAGGATATAAAAAAAATTGCATCGTGTAAACATTGTCAGAACACGATAGTCTATGGCGATTATGTCATGCGATAATCGCATACATTGACTTATATTCTACCGATGGACGAGACACGTCAAAGAAATAAAGTGCCCCCGTATTTTAAAAGCACACTGCAATATTACATCACTTACCTGGTATTTTATTAAAATATTGTAACCACAGACGATTTGCTTTCGGTTTAACGGCAAAACATTAATTTATTACTTTTAAACGTATGCGATAAGGCGTGCTGCACTGTCACTGTCACGAAGCAAACTGATTCATGTGTGGTGCATGCACCGCAAGTAGGTGGGACACATTTTTTGTACTGAATGTCTTATCCAGTGTAACATTGATATCGATGATCGTACACTCCCCGTGTAAATGGCGCTTTAGGATGACATAAACTGAATCGGGGTTTTAAAAACTAACTTTCACTACATTTAAAATAGATTTATTGCACCAAAAAAGATGCTCGAAGTGGATTCAGGAAGTTGTTCTAATTAACTAAAATTTGAGTATGTGTCAAAGTGACCCACGTATGTGTGTCGCGTTTCAGATTCATCCTGTGTAATTTTTTTATTGCTTAATTTTTTAATTGCACTGCCTCAGTGGCGTAGTTATATTACAAAGCTGAGGTCTCGGGTTCGAGTCCCGGGTCGGGCAAAGTGATATTGGATTTTTCTATTCATTATCAGCCCGGAGTCAGGAATTTGTGCCCAATATGGCGATAGGCTTGCCCCCTATCACATCGTGGGACGGAACATACAAGGCGAAATGTGGGTGTTCTGGTGGCGCCTCTGCCTATCCCTTCGGGGACAAAGGCGTGAGTTTATGTATGTATGTATGTACCATTTTTAAAATTTATCGCTCATAGAAAGCAGCAAAACCAAACACCATGAATTTCAAAACAACGAGTGGCATTCCATTGGGCTTCCCATCCTGAGACATAAGATGTCAAGTCTCATTATGTCCAGTAGTTACTCTGGCAGTATATAAATCCAGATGCAATCGGGCCGGCATAATTTTGTCGACTGACCAATAGTCGTACCTAAAACGGAAACAGATTTTGTTTACGATGTCCGCTGATAACACCTTGATGAATTTGAACCTCCCATCTCTAATTGGTGAGTTCAGTTCTGTGCCGATTAAGCCATCGTTCACTGTTTTTTGTCAAATATTTTAATAGAATTTAATAATATAGATTCATCGGATTCTTAAAATACTTAATTTCGTCATAACTAACATAGGTATTAGTTTAGTTTTCTTTTTCCAAATGTTTTAATGTTAATTATTACCGTGATCTCTTATGAAACTGAAGAATCGAAACACAAAGCAAAAATTAAATTGATTGACAGTTGGCCTTAAAGCAACCACAATAGAACCGCTTGTTCCAAATTTAAAATCAGAAAATTTAAAAAAACACATGACTGGCGAAAGAGCAAGCATCTCAATATTATTCTCCTCCGATTATAATAGTGACCATATTGTATACCCCCGACACTTGCGGACAGTGGACACCCAACATCCAACAACATAAGGACATTCATATCCGCCCGGAAATCGACCACCGTACACGACACACCTGACGGTATTATTTTCTTATTTGTTATTTTTTACTATATCAGCTCATATACGTCCCACAGCAGGGCCCCGTGCCTACTTTACAATCGAGAGAATCGATTGAGAGTTAGTCCATATAGTCCACCACGCTGGCCTAGTGCGAGTTGGCGAACTTACATTGTTGTTTTATAATTGAATGAAATTAATATAATGAAAAAGTGCAGATGAGTTCAGAGAATCCACCGACGCAGGATGGTTTTCTAGTCACAATCAAATCGGTCTAGCTGAAACTCAATGCTTGGTGTCATTGGTGGCGTGCCACTGTTAATCCTAGCTTACAGGAGTTGCAGTGGCGGGTGTGTGGGCGGGAGTCTTCAAAATTAAACCGCTCTTATTACATCCGGATATAACCTGTATCTACGAACCTTGAACAAAACGTGACATACTTCGCGGGTCTCTATGTCAAATCCTTACCCGTTATGTATGGTGGTCGCTGTCAGGGCGGATATGAATACATTATCACAAGCATCATACATACTCTATTCGAAAAGCATATAATTTGGGATAGCGTACCAAAGACCTACCCAGTACTCTTAAATTTTTAGAGATCAGGCTAGCCTTACACGGTGTGTACTTGTTACTTATTAGAATTCTCATAAAGAACTATCAAGTAAACGAGTTTCCTAACAATGTATTCCTTCACCGTTAAAGCAAGAGATAACACTTTGTTTATTTATTCAATTGATCTGCCACACGAGCTAAGGTCACTTGATGGTAAGTCACTGCCAATGAACATTCACAACGCTTGGATCATAGATCATAGACCATCAAATCGGGAGGGGAGCGGGAAGGGAAAAGGATTGGAAGAAAAAAGGCGTATTGAACATACCGCAATCTCACTCATCGAACGAAGCGCCACAAATCTGACACTTAACGCCAGTCTCCTGAGAGACCGTGGTACCGCCCCGGACGAGCCTGCCCATTCATGCTGAGTCATGACTGACGACAGCGTGGCTCTACCACATAAATTAATCAGCGGTTTTGAATAATATTTTTATCTACCATACTTGTGTAATGCCGGCTTTTGCAACGAAATGCAAGGTCTTCTTATTAATTAAACTTTAGTATAATATTACTCAAGTGTTGGGAGATTTGATGACGCCATAATAGCTAAGATTAAAGCAATGCTTCATTAAAATACGATTGCTTAGGCTCGTTTCTATGTGTAAGACCTTAATCTTTTAACCTGTGTATAGTGTGGCCTGCCTCCTTGGCGCAGTACTACGGTACGCTTACAACGCTGAGGTCATGGGTTCAAATCCCAGATCGGAAAAATTGTTATTGAATTTTTCTATTAATTATCAGCCCGGAATCGGAGAATTCCCGCGTCCAACAGGTCTATATGGCGATCCATGGGGGGGGGGGGGGGTCTATGTTCAGCGGTGGATTTCCTGTGGCTGAAGAGAGAGAGTCAGGAAGCTGTGCCCGATATGGCGATAGGCGCGCTCCCTATCTTGCGACGGAACGCACAAGGCGAAACGTGGGTGTCCTAGTACCACCTCTAGCCACCCCTTATGGGAAAAAGGCGTGATGTTTGTGCGTGTGGTTGTATATACAGTCAGCAATACTTAATATCAGAATAGCGCCATCTATCGACAAAGTAAGACATCGCTTCTGTTGCAAATTGCACAGATTTTTAAACCATTACATTGAACAGAGCGCTATGAAAATCTTTTGGGGAGGCTTATGCAATATTGAGCTTCCTGTGGTTGAAAATGATTATGGTTACTTAAATATTGCAATCTTTATAAATGAATAGTTCACTCAATTCAAGTCTCGTAAATAATATTATAATTAAACACATAGGTCATCGGTCACTTGTCTAGATTATCTGGAGTGTTTCATTTTCATGCTTTCAATGTTATTATTGTCCTACCTCCAGCCTAATATTCTGTTTTATCCCCATATTTTATTATTAAACATGTACATATTATGTATTTTTTGCAGTATTAGTTTGATATGCGTTTTTCTAATGAAACTTTTTTACGTGTTGTATTAAGCCTTATGCCATATTTCTTTTGCTTCATATAAAATATTAACGTCAAACGCGCCGCCGTGATTGGCGCAACACGAACTGTTTTCCCGGCGCTGCCACCAATCGCACGTGCGCGAAAAAATCAATATTTCCAACAATTTGACATTTTCGTATATTTTGCAGTTTCATAATTAAATAACGCAGGAAAATGATGCTGGAATATGATGAGGATTTCTTTTTCGAAGAGGACAAAATGTAAGTGATTTATTTATTTATACAATATTTGCTTTTTAATATTTTGTTTTTCATTTTTATTTAGTGTTTGATTTGGTCTGTCCCAGTGCGCAATACGCGTTACGTTTTTGCGTAAAAATATTTTATTATGACTACATTTTTTCTTTATTTTTCTGTAATGTAAAAGCTTATAGTATCTGGTGAATACTAACACCGGAAATTTATTTATTTATTTTTTATGCACTTGAAACTCTATGTTTTTTATTTATCAAAACAAAGCACAGCTTTTTTATAACATTATTAAAATAAATTACACGCGTAACAACCGGAATCACATTTTAGTTTTTTTTTTTCATATTATGTTTATGCGTGCACCATATTTTTTTAATAGGTAACCTAGTGTTTAACTATGTAACTAGCTCGAGTTGTAAAGTAGATGTGATTGAATTCGTAAATAATAGTTATTTTTTACTCTGCAATAAACAATAGGAAAATGTAGTCTTATTTTTTAAAGATCCTGAATAGAGCACTCATAATCTTCAAATTGAAAATAAGTTTCCATACTTTGCTACTTAGTGAATTCAGTTCGTTCTAAACTTAAAACTTATGGAATCCTTTTCCGAGACCTAAATTAAATAGAAAAGTTGAAATACCCCAACGCAACCTAGTTTAATTTTCATTGCTTGCAATTCCACATAAGTACGCATATATCCGACTAGAGACGGAATAGCCATCGACGTATTACATCAGCCTTGCAATCATTCGATTTACATCTCTATGCTTCAGAATTACAGTTCAATTTTCATAGCTTGCAATCCCACCTAAGTTGTCCGCGTGTGACATCGCTCTAGCAATCGGTCATTTGATTTTGATCTCTAGACCGCAAGTCATATGGTTGATTCCCAATTGATAAATAAAACTACATAGAGTTTCGCACTAAAATCAATATTATTATCAGCTGCACACATCCTCTTGTTTCAGTTTATCAGTTTAGTTTGGAAGTTTGTGTTAAGTGGTAATGTGGCAACAGGGAAGTGACTTTTTCATATTCAACGACCCCAGAATTCAACCGCAATTCGCAATGACACATAACGCTTTTGAAGATAAAATGTAATTTGTTTTTATTTTATTTATTGCACTGTTTGTGTTGCTACCATATGGTTTTTATCTTGTATTAAAAATGAGATGTATCTGTCTGCATTGGCATGTTTTCTGTAGTCTCTACTTAGGGGAGAGTCAAGGAAATACACTCAATAGTTCATAATGTTGACACAACACTAAAATATGTCTTGTTTAGGATATCGGAAAGCAGCTGCTTTTCGTATACGTATGGAAAACAAAATGTTGTTGATCATACAAAGATTTGTCTTGATTTAGGATTCGAACTATTATTTTTCAGTAAAGTAATATTTCAGTAAGTATTAATTAAGTAAAGTGCTTTCTCTTTACAACTTTTGTCACAAAAAAATGCTGATGCAGACAGATATTAAATTGAAAAAACAAACAGAAAAGTTTTATGACTTTATAAAAACTCGATAAATAAAGCACTATTTCGAATTTCCTTTGATAACGTGCGTGGAAATCTCTACCTTTTTTGTCATTTTTTACAAAGCAATCAAAAAGGAGACGTTCCGAACAACGCTTTATTAATGCAAATTGACGAGAAGTAAGTTTTTACAAAAAAATAATTTAATATGTTATTATTTTTATTGTGTTTTCTTTTTAACTTGTGAATTTTGATTCAGTGCTACCATTACTTTTGAAGAAGCGTTGAAACAAGTCGACGAGATACAAATATTTGAAGAGTAAGTATTTTATATTTATAAAATAGAGAAAACCTTGAACAAAAAATTACTAATGGACCACGATCATATCAACATTTTCAGCTATAGAAAGTCCAGTGCCGATCATAGCATTTCTAAGAACATTACAAGACTCATCATTGCCTCTAACTAAATATGAAACTACTGTAAAAATAAAATATTATCATCTTCAGCCATTGAAAGTCCACTGCTGGACATAGGCGTGTTGAAGCGAACTGTTGGAAGCTGCCTGCATCCAGCCATCCTTTATTGGATCATCTACTTTGTAGTGTCATAATAAAATTTCATTGTAGCGTCAAGCGCACATGTTCTAGTTCCTACCTATACAAAACTTTGAACCACCGATTGGCGCAGAGGTTAAGTTTGTTTCCTACGCGATAGGTTGCGGGTTCAATTCTCGCGAATTACGAAAGCGAAGTTACCTCTTGCTAACGGAGCGGAGGCGGCTGCCGAAACTGTGGTCGCGGGTTCAAAGACGCTGTTTTCGGGTTTGATTCCCAGGACACAGTTCTGACTTTTAGTTACAGTCTTATGTTTATTAATAACAAATTCCACGAACTTTAACGCTGAAGAAAAACATCGTAAAGAAAAATGCACACCATAGATATTTACTATTTATATGGTATGTAAAACCCGCCAACTCTCACTAGGCTAGCGTAATGGACCCTTCTCAATTTCTCAATTTTAGAGGAGACCCGCACTCTTCAGTGAGACGCATATGACCTGGTTTTTTACTAATATAATGTTTTTAACGTACAGAAAACTTCACGACCATGCAGATGGTAATTCTAGTCCAGATTGCATTTACAACGATTTACGACAGGACAGATATATGATATATCGCCAAGATTTGATGTAAGTGTTCATGAAATATATAGCAATAGTTGCATAGCTTTAAGGCGTCCACATATCCGTAGCGTACGCATCGGACGCATCGCATCAAACGGATTGTTCACACCTAATGGTCTATTCCTTAGTTCACACCATTGAGTTATAAAACCGGCAAATCCGATCGCTACTAATGCTGTGGACGCATTGTAAAAAAGCCGTTTAATGCGATCCGTCCGTTATATGCGATCCGTCCGTTATATGCGATCCGAATATGTGGACGCCTGCCTTTATAGTATGTTCACTGCTAATTTCAAATCCTAGTATTTAGATGTAAGCTAGCTGTTTCCTAAATGTTATCTAAAATGCACACTCCTTTTGAGTACTTCTATGTTTTTCAGATGCAGAAGTAGAGAAGCTAAATCACGTGTGAATAAAATGTAGTTTAAATGCTAGATAAATAAATATTTAAACTGAAACTTAGCGTTTTATTTTCTAAATCTAGACCCTTCTAGGTAGATTAATGCTAGATTATTTTTATTAATTAAATATACAATAAATATAGCTAGTCGTAAATTAAGTAAACCGAAAAGACTTACAGATTAAACGACATAATATGAAATTTATAATGTAATTTTAAAAACAGCATCTTCCATACTGAGGTATTAAGTAATTTTGCAGTAATGCAATGATTTTAACAAAATTTCATGATGGAAAACTATCGTAACTTAAATTCAAAATTGTTTAAAGATTGATCGAGTACTTAAAGCGTGAAATCGTAACAAACTAACTCCCTTTGGAATTTCAAGTAAGAATAATCATAGAAAATTTGACTAATTTTCAGGGGGATGACGGTGACATCAGGCAGCGTATGTCTAAGCAAAGATGATAAAAACCTCATCGGAATCAGTATAGGCGGCGGAGCGCCTTTGTGCCCATGCCTTTATATAGTCCAAGTAAGTTATACTAATTAACTATTTGAAAGACTCCGTGGCGCAGTTGGTTAGACGCCGGGTGTGAAACGAGGGGCTGTGATTCTCGCATCGAGACAAATGTCTGTGTGCTCCACAGGTATTTACTTTCGAGTCTAGGTGTTTGTGAGAAAGAAAGTGTCTCATAGTTTCTGATACCCACGACACAGGACTCGATCTTAACGTGGGGTCTAGGTCGTGTATGTAACTGTTTGGTGAAGGTGTAATTATTAAGATTTCCACAGCGAGTTGTTGAAAAGGACCTGCATCTAGCACCCTTCTGAGTATTTATAGTAAATTTTAATACCGAAATAATTTATTGTAATAAACGGTGAAGGAAAACATCGTGAGGAAACCTGCATACCGTAGCGATTTTAAAAAAAATCTACCGTATGTAAGTCCGCCAACCCGCACTAGGCCAGCGTGGTGGACTATATGGCCTAACCACTCTCAATCGATTCCCTCGATTGTAGAGTAGGCCCGTGCCCTGCAGTGGGACGTATATGGGCTGATATAGATATAGAATATATCGGTCCATAGCAGCCCACTGTTGAGCACGAAACTCCCTTACAATTGAGAGTTTGATTGAAAGAGCTGAGGCCATATTCTACCTAGCTGGCCTAATGCGGTTTGGCGGAGTTCACACACCTTAGAAAATCTTATTATCTCTATGGTATGCAGGTTTCCTCACGATGTATTTCTTCACCGTTAAAGGGTTAGAATATTACAGATATTTGATAATACACCAGCATCGAGAGAAGGGACTTTACAAAGCGGTGATGAATTGGTGGGAGTCAACGGGCAGTCAGTGAAAGGAAAGACGAAAGTGGAGGTGGCCAAAATGATACAATCTGCCAAGGTATGATTATCTTTTCACCCGATTAAAGCAAAGCTACAGAAGTGTTATGATTTTAGTAATACGTGTGGGTATGATTACATGTTTTTTGCTGAGAATAAATATTTTGGTATATTTCTTGTTTTTTGTCATTATATATTCTTTGCTGAAATATTTTATTAAGTTAAATTTGTTCTCCGTTCAGGACGAAGTGACGATTAACTACAACAAACTACACGCGGACCCGAAGCAAGGAAAGTCTCTGGACATCATAATGAAGAAGATGAAACACAGATTGGTGGAGAATATGTCCTCAGGCGCGGCTGATGCACTTGGCTTGTCCAGGGCTATACTTTGCAACGATACCTTGGTCGCTAAGCTAGATGAACTGAGGGAAACTGAGACTACTTATAAAAGGCTTGTGGAGCATGCTAAAAGGTATGGGTGTCTGAGTTTAGTTTAAAATTATTTGGTAATTAATGCTAGAATTATAAATATTTCAGGATTTCTTTAAATGCCTAATGCCACGCTGTAAAAATTCTCGCTGTAGCATAATCAAGAATAGAGCTGACTCCTATTTTTTGTGTTTTCTTGCCTCTAAGCCATTTCTATTTTCTATCCTCAAATACTGCGAATTCACCTACGATTCGCACCTGTTACAAATGATTACCTCTATAATCATTTGCTTTTAGATGATCTATCTGTCAGTTGAAATCTCAAACTTAAGCGAACCATAAAAGAAGTATTGCTGTCAATTTTGTTTGGTATCGATATTTCCTAATTCATCAATATCTTTTAAATTCCAGGATGCTAAAGTCATACTTCGATCTTCTCCAAACGTACAAGGTTATAGGAGATATATTCGCCGGTATAGGTGTGAGAGAACCTCAAGCCAGAGCTTCCGAGGCATTCTCTAGGTTTGGACAGTATCATAGGCAGTTGGAGAGAGACGGTATCAAAATGTTGAAGACTTTGAAACCGGTGAGTTGTATAAAACTTTTTTTAGATATAGCGATGCTATAACTTATTAAGCTATTATAGTAACTTGTAATGGTAAGTTGGTGGTAAAGGATACAACGCGGCAATCGGTAGTCATGGATTCAATCCCAGAGCACACCTCTGACTTTTCAGTTGAGTGTGCATCAATAGTCTACTGGCACATTATCGGTGAAGGAAAAGATCGTGAAGAAGAAGAGCTTTATGGAATATTTAGTCCACAAACCTGCACTCCTGCAGCGTGGTGGACTATGGCCTAAGCCCTCTTAATCGAACTCTCGATTCTAAAATTATAATGGGTGGAAAGAAACAGCGATCGATGTCAAACTTTATACACACCAAGACCAATTTACTTCTCAAAAAGATATATCCCAATAGCCGTCAATGATTTCTTCAAATAGAAATTGCTACTCCTTTACAGATTCTATCAGACATGGGAACGTATTTGAACAAGGCGATACCAGACACAAAGCTAACGATAAGAAAATACGCGGACACGAAATTCGAATACTTATCATATTGTCTGAAGGTTAAAGAGATGGACGATGAAGAATATGGATATAATGCTTTACAGGAGCCCTTGTATCGAGTGGAGACTGGGAATTATGAATACAGGTAACAGTATATAATGTTCAGTTTCTTTGGAGAAGACATGGTTGTGGTTTTGAAATCATTGGCCAATTAAGGCAGTTCTTAAAACTTTTCAGAATGGTCTGACTAGGTACTAGTTTAAAATAATCTTTGGTTAAACGCCCTCTATGAAACGAGAAGCTACGAGTTCGGTACCTACACTGAGATAAAATAAAAACTGGGTTTTTGTGACACCGAAAACTCTTTAAGTTTCTGATAGACAACACCAGACTCGTACCATAATATGAGGTCAAGACTATCTATATAACTGTAGGGTGTATTTATTTATAAAAAAGCATTTTTTCAGGTTAATCCTACGATGTAGGCAGGACGCGAGAGCAAGGTTCGCGCGACTCAGATCCGATGTCTTAGTCAAGTTAGAACTACTGGAGAACAAAAAGGCTCAAGACGTAGCATTTCAACTAAGGAAGTTTATTCAAGGTCTCTCAGTGTACCATAAGTAAGTAGATACTCCGTAGGGGTCTTTAGAATGGATAGTTATGCAGTATTTTTAGGCTAGCATATTATACTGATTGTAGTGCGACTGCCTCGGTGGCGTAGTTGTATAACGGTACGGTTACAAAGCTGAGTTCTCGGGTTCGAGTCCCGGGTCGGGCAAAGTGATATTGGATTTTTCTATTCATTATCAGCCCGGAGTCAGGAATTTGTGCCCGATATGGCGATAGGCTCGCCCCCTATCACATCGTGGGACGGAACATACAAGGCGAAATGTGGGTGTGCTGGGGGCGCCTCTGCCTACCCCTTCCCTTCGGGGATAAAGGCGTGAGTTTATGTATGTATGTAGTGCTGGTGGTAACCCCTATATGGCCCAACCCCTGTCAATCATACTTTCGATTGTAGAGGTGGCCCGTGCCCTGCAGAGGGATGTATATGGGCTGATACAGACAATGCTGGTGGTAAGTGTTTTGCAAAGTAGGTACATAGTAATCAATGGCGACATGTTTTTTAAATATTGCCAACGCAGAATGACCATTTTACATTTTTTGTAAACGCTGTTCAGATACTAGGAATTTTCGTCGGTCGATATAATAATGCCGGCCTGCTTGAAATCTTAAGAACAATTTTCACTGCCCATCAGTATCAAAGTTATTGTTACCTATCTATGAAAAATGTTGACATTATTTTACAATTTAAATTTACAGTGAAACCGTTGAACAATTAAAAGAGAACTCAACGCTGTTTCCTGTGGAGGTGGATTTGTCTCAAAACGCTTTCCAGTACAAATCAACTGGACCAATTATTCAGGTCAGTAAATATGCAACTTATTTTCTCCTTCCCCCTCTCTCTGTCTTTCTCTTTCGTCCTATCTCTCTCTTATGCCAAAAGAAGTCCATTGCTGAACAAAAGCCTTCCCCAAGGATCTTCACAGAATTATTTATTTGCTTAATTTCGTTTGGGGGTTAAAAGACAGGTTACTCATTCCCGGAGACTCGCTGAGCTTCAATGCTCTATATCATTAATATGCTTGCCATTGTTTATCCTGACTTACCTACTAGGGTCGCAATGACGGGTATGACGGCGGGACAGTCTCAAAAAGACAAATAAATCTCCTAACATATTCAACAAATCCTTTCAGGATAACCCCGACGATGATGATGACATAGAATACGCGAAAGAGATCCAAGAATATCACGACATTGAAGACACCAAAGAACCTAAGCATATAAACCGGCGACAAACAAAAGATGTTGACTCTACTGAATCTTCAGAACAACTTTTACCAGGAATAGACACTGTTGACGTCACTGACGCATCTGATATGACGTCTGACAATGACAGATCCAATCTGACGCTTCTGACGGAACTAGGGTTGGCTGACGCGGCAATGACGGTAGATACTGATTTTGGAGAGTTCCAAAATGGTCTGATGGATAATTTTGCACAGAAAAATGATGCGGATGATATCTTTGATAATCTGCTAAGCGGTTTGAGTATGAATAAATAAATGTTATATTGTGATATAGCAGTTTTATTACCTATGTTTCGTTGTTCGAAGTGATATCATTTTTGAATTTAAAGACTTGGTCTTTACAGATGTGATGTAGATTGTAGATTGACATGTAGAAGAATTTTATAAAAACATTACACCGCCTTTAAGGTTTCTGATATCTTCAAGAACAATAGGATCTTCAAAATTGCGATGTACACAAAAGGATCAAAACGTAAGTAAAACGGCACTTGTATAAAAAATATTAATTTATTCGTTCTTAATAATTAAAATATATTAAAATTCCGTCAGTCTTGCAACCAGTAATTAGTAAACTACGGACTAAATTAGTAAATTAACCAAATAGACCCAGCTTTTCTCGGTGGTTAAATATTTTTGGAAAATCATTGAAACATTATTTTTATATCTGCAGGATGACAAAGAATGTTTTAAATAGAACAATGTTCACTTTTATTACAACAGATTCGTCTCGATTCAAAACGAATATTTGCTTTTTATATAACGCGATTATTTTTACAATAATATTTTATCTACTAGTTTTCACAAGTTGATTCAAGAATTTTGTAAGATGAGAACTGTCTTTATCTTAAAACATAACAACAAAAGCGAATTCCTTTCGTTTTAGTTTCAAGTTCATTTTAATTTCTTTAGCAGATATCTCGTAAACTTGTTTGCATACATCCTTTCCAAAATCAGTATAAATATCAAAGGCCTTAAAATCTGGTTCATCTTACCACTAGATTCTGTTAATAAATCCTATTGTCTAGTAACCCCCACTTCTATGCACAGGCCAGGGTATCGTTTCAAAAACTGCAACCACATCACTACCAGACAATCCTTTGGCTTTCTCCAAATAGGTTTTAATCGCATCTAGCTTCTGTCCATGAACCAGACTCAATCTATCATGAATCCTTGGTATGATGTTCAGGAAATCCAATTGCTTGATCTTGTCCAAGTCAATAATGTCTGTTATTTTGTGAAGGGTCTGCGATGCGTGGTCTGTGATCGTCTGTAGTTTCAAAGTGGCTGCTTGCTTCACTTTGTCTAAATCCACTGTGGCATGTGTATAAACTATGAAAATGAGGGTTATCTGTTGAGAAATAAAAAACAGTTTGTTTTACAAATTTTATAGATATCTTAAAGACTTTTAAATGCTAAGATGAGAAATGTTTGATTAGCAATAATCCTTTTGAATCGTTTGAAGCAGTGGATTTCTTTAGAACTAACTGTCAAGAACTCCAGCGTGTGACTCGTCTTAATTTGATGTAGCTTTAGTAGTTAGGTACATCATAATATAATATAATAGTAACTCATTCTCATTTAAAATCGTGATTTTGCTCTTATAATTTACAAAATGGGGTAATAAAATATTTTGTTACTTTCCATCTTAAGTCAAATCGTAAAAAAGGACAGGGACAAACATGACATAACTCGCAAAGATAACAATTACTTACCAATAAAATAGGTTTCATCGTGCAAGGCTCCTGGTTCACAACTGACTGGTCCGATGCAACCATGGCCTATTAGATTTAAACCATCGGTTACAGCATCTGATTAAAACGGAAAGAGGACTATTCTGATACCACCATGGCGATGTAGTATAAACGTAGTAGGCGATGCAGTAGTATTGGTAAACATGGATAGAATGCTTTCTAGTGTCAGCTGACAGTGGTAAAACCTAGCATATACTGAATTCGAATGGTAAAAGCTCGAAAATATCGTCGTATTTTCAGAAATACTTACATTTACCAACTCATGTCGGTAAATCCTAAGACTTACACGTAAATCTTAAGATTAACCGTAGTTCGAGCTTTTACAATAACATCTATACTCCTTTAACTACTTTACTTATTTATAGATAAATGGTTTTATTGAGGGTTAAAGGACATTCTTAGGAACTGGCCGTGTATTGGTCCATAGTGTTATTCGGTGTAATGCCTCACACACTAATAACTGCAAGTATCTAAGAATGTCCTTTAACCCTCAATCAAACCATTCATCTATCAAAAACTAAAGTAGTCAAATAAATAAAATAAATATATTATACACCCAACAGTTACATACATAGTCCTGACCCCACACTAAGATCGAGTCTTGTGTCGTGGGTATCAGAAACTACGAGAGACTTTTCGGTCTCACAAATACCCAGACCCGAAACAAATACCTACCTGTGGATCACACAAACGTTTGTTTCGGTGCTGGGATCGAACCCGCGGCCTCTCGTTTCACAGCCAGCGTCTAACCAACTGCGCCACGAAGGCTGTTAAAGTTAAAAGAGAGTTATCTGAGTTAAAGGTTGGAAATAAATTTGACATAATATTAGGAATAGTTTGGTAACGGAAAACATGGATTTAAAGAACATAGATAAGCGCGAGAATATATTTTCCTTTTTTTGTACGTTGCATAGGTTTGAATGGCAGATAAAGAGTTTTGTAGCAATCTCTATGGATACTTCATCTTCTGCTTCAATAAAGAAATATAGGTAAGTTAACATTAGTAAATATGACTACAGTACTTCCAACCAGAATAAGCCTGCAAGGGAAAGCTGCACATTACAAATTCATAATTTGTTCAAATTCGGTTCACGTAGCCATCACTTAGTGAATAACAATTAATTTGTGACAATGATTTATCGCATTTACACCTGTTACTTAACACATCGATTACATACGAATTTGTCAAGCGTCCGCTTTTATATGGGACGGTGGGTGTCCTATTTTAATGTTAATGGATTTCAATAGTCAGTATAATGAAATGAAATTCGTTTATGAAATGAAATAAAAATTCTTTTATTGGTCACGTAGGCAATTAAATAGCTCTTATGACAAGTCAATACACATAGATAATATTCTTATGCCTATAGGTCTTCGTATCACAAAGGTTAAGTTAAAAAGCAACATACAGTCGAATTGAGAACCTCCTCCTTTTTTTGAAGTCGGTTAATTATTCCCTTTCTGTAAGCCTGTTGCTTCTGCGTGTCTTTAAACCACACCGAAATACGTGGTAGTTTTATTCGCACTAATAATAATTACGGCCTTATTCATAGACAGATTTAAAACCTATTTTAGCTATCGAATGTTATGTCTTCTTCGCTCAAATTGAATTCTAAAATCGTTCGAAAGGGACAAAACGTTCGATAACTTAAATAGGGTTTAAATCTGTCTATGATAAGGCAGTAAGATAATTAGGTAGGAGTTAAAACAAGACTTTATTAAATCTTTTTTTAATTCGGAATTTTATACTAAAAGTTATTTTTTTTATTGCGGTGAATGGCGAGACGAGCATGCCGTCCGCCTGATGGTAATCAATACGACAACTCATGGACAGTAGCAAAACCAAACCCTATGATTTACAAAGCAATGCTTGACATTGCCCTGCGCTCGCCATCCTGAGAGATTATATTATATTAAGTCTCAATATGTCCAGTAGTTACTCTGACTGCAATGTCCATCAAACCGGAACAAAACAGCGCATTTACACTGCTGTTTGGCGGATCAAGAATTTAAGATGTGACAAACCTAGATTATAATTTCACAAGTATTTATCTGTCCTAGGATATTTTGTACTTACTATCTACACCATAATTAACAAAAGAAGAAAATATAAATTCACAATGCATATAAGCTTTAATAATTATATTGTATCTCGGTCGGCGTTTAGTTACTATAATAATTTCACCAATAATGGATGTAATAAAACAAATAATTTCTTAAAATAAAAATTTATTAAACCATATGCACAAATTATTACAGCTTAAAAATTCACTTACACATTACTGCATTTAATTCTATCCAAACTGATTATCTCAGATTTTGGATAGATGGAAAAATGCCCCTCAATATACAACCAAAATTGTTTGTAATCCCTGAATAGAATATTTTTTAATCCAAAATAGGACAAATTTTTTGGAGATAGCTTTAAATGTTGGCGACCTCTGCACATTATAATATTCTTCAGCAGTTACAAACAATTTCTATCGTATGCCATACAACGCAGCAGTAAATACATATACATAGAACAGAAGTTGCAAACATTTTTATTGCTTTTGACATAGGTCTAATTTCCTGTAACGTGTCAGATGTATTTTAGCATTAACTAAATTTATAATGAACAATACTTTAATTCCAAGATTTTTTTCTTGTTTCAACTATGTGTTTTTACTATATGAATGGAACATTATTAGTACAGCAGTATTGATTAATTTAATTTCTTGTTTACCATATATTACAAATCGAAATTTAACATTGACGAACATAGGCCAAATGTTGGCGATAACTGGCCTTTTAGTAAAGGACTAATAATTAAAATTGGTACTATATTTCCTTGACATTTAACTTGGGAAGTGAAACGGATAATATGTCTTATCTTTTATTTTTCTATACATGGCGTAATGAATTTGTAGCACAATACAATTGGTATTGTGAGAAAGATAATATACGTCAACGGGTATGTGATGTGTTTTTGTATAATTCATGAGAAAAACCAATTTACTGATACATACGCTGGAAAATAATTAATGTGCGATTTTTATCATGTCCAGTATAGGAACAGATGTGCCATTTTAAAACGAATTTTTTGCACTTTTCATTACGAATAAAGTTAGTATACAAAAATAAATTCAAAACAAAATATCTGCCGCATGTTTCATGATACCTATCAATATTTATACTATATGTATATAAGGCAGATTAAACAACGAAGCAATATTGCGTTAAATACATATTTATAATGACAGTTTTGATTGACAGTGCTTTTTGGGGAGATTCTGCTTGTTTATATTTAAATTCGTGTTGCAATACATTGATTATTTATCGATATTAATACAATCGAAAATATCGCTACTTTTTATCGATATTCATATGATCGAAAATATAGCTACTTTTTATCGATATTATGACTCACTTCTGATATTATCGATAATACATATCGTATTCACTAACCTCATGTACTCGATCATGGTGCTTCACAAACACGTTTAATTATGTTTTTCATTAGTTGCTTGATGTCCATCGATACCAATATATTCGATATTATCGATAATTTTAATCGACACAAATTTCGAAGTTAAACATGCCAGAACTTTACCAGGACTTGTTAATAAACATCCCCACCAAAATTATGAGCGATTCATTTTCATCATAATAATATCGATAAAATAAGATGTATGCAAGAAGCAAAACTTTCCTTTCTCATTGGCTAATAGCTTGGCTTAGCCAGACAACTGTGAATATTGCAAGTGAATTGTAAGCTAAAATATAAAATGGAATCATAAATATTGATTGAGCATGGACTTTCACAATAGCCTTTCAGAATTTATCATTCACTATACAGATATTCCTATAGACATCGCAAAAAAAATCTATATGTAATTTAACAATCGGGACCTCGGGTATTAGAAGGAGAGGGAATTTAGTGTTAATGCTTAAAACTTAAAAGTGATAAAGACAAAAATCGTGTTATTTAGCTTTTTATTACGCACTAGTATTGCTTGCGACTGAGCCAAGTTTTTCCGCCAAAAAATCCCGCTATATATTTTCCCGGGATAAAAACTACCCTATAGCGTTTCTCGATAAATGGACTATCCAGCACTAAAATATTTTTTATATTCGAACTAGTAGTTCCTAAGATTATCGCGTACAAACAAACTCTTCAGCTTTATACAGGGTATATCAAGACCGCGACCGGACCGCGACCCTGTATAGATTCTCCCCTCCTCATATCCGCAACTGCAACTCCAGTAAGTAATTATTAACAGAGGCCCGCATTTTAATTACACCGAGCATTGAATCTCCATCTCCGGGTATATCTTGTCTTTAACTCTGACTGCCTCGGTGGCGTAGTTGTATTACGGTACGGTTACAAAGCTGTGGTCTCGGGTTCGACTCCCGGGTCGGGCAGTGATATTGGATTTGTCTATTCATTATCAGCCCGGAGTCAGGAGTTTGTGCCCGATATGGCGATAGGCTCGCTCCTATCACATTATGGGAACATACAAGGCGAAATGTGGGTGTCCTGGTGGCGCCTCTGCCTACCCCTTCGGGGATAAAGGCGTGAGTTTATGTATGTATGTAAGTTTGTATGTAACTCTGATATTGCAAAAAGTCCATGCTAGAAAGCACTGCCAATCCGATACTATACACGATTACCGCTATGAATTAATATCACAAGTTTCCATTTATGTCGCCCACGACTGGAGTTGGGCTAAATCATCGTCATCCTCTGTGGAATAAACAAATAGATACATTAATAAAACAGTCACATATTATGTACAGTGGTCGCGGGTTCGAATCCGAACGCACACCTCAGTGGCCGTAGTGCGAGTTTTTATACCGACTCGATCGCGTTAAAGTAAACTTCGTTTTGTACGTAACATAAACAAATCTCGCACTCACAAATAAGATTCACAATATTAATACTAGATGGCGCTGATCAAATGCCATACAAAACGAAGTTTACTTTAATGCGATCGAGTCGGTATAAAAACTCGCACTACGGCCACTGATTTATCGGAGTCATGTCATTGATAGTCAATCACCGAAGGAAAACATCGTGAATAATTTATAAGAATTTCCACTATATGTCAAGTCCACCAACCTGCACTAGTCCAGCGTGGTGGACTACATGGCCTAACCCCTCTCAATCGTACTCTCGATTATAGAGGAGGCCCGTGCCCTGCAATGGGACGTATATGGGCTGATACAGATATAAAAAGACTGTTTACTAACCGGCCTGCTTAGATTTGCTGGGTTTGGTCCTATCATGGACCAACTCAGTTCCGGGAACATCGGGCAGCTTGTCTGTCGGCACGTTGATGCCCAGCATCTCTTTGTCCAGGTCCTCCTGCAAATTACAACATAATTGATTGATTTTTTGAATTTGTTGTATAATTGTAGTGTCGTAAAATTATACTTTTTCTTTAAACTTAAGTGATTTTTATTTGAGAGCAGTTTTGATTTCTAATCTTATCATCATTCTAAACTAGAATTTCAAGCTTTACAGTTCACGTAAGCTCCCATTAAAGAATTAAATAAACAAATATACAAAAAAGGAATGCAATATTGAACGCACGTATCAAAATCCAATGCACAAACAAAAATTGTACACAGAAACAAAAATTGTACGCACAAACAAAATTTGAACACACGAACAAAAATTAACTACACAAACAAAAATGTACTACACGAACCAAAAATTGACAACAAATACAAATAATTGAATGTACGCACCTGTTCGAGTTCCTCGAGCTCGCGTTCGAGTTCGTCCTCATCAATATCGTTGGGGAAGGCCACGTTGTTGCTGATCGCTTCGGTGATCTCGCGCGATATGTCGTGCTGTTCCGCGATATCGTCCATTATGTCGTGCACTTTGTCCACGTCGCTGTAAGGAATATTTGTAATAAAATTATTTACTAATTCATTTTTGAGCTCTCCTAGAGGAGACAATGGTAATAATTTTTGTAGGAGTGTGATTATATTACTGTTTAAAGGAATGATTTTTGGAAATCTATTTTAGCACACGTGAAACTTTTCATAATTATCCCTATGCTTCTGTTGACAATGGGCTTGATTTTGTGCCTTTAACTCCTACCACTATCAAGTGAAATCTTGTGCTACTGTAGTGTACAGCATTAAAAGTACCGACATAATCATGTTTTAATACTAATACTTAGTTTTAATTGAAATCGAGTGTCATGAGAAAACCAGCTGTTTTATTTCTCTCGCTCTCTCACTCTCATCAGCCAGAGGAATTATTTTGCTGAACATAAGCCCGCTTATGGATATCTACAGCGATTTGTTAGAAGCAGGTAGCTTCCTACAGCTATAGCTTTTTTGCAATAAAATAAATAATCTCTTGTTTCAACTACAGGAAGTCCACAGCCAAAGATAGCCTTCCAAGGATTTCCACAACGAAGAAAATAATCTGTATCCAGCGCCTTCCTGTAAATTTTATGTTTTTGCAATAATATACTAACATATCCTTGTGGGCGAGTTTCATAGCGTTGGCTGCCTCCTTCATAGTGTTGAGCACTTGAGCGTTGGTGTTGGCTCCTTCCAGCGCCTCTCTCTGTGCTTCAATCTGCGTGAGGGTTCCATCGATCTGGGTCAGTTGCTTCTCGTAACGCTTCTTGCGCTTTAAAGCGGCAATGGCAGCTGAAAAGAATTATATACAATGTTATTTTATTGACTGATTTGAAAAAGGAAGTTCTGTGTTCAATTTTATAGTTTTTAGGCATGCGCGC
Organism: Deilephila porcellus; assembly: GCA_905220455.2. Taxonomy (NCBI): domain Eukaryota; kingdom Metazoa; phylum Arthropoda; class Insecta; order Lepidoptera; family Sphingidae; genus Deilephila; species Deilephila porcellus. The sequence goes on from LR999995.1 coordinate 1,798,388, forward strand.
CAGAGGCAGAACACCAGCCAAATGGTCAGACATCCTAAAGAAGGCGGTTAGTGGTTTATACCTCGCGGCCCATACCATCCAGGACCTAATACAATGGAAGAATATCACATGTGTTCGCGATTCTCAGCAGTGAGGGAATGATGAGAAAAAAAGTAGTATGTTTACCAATTTACCTCTAAGATTGTAAACAATTTTGATGATTCTTTTTTACTTTATAGTAACTACAATACACCTGATGGTGAGTGTAGAGCAGTCTAGATGTACAATCCACCAACGTGAGATGGCTATCATTGTATCCATATATACAAGATGAAACCAGAAGGTGTCATATTGTGGTTTTTACACCGGTATCTGGGCAGATTCCAATATTGTACAGTGGATTTTGGCGATATTAGTCTTGTGTTCTTTATAGCCGTTTACAATGATTATTTCATCTTATAAATATCACAGCAATGACAACTCGATAAGTAATGTATATACTATACTGTAACTTTATCTCTACACAATAACAAAATAAGACATTTCAGGTCTTTCAACACACATAGACCCGAAACACCTGATGATGACAAACAATAAATAAATACACCCAACAGTCACATACATAGTCTTGACACCACACTAAGATCGGGTCTTTTGTCGTGGGTATCAGGAACTACGAGAGACTTTTCGGTCTCACAAACACCCAGACCCGAAACAAGTACCTGTGGATCACACAAATATTTGTTTCGGTGCGGGGATCGAACCCGCGGCCTCTCGTTTCACAGCCGGCATCTAACCAACTGCGCCACGGAGGCTGAATGATGAAAATGAAGGCGCTCAAAACAACTGGTTTGATTTGGAAAATTCTTTTCGTGTTGGATAGGTTATTTATCGAGGAATGCTACAGGCTACATAACATCACGCTATGACCAATAGGAGCGGAGCAGTACTGAAAAATGTTGTATGTCATAAAATAGACAAATACATTACACAACTTGAATAGTAAATCTCTTATCACAAGTAACATCATAGTAAAATGATAAAAGATTACATTAATTATAAGCAGCATCACACATAGGGTACCTGTTATTAACATAGATCTCATTGAAGGATTAGATCAGTCCCTTACTATAAAATGTGTTGCAATAGAGAGCCCAGAATGCTGCGGTGAGACCCTTACGCCTGAATTTAATTTTAGACTCCTTACGTTGAACATTAGAAGTATAGAACGTAATTTTAACGACTTTTTAATTACCTTAGCGCGATTAAATTCTGAATTTGACGCTATTATATTAACAGAATGCTGGATACACGAACAGTCTTTAATTCCAAGTATTGAAGGTTATAATTCGTTTCGTACCCACCATTTTATAAATAAAAGTGGAGGAATAGTGGTTTATATTAAAAATAAATGGACACCTATTATACAGGAACCGATATGTGATGAGTGTAACTTTATAAAAATAACTGTTAATACTAATATAACTATTTTAGGAATTTACCGTTCCCCTTCTTTCAAAAATTTAAATTGCTTTATGTCTTCCCTTGATAACATTCTAAGTAATGTCAGGTGTGTTGAAACCTGCATTTTGGCCGGTGATGTTAATATAAATATTCTTGATAACTCTCTAAACGACAATACCTCTGAATATAGTAACTTATTATCAAGTCATCAACTAATCCCAGCAATATTAAAACCTACAAGGGGTGACGCTTGTCTAGACCATATATTCATAAAGAATAAATCAGTACCTCTCGGAGTTATTTGTTCTTCAAACATAACAGACCACAACATATGCATACTAGGAATTTCGACCGAACCAAATAAACACATCCGCAAAACACGCATAAAAATAAAAACTGACATATCAGCGGTCACAAGTGAAATCTTATCCACTGACTGGACCCACATCACTAAAATTTCCGATGTTAACAAAGCTGTAGAAAGTCTTAGTGCGACCCTGAACGCTGCTATTAGCCAAAACACTTTTGAAGTGAAGGTTACCAGATCTCAACATAATCTCAAACCTTGGATTACTCCCGGACTAATGAGGTGCCAAAGAAATCGGGACAAACTCCATCTAAAAGCAAAGAAATATCCTCAGAACATAATAATCCAAACGACCTATAAAAGATACCGAAATTTTTTAAACGATTTACAACGCAAAATTAAATCTCAATATGAATCAGAACAAATCTTACAAAACCAAAACCATCCAAAGAAATTATGGGAGACAATAAAGAATATCTGTGACATTTCAAAAAGTAAAAATGATGTCTCCTCACTAACTTCTATCAAACCCGATCCTGTTGACTCGCTAAACGTCGTGAACGAATACTTTACCAGTGTGGGTAAAAACCTAGCTGACAAAAAATTAATAAACCTAAAAACAACTGAAACTGCTCTAGCAGATGACTTCTTACCATACAAAACGCCAAGAGATTCTTTTTTCATGTACCCAACCGATGATGAAGAGGTAGACAGACTAATTACCGAGTTAAAAATTAATAGTGCTCCGGGAATTGACGGATGTACCCCAGCCTTAATAAAATCAGTTAAAAAAGTATTACTGAAACCTTTAACACACATCTTTAATCTGAGTTTGGCAAATGGCATTTTTCCCACAATCTGGAAACTGGCATCAATTACTCCGATTCACAAAGGCGACGATAAAAGCATCCCCAGCAATTATAGACCGATATCCCTTTTGAGCATTATTTCTAAATTACTTGAAAAAATAGTAAACAAACGGCTAGTCAAATTCCTGGAGACTAATAACCTACTCTCAGAAAAACAGTTTGGTTTTAGGAGAGGTATTGCAACAGACAACGCTATCACTCTCTTGACTGATACAGTTGCCGAGGCCTTGGATAAAGGACAATGCTGCGTAGGCATATTTATGGATCTTGCCAAGGCGTTTGATACTGTCTCAATCCCGATTTTATTAAAAAAACTAGACAGCTTAGGCATAAGGGGAGTAGCATACGATTGGTTTTGCAGTTATCTTAACCAGCGACACCAATGTGTTAAAATTAATTCTCTGAAAAGCCAAATTCTTCCAGTGCACTTTGGTGTCCCCCAAGGTAGTATTCTCGGCCCTACACTCTTCTCTCTATACATTAACGATTTATTACATCTGTCTATAACTGGTGCACAGGTCATCTGCTACGCTGACGACACCGTAGTACTGTTTAAGGACTCTACTTGGAAAAAGGTTTCGGAAATGGCAGAAAAAGGACTTAAACAAATTAATATCTGGTTAAATAATAATCTCCTTACACTCAATACCAATAAAACTAAATTTATTGCCTTTCACAAAACAAAAGTTACAAATCCGATTTCCTTACAAAATATTAAAATTCATACCTGCGATCTTAATAACACAATTCAGACACCTTTACAGCAATGCGACTGCAGTTTAATTAATCGTGTCGATAGTTTAAAATACTTAGGTGTTGTATTAGACGAGAACCTCAATTTCAAAAAACATATCTTGCAACTTGCCGGTAGGACTCGGAAAATCATTTACATTATGAAATCTCTACGCTCCGTCGCCTCCAGAGATATCCTAAAACTTGTTTATGTTGCCCTTTGTCAGTCAATTCTGTCCTATTGTATTTCCATTTGGGGAGGGGCGATAAAAACAAGTATGATTGGTCTTGAAAGGGCTCAGCGCGCTGTCCTAAAGGTCATGATGTCCAAACCTTTTCTATTTCCTACCGATGAGCTTTACAAAGAATCTAAAGTACTCACGGTGCGTCAGCTATACATATGGAAAACAACCGTTACCATGCATAGGAAAACTCTCAACGCACCAATCTATCAAGAAATGCTAAGAAAACGTGTTTATATAGTTCCAACTCCTTATATCAGGACATCCTTTGCAAAGCGTCTACCATTTTACCAACATCCTAGCATTTATAATAAAATTAGCGCCAAATGTGACATTAAAAAACTTCCCCGTAATGCCGCCAAAAATAAAATTAAAAACTGGTTATTAGGGCTAACTTATCAGGAAACGGAAAATTTGCTCACAACTTTTTAAAATATCCTTTGTCATACACACACACACACACACACACACACACACTTAAATACACTTACACAAACACACGCACACACACACACGCACACACACACACACACACACACACACACATGACTGCAGACTACGTCAAACACCGCAATCATTAGTCTCGATCACCGCTCGAAGATTTTCGCGATACAGGTTATGCCTAGTGCGAAAATCACTGGTAACCTTTCTTGGTGTACATTTATTAAAATTGTTTATGTTAAGTAGATTTTATATTATTTTAGATACTTTTGATCTCAACTTTGTTTAGTTAAGTATTAGGTACCTATTGATGTACAAATTCATGGAAATAAATGCTTTATTTATTTATTTATTTATTTATGGCTAAGTGGAACAAAACTAAAGATCAGCAATCAGCATTGATTTCCTAATATTCATTATCATTAACAGGATACTCAAACTGGTTGTGTAACAAAGAAAGAATATAAATTAATCATAATGCATTTACATTAGAGCAAGAATTTCAAGAGATTTTTTTTATCTACAATATTAGAAAGGGCTCCTTGAGCATCTTGAGAACAAAGTTAGATATTCGCTACAAACAATTTGACTTTTGCTGCAAGTAAATTTGATGTAGTTGAAACCTGGGACTGGATTACATGCCTTGAGTCAGAATGAGATGTGACGAGCGGGTTATAGCAGGATGGGACAGGATAAGAAATTCCAAATAAAGGTAACTGTTTTAGAGATACAAACATAAGTTTATTGTGCTTTATATGGTATTCAATCATGAAATAACTAGAGGCAACAAAAATTATGTTTGTCTCTGATGTTAAATTATGTTACCGCCCGTAAAACCAGTCAGTATCGACCATAAGAGATTGCATGGAGCAACAAGATAGATGTATATTTTTATTTTGTGTTATTTCTGTATATAGTTATGTTAATTGTGTACAATTAAGAGTAAATAAAACTGGGAGCATCCCATTTCATGTATAGGTTTTTACCCAACTGTGCTATTTAATGTCTCAATTTGTGGCATTTAGTTAATCATCATCTTTGTATATTTAAAAGAAGTAGAAGACAACTATCATTAGTAAAGCAATTACGTCTTGTATCATTTCTTCGGCACAAAGCATTGTAAAACTATGGTAGTATTATTTAAGAGTTTAAATTATTTCATCAGATCCAATTTTGTCTATTTTCACTTGCAAATTCTTATTACATTTAAAAGTAGTGTTAGTATCCAGGTAGATGATGTATTTATAAAAGGTGTGAATCATTGTTGTGTTTAGTCAATCTGTGTCTCACAGTCAGTTATTGAGGGCTGTAACTATAAATACATTCTAATTATGTTTCAAAATCCAAGTTTTACTGTGATAAAAAAAGGTTCGTAATGTTATGATTTTAATCAGACATTTTCCTTCCCACGCTACAAAAATTAACTAACGATCTGTCATTACCAGCTTTAGGAAAACAAGGTCGATGGTAACAAAGATTTACTGTTAACAACAATACAATTTTGTGGAGTTAAATGATTAAATACGATGTAAAACTCACCGCGCTTGTTCTTTGTGCCGTTTTTCCTCGCAGTCTGTATCTCTAAATCGATTTTCTTTTCTAAAAACTCCTGTTTTTTAATGAGCAGCTCCTCAGTTTCACGTAGTTTTTGGATCGCCTCATGCGTTGTTGGGCCCTTCTCCTCCTTTTTGCCACCGAATATTTTCCCCAGGAAACTCATTTTGATACTTAAAAAGAAGGATAAAGGTGTAAAAGTCGCTTTATCGCAAGATTATTGACTAATTACGCATACGAAACGAAAATTATTTCTTTTAGTAGACTATGCGTCATCCAGCGGACATTCGGAACATGTTTTTTGCAAAGAATGAATCTGCGGGTTTTCCCAATAAAACTAACGGGAAACGCAGAAATTTGGAAACCAAATTTACATTCCACAAGTTCACATAAATAAAAAAGTAACTTCAAATAATAAAGTTTATTGAATAAATTGCTAGAATCCTCAAAAAAATCTAAATAAAATTACCACAAAAATTAATAACACACTTTTCAAACGCACCGTGACTTAGAAAGCTGATTTGTGTCAAAGTATTATATCATCAAATTGAATAGTAAAGTCATCACATAACATTTGACACAATTCTATATGCATACTAACTTTGATATCATTATACTATGTTCAGAAACCTATACCTACTTTTTACTATAAATGTAAGTCTAAAAGCCAGTTAAGTGTGCGCGTGACGGAGGGTGCTTCTAATGTTGCAAGCAAGCTATATAAATAATATAAACTCTACAAAAATGGAAATTATGCTAACTAATGTATCATTATTATAAGAGCAAAAGCTCTATCAGTAGTGAGGTTCGTTCTGAAATTAAATCCGTAACACATTTACGGTAAAATATCATTGTACAAACTTAGCGCAATAACTTTAGTTATTGTTCTAAGCATAGATGAGTAAACCCTGCGTTAATTTTTAGCAGCACTTTAACAGTATCCATGGCAAAGTTGGTAAGATGCCGGCTATAAAACAAGAGAGAACGAATTCTACCCCGACATCGCGACAAATGTTTGTTCCTAGTGATCTATTCCTTGTTTTGTGCGATTTACAAGAATTTGTTTGGGGTCTGGATATTTGTGAGACTAAAGTATCTGCTTTAGATTCGTGTCATAGATAGATTGGTATCTTAGGGTGGGGTCAGTATTATTTGAGCGACTGTTGGGTGATGGTTGGGTGGATCTGCTATTTACAGAAATGCCAAGCATCTAGACATTACAAGGTGTGGAAAAGTCTTATTCAGAGACGAACAGATCTGCGCAGGAGCGGGGAAGGGTAAAGATTTCTGTAGGGAGGACTGTGGGGGTCTTTGATGTATGAGAAAAGGGACGCTCGCAAGTACAAACTGATCGGAGGATTATTATTATTACAAATACTTGGCGTGGATTAGAGCGAACATTTAATAAATAAATACACCCAACAGTCACATACATAGTCCTGACTCCACATTAAGATCAATTAAGTCTTATGTTGCAGGTATAAGAACTACGAGAGACTTTTCGGTCTCGCAAACACCCAGACCCGAAAGAAATATTTGTGTGCCGCACAAACATTTTTCTTGGTGTAGGGATCGAACCTGCGGCCTCTGGTTTTACAGCCGGCGTCTAACCAACTGCGCCACGGAGGCTGTCGAACATTAAACCTTAGATTATTACTGTACTAGTTTTCTTTCACTTCTATTACCTTTTCTATTTTTTTCTAGATAGGGAGGTATTGGAGTATAAATAAAAAAACAACATTTTATTTCATAAGTTAATTTTATTACAAAATCTTAGCACCGGCTTGGATCGTCCATAAATTACGTATCGTAGATTACGTTAATTATTTTTATTTGCGTCCAATGGAATATTATAAGAATGAGATCTCGATGCGCGAATAATTGAATCGATTTTGACGTATAAAAAATATGCGTAATATATGGACGTTCCCTTACTTCAGACAAATATAAAAAATGCATTAGTTAAGCGAATTCATATTGTAAAATGGTTCTTGTTATATTATTAGCTACCAATAATACAAAGCATGAATAAATGAGAAATTAACTATGTTTTACTTCAGGAATAGTATTATAGGTAACATAGAGGTAATATCATTTGGTTGAATTAAGGATTTAGATAGTTGGTATCATTGTAACGTTTTAGTACGGAATGGTAAATAAAATGTGATGTTAGGATGGCAAATTTTTAAAATTACATTTTTTTGATTAATATAATAATGTATACAATCCTTTATCCCTTGGAGGGTAGGCAGTGCCACTAGAGGTAATTACATTTTGTCAAACGTATCTCTATACCTAGATGTGACAAGCGAAACTATCGCCCTTTGCATGATTTTTTCTTATACGTATTTCATGTTCTTATCCGATCTTCCAAGGACAGTTAATAATTACGCCCTTAACAGAAGAATTTAAGATTCTAATTAAACAGGCATAACTATGTCGAATGGCAAATAAAAGTAGTCGCCAGTCTAAGCTTATCTGGGCACTACATGAGAGAACACAGGTATTAAAATAAAGCTTACTTTGACAGTATTATATAAACTATAATGTTCATCCTGAATAAAAAAAGGTTTTTTTTTATGTTTGTAAGGCAGTATTTTCTTTTTAAACTTGAGAATCTATAGCAATCTTTATGTATGGAATGTGCTACCGTCTCGCGCTTAATCCGGCACTGTAACAAAAAATCTCTGGCAACTTTTTTGTTTTTTTTTTTTACTTAACTTTTATTTTACTGTTCTATCTGCACTCCTTTACCAGTCCATTGCTCATCTAGCTTGACGTCGCACTCTAGGTCTCTGAGCGCAGATTTTATGTCAAAACCGAAATCTTTCTCGAATTTCTCGTAAGACGCATTGAGTATGGCCTCGACTCCTAATTCGTGGAACTTGGGGTTTTGGTCTCGACACCTTGCCACCATGTTTCTTATGGCCCAACATCCGTTTTTCTGTAACAAAAATATACTATGAGTTACTAAAATGTATTTTTATTCAGTGGCGTTGACGAAATAATTATTTAATGTATTCGATTCGAGGTGGTCTGTTGGCAACGGACCAGATGCTATAGCCAACATGTTCACCGTGGTCGCAGGTTCAAATCTCAGGGTACACCTCTGACTATTTTGTGTCCTTATTTATTATCGGTGTCTTTAGTGTATGAAGGAAAACATTGTGAGGTAACCTACAATTTGTAAGAATTTCTATGGTATGTAAAATATGACAACCCGCACTAGGCCAGCATGGTGGACTATATGGCCTAACCCCTCTCAATCAATCTCGAATGTAGAGGAGACCCGTGCCCTGCAGTAGGACGTATATGGGCTTATACAAATACAGACAGACACAGGTCGGATAGGAGGCAAATAAGCAGACGTACCACCTGATGGATATTTATTTATTACCTGCACACTGGGGTTGTCCTGGTGTATCTTCATACACTCTATGATGGCCTCTGGGGCTCCACTGTCCAGAAACTGTCTGCTATGGTCAGGTTCACGGAGGGTTAACGCGGCCACGGATTTAAGGGTTAAAGCTGATGCTGTTGCGTTGCTCTGGGGGATTGAAAATAGGGTTGCTATTAGACATGTAATAGACAAGTTCAATTTAAAAGAAACATTAGTGTTATGAAATGAATTGAAATTCCTACATTGGTCATGTATGTAATTAAATAACGGTTGCGAGAAATAAAATACAAAGTACTCCATATTAAAAAAAACGATTTAAATAATATTTAGTCTTTGTTTTTCCATTGAAATGACTTTTTTTTAATATACTTTAACTTAATTCCAGAAAATAGAATAATTACTCTTACCGAATGTCTGGTCAACAATGATACCATAACTGGAACTATTCCGCTATTAATAAGATCTCTTTTCACATCATCGTTGCCTGCTAACGCTGTTATTCTGAAAAAGGTAACATGAAATGCAGGTTACAATAAAATTATAATTATTTATTAATCACTTTACTGTACATTAAAAATATAATATATTGTACACAATATAAAAAAAAAACGCTAATAGTTATGGAATGGTAATGGCCAATATTATTTTTATAAACATCTTTGTACTGTTTTGTATCTGTATAATCTGTAAAATGGCAAAAACTGCAGTTATTATTAACAAAATAATACTTCATTAAAACATTAACAAAAAAAATGAATATACCTGATATGGGTTTAACATTAAAGTTGACCTAAATCTTCAAGCTTTTATAAGTTCACAGTCCCAACAATAATTGAAATACACGCTTTATCGATATTAGTTACCATAACAGTCCTGCCTCCATGACAACAACTGTTTAATCATTAAAGTAACTACACATCTCATATATAGAGAAAAATCATGAGCTCAGCACAAAGAGGTGATTTCCTATCCTACGGGGACAAAAACCATGGCCTATCAACACTCATAAACTGGCACGATCATAACCAACGAGTCCTTAAGGGCGACATAATAAAAACAACTGACGACAACACTTCCATCACCAAGAACTGCATCATCAAGGTAAACCAAACATCTTGCAACGATTTTAGTGAGAGCACAGACCAGCTCAAACATCGGACAAGGCACATCAACTACTGGAAGGCGGAATTAGAAAGAGCAATTACTGATATCGACGCCGAAATTAATATTTTGGAGAATCAGAGACAACAAGTAAAAAATGCAATGGATACTCTTAAAATACCGGAATATATTACGCAGGAATGCTTAGATTTGAGAAGGAATAGGATGCAATCTGATTTAATTTACGATGTGCCACAAGAAGAGCTGTTTACTGAATCAGCTGTGATCAAGAATGTACAAAGACTTCACACAGATATGCTGAGAGAAATTGAACATCAAATGAAAATGAATGTTGCCGCAAAACATTCACTAGAAAGGGATTGGAGTGACAAATACCTCGCTTTTAAATACGAAAGCGCGAATACGGATTTAGAGACTAAATCACAACACGTCAAAGATTCGGCAGGAGCTACAAGACTTTCAGAAGGACAATCGAATGTTGAGACTTGGGAACATTTCTCAGTCAACGCTTTGGATCAATTTAAGAAAGCCATTGAAAATTCTAAGAACCTTAGAGCTAAAGTTGACGCAACATTAATAAACACAGCACGAGATCTCCGTTCTCAAGATATTAAAGTGAACAAGGCATTGAGCGAAAGAATAGCAAGGACTGAGCAAGTAAAAACAGAACTAGAAAACCAATTACTGTTAACTTTACAAAAGATAGTTGAGACTGAAAATATACTTGAGACATTGCACGAGGAGATGATGAAAGTGTCTCAAAGGATTCAGGTGGCTCAAACGAGACTCAACACTAAAAACTGGAGACCTAATGTAGAGAACTGTAGGGAAGGATCCCTGATGAGTTTGATAGAGGAAGTGAGAGACTTGAATCAATGCATGAGTTTGTTGCAAAAGAGGTCATTAGAGACGGAGAAATTGAGAGCAGAATTAATCCATGAAAGATCTTTGTTGGAGAACGAGATAATTGTGAAGAATAAATCTTTGCATATAGATAATCAGAGATGCTTGTATTTGAGATCGTTTTTCCAATCGGCGGAAAAAATATGCGGTTTTTAAAATACTTCACATAAATGTAGTAGTTGTTAAAAGTAGTATGTTTGGGTAGAATTTGAGAAAATGCCTTTATTAAAATCTCCTTGTATTGTGAATTTAATTTTCTTGTACCATTACTTTTTGATTTGTCTACCAGAATCTTAGTACAGTTAAAATCAAGTTGGTGAATATTTTTTTAACAATCACTGCAATAATGAAGAAATTAACATTTGGTTCTAAATTACCTACTAAGTTAATCCAAGGGATACAATTTACAACATGCTTGAAAATGTTTAGTTTTCTGACCAATAACTAACTAATAGGCATATTATGGGCCTCTAATTTGTATATCAATGTCGGTAAGTTAAAGTACTTACAATTTATTAGCTTGTTGTATAACAGCAACATTGTCATAATTGTCAGCTAATACCGTGAACAGCACATCGGAGGCAGTGTCAGCCACCATCTTGCACAGTTCATGTCTTACCAGCAATGCTGCCATTGTCAACATCAGTTCTGATGCTAGAGGGGGCTTTGTGTTTTCTGGTAACAAACATATTAAAATATTATTATTCATAGTTGAAATAATATACAGGGTGTTCGAAAACGCTCACGACAACGAAAACAGACAATAGTTCTAATGATGTCGTTGATCCCGATGGAAAAAAACGTCGATCCCGATGGAAAAAAACATGTTTTTACAATGTTTTGTTTGCATTATTCACACAAGTATGAGTAAGAATGTATGATGCCAATTACAAAAAAAAATCAAAATTACCCCTTGAATTAATTGGTCAGGGGTTCATATGTTAGGAACTTATATGACAATTCGAACTGTTAAACAAAACTTAAAACTCTCACCTTTTAGCAAATTTGTTAATGGCACCAATAAATGTGCGCCCAACTCCTTGGCATGATCATGTGCTTTGCCAAACTCAACTCTAATGTCATCATCTAAGGTCAACTTTCTAATGACTTGAAGAGTCTCACTAAGCAACTGCAAATAAAAATGTTGGTTTAATATTGAGCAATGACAACATAGATTCCAATGTTAACATTTTTCTCTACTAAATTTTTTATAAACGAAGCGCAATAAAATTAATTAATTCCGATTATTTTAATGTCCATATTTTTTTTTTTGTTTCATTCTATTAGCTAAATGACAAAATGGAAAAGATTGTTTACCGAAATATAATAGTATTCTTTAAATGCGAATACTGCCAACTATTCTACTTATTTAAAAAATATTTTAAAATGTGATCATACCTTTTCATTCCCAGTAACTTTCAGCAGACATTTCAGATTATCAGAAATATTTTTAGCAAACAATTTTTGCCGATTCATCTCGTGCTTTATACAGCAATTTGTGGTCCATCTTAAAGTCAATATCAATATATCCTCATCTTCTACATTATCTAGAATACTGTAAGAAAAATCATTAATATTATATATGTATATATTGCGATTATTTTTCATGGAACTCCTTCGAGCAGATTTACGGCCGAAACTAATAAGAAAAGGCAAACTCTATCTACGGATAGATCCCGAAAATGAACCAATCAAAACACGTCAAATGTGGGCGTTTCGAGAATGCCTTGAGCCGATTCGTCAATTTTGGTAATCTTTTTTCAGATATACACCAAAATAGTTTATTGATTTCGGCCGCTAGAGATTTATACAAATACGTATAGCTGATAATTTGATAAAATTATGAACAAGATTGGGTTGTGTTGTGGCGCATAGTAGTCACTTTATTACACAAATAAGGTGTATTTAGTAAATTATTAAGTCGCGTCTCAAAGAATTTTGATGGAATATAAAGTCCGCCTACCCGCGTTAGACCAGCGTGGTGAACTATATGGCTTAGCACCTCAATCATACACTCGATTGTAGAGGAGGTCCGTGTCCTGCAGTGGGACTTATATGAGCTGGACTTCAATCGAGAGAATCGATTGAAGTGTTAGTCATATAGTCCACTACGCTGGCCTAGCGCGGGTTGGCGGACTTACATACCGTAGAAATTCTTTAAAATCGCTACGGTATGCAGGTTTCCTCACGAAGTTTTCCTTCACCGTTAAACTGCGCGGTGATTGACTATCAATACACACATAACTCCGAAAAGTCAGAGGTATATGAGCTGTTACAGTGCAAAGCCAATTTTAATTTTACTTACTTTTTAATAATATCTATGCCCTTCTGATCTAGTAGATCAGGTTGCATATCCATCAAGGCGACAAGACACTCTAATACCTTCAATATCAATCTCTTGTCATGGTCACTCAATTCTTGCAGTAATTTACTTTGTTTTGAGTCTAATATTGTGATGAGGACTTTGTATGCACCCTCCTTACTCGCTCTTACTCTTCTAGCTATGTCTTTAGTGCATTCAGACTGGAAAGATATTAGTGATGGAAAATTTAAAACATTAATTGAAATCACATACAGTATTATATCATATTAGCAGTTCTTACACTAATAGTTTTTAAATTATATTGACAGTATTACCGCTAGAAATTCTTTTAGATACCATCATTGAAAATATTGACTAAACACATAAATAGTCAATTTTAAAACATTTTGTAAGTGTTTATTTCAATAACAAGTTTTTACTGCTGTCTTTAATGCCTATTAAATAAATATAAATATTACCTTTAATACATCTAATTCTTTCATCAGCTCATTAAAATCATGATGTTCTGAGGCCCAAATTTCTTTGAGTTTAGTTAAGGTAGTTGATACTATGTGGTCATCTTCCGAGCTCAATGCCAAATCTTTTATTATGTTTGACAAATCTACACCCTGTTAACGAAAGGATATTAAGAACGCAAACGTTTATTTCCACTTACAGTACAGAAACATACAATCTCTTTACTAATGAATTCTTATTTCTTATTAGATAAAAAAAGACATCTGTTTTAATAATATAATAATTTATAGTAGATAATAAAGCACCAGAGCAAGTATGGGCTTTTTAAGCAAGAGGTCATGGGTTTGACATCCAATTTGGTAACTCGAATTTATCTGCTTTTCTCTTCATAATACTTCAGAAAAGTTGTCACATACTGTCAGGTTGGCCATCACCTTACTTGCCTTCATTCATACCAGACAGAATTTATACCAGATTGAGAGCTTTGTATTTACATTTCCATAGGTTCTAATTAAATTCAATCATGCATTTGAATTAATTCACAGATAGTCATCAGATGATATCACCAAGTACAATGAGGTCAATTCATGAAGTCATTGTATATCTTTAGAATCTGATTATGCATTTGTATTATTTAACATGGCTACTTGAAGTTCATATGGGATGCTTTGGTGACAGTTCAGGCAGGGTTATTTGATATTTACTGTTTCAAACATAGGTTATGATAGTATATAGCATGTTTGAGAAAAACTATGATGATGTGTATGATGGCTACTAAGGGTATTTAACAAGAATGCTAACATAGGGTTCTTTATTTGATATGCACCCTACATGGCCACTATTGGTCTAGCTGACACACAGTATACTTTGCTTTAATTATACAAATCAGCATCATCAGCTCATGGTATTTTATTACTTGTTCAACTTAAAATAGATATTTCAATCATTAAGTATAATAAACATAAGCAATATAAAAATTAAAGTTCTGTTATTAAAATTTGCTCAAGGTGTCATTTTTATATTTAGTAAAGTTTTAGGTAACTTATTTATTGTATAGAATTTAATTGATTTTATAAAATATTGTAAACAAAACCATAACATGAAACTGACGACAAATAACCATAATGTTGCAATCTCTAATGTGTCGATGGGCAGTCTTACTTTTAAAGACGCGTATTAAAGAAATATAATAAGTTTTTGTAACGCATAACCAACATGATTTCTTTTGGCTATAAATCCATTAAAAAAGTTGTTTTTACTTTTTATTATCATGAATTATCGAGTTGTTTAATAATTTAACTAAAATACATCAATAGTCCAACGTACCTGAGCCTGAAATTGGGCTATAGCTTCGTTTATTGCTTCTTCAGGACTCATGTCGAATTCTTCGATGTTTTCCTTGACAACTTCATCGTAGGTTTCCTGAGTGATCACACGAACCATGTTCACTAGGTGTTGATTAAGTTTTATAAAAGTTTTATGCTATATTAATTGTACTATAAGCGAAAATTGTTATTTTTGATGCTTATGGCAACAGCCGATCGCAAGTGCAAAACAATTTCAATGAAACTGTCAAATTCGCAAGACTCAAGTTCTACGACTCAAGTCGTCATAAAACGTCATTTTTGTTAGTCATCATTCGTCCATAAAATAAAACAATTTATATAAAAGTGTATACAACTTCAGTTTCATGGTAATTATACAGCTAGA
Organism: Deilephila porcellus; assembly: GCA_905220455.2. Classification (NCBI taxonomy): domain Eukaryota; kingdom Metazoa; phylum Arthropoda; class Insecta; order Lepidoptera; family Sphingidae; genus Deilephila; species Deilephila porcellus. Next base: position 1,813,890 of record LR999995.1, read on the forward strand.
AAACTTTCAATGCAATTTAATAAAATATTAAAAGTAATCTGTTCGAAACAAATTTTTCATAACCGAGGAATAAGGGTTACTAAACGTACCAAACAAACTTCAAACGTCACTCGTCAGGTTTGTTTACAAAATACAAAGATGTTTGAAGTTACTTCTCGAAATGAGTTTCCTGGGGAAAATATACGGCGGCAAAAAAGACGAGAAGGGCCCAACATCAGAAGAGGCGATTCAAAAGCTACGTGACACAGAGGAGCTACTCATCAGAAACCAAAAATATGTAAGAAAGAAAATCGACGCAGAGATACAAACTGCGAGGAAAAACGGCATAAAGAACAAACGTCGTGAGTTTTACTATATTTTTCATCATTTAGCTCCACCAATTTGTATATAAACAACACATCTTTGTTACAACGTGGTAAGGATATACATGATATCTTATTAGAATCATAAAATTATTTCTTAATATACTAGAACACAAAAAATTGTGAAAGATATAGTTGGTATTTATAATTGTAGTTCTCAATAACAGACTGTGTAAAAATTAATAAACACAACAATGATTCACTACTTTCATAAATATATTTCATCACCTTTCTGTAAACGAACAGTATATTCAGATGTACATAAGAATATGTAAGTGAAAATAGACAATGTGGACCAAGACCTGTGGTGAAATCTTTTATCATTAAGTTATAATACCTCAGCTTTCGAATGTTTTGTATGTGCAAAGAAATCACGCAAGTAATTTCTTGAGCAGCAAAAATGGAAGGTATTCAAACATCAAATTATATGCTTGAGAAAGTGCTTCAAATCAACACTAAACTTAAATTTATTATTCCTATATTCAATTATTTGAATTTGCAATTATAAGCTTCTTGTAGATAAAAAAAGCCCTGTATTTATCTAATTTAAATGAATTATGACTCACTTCTTCTATATCTTTGTTACACAACCAGTTTGGATATCTTGTTAATGAACATGCATACTAGGAAATCAATGCTGATTATCTTTAGTTTTTTCACTTATCCATAAATGCTGCTTATAAATAAAATTAATCTTTTTCAGTGTGATTTTACTTGAGATAAGAGGTGGTTTGCTTTCCACATCATGCAATGTATCAGTTTATATAACTTACCAATTTCTGTTAGGTATATACATTTGTAAAAACTCTTCAATGTTTTATAAATTTTGGTTAATAAAATGTTATTTAATGTTTTTCAGCCGCCATTGCTGCTTTAAAGCGTAAGAAGTGCTACGAGAAGCAATTGACCCATATCAATGAAACTCTCAGACAGTTTGAAGGTCACGAGGAGGCTTTGGGGGAAGCCAACACCACTGCTCAAGTGCACAGCATTATGAGGGAGGCGGCCAACGCTATGAAACTCTCTTTTCAGGATATGTTAGTATTTATTTATTTATTTTTAATACCATCATGCAAAAACTACAATACATATGATTTTAATTAATTAATAAATACATCCAACAGTCACATACCTAGTCCTGGCCTCATATTATTTAGATAATTAAGTCTTGTTTCGACTACGAGAGACTTTTCAGAATAACAAACACCCAGTTCCCAAACAAATACTTGTGGATCACACAAACATTCGTTTAGGTGCGGGAATCGAACCTTTGGTGTCTCGTGTTACTGTCAGCGTTCAACCAATTGCGCCACGGAGGCTGTCCTAATCTTATAGACCACACAAACATTTATCCCGGTCCGAGACCGTAGCGGCTTCTCGTTTCACAGCCGGCGTCTTTCTAACACCACGGAGGCTGTCTGTTAGGAAGTAATTTATTCAGTATATATAAAGTGCGTGGTGGCCTGTTGGTAACGGACCAGACGCGGCTGCCTACATGTTGTCGGTGGTCGCGGGTTCAAATCCCAGGGCACACCTCTGACTTTTCGAAGTTTTGTGTGTATTGATAGTCAATAACCACGCACTTTAACGGTGAAGGAAAACATCGTGAGGAAACCTGCATAGCGTAGCGATTTTAAAGAATTTCTACGGTATGTAAGTCCGCCAACCCGCACTAGGCCAGCGTGGTGGACTATATGGCCTAACCACTCTCAATCGATTCTCTCGATTGTAGAGTAGGCCCGTGCTCTGCAGTGGGACGTATATGGGCTGATTTAGATAGATAGATAGATAGGAGACTGTCCCGCCCTCACACCCGCCACTGCAACTCCTGTAAGCCAGGATCAACAGTGGCACGCATTTTAATGACACTGAGCATTGAAGCTCAGCGAGTCTCCGGGAATGTCTAACTTGTCTTTAACCCGCAACGAAATCAATCAAAATGTTAAATTAATAGGAGGAGTTGGAAATAAATTATTGTCCACTTCCCTCCCAATAGATAGATAGACATTTGTTAACAGCAACACAGAAAACGTGCCAGACTTGATGGACGATGACTACAACACACCGCGCGCAATCACCAAAGTATTTCCCAACAATATTGACGAGGTGGAACTGGAACGCGAACTCGAGGAACTCGAAAAGGTGCGTTCGTGCATTCAATTATTTGTAATGCGCTGTATATGGGGCCGTCCATTAATCACGTGATGTTTTTTTAGCATTTTTAACCCTCCCCCCTCCCCCTAGGTGATACGTGGTGAGGTTTAAGACTAACCCACACACCCCATCCGAAATCATGTGTATTTTTTAGAACCTACAAAGAAACTTAATTTTTTTAGAATATCGTCTTTCAATACAGGTATAAGTAAAGTACAATCTAGGACTTACGTTGCCTGATAACGGCGAGTCAAGTTCACACTACACGCCGCTTTTCGGTTACGAAATCGCGCATTGACGAAAAAATAGATACACGTGATATCTTACTACACCCCCCCTCCCCCTTGTGATATTTCGTGATGTGTGCTAAACCCTCTCCCCCCTTTCTAGCCTCACGTGATTAATAGACGGCCCCTATGGTCTAGTCGTGTAAATCCGAATATCGGGGAGTACCAATAAATAATCAATAAATTGTTATCACTAATTCCTTTAAAGGAATGAGCAAAATATACCGCCGCATTCAGGAGAATTTACTAGTGATTATCAGTGGTCTCTCACATGTGAGAGGTCGCCTGGGTAGGTACCACCGCAATGTCTATTTCTCCAACAAACAGCAGTGTTAACGCACTGTTGTGTTCCGGCTTGAAGGACATTGTAGCCAGAGTAACTACTGAAAATAATGAGACTTAACATCTTATGTCACAGGATGGCAAGCGCAGTGGAATGCCAAGTATTGCTTTGTAATTCATGGTATGGTTTGGTTTGCTACTGTTCATGAGCGGTCGTGTCGCTTACCATCAGGCGAAAGGTATGTTCGTCTCGCCATTCATTACAATAAATAAATAAAAATCCCCGACATTCGTGTTTACACGCATATATTATACCTTGTAATTATGGATCCCATTCTTTAGTTAGAGAATTATACACTAATTAAAAACCCGACCTAATCTTCAAATAAAATAAAATATTCAAAAATTATTATACAAAAATCAATCACGTCATAAAAACTTTATCAATTATGGTACAATTTGCAGGAGGATCTGGACAAATAGATCAACATGCCGACAGATAAGCTGCCTGGTCAGTATTTTCATAAAAGTTTTAGTATTTTATTTTGATCTGGTGGCGCCTCTGCCTACCCCTTCTGGGATAAAGGCGTGAGTTTATGTATGTACGTTTAGTATTTAATTTTAATACTTTAGGAAAACTCACAACTAGCATAATACCAAATAATAAATATTATTGCATTGTGTTTGAAGTGACTAAAGCCACTACCTGGCAGTCGGTCGCGGTTTGGATGTAGGTACTCTGTATACACTCGCGGGCAAATGCTAGTTTGATAAATTCGTCAGCTTCGATGACGCAGTTGGTTAGACGCCGGCTGTGAAACGAAACCGCTACGATCCCGCTCCGAGACTTATGTGTGTACTTTATTTCGTGTGTGTGTTTGTGAGATTGGAAAGTCTAGTACTTTCTGATTCGACCCAAGCCTTGTATCTTAGTGTCAGGCATATGTGATTGTTGTGTAATATATATTTTTTTTGTATTTATGTACACACGTACTCACATAAACTCACGCCTTTTGCCTAGAAGGGGTGCGCAGAAGTGCTACCGGGACACCTACATTTCGCCTTTTATGTTCCGTCCCATGATGTGAAAGGGGGCGAGTCTATCGCCATATCGGACACAAATTCCTGACCCCGGGCTTATAATTAATAGAAAATCCAATACCGCTTTTACCCGATCCGTGATTCGAACCCGAGGCCTCGTCTTTGTAATCGTACCGTAGTACAACTACGCCGCCGTTGCAGTCAATATTTTTAGACTGTTTTTATCAGTGTTTAATAATTACGGCCTTATTCATAGACTGATTTAAAACCTATTTTAGTTATCGAAAGTTTTGTCAGATATTAATTTATTTTTGATTATTCCACAGAAGACGACGATGATCTCGCCCAGCTTCATGCGTAGGCTGTTGCTAGATAAACCGTGGATTGTGATATTAATATATCGGTATAGATATTACAGAAAATACGGCCATGAGGAACATGACAAGATGAGACCAAAACCTGAAGTTCCACGAGTGACATCAAAGAGTTCATTTTGACACGAATCATTGTTATAAGGTTATTTAAAAATGGAAAAAAAAAAGAAGAAGTTGGTGTTTCTTTCGCGGTTTTTTCACAGCTACAAAACGTTCTGAAGTGGTGGTAGCAATAATTATCGATTCAAAAGGTCTTGTGAAAGATTTTTTTAATAATTTTTTTTTGACTTTGATTAAATTTTTATTGAGTGGTGGTCATACAACATATCATACATATTCAATCTGCCCATAGAGACCTAAAGTGTGACGTCAAGTTAGACGAACAGTGGACAGGCAAAAGAAAAAAACATAGAGTTTTTTTGTTATTTTGTATGAAATATACATCCATACATAAACTCACGCTTTTTCTCAGAAGGTGTAGACATAGGTGCAACCAGGACACCCACTGGCCTTGTATGTTCCGTCCCACAATGTGATAGTGACGAGCCTACCGCCATATCAGCCACAAATTCCAGACTCCAGGCAGATAATTAATAGAAAAATCCAATATCACTGCCCGGGATTCAAACCCGAGACCTCGGCTTTGTAATCGTACCGTAGTACAACTACGCCACCGAGGCAGAGATAAAATGTTGCTTTTCGTTATTTATACCAATGGATTTCTGACTGGTAAAATTGAAAAAAGAGAAAAAGCGTAGACTAGATTAGCAACGTACAATAACTTATGCCGTTTTGCTAAATCGGAGACGAGTTAAGCGGAGCAGAAATGTCTACAAAAGCATGATATGTGTTAGAGCCACTGTTGTCAGTCATGACTCAGCATGAATGGGCAGGCTCGTCCGGGGCGGTAGCACTGTCTCTCAGGAGATCGACGGATACTGATAGCTTTGCTGTTGCGTTTCATCCGGTGAATGAGATGTTCATGGGCAGTGATCATCAGGTGACCTGTTTGGTCGAAAGGAACTATATAATAGTATGGCGTAGTTGTATTACGGTACGGTTACAAAGCTGAGGTCTCGGATTCAAGTCCCGGGTCGGGCAAAGTGATATTGGATTTTTCTATTCATTATCAGCCCGGAGTCAGGAGTTTGTGCCCGATATGGCGATAGGCTCGCCCCCTATCACATCATGGGACGGAACAAGGCGAAATGTGGGTGTCCTGGTGGCGCCTCTGCCTACCCCTTCGGGTATGAAGGTGTGAGTTATGTAAAAACCACCACAGAGGTTTTCAATAGGTGGGATAAGACAGGTAAATAATAAAAGAGAACAAGCATATACTAATTAATTTTCTAAGGTTTAATATTAGCTCTGATCCACGCTAAGTATTTGTGTACGTAAGTGTAGAGGCTGGGTATATTCTCTTGACCGCAGTGTTCCGCGCCGGCACTGACCACTCCGATCAGTTCGTACTTTCTGGCTTCCCTGTTCTCATACATCAACGGACCGCCAGAGTCCCCCCTACAGGAATCTTTACCCTTCCCCCCTCCTGCGCAGATCTGGCTGTCTCTGAACACTATTTTCTCCACGCCTTGCAGTGTCCTGATTGATGCTTGGCATTGCTGTAAATCAAATATTTTTTTAGCAGGCTACCAAAAAATGTTCTCAATTCGGTTGTATTTTTAACCGATAAAAAAATGAGTTTTTTTAACTAAGTTCAAAAAAGTAGGGTGTTTTTTTGTTGTTGGTTGGGCTCTATTGGTGATCTATGTTTAACTCTGTATCCCAATTTATTTATATATGGTGAAGAAAAACATCGTGAAGAACCTTCATACCATAACAATTTGTAAGAATTTCTATGGTATGTAAAGATTGCCAATCCGCATTGGGCCAGCGTGGTGGACTACATGGCCTAACCCCTCTCAATCGTACTTCCGCTTGTAGAGGAGGACCGTGTTCTACAGTGGGACGTATAACGGCTGATACAGATACAGCATGTATTACATCAGTGTTTCTCAATCATTTTGAACACGCGACCCCTTTACGGGTTGAAATCTACTGGCGACCCCCTTGGGCCATAATTAAACAAAAACTTAGTAGGTAAATTAGGTTTTGGTACTATGTTTATATTATAGACGTATATGGGCTGATAGATGCATAGTTTCTATTAGTAGAAAAGGGACAAACACCTCACCTCTCTAAGCACGTAAGCCAACTCCACATGCAGTTTGACGTCACTACTGCGGTATATCTTGTTAACTACATCCTGCATGGACCTGCCCCAGCCAGCCACGTAGAACGAGAAGTTTACCGGAGGCGATAACACGTAGTCCACCGTGGGTAGGCAGATTGGACGGATGAAGTCTGGAAATATAATTATTTTATAAGAAAGTGTACGGAAACTGGAAAGGAAGATTTGGCAATGCTATAAAACTATAATATGCCATCTCTATATAAGGGAACCTTGACAGCTACCGTGTCGCAGTTGATTAGTCGCCGGCTGTGAAACGCGAGGCCGCGGGTTCGATCCCCACACCGAAACTTTTTTTTTTGTGATCCACAGGTATTTGTTTCGGGCTGGGTGTTTGTGAGACCGAAAAGTCACTCGTAGTTCCTGATACCCACGACCCAAGACTAGATCTTAGTGTGGGGTCAGGATTATGTATGTGACTGTTGGGTGTATTTATTTATTACTAGCATTTGCCCGCAACTTCGTCTGCGTGTTTAAGATAATGTAGACGTTATATCGCTAAAACTATGCCATTGTAACCTCTACGTAAACTTTTAACAAAAATCAACGTGCAACAATTCTATTTTTATTTTTTCTATTTTAATCTGCAAATTTTAACATTATTACACAAAATATTCGTAGCATTTCTGCAAACCTGACCGATTTCACCTTATTATTACAACGTACAAAGTTATACTGTGACATTATAATATTAACAGAATGTAGACTTAAACAAAACCCAGTAATCCCCCCGCTAGACAATTATGAATATTTTACATCAACAAATCCAGCCAATCAAAATGACGGCGTTGTTGTTTACATTAACAACAATCTTCAAGGTGTATCGGTGACTGAGCCGAACATCCTAGATGCCAGCTGTGTCCTTATCAAAATTGGACTCGATATAGCAATATTAGGAATATACCGCCCACATGCATTTAATAATGTTGACAATTTTATGCAAACAATTAGTCACACACTCCAAAGTCTTTCAGCTTTTAAAACAATTATTCTAATAGGAGATATTAATATTGACATTCACCCAGATAATAAAGACCCTCGTTCTGAGGATTATCTTAATATGTTAGCTGTGCATGGACTTCTTCCCTCACACACCCTTCCCACACATGATGCAACATGTCTAGATCATATTATTATAAAGTCCCAAAATCTTGCGAATACCCTTATTATTAACTCCACAGTTACGGATCACTATGCAGCATTCTTATCCTTAAAAATAAAAAAATCTATAACACCCCCAAAATTCTCTACCAAAATTGACTACAACAGTCTTCATAAAGATATGCTAAATATAGATCTCTCTCCAATATACAAAGAAACAGACCCTGACTCTGCTACAAATAAATTTTATAGTATCCTGCGTAGTGTAATAGAAAAAAACACGAGTATTAAATACTTAGCCCGGCGTCACAGAATAATTAAACCCTGGATCACACCGGGATTATTACGTTGTATAAGGCATAGGGATAATTTACACAAGCAACTAAGAAGTGACCCAAAAAATGAAATATTACGAGTAACGTACAAGCGATATCGAAATTTTTGCAATATGATCCTAAAAAAGGTTAAAAGAAATTATGATAAAAACAGACTACATGAAGCCGGCTCAAATAATAAGAAACTATGGGAAGCAATCAAAGATATTGCATATCTAAAAAAAACTAAATCTTCATCACGTGATCTTCTATACAATGAGAGAACCCCCAAGGAAGCAGTTGATGCAATCAACCACTTCTTTGTCAATATTGGAAAAACTTTGGCAGAAAACATTAAAAAATCCATAACCACAACCGGAACTATAAATCTGTCTAAACCCACCACCATTCCAAATTCTTTTGTATTCCTACCTACTGACGAATATGAAGTTAAATCCTTGATGACGTCTCTAAAAAACGATTGTGCAGTCGGTTGGGATGGAATTTCCACTTTATTCTTAAAGACTTTTAAACATGTATTAGTACCGCCAATAACGTACCTCTGTAACTTATCTCTCTCAGTCGGAATATTCCCATCAGCTTTAAAAAAAGGGCTTATACATCCAATCTTTAAAAATGGGGATCGAAATCTTGTAAATAATTATCGTCCAATATCTGTTCTTCCGGCAATCTCTAAAATACTAGAGCGATTAATAAATATTCGTCTTGTCGGTTACCTAGAGAAACATAACTTGATAAGTGATAGACAATTCGGATTCAGGAAAAATAAATCCACTGGACAGGCTGTGCATAAACTCACTGATTATTTAGTAAGAAAATTGGATTCAGGAAAAAAATGTCTCGCTATCTTCCTAGACCTTGCGAAAGCGTTCGACACGGTATCAATCCCCATACTTCTAACCAAACTAGAATCTCTTGGAATTAGAGGAGAACAATTGAGACTTTTTGAAAGTTATTTAAATGGCCGAACCCAGTGTGTTACTCTTGGTGGCCATATAAGCAGCGATCTGCCAATCACTTATGGTGTGCCACAGGGGAGCATCCTTGGTCCTAGCTTATTTCTAGTGTATATAAATGACCTGTGCCAACTGAATATAATAGACGGCAACCTTTTATCATTTGCAGATGACACAGTTCTATATTTTTCTGGTAATACCTGGGAAGAAGTATATAAATCTGCCCAAAATGGCTTTAATTTAGTATCTCAATGGTTAACAGAAAACCTACTCACTCTAAATATTGACAAAACTAAACATATTATATTTACCATTCGCAATGTGCAACTTCCAGATCAAAATCAATTTAATATCACCGCTTACACTACGTCTGCTCCTAACTCTTCACAATACACCAAGTCCGTCATAGAAAGAACCACCGAAATAAAATACCTAGGAGTGCTCATAGATAATAACCTCACATTTAAACCATATATAAAATTATTATCCGGAAGAATACGAAAACTTATTTTTGTTTTTAAACATTTACGTCACGTTGCCGATCCTCCTACCCTGAAAATGATCTACCAGGCATTATGCCAATCCCTGCTTACATATTGTATTACTTCATGGGGCGGAGCGTTTAAAAATCATCTCATATTTGTTGAGCGTGCCCAAAGAGCCCTCCTAAAGGTGAGTACATTTAAACCTCAATTATATCCGACTAAGAGCCTATATGAGTTTTGCCAAGTCCTTACTGTCCGTCAACTGTTTATCTTACATACCACTTTATTACAACATTCTTCGATGCCTTACTCTGATATATCTAATATTAACCGCCGCAATCATCTCATTGCAAAATCTACATCATTTAATACCTCGTTTAGTCACAGATTTTTTTGTTTTCTTGGTCCTTTTCTATACAATAGATTACACCGAATACTAAATATTAGTACACATTCTACAAAATATACCTTAAAAAAATCAATCAGTGACTGGCTTCTTAATCAATATTATGATGACACAGAATGTTTTCTGCATCCTTTAGCCTAACACAAAGACACACACACACACACACACACATACACACACACACACACACACACACACACACACACACACACACACACACACACACACACACACACACACACAGACACACACGGACACACACTACACGTTTGCGCACATATCATGTATGCACGCACACATAATTGCACCAACTGACACGTATTTGGAACAAATTGCGTGCATGCATGCTATGTGCATTGTATTATGGTGACCCAAAATGGCAATTTTGTTTTTTATTTTCATTTATATTTTTTTTGTTTTGTTATATGCAGTTTATAAAGTATTACTAGTCTTTAATTATAACTACTATACTATTAATGTAATACTACTTATTACTTATCCTAAACACCTGTTTATATACCCATTGCAACTAGGCCCTGCAACATAAAGATGGTGGCTGGTGCTTATTGTACAGGGATAACCTAGTATAAGCACCAGCCGTTTCTCATTACCTACTAAAAAATCTTAGCCTAAGCACTTTTAATTAAACCATAATTTGCTTGTAACCTAGGTTAAGGAAAGATTAATAAACAATTTTTATTATTATTATTTATTATTATTATTATTATTATTTCTAATTCTGACTCTGAGTTTGGATTATCGGATCAGTAGTTAAATGGCCTTATTCATATACAGTTTTAAAACCTATTTTAGGTAACGAATGTTTGTTTTCTCGCTCAAACTAAATTGAAAAGTCGTTCGAAAGGGACAAAAGTTAAATTTTCATAGGAATAACTTCAGTAGTTTTGATTTTCCATACAAACTTTCAACCCTTTTTTACTCTTTTAGGGTTAAATTTAAGTAAACAGAGTACGCACTTATTTTTGGTTTTAGATGAGTAACTAAAGAATCAGATTTGATATCTACAACTTCAACGGTTTCGATTTTCCATACAACAATATTTTACCCTTTTCACCCTCTTAGGGGTTGAATTTTCAAAAATTCTTTCTGAGTGGTCCCTTTCGTCACAATAGGAACCTCTGTGTAAAATTTCTAGTTTCTAGCTTCATTAGTTTCGGCTGTGCGTTGACCCTTTCGACCGGTTCCGTTCTACAAAACTTCAACCATTATTTTCATCTCTTTAGGGTTAATTATAAGAAAAGCAAGTATGCAGTTATTTTTGTCACAAAATGAGTAACTAAACAGCCAAGTTGGAAATCTGCAACTTTAACGGTTTCGATTTTCCATACAACAGTATTTTACTCTTTTCACCCCTTTAGAGGTTGAATATCCAAAAATCCATCCTTAGTGCTACCCTACGTCACAATAGGAACCCCTGTGTAAAATTTAAAGTTCCTAGCTTCAGTAGTTTCGGCTGTGCGTTGATCCGACACTTTGTTTTTACAATACTTCAACCCTTATTTTCACCCCTTTAGGGTTAATTATAAGAAAAAAGAGTATGCAGTTGTTCTTGTTTCTAGATGAGTAACTAAAAATTCAAGTTTGATATCTGCAACTTCAACGGTTTCGGTTTTCTATACAACAGTATTTTACCCTTTTCACCCCCTTCGGGGTCGAATTTCCAAAAATCCTTCCTTAGTGCTACCCTACGTTATAATAGGAACCCTTATGTAAAATTTCACGTTTCTAGCTCCAGTAGTTTCGGCTGTGCGTTGATCGGGTAGGAAGGAAATCACCCAATTTCTAAACATTTTAACCCTTATTTTAACCCCTTCAATGTTAATTTTTAGACAAAGTAAGTATGCAATAATTTTTTAAATTGAATGATTTATTAAACTGCCAAGTTTGACAATTGTAACTTCAATGGTTTAGATTTTCCATACAACAGTTTTTAACCCTTTTCACCCCCTTAGGGGTAGAATTTCCCAAAATCCGTTCTTAGTGCTACCCTACGTCACAATAGGAATCCCTGTGTAAAATTTCAAGTTCCTAGCTCCAGTAGTTTCGGCTGTGCGTTGATAGGTCAGTCAATCAGGTTCCTCTTTTATATATATAGATTACAATACAATACAATACAATATTCTTTATTGTAAACCATTACATAGAAGTAAATTACAGAAAAAAAAAGAAAATACAAAAATGGTATTACAAGTGGCGGTCTTATCGCTTGGAGCGATCTCTTCCAGACAACCTTTGTATGGATAGTATCAGAAGTTGGTGGCGGTACACAACAAAGAAAATATAATAAGGCTATATAACATAATAAGGCTAATATCCTAATACTTAAATAAATACAAATAAACTAATACATAATATACTAAAGATAGTATGCACAGACAGAAGAGGGAAGAAAAATAAATATATTATTATTACTTACTTTAAAAACAGTCAAAACGATTATCTTTCGCCAATTAAAGAATCCGTGGCGTAGTTGATCGAGAGCCCACAATGAAATAAGAGGCCATGGGTTCGATCCTCGCATCGAAATGAATGTTAGTGATTGTAATGTAATTATACTGGTTTGCTCAATATTTGAGAAAAGAGGAAAACAAATTGTTCTATATCTTTATGGTGCATGGGATAGGTAAGCAGACTGAACTAACGAAGTTTTTCGACTTACAATACAACAACCCACTAATAAAGAACAAATAAATGTGTGTCTATTCTGCTAACTTAATAACATTAAAAAGAAGTATTGTAATACCAGTATAAGGAGCGAAGATTTTAAGCCTGATCAGCGCGATGTCATGATTCTTGTCTAAGTCGAAGGCGTCGTAGTCCGGGTGCGGCGTGATCTCCTCAATAGGCGCCAGGATCATGTCATCGGTGCAGTCGTCATCCCCTATCTCTGCTTTGACACAATCAGGGCCCGTGTTTGTCACGTTGTACTCGCCGAGACGGACGTATTTACTGGAAAACGATGTAATTTTATAAGTACCTAATACTTAGAGACTGCCCCGCCTTCACACCCGCCACTGCAACTCCTGTAAGCCAGGATCAGCTGCGGCACGCATTTTAATGACACTGAGCATCGAAGCTCAGCGAGACTCCGGGAATGTCTAACTTGTCTTTAACCCGCAACGAAATCAATCATAAAGTTAAATTAATAGGAGTTGGAACTTCATGATTCGTCGAATCCCCCTTGCGACCACTAAAGCTGTAAAATATTTGAAACGTCAGGAAGCTACAATTTAAAATTAAACCAAATCGGCGATAAAATCCGTCAAAAATAGTTTTACTTCAATGCATTCCATTACTTATTTCACGCATTACCCACTATTTATTTAAAATTTCACAGACTACGGTTGGCCTACGATTTAGATTAACTAACCTATTTCTTTGGTAGCCCATAAATTGATTTAGTATAAAACATTCATGAAATTCATACTTAGCTGATCTAAACTTTTATGCTGAAGGAAAAAACATCGTGAGGAAACCTGCATAAGAATTTCTAAGCTATGACAGTCTTCAGTCTGCCAATCCGAGCAAGCAGAAGTATCAATTGAACACGTAGATAGATAATACTAATTGAACACATTCAATTTTGCCGATGACAATGGTAGGTATTTTCTTTAAGTTTTAGCTCCATTGTATTCCCGGTGTGCAAAAAAAATTTACAAATAAAGCCGCCACAATAAACCTTTCTATTTCAAACATATGAAATAATTTACTGAATTTGTAAAATCTTACACATTATTAACATTCAGTCACTTTTTTTTCTCTACCACCCGGTTCGCAAAGCAGTTTTCGCCAGAGAAAAACGGCAACACATAGAATACCTATATTACTCACGGAGTTCCATCACGCAGAATAGGTCCAGTGACGCAGTGTGCGGCGGTCAGCACGTACTTGCCGCTGATAAGGGTGCCTCCACACAACAGCTTCTTGTTCTGTCGTGGCTTGACGTATTCTATCACAACCAGCCATGGATACTGGTTTATTGACGTCGCATTGCCGCCTGAAATTGTGAAACTTGTTATGAAATGTTGTGGATATAAAACTGTTTCACAATTTGATGATGTGGTGAAAAGATGAATAAAAATCCCTTTAATTTGTAAAATGTTAAAGTAATTATAGGCTGACCGGGGTAGTACCACTATGTCACATAAAATCAACGTGAAATGATGGTTTTGACGTCATGTTTCGGTCGGTAGGTAAGTAAAGTTGCCGGAGAATCTTTCTTTCCTTCCGTCTTTTTTCCTTCCGCGTTCATGTGTGTAATCACTGGTCATAAGCTGAGCCAGTTGCTCGTTTAATAAACCTATGCAATATAATTAATAAACTCTTCCTCACCTATGATTTTGTTTCCGACAAAGCTATCGATTCCGCAGCATTCGCCATTAGGATCCGGTGGTAAGGCACTCACAGACTTGTCGCATAAATCCGGGTATAAAGGATCTTCTTCTAAGTTTGCTGGAGGTCCACAGCAGATGCTGTGGGCTTCGGGACCGGGACACCTTAAAATAAATTAGCAACATTAGCTACAAATTCAGGAACACTTATTGATCTACAAGTGTTTTTTGCTGGTGGGTGTTTGTGAGACTAAAAAGTCTGTATTACTTTCTGATGCAAACGACACAAGTTATGTGTCTTACTGTGGGGTTCATTAATGTTTCTATATCCGCCCATATACGTCCCACTGCAGGGCACGGGCCTACTCTACAATCTAGACAATCGATTGAGAGTGGTTAGGCCACATAGTCCACCACGTTGGCAATAATATTTGTGGCTGTTGCTTTATTTATTTATTTCCAACATTCTATTCTCTCTCTGACTAATATTCCAACTTCAAGATAAGCTAGTTGATACCCCAAAAGACGCGAGCTTCGGTGCTAAATGTGAATCTCAAGCAATCTCAAGCTGTAAAAATTTAAAGATCTGTCCGTGGCACCACATTTACAGAATACACAGAGTAGTTAGTTCAAGAAACAGACTGGTAGAAGAAATTGCTTTCACTTCACAATCTTAGGTGCACATTGCTTAATAAAAAAGGAATCCAGCCTATACACGTTATAAAAAAAAAATACACTTCAGGGCACGGGCCTCCTCATCAATTGAAAGATTGAGAGGGCTTATACATTTAGGCAAATGTAAAGGGAATTTACTGGTGGTAGATTTTTCATGTGTGAAAGGCCGCCTGGCTAGGTAACATGGCAATGTCTATTTCTCCAATAAACAGCAGTGTAAATGCACTGTTGTTCTCCGGTTTAAAGGACATTGTAGCCAGAGTAACTGATGGACATATTGATACTTAACAGGATGGCGAGCACAGTGGAATGCCGAGCATTGCTTCGTAATTCATGGTGTTGTTGGGTTTTCTTACTGTCTATGAGCGACCGTATCGCATACCATCAGGCAAATGGCATGATCGTCTCGCTGTTAATTGTAAATTTAAATAAATGTACGCTATAATCCACCACACTGATCTAATGCGAGTTAGCAGACTTGACAGCGTAGAAATTCATTGAAAATCTGTACGGTATTTAACGAGGAGACAAAATAAAGATCTTACACAGAATTCTTGACGTACTGCAAGTTCTCAGGTTTGTCTGGAGTCTTCAACAGCCCTACCAGATGCGGACACAGCTCCAGGCTAATGCATTGCCCTGTATTTGCCTCGGGAGTGCTGCACGAAAGGTTCTTCGACTCTGGACAACAGACCTAAAAGTTAAATTAGCAACTGCATTCTTGATACTACGCTTATTTCCTCCAAGATTTACATAAGTACAAGATAAAACTGATACTAATCGTGTAGTAGTGACAGCCTACGTGGCGTGGTTGGTTAGACGCAAGCTGTGAAACGAAAAGCCATGGTTCGATCTCTACATTCGAAAATGTATGTGTAGCCCAAAAGTATTTGTTTCGCGTCTGGGTGTTTGTGAGACCGAAAAGTATATCGTAGTTTTCTGATACCCACAATACAAGACATACATGTTATCAAGGGTACAACAAAGGCATACCTATAACCTAGGGTACATTACATCCAGAAAAAAAGCATTGTTTCCGAGGCAGATAATAGTATGAGACTACAAGTCTATACTGACGTGAACAAAACCCAGTATTGTGTATAAAAATAGCTGCATATGATTAAGTCCCATCTCTCATCGCTTCGACCAAGTGATAAATTCAGGGCGGTATACATTTTAATTGGAATTGATTTTCCTTAGGTTTAATTCTTTAATTGATTGTGACGCCAGTTTCAAACGGGCCAGCATAATTTTCACACCCGAGAAATGATTGGACACAGTGACCCTCATAAATACTTTTATTTATTATAATTGTATCGAAATTCTTTGGTATTCAGGTGGAAGATTTAAAAATATATAAGTACCTAAAGAAAATTTTATTTAATGAAGATGGAGATGGATCAATGTTTTTTGCTTGTCAAAACAAATTCATTTATTACGGTAAAAATTATATTAACATGAATTTGAATCAACCAATGTACAGATGATAGTTTGTAGAAATATGAAGTACCTCATTAATTATTTTAATAAATATTTCATTTGAACAACGATAAGATACATAGCCTCTAAAAATTCATTAAAAATCAAGTTGCGTTGGTTTTTGCTGGGAGAAGGACTTTAAGTCACAAACCTTTTTGAACGTGGTCATGGCCCAAGGAAAAATTTTGATATTTAAGTATAAACATGTATATTTAATTTAACTTTGCTAATATTCACTTACTAATTAAATGTTCACTTATTAAAATGTCCCCGGACTTATTAAATTAACAGCAATTTACCTTTGGCAATCCTTTGTCGAACCCACACCGAGACTGTCTCAAGAAATGCTCGTCTAACGGACTTCTGTTTGGCTTGTGAAGGATTTTCTGTAGAATCTCGCACTCCGAAAATAGTATGCATTTTCCGTCGTCTCCGCTTGGTGCCGTGCATGATTCTGTATTACAAAACATGGGTTGATTATAAGAAAAACTAGCGGCCTAGCTTCGTGAGCTTCAGTGCGTGCGTGGTGGCCTGTTGGTAACGGACGGGACGCGACTGCCAACATTTCACGGTGGTCGCGGGTTCAAATGCCAGGGCACACCTCCGACCTTTTGGACTAATGTGGGTATTGGTATTCAATCACCACGCACTATTAGGGTGAAGGAAAACATCCTGAGGAAACCAGCGTTCCATAGCGATCTTTTAAGAATTTCCGTAATATGAAAATTCCTCCAACGCGCACTAGGCCCTCACCCAGCCTATACTATATGGCCTAACCCCTCTTAATCGCACTTCCGATTGGAGAGAAGGCCCTTGCTCTGCAGTGGGACGTATATGAGCTGATACAGATACAGAAAGTATTACATTAATCATACAATTGAGATTTGAGAGGCGATTAAGCCGGGACCCACCGCGCTGGCTTGGCTGGGGTGGGCAATACATATCTTTGAAAATCTTTGAGGCATTTAGGTATCCTCGCAATGTTTTCCTTCCCCGTAAAAGTGAACTATAATTAAACTTCACAACTTTAAAAAGTTATAAATCTGTGCATGGGGTTCGAACCACTGACTTTTAATTTGGAAATCAGTTGCTAACTACTGCCCATAATTTGACTCTCATCATATCAATTCAGACCTTATTTTGGAACACATATTTGACTTTAGGTCGGCATAGTTTTTAGATTTTTTATTTTTATTATAAATATTTCATTGTTTGGATAGTCGTGGGCAAACCACTCTTGTAACTATGCTAAACAAGTTGACACATTAAGACGTAGGTTTTGTAAAATGTAGCCATTAGGAGAAAAACAGATATTGTAACTCTACACTTCACAAGGTCGTTTTTGTTAAAAAATAAACCTAAAATTACTGTAATTGCAATTCCTAAGCCGAAATTTAGACTTACAATTGTTGAATTCAGTTTTAGAACTAAAATAGTTTAGGTAGACAGGAACACAAGTTAAACAAAATAGCAACAACATTTTTTGCATTTTAAACACCTTTGAATGAAATAAATTCTATACAATATATACTACACAATATATACTATTCTAATAACAAGGCGAAATGTGGGTGTCCTGGTGGCGCCTCTGCCTTCTGGGATAAAGGCGTGAGTTTATGTATGTATGTAAATTCTATATGTTGAAACGAATATCTTCTGAGCACCATTTAACAATGTAACCACGATTTTCCTTCGCCAAACGCACTCAATGTAATAGTCTTGACACATCCCAAACACAAAAACATTAACGAACAACAAACAAAAACATAAACACAAGGAAATATGTAAAAAAAACTCTAAAGTAAACAAAAAGTTTTTCGCACTCACCTCCATTCGCGGATGCTATTACAAACACACAAAATATTAGAATAATATTCATTTTGATTTCGTGCACGTCCATTCGGTAGCACGGAGCGTCTCACACTACTCGAATGACACACGCAAATCCAGTTTATGTAATATACTCAATTAAATCATTTACTCATGACTAATATAAGTAAACAAATGTATAAAACTATTTAATTCCACAATAGTGTAATAATTTATAAAGTTAATATAAACAAAAATTTTATTACAGCCCGCAAAACTGTTTGATTTTTCCTGTTAATTGATAAGACTTTTGTTTGTAAAAGTAGTTTTATAATATTACGGATAATAATTAACGGTTTTCTGATTAGGTGTCAGAGAGGCTAATTAAATGGATTCATTGAAAGATTGCATGTGAGTTACCAAGTATAATCTCATCATGATAGATAATATAATCTTATACATCTTTGTATCTTTCTAGCTGTCTATAGGGTCTCTCTTCATTGAATACTAGGTTCACGCTAGGTTCGACTGCTAGAGAATGTCTCATAGAGAGACCACCTTTACACAATACGTATAAAGTGTTAAAAATATAATAAATAAAACTGTAAATAAACAAAAAATCTTTGAGGCTTATTGCATACTTCATTGTGACTTTTAGGCCTAGCATTGTGCTACTAACTTCAGGGCAGTAATTCACAATTTTCGCGTCTCGGCTATTAAAAATCTTGATGTTTTAAAGGTCATATTGTATATCTTGGCATACGGCACCGCAAGGTTGTTGTGTGAAAGAGACAGACAGAGGACAGTGTGTACAATAATATAGGAAATGGAAGTCCAGGCTTCAGGGTTTCCATTTGGAGAACACGCTCCGAGATTTCTGATCTAGGGTCAATTGGTTAGTTAATGTTGACCTTTCCGACAAGACACGCGTTATTAATTAGTAAATACATATATGGATCGCGGCTGCTTCGGTGGTGAAGTTGTACTACAGTAGGTACAAAAAATGCTGAAATTGCATAATGATCCCGTAAAATGAAGAAACAGTTTACTTACTTTCTGGCGCTTTTGCCATGGCTGTACCTACCTGAATTTTGAATACTGGTACCATATAATGACTTTAATGCACCTAATGATAAGTCTAATGCTGTCTAGATAGGGTGTCCACCAGAGAAAGATATTTATTTATTACCTTTCAATCACCGCAGTAATTATGAGATTTCAGATTAGTAGATGAACAAAGGTTACCAAAGCCCAAAAGATTAGTAAGTTGAAATACCAGTGGGGCCGAAAGGTTTATGAGTGAAAGCTACGTACAGACAAGCGAAGTGTCGGAGTCAACATGGAGGGCAAATGACCTAGCTAGGTTTGCAGGAAATCGCTGGATGCAGGCCGCTTTCAAAACAAGTCGATCTGAAGACCTATGGAGGGAGGGGCGTGTTAAGCAGTACCTAGACTTCCTGTGGCTGAAGATATAGAAAGATAGAGAGAGAGTTAGCATAATTTTGCCGTTCTGTTCGAATATACATCGGTTGAACCTGAAACACGACTGCCAGAAGCTTACCCCTCTCCTATTCCCATCCTTTTTCCTTCCCGCTCCCCTACCGTTTTTATGGGCCGGCATCACATATGATGCAAGCATTCGCTTACCATCAGGTTACCTGTTTGCTCGTCTGCCGGACCTATTATACAACAAAAATGAGGCATTTGCGTGGAACACTGTCAAAGGATTTCGTCATATCACACAAAAAAAATCATACAAAATGGAATATTATGAATGAATTACATTGATAATGCAATCTTTGACGTCATTTAGATCAATCAATCGTCAGAGCATTAATATGTGTTTTTTTTATATTTTGCAACTGTTTTTTCAAGTTCCGTTTCTAAATTACGTACGAATACTTTTGGTTTTTTTCTCTATGTTCATTGAACAATTATTTTTTATCATAAGTTATAGTAACGTAATTTGGAGTCGAAATCTTTATACTCATTAATATTTTCAAGGCAAAGTTGACGTCAACCAAGTCATAAACAATAACGCTACTTAAAACTACGTGCGGAATTATAATAACTGTATAATTGAAGACTTGTGGACGCAAGTCGCGGATTGGAATCCAGGGCAAAAACAAATAGATTTTTCAAGTTCTGCATTCATTGCTGATTAAATGACTAAAGAAACATCACGAAGTTTCCTTCGTCACGACGAAGCGTGCATGTTCTTTAAAAAAATCCATAATATGTCAATTCTACCAATTCTTTCGGACAGCTAGTTCTAAAGAACACCGAAAGCATTGACGCCAAAAAAGAAAATGGTGGAGGAATGTTGCAGTCACTTCATCATTAGTGTTTTAACGCAAAATAATAAAAAATATCTATCATAGTTAAATACCGTATTGTATTAACAAGAGAAAGCCTTCTGGCATTAGTGGATACTGTATCTGAACTCTTCTTTCCATCAGGCGCTTTGGAGTGACTTTGACGAGCAATAGGCATTTTGCATCTCACACACACGTCACATTTTGTGGTATAAACTGTCGGAAATATCTGTGAACCTAGCTGGAATGCGATTCACATTTAATTTTTTTGTGTTTCCCTATCTACTATGTTATTTTACATTAAAACGTTTTGAGACGGATGCGAATTCAATTTTTCATTCGTTTTTCTATTTTAATTCAATTTGTTTAACCAATATTTTGAATTTGCTGAACTTATGTTCCAATGACGTTAATTATTCAGGTCCACAGATATTTCCGACGAGTAATATGTCGTATGTCTGGTGTAATAAGGAAATGTACTACAATAAGAAGGAAAATATGTAAGTTATTACGAGTTATTTGATGACATGTTCCCTATACTTTTCTAGGAGTTGTTTTCTTCGTGGTGAGTGACGTTGCCATTGGTCATCGCGCTGTCACTCTTTCACTTGGTTATGTAATATTGTATAAATATGATGCTTATCTTTTCAATAGAATAAAAATATCGGTAGTATAAATACTCGTAGATTCATCATCATGATTAATATATATTCATAAGTAAATATCTAATCAAACAAGCATATGTACCCCTACTTCTGTCAGCTCTGCACCATCTCTGGTTAGACTGGAAGAGAATGCCTCTAGTATTAAGCCCGCCTATGTACATGTATATGTAGTTAATATGTTTCTATATGTAGTTAAATAAAATAAAATAATAATTAAAACAAATACATGACAAATGAAAAATGATGGTTGTAGTTTTCAGTTAAGCTACCATTATTTATTCAATGGATTCCTTTTTTTTATTATTGCCGTTATAGGCAGATATATTATATTTTATATCCTTTTAAGTGATGAATTATTGTTGAGGTTGGCCCTTCGAATTTTAATATACCTAGAGGAATCCAGAAGACATACAAAATTTTGCTAGTCGTTGAAAAGAGATATAAAATGCAGGGGAGAAAGTAGATATTGAATGTTCAGATCGGTTTTTGAGTCAATACCGTAGTGTCAGATATCTTATGTTCGTTTTAGTTGCAAAAATAAATTAAGTAGGTAGGTATAACCTTGTCATAATAGGTAAGACTAAGGGTGGGTTGCAGAAAATAACTTTAACATTAACTAAGGGCTAATCAGCCGTCAAATCGACGGTTATGCAATTTTTCGGGTTGCATAAAATTAACAATTGTTAAAATGACGTCACTTATAACATTAACATTAACCGTTCAATTTCGGGCGGTTATTGTTAAAGTCACGGTTATCTTTCGTTATTTGTGTGTGTTCTCTGTATTGATAATTGTCATTTGTGTATCGATTTGAATTATAACCTGTACTTTAAAACAATTTACAAAAATACGCTGATAAATTCCGACGTAAAATCGCATCGCATCATTTCACTGGTCACTCTTTTAACTTTAACTATAACAATTATGACAATGGTGCAACAAAAGAATTTTCTATCCCGTGGTCATTGTTATTGTCACTGCTAAAGTTAACTTTACCGTTAACAATAACGTCAGATTTTCTGCAACCCACCCTAAACCATAGGGTATTGTGTCATTATATTATACGGTAAATTACAACTAATAAATAATTAGAATTATTTTGCATAACAATTTTGTTTATGAGAATGTTACACATTAAATTAAACCACGAGTACGTCTAGGGATAATATCGCGGTTTTGAAATATTTTAAATAACTTTGCAGATGACTTACACCACATTCCGTAACCACAAACACTGATTTCTTCGAAATGCGAACTCAAGTTAGTTTTATTTCTAAGCTTATTTAGTATATTTATTTACAATATATAAATCACTAAAAAACACTCTATGCTTATAATTTTCGATTATTTATTATTTATGTAAAAAACGGTATAAAATATAAAATTACTTTAATTTTATACACATCGCTATGGTATGCAGGTTTCTTCACGATGTTTGCCTTCACCTATAGTGCGTGGTGATTGACTATCAATACACACATGGCTCCAAGAAGTCGGAGGCGTGCCCTGGGATTTTAACCCGCAACCACCATGAACATATTGCCAGCCGCGTCTGGTCCGTTTACCAATAAGCCATCACGCACTAAATCATACATAAATATTTATTTCGGGTCTGGATATCAAAGCAATTGTTTCTTATAGGTTTTGATACTGACAGAAGACTATTTAATATTATTATTGTGTTTATTTGGCGTATTTATATTAAAAAAAAGACATTAAGAGGATTGCTTATATCCCACGAATGGTACCCTCAGTTTGCTGATTATTTCAGTCCTAAGATGGGATAGACGATCTTTTATACATACATATGTGTACAAGTTTTAGTCGCAGACCCGGGAAAATCACACAATTTTGGCCCGACCTGGGAGTCGAACTCAGTTAACGAAGCGCAAACTACCGTTACCATTAGACCGTGAGGACAAGACATGCCATAACGAGATGACCTAGTAAATGTATCGTAGAGTTAAAATAATTCAAATGTTCTGATTTCCATACTGCATAATTATTTACCTCGGTTTCCCCAAAAAAACTTGAGGTTTTAAATGATTCATTAAACCACGCACGGCACAGACGTTAAAATAATTACAAATTGTGATTAGCACGTAAAAGTAGCGTGTAAGGTCTTTCCAAATGCATCCAACCGTGTTATGGACGTCAGGCAGACATGCGGTCGTCGCATGCCAAAAAACCCTAATATAAATTCTAAAATAAAATGAGCTGCCTTGTTACGCCTTTCCGTCAAAACTCCTCATCCGATAATTATAAAAGCACTGGTACATAATCTGCGTGGTTGTTGGATAACCGGACGCGGTTACCCCGAATTCGCGGGTTGAAATCTCAGGGCACACCTCTGACTTCCAGAACTCATCCATGACTCCATGCTACACACACAGTATGACCCTATAACCGCCCACGGCTGGGCGTAAGACTCCGCTACAATCGAGAGGATTTAGTTCCACATTCCACCACACTGGCCTAGTGCGAGTTCGCGGTCTTTACAGTGTTTTATTGTATAGAATGGCGAGTCGAGCATGCCATTCGCCTGATGGTAAGCCATACGACTGCTCATAGACTGTAGAAAACCATACAACACCATGAATTACAAAGCATTGGCACTCCACTGCGCTCGCCATCCTGAGACATAAGATGTTAAGTCTCATTATGTCCAGTAGTTACTCTGACTACAATGTCCTGCAAACCGGAAAACAATAGTGCATTTACACTGCTGTATGACGGCAGAGTCATTGCGGTGGTACCTACCCAGGCGGCCTCTCTAATATGAGAGACCTACCAACAGTACAATATGGTAAAAACAATGGTAAAATTGCAATGCAAATGCAGTTTTTCTCACTATGTTTTCCTTTACCGTTAAAGTGAAGGATGGTCGATGTCCGGGCGGAAAACGAATTATAACTGTTTTCTTTATTCTATAGGAATGCGACAGCACATAAATTGTCAGCCTCCGTGACGCAATTATTTAAAAGCTGGCTGAGAAACGAGAATAAACTAGTTCGATCCCCGCTTTGAGGTAAATATTAATAATAAATATTTGTTATTAATATTTATCTCAAAGCGGGTCTGGTGAGTGATGGTGAGACCGAAAATTAGTTTACCTAATGTAGTGCCTGATACCCACGACACAAGATTCGATATTAGTCTGGTGTCACTGTGTGTGAATTTGGGTGTATTTATTCATTGTACCTAGACGAAGTCCGGAAAGCTACTTGACTAGAATATTAAAGGATACAAATAAAATGCATTTTATCCTGTCCAGAAAAATGCGCGCAATTAGTGCAGTAAAGAAACCCACACATACTAATTGAGGTGAATTGGTACAGTCATAAGCTAGCTGCTAGACTATAACTCAGCCTGCGATTTTGGATGCCTGATTTAATATTCCGAATTTTGCATCTTTTTATGTTGTGTACTATCAAAATACAAGGAACACACAAGGCGAAACGTGAGTTTCCTGATAGCACCTCTGCCTACCCCTTCTGGGGAAATGGCTTGAGTTTATGTATGTATACATACGATTTTCTTTCCGGGATATAAACAGACAAATGATGGTCTTTGTGTGTAAATACGTAAGAACTGGTTTGTATTTGTAATGTCAGTATGAGAGGCGACGGATTCAGTCGGCGCTCGCGGGCCGTGTCAACATGTTTCTTGTACTTATACTCTGTGTTGTGCCAATAGCTTTTGCTAAAGGTGAGTTTCATAAAAACATTATTAATACTGACAATGTCCGCGGCGCAGTTGGTTAGACGCCGGCTGTGTTAGAGGCCGCTACGACGTGATTGCTAGGTGTATTTATCAATTTTATAAGTTCGTATGTAGGTGAATGTTACAATTACAATTTTATTATTATAATTGATTTATGAACGCTCTGAATGTAACTCAACCTCGACTCCTGTATAACCACTGTATTGTAAACTTGTTTTGAAAAGAGCAACACTAGAGTTTATTGCCCGTTCTTCTCTGGCGAAAACGGCGTTATGAACCGGGTGGTAGTGGAAAAAAGTGTCTGAAGCTAAATAATGTATGACATTTTATGGATTCAATAAAAATATTTCACTTCATTTTATTTACATATTAAAATAAAACAAATTTTAAGATTTTCTCGTTGTTTTTGACTTAACTTTCCCGTTCGAAAACTTTAAAGCCTTGATTGTCATGTTTTATTTGTTTTATTTTGAAGTCATTGCCCCTTCGTTTGGAGGAGTTTACTTAATGTTTCAATAACAAGCACACTACCACAGTAAATAATTAAATAACGTGTAGATGTATGGGTGAAAAGTGAATGGTGTGTCCTGAGATTTGAATCCGCGACCATCGTCTCAGTCACAGAAATATATCGATATATTTCTGTGGTCTCAGTAGTCGCCACTACGCACTTACAAGCAATATTACAATTGTTAGTTGTTATTCTATATATGCCTTCTATATATAGATTGATTCCCGGAATGTTTATGGAACCACAATATTTTTATGATGGCCAACGGCGTATTGTATGTTTTCCTCGTAGGTAACGTCTTAATAGATACTTCTTAATAGAATAGAAAACATTTATCAACATGTATTCTGGTTTTTTATGTCACAAAATGGTTAATTAATCATGACTATAAATTATGTAGCATATGTGGAAGACACATTAATTATTTTTATGGTATAAAATATGTATGTATTGCTAGCTAACTGTATAATTTTTTATTCTTTTCAGAATCATGTATTTCACCTAATAAGCTCAATGGCACGTGCAAACCTATCAAAGAATGCGATATTTTATTGAAACTCTTCACCAAAGCCAGAAGAACTTCTCAGGATGAGCAATTTTTGAGAAAATCTCAGTGTGGTTTCGAAGGAAGCTCGCCGAAGGTAATACTTCATTCACTGTTTATTTATTATGCTTTGTTTAATATATTAAACAAATAGAAAAACGTGTAGACAGGGCTGCCGATAACAGTGAAATCTTACTGGCCGCCACACAAAGTGCGTTTGCGCAAACGCGAGTTTGCACCAGTATCAAATCGATATTATTGAAAGTTTGCGCCGTTATTTCCCCACACGCGTTCCAGTATACTGGTGCAAACTCAGACTTGCACAGTTATATCGTTACGTGTGTGGCGGCCATTAGATTCACCTAAGTGGTTTTCAAATTCTTCTTAATTTTTTGTACCAGACTGCACTAACATCTGATAGTAAGCATATTGTGGTCCAACTAGAGTTGACAAGCGAGAAACTATGACTATCCTTACGGGTCTACATAATTATAATGGCCTATTTCATTTGAAATCAAGAGTTCGATTGAGAGAGTTAAGCCATAGTCCACCACACTTGCCTAATGCGGTTTTATTTGTTTTTTTTTTATTGCAATGAATAGCGAGATGAGCATGTCATTCGCCTGATGGTAAGCGATACTGCCAATCACGGACAGAAGTAAAACATGATGAACTATAAAGCTGATTGTGGTGTGTATTTTTGTTCATCAGGTTTGTTGTCCAGACTCCGCAAAGTTCCCATGCAGAACTCCCGAGGGTAAGCCAGGAGATTGTATCGCAATACAGTCATGCCCACACCTCGTGGAAATGCTGAAAGATGTAAACAATACTAAAAATGTGCAGTACGTCAAGAATTCCGTGTAAGACTGCTTTCTAATTATTTTTGATATTGGCAAGTCAAAGTGCCGGTGGTAGCTGCAAAACAGTCCATATTATACCGGTTATATCCAGACTGCAACCGAAAACTAAGCCAGGTAGTATTAGTGACTTCAGACACAATTGCGAAATTTTTTGTTGCATTGTCTGTAATCACTAATAACGGCTTCGTTTTCGGTCGCAGTTTGTCGTGAGATGGTCATCTCACGATGAATATGCTGATGCTATTCGAAAATACACAGAATAAAGCCCCATTTACAAAGGGCGAGTTTCTCGCGGCGAGAATCGTATCCGATTATCGCATGATATAACCGCCATAGATTAACGCGTTCTGACAGATGTCTACACGATGCAACTTTTTTATATCCTTACGATAATTGTATCTTCTAAACGCGACACAAATGCTGTAGCTCCTTAGTTTTGGCTCAACAAGTCTTCAATGCATGTTGCTAAGTTAATTATCGTATACATAATTGTATACATGTACATACCTACATGAATAATCGTCTCACCTATATCCCATAGGGGTAGGCAGAGACTATGGATCTCCACTTTACTCGATCCTGACATATTAATTTCACTTCATCCAATCTCTTCATTTGATGACTATAAAGAAAGAGGACTAAAAGAGAAAATGAACTATTATACAGAGAATTGCACTTAATGAAATACGACAGTAAAGACTTTGCTTTGCATTGTTTTCTGTGATATTAGTACCATCGCGTTCAAACCGACCCATTTCTACTACGCCCCAAGATTTCTAAAGTAAAAATAAATAATATAAATAAATACAGCCAACAGTCACATAAATAGTCCTGATCCCACATTAAGAATAATTAAGTCTTGTGTCGTGGGTATCAGAAACTATGAGAGACTTTTCGGTCTCACAAACATCCAGACCCGAGACCAATATTTGTTGACCAATATTTCTTACAAACATTTCTCAGTGCTTGGATTGAATCCGCGGCCTCTCATTTCACAGCCGGCCTCTAACCAACTGCGCCACGGAGGCTGTCAAGTATATAATGTAAGTATGTCAAACACATTAATCTCCTTTTCTAATTATTCCAGTTGTGTCAGCCCTGAAGAGTACGGCGTATGCTGCGGACCACCTCCAAACATTGCTAGCCCAGCATTCGTCAATAATTGTGAAAAGACCGTCAACGCTTTACTCCCTGATCAAGACAGCAACTGCTGTGGCGTTGACAGCACTATTGGAAACAGAATTATAAGAGGTAATTTTGTCAAATTAAAATTTAATAACTATCGAATTGGTGATCATTTTCACCGCTTTAAATATTGTACTATACAACGTGTAAGAAAATATTTGGGGTGTACATAAAGTTCCGGTTTGAAGGACATTGTAGCCAGAGTAACTACTGAACATAATGAGACTTGCGAGGGCAGTTTCGCTTCTGTCCATGAGCGGTCGTATCGCTTACCATCAGGCGAATTGTATGTTCATCTCGCTATTCAAGCCAAAAATACCCCGATAATACTTAGTAAATATTTCAGGCAATGCTACATTTATCGACGAGTATCCTTGGCTGGTGGTGATCGAGTACATCAAAGGATTGGAGAAGCCCAAGCTGTTGTGTGGCGGCTCCCTTATCAGCGGCAAGTACGTGCTGACCGCCGCACACTGCGTCACTGGAACAATACTGCGTGTTGGAACACCGTGAGTTGTAGGAGCATTGTTTTTTTTTTTTATTGCAATGAATGGCGAAACGAGCATGCCATTCGCCTGATGGTAAGCGATACGACCGCTCATGGACAGTAGCAAAACTAAACAACACCATGAGTTACAAGGCAATGCTTGGAATTCCACTGCGCTCGCCATCCTGAGACATAAGATGTTAAGTCTCAATATGTCCAGTAGTTACTCTGGCTACAATGTCCTTCAAACCGGAACACAACAGTGCATTTACACTGCTGTTTGGCGAGAGAAATAGACATTGCGGTGGTACCTACCCAGGTGGCCTCTCACATATGAGAGACCTACCACCAGTAACTGTAGTGTTTTATACTATGATCAAGAAAACGAGCAAACAGGTCACCTCATGGAAAGTGATCACTACCATGAGCATCCACAACGCTTGGATGACGTGTCGCCGGTCCATGAAATCGAAAGGGGAGCGGGAAGGATAAAGGATGGAAAGAGGAAAGGGGCATTGGGCATCCGGTATTCTTTCTCTTCAGCTACGGGAAGCCGACTGCTGAACATAGCTATCCCCGATGATTATCATAGAGACTTAAAGAGATTTCCTTTAGTAACAAATATTTATGTTTTTTTAAGTAAAAACGTTCGTCTCGGCGAATACAACGTGACAAACGACGGACCTGATTGCCAGCCCGGATACGATGATGACTGCAATGAAGGCATGATCCGAGCTCCGATAGAAGAGATAATACCCCACCCGGAGTACGATGGATATGTCATAGAGAAGAATAACGATATAGCCCTCATCAGACTTTCGATCTTCGCGCCATATACAGGTAACGGCCCAGCTTTTAACGCAGGTATTCTTAATTCTTTAAATCATCATCAGCCCGTTGCAGTCCACTGCTGGACATAGGCCTCTCCCAAGGTACGCCGCAGACCCCGGTCTGCTGCTTTACGCATACAGTCGCTTGCTCAAGAGGGTCGGCAGCGACTAGATATTCTTTTACGTTTTAATAAAATACTATTCGTAGAAGCCCTCCTCTTGAAATCCGTTGCGTATAAAAATCTAAGTTTTCTTTATTTTATAATGTTGTTTACTGTGTTATTTCATAATGGCCTATTTTCGAGCTCGGGAATCCTCTAAATCTGAGAGTATGATTGAGAAGACTTAGGCCATTGTCCACAATTGTCCACAAGTGTGGGTTGTTGAACTTCATTTTGTTTCGGTTGTAGGTGTAGTAAGGCCAAAAAATCTCTCATAGTTTCTGATATTCACGGTGTATAAGTATTTAACAGACTCCGTGGCGCAGTTGGTCGAACGCCGGCTGTGAAACGAGAGCCCGCGGGTTCGATCCCCGCACCGAGACAAATATTTGAGGCCTACACGTATTTGTGTCGGGTTGGGTGTTAATACATACATACATAAACTCACACCTTTATCCCAGAAGGGGTAAGCAGAGGCGCCACCAGGACACCCACATTTCGCTTTGTATGTTCCGTCCCACGATGTGGTAGGGGGCGA
Source organism: Deilephila porcellus (assembly GCA_905220455.2). Classification (NCBI taxonomy): domain Eukaryota; kingdom Metazoa; phylum Arthropoda; class Insecta; order Lepidoptera; family Sphingidae; genus Deilephila; species Deilephila porcellus. The sequence continues at coordinate 1,844,055 of LR999995.1, forward strand.
AATATGAATCGTCATCCCTGCTTTCAATCTTTGACAACATTTCATACTCGCGCAAACGCGTGGTGGTCAACGTGAACACGACTCGCCACGTCTATCGCGCCCGCGTGTGCCTACGTGTACAAGTACCAATGTGTGATTCAATTCCCTAAACTAAAATCTTCGCCTATATAGACCATAGTAGTTTGAAATTGTACGATCTAACACTGCATTATCTTTCAGACTTCATCCGCCCAATTTGCCTGCCAAAGATGGACCATGAAAAATCGCTTTCTGAAAACTTCCTCCTTCCAATTGCTGGTTGGGGGAGGTATATACAGAATATCACGGAGACATTAACTATATACCGCAGTAGTGACGTGAAAAGACACGTCCACCTTCCTTATGTGGCTAGAGATGTGAGTATTTTCGCAGCTTTGTCCACCGAAAATCAGCGTTGTGTTATGGTTTAAACAAACAACGAAACCATAACTTTTAGCTAAGTGGACACCTAGTGGTCACAGCCGCGACCAGCCATTTTTGTTTTTGTTTTTTATTTATTATTGTTTTTTTTTATATGAACCATGTGGTATACGTCGCGTCTGTGACTAAGAAATCGGTTTTCTTTGTTCTTTCTTTCTATTTTATGGCTTCGGCTTTCAGGCTTCGTCCGGATGAATATAGCAATATCGCAAATTATTGTTACACTTATAATTATAATCCGAACACTTTTCTTAAAACATCGGAAGTGAATATCTTTCAAGTTAAATTAAATCTTGTTGCTACATCAACTATTTCCTTCTTTACAACTCTAAATTTTTGACTATTTTTTTATTTTGGCTCACCAACGTCGTCTTTCGTCTTCTATTAGTCGATTTTATGTCACTTTTTCGTCCCTTCCAAACACTTTTTACACTCATAGCGTATAGACACAATAAATGTTGAGACGAGCATGCCATTCGCCTGATGGTATGCAACACAGTATGCAATACGACAGCATGGACAGTAGCAAACCCAAACAACACCATGAATTACAAAGCAATGCCTGGCATTTTACTGCGCTCGCCATCCAGAGATATAAGTTGTTAAGTCTCATAACGAAAAGGTTATTATTTACAGAAATGTCAAGCAGCAATCAGGACCTTGAAAGGGGCTGAAAATATAACCTTCAGCGACGGACAGATCTGCGCAGGCGGGGATCCAGGCCAGGGGTCATGTAAAGGCGACTCCGGAGGCCCCTTGATGTTTGTGCATATTAGTTATGGCCTACCGAAATACGAAGCTTTAGGGGTTCTGTCAACTGGCACGACTGTATGCGGACAAGAAGGGATACCCAGCATTTTTACTTATGTTTACAAATATATTCCGTGGATTAAGGCGAATATAAAGCCTTAACATTGATAAAGCGTGGCGTGAAGAGGCATCTCAGCGGGCCGGCATGATTGTATCGAATGGTATGAGACTACCGTCTGATACCATTCGATACTCTGTCTGGACGGCATTCGCACTTACCACCAGGTGCAATGAGGTCACTATGCAGTGCCAGAATAAAAAAAGCTTGTACAGTGTCGACCCTTAATCTTCCACTGCTGGGCATGTGGCTCTACAACCGAGGGTTCGATTGAGAGGAGTTTGGGTGGATTCAACCACGCCTATTGCGGGTTAGCGGACTTCACATGCCACAGATATTTTAATAAAGTTTATAATTTGGAATTTGTTGTTTTTTGCCTTTTTCCTGCATGCTATTATAATGTATGACACGTTACCTATGGACTGTAAAACTTAGCTTGATAATTTTGACAGCTCACGCCTATAAAGTTATGCATTCTTTTTGTTACGATGTCATACAGATGCATACAGATAAATACTGTACTTCATGGATGGTAACCGCCCCCTTAGAGATGTGCCACGCATAACGAATAACCACAGACTATCAATAATCGGATTGGAAATGAAAACAATCGATAAAAAATAAAAATAATTTGTTTCTTAATTGCCGAAATATGTTCCATTAACAGTACTGATTACATGATTAAATATGTGCATTGAATAAAAGTTACCCAGTCATATTTTTAGATGTTATTCTAGAAAATGGATATAAAAAATAGTATCTATTGACTCCACGATTGTAACAATAATATTTCTGGTCCGGTTAATAATAAATAAAGAGTATAATAAATAAAGAAGTTTAAAGAAATTATTTTATAAAATCCATACCTTAATTATGCGATTATCGATTACAAGTTCCGAAAAATAATAATCGAACAGATTCATTAACGATTATACACTACCCTCATCCCTACTGGGAGCTGTCAAAATTATCATGCTAAGTTTAACAGTCTATAGTGGCCGGGCGTCCAAAGTGACAACTTTTTGGCTTCATAAATATTATATTCATCATAAACATCACACATATAGCCCAGATCCCACACTAAGATAAAACTTGTGTCATGGGTATTGTGCAAGTGTAGGTGTGTGTGTGTGTGTTCATAAATTAAACAATCTCTGAAATGCAACCATTTATGTCCAGTACCAATAATCTTCGCCAATTATGCACTGTCTTAATATTAAAACGGAAATTAGACGGCATGACATATAGCATAATCGATGCCAAATAAGGGGAACATAACATAGAGTAAAAAAAATTGATGCGAGAAACACAAATTAAATACGTCATAGATTATATTACTGCAATATTTAGAGATATTTGACAGCCTCCGTGGCGCAGTTGGTTAGACGCCGGCTGAGAAATGAGAGGCCGCGGGTTCGATCCCCGCACCGAGACAAATGTTTGTGAGGGCCACAAGTATTTGTCTCGGGTCTGGGTGTTTGTGAGACCGAAAAGTCTCTCATAGCTTCTGATACCCATGACACAAGACTTAATTGCTCTTAATGTGGGGTCAGGACTATGTATGTGACTGTTGTTATTTATTATATGTGCCTACAGCACAGCATCAAAAACTACAAGAGACTTAACAGTCTCACAACACCCACACGAAAAAAAAATATTGGCATGCATCACAAATATTTGCTTTTCGGGGATCGAACCAACGGCCTTTTAACTCACAGCTGGCTCATAGCCAACACTGCAACATCCTTATACCCAAACAGATGAGGAAACAATAGCCTTAAAGACATAATTAACAATTTAGTTACACATATGAAATGTTGACGTCAATATGTACCTTATGGAAAATGTAAAATATTTATCCTGCAAGGAATAAAAATATGTGCTAAAATGGCCATGGGAAAAATCCCACGACGTCATAGTCATTTGTTTTCTGTCAGTCCGCCTGCGTAATGAGTCAATTGAATCTTCAATAGGTACCTATGTATGTAACGGCCAATACTGTTTTACTGTATCAGCCCATATACGTCCCACTGCAGGGCTCGGGCCTAGAGTGCGATTGAGAAGGGTTAGGCCATATAGTCCACCCCGCTGACCTAGTGCGGGTCGGTAGACTTTGCTTACCATATAAATTCTTACAAATCTTGTAACCGTCAGTATTTTTTCTAAAATATGGTGCATTGTTTATACTAGTACCAATTGACAAAGCGACTAACGGCCGGTCTCTATATCCTATCTATCCTTGACTAGAGCTTAAAATAGCAACCATTACTATGGCGATACAATTATATACTTCAATAAACAAAGATAGACATGTATATTCATCTTGCCTAGCTAACTACAAATAAATACACCATATCTATATCTCTCTATCTTTGTTTACTGAAACATAGAATGCATCTTAATATGTAACGAAATCGCTTGTTAAAGATAGATATATTATAGAAACTGGGCGTAAAATGTTCCTGATACATTCAACAGTCACATACATACATACATATCTGATAGCCCTGAGTCCTGACCCCACACTAAGATACAAGTCTACGTATCAGAAAATGCGGGAAACTTTAGGGTCCCATAAACACCCAGACCCGAAACAAATACTTGTGTCTCAAACATTAGTCTTTGTGCAGAATCGTAGCGGCATCTCGTTTCACAGCCGGCGTTAACCAACTGCGCCACGGAGGCTGTCAAAAAGACTGTCTGAACTACCGGCCCGGCCCAGCTCCGCCCCGATGCAGATATATTTTTACTACATTCTCTTCATGAAATGAGCAGCGCCAATACCAATTTAGATGTTAATCTTACCCTACATACCCATAACTGACAAATAAAACACATATTAATGCAAAAATATTTAATATTATTTACCATAATGTTACAAGTTGGTATTACAATAAGAACAAAATAATGTAAACATTATTGCTAAACGATTATCACTGTTATGTGATTCAACATAAAGTAGAAAATGGAACAACCCGTTTTTATTGAACAGTTATGTTTTAATATTTAATTAATAACTTAATTATTTGTACCATTACAAGTATTTGTATCAGCCCTTATACGTCCCACTGCATGGCACGGGCTTCCTCTACAATAGAGAGTACGATTGAGAGGGGTTAGGCCGTGTAGTCCACCACGCTGGCCTAGTGCGGGTTGGCGGACTTTACATACCATAGAATTACAAGTATTCTTACAATATTATCACATGTTTATTAAACCGTAGTATTGTGGGGTGGGATAAGGCATTAAACTACATATTTTGAGAAATAATGTACCCTGTACTTTATACGGATTATCACAATGTTTTTAAAGCAATCTTCAAAAGTTGTGAAGATATCATTGCTTTAATTTACCACAAAACCGTGTCAAAAGCAACCATTTTTGGTCCTTCGAGGCAGATATGGAGTATAGCAATTTTTTTTAAATTATGATGAAACTCATACTAGATTCTATAAATAATGCTGGGAAATATTTAAATGTATTTTACAAATATAATAACATAACAATTAAAAATTCACCAAATTAAATTAAAAGATATTATCAAGGTAAAAAATACCCGGACATATTATGATTAATGACAACATTTAAATCATATTGATTCTAGTCTCCTATGTAGCAATATATTACTTAAAAATGTAAACATGATACAAACATACATAAACTCACGCCTTTATCTCAGAAGAGGTAGACAGAGGCGCCACCAGGACACCCACATTTCGCCTTGTATGTTCCGTCCCATGATGTGATAGGGAGCGAACCTACCACCATTTCGGGCACAAATTCCTGACTCCGGACTGATAATGAATATATAAATCCAATATCACAATATCTATGTAAACATGATATGTTTTACTATTGTTAAAAGAATCATAAAAACATTTTTTTTATAAAATACCAACTCAGAATAGTGACTGCACTACATAATATGGTGATTAGTACAGTGAGCATATTAAGTGCAATATGACAAAAGCTTTTCTACATTCGATCCAATAATGTTAATCAACAGCTTCTTCACGCTTTATTAAAGGATACAGGACTATAGGAGAGAGAAAACACGAATTTGATTATTGAACTTTTGAACCTCTGTCTACCCTTTCAAAGAGGCGTGAATATCTACGATCTGTAATGTCTGGCTCGGTTGATGAAATGATCGTAGTTCCAATTCTGATAGTGCATTATATGCTTTCCGTTCATCACCGTATGCACCATTATCTTTGGGTTGTATTCTAAGTTTGGCAGGAGCTGAAAGTAAAAATTATTTATTTATTTATTCAAAACACACAAAATCATTATAGGATATAATCGAACTGGGATAATAACACAAATCTAGAAAACAAAATAACAAAAACATACAACTATACAGAAATTGAAGCCAGGCGCTAGTTCACACAGACTACAGACACAATGAAACTAAAAATATCGAAACAAAAGGGTCGATATTTTCGCAATTCTTTACCTATGGTCGTGTTTAGGTGGTAAATACATAGTTTTTTTGAAAAATAATAATTTGCACCCTTTTATGTTTAAAGACGCGATGGTACGCCAGGGTTTAAATGATTATTCTTTGCAAAAACTATGTTTCTACCACCGAAATACGATGATAGGTCCTTAAAAAGTGCAAAAAAATCGTCGCTAATTAATTTTTTAACCGACTTCAAAAAAAGGAGGAGGTTCTCAATTCGACTGTATGTTGCTTTTTTTTTTTTATGTTTGTTACCTCATTTCTCTGTACTGGGTAAACCGATTTCGATAATTCTTTCTTTAATTGAAAGCTGGTGCTAGTCGTTTGGTCCCATAAAAATATGGTGACGATCTGATAAATATCTTCGGTCCTGAAGAACAGAACTCCTCAAAATAGAACGGTAGAGCAATAATTCTTTTTGCACCTGGTTCAGTATAAGCGTATTACTACAAAGGGGGGCTTAAAAGGGGGAAGGGGTGTAGGGGGGGGGGGAGAAAATAGATACTAATGTAAATAATCAATATCTCTGGCAGTACTTAAACGATTAAAAATAAACTATTTTGTCGACAAGTATGATATGTTAGATTGGTGTCATTAAATAATGGTGAAGACCTGATGAATATCTTCGGACTTGAAGAGCAGAACTCCTCAAAATTGAACGGTACAGCAATAATTCTTTTTGCACCTGGTTCGGTATAAGTGTGTTACTACAAAGGGGGGGTTAAAAGGAGAAAGGCGTGTAGGGGGGGGGGGGTAGATAGTAGATACAATTAATTTCAGTTTTCAATATAAAAGTTTTACTATAAACAGTAGGTGAAGAAGAGGGAGAGTGAGAGAAATAGATACGTAAATTACCGACGTAAACTAAGAGAATCCGACCTGGTCAGTGTCTAACAATAGCGGATATCATGATTATAATGACTTACAATCTTCTCATAATTTCACAGCAATAATATCATGTTAGGTCTGAAGAATTCGTAAATTTTAAAGACATCGTTTTGATTATATCATGATCACCTTTCTCATCATTACGATGCCTATCAAAACTAAAAAGGGACAAATAAAATAATTTTAAATAAAAAAATAAAAACCGACTTCAAAGTGCCACTACAAAGTAACAAATAATATATATTTCATCGTACTAGTACCCAATGATTAATGTTCTTATTGACTTGACTAGCTAACAAATCTTAAATACGTAATATTTAATATATGATAATTGTATATTATATGTATATTCTATAATGATAATTGTTTATTCTTATGTCTGTTTACCTGGACTCCGATGCCTTTTTTACTTCTTTTTTTTCTTTTGTCTGTACGTCATACGTCTTTTTTACTTTCGTATTCCTTGTTTTAATTTAATTTTTGTTTTTTGTTTTTGTGTTTACTTATAGTGAATAGTCCATGTTTTTAGTATTTTACGTTTTGTTATTGCAACCGGCAGATGGATATGTATTCTGTTTTATAGTCGTTTATAGTTTTTATTCTTAATTAACAACTATTGTTTTGTTATTGTCTTTTATTCAGTTTTTTTTTTTTTAATTATTTATTTTAGTTTAAGGTTTTTAATATTTATTTGTCATAACATATTTTATTATTATATTATATTTTTTTGAATATTACTTATGTCTGTGCACAACTTTAGTAGCGATAGTGAAGAATTCTTTTCTGCCAATAGTGACGATAGCTTTGTTAGTGTTCCGTCACTTACCGACACTCTCTCATACCAGTTCTCGGACGTCCCTAGGAATTTCAATGTGGTCCATCTTAATGCCCAGAGTATTCCGGCCCATTTCCCTGATATGCTGACTAGTTTTGACTGTACTAATATACATGCTATCCTTGTTTCAGAGTCTTGGTTGAAACCATGTCTCTCTTCTTCAGCTTACTCCCTTCCAGGATTCCACCTTATAAGAAATGATCGAACGGCTCGTGGCGGTGGTGGTGTTGCCATTTATCTACGTTCTCAGTTCCGTTATTCGGTTGTTAGTGCATCCCCACAACCTCCACCGCTTAATGCTGGCGAACATCTTTTCTTGGAGGTGGAATTCTCACTTAAAAAACTTTTACTCGGTGTCTACTACTGTCCTTCTCTTCGCGTCGACTTCTTTTCTTCTTTCGAAATTATTCTTGAAAATCTTGTCCCGTTGTACAGTCAAACTATAATCATGGGTGATTTCAATACCTGTCTCCTCAAGAACGATCGTCGTTCTACCTCCTTGCTAAATACTATCCAATCCTGCAACCTTTCTATTCTTCCTCTCTCAGCCACTCACCATTCTCCTAATAACACTCCTTCTCTTCTTGACCTCATTATTGTTTCCTCTCCAAACCTTGTTGCTAAACATGGGCAATGTTCCGCCGACGCCTTTTCCTGCCATGATCTCTTATACCTTTCCTATCGTGTCCGCCCTCCTAAATCCTCACCTAAAGTCCTCATGCAACGAAATTTTCGGGGTATGAATCTTGATGATCTTCGCAGGGATGCTGGCGGCATTGACTGGAGCTCGATTCTTCTATCAGATTGTGTTGATACTAAGCTGCATACCTTCAACCAAAAGTTGACTGACCTTTTCGACCGACATGCGCCAGTAAGGACTATTAAAATCAAGCACCTACCCTCTCCATGGCTCACTGCCGATATTAAGGTATTACTTTGTAAAAAAGCGTCGGCCAAGAGTAAATATAATCGTCGGCCGACTGAGTCGAACTGGCTGAAGTATGTAGCAATCCGGAATCATTGCAGTAAGGTGTGTAGAAATGCTCAACGCCGATACATCCACAATTCAGTCGATAATAGTGATCCAGCCAAAGTCTGGAAATTTTTGAAAACACTGGGAGTGGGTAAATCACCACAAGATTCTATTCCCAAATCTATCGATTTAAATTCCTTAAACATTCACTTCTCTTCTCCGTCCTACTTTGATAGGATGACTAAAGATAATACCATTAAGCATCTTTCCACCCTTAAGACTCCCGTTTGTTCTACCTTTGTCTTTAAACAATTTGCCACTTGTGATGTTAAGAAAACCATTACTCTTATGTCATCTAACGCAACGGGTAGCGACTTTGTTAGTCGTAACATGATTCTCCCTGTCCTAGACGAAACCCTTCCTATTATTTCCCACATTTTAAACCACTCTATCTCCACTGGGATCTTTCCCACTGCGTGGAAAGAAGCCCATATTATTCCCATTCCCAAAAAATCCAATGCCTCTCTTCTTTCCGAATTTCGTCCTATTTCCATACTTCCTTTCCTTTCCAAAGTCCTAGAACGTTTAGTCCATACCCAACTCAATGATTTCCTTTCCAAGAATAATCTCTTAAATCCTCTCCAATCTGGGTTTCGTCCGGGGCATAGTACGACCACCACTTTGACCCATATCACAGATGGCATCAGATCCGGCATGGAGGACGGCAAGCTGACGGTCTTAGCTTTGCTAGACTTCAGCAATGCCTTTAACACTGTGGACTATGACATTTTACTTTCCATGCTACGTTCTCTTAACATATCTCCAATGGCGGTTGATTGGTTTCGTAGTTACCTGTATGGACGCCGGCAACGCATCCGTGTGGAGGAAACCTTTTCCTCCTGGTGCCCCGTATCTGCTGGCGTACCTCAGGGCGGCGTGCTATCTCCTCTTCTTTTCGCTATATTTATTAACTCTATAACCAACCTTTTACGTTCCTCCTACCACCTCTACGCTGATGATCTCCAGATCTATACTCAAGCACCCTTAGACCAGATTTTCGGTGCGATCGCTACTGTTAATACTGACATTCAACACATCTGCGATTGGAGTAGAGCTCATGGTTTGAAGATCAACCCATTGAAAACCCAGGTCATTATTGTCGGCAGTCCCAGGATGATCTCGAAGCTGGATTGGACTCAACTTCCCAGTGTTTATTGTGATGGTATAACCATCCCTTATAGTGACACCGTCCGCAATCTGGGTCTACTAATTGATAAATCCTTTACATGGGGTCCCCAGCTTCGTGAAATAAGCCGTAAGCTGTTTGTTTCAGCAAGGTCCCTGCGAAGGTTACGCAACTTTCTACCCGTTACCACGAAGATTTTGCTTGCGCAATCCCTCCTTCTCCCCACCCTTGATTATGCCGATGTCAGCTATCTTGATCTCACCGAAGACCAACTTAATAAACTTGAGCGACTTCAAAATTTCTGTATAAGATTCATATTTGGTTTACGCAAATACGATCATGTGTCTGAGTTTCGAGCTAAGCTCAAGTGGTTACCTATACGACTTCGTCGGAATGCTCACATTCTTTCTCTTCTTTACAATATTTTATTTAATCCTCTTACCCCTTCTTATCTTAAAGAACGATTTATTTTTCTTCATGACTCACATTCGAGATCCTTGAGGTCGTCTGAGAATCTTAACCTGCGAATGCCTGTGCACACCACGACATTTATGGACAAGTCCTTTACTGTCAAAGCAGTTCGTTTGTGGAACGCGCTTCCTACTGTGGTGAGACAGGCGCAAACACTGTCATCGTTCAAGAGGCTTACTAAAGAACACTACCTCTCTCTTTAAACTGATTTTATTATTATTTCCTACATCTGAATTCTCTTTTTATTTTGTATATAAATTTATATATGTATGTATGTATGTATGTCTATTTATTATGTATTTATTTTATTTGTTATGTAAGTATGTAATGTCTGTGTATTTATATTTATATGTTTAATTAGTTTTATTCGGCTTCCATTCTTTTTTTATTTAATTTCTTTTTTTTACACTGCCCTCTGTTTCTCTTTCTCCGTCTTTTAAATCCATCCCATGGTTGTCTGTAAGACATTGCTTTATGCGATAAGACCGCCATTTGTACTGTTTTTTTTTTTCTGTTCCTGTATTATATTTTACTGTGTACAATAAAGATTTAAATAAATAATAAATAAATAATATTTTGAAGGCGGGTCGCTAAATATCAAACACGTATAAATTTAAGCAAATGTTACACCATTTGATATTACATGTAGATCCTGCAATGTTGGCTCAGAAAGGCACATAAGTAAATTAAACACAAATGAATATAATGTGCTAATCCTACGTGTAAATTTATTGAAGTTTTGATAGAATTTCTATGTGTTACATGTGTGTGGTAGCCTGTTGATAATTATCTAGATATGATCCACGAGACGGTTGACCACCGTCTCGGTTATAATTCCAGGGTATACACCTCCGGAATTATTATTTTATCATTACAGTATATGTATGTTTTAGTACTAATCTTTTATTTTGTATTCACTATGTGGTGTTTTCAATAAAGAGTTTTTATTTATTTATATGTCGGTAAGGGTCGACCTCATCGAACCTACACCATCCAAATCGGTGATACCCTCAAGAAGGGTCAGGTCAAAAGTACCCTGAACCGACGAGAATTCATGAAAAGAATGATGAAAGTGGATGAAGCGAAAGTTGTATGTCAGGATCGAGCAAAGTGGCGATCCATAGTCTCTGCCTACCCCTATGGGATACAGGCGTGATGATTATGTATGTATGTATTTATTTATATTATTTACCTTAGGAGTAAGCAGGAAGTACTGAGCGTTTTCCATCTCAGTAGTGACCTTAACTAGTAGTTGGAACATTTTCCTTTCATTTATAGGGTCCATGCCTTGGTTGATCTCATCTACACATCTGCAAGAAAAATTATAATTTAATTAAAATATGTGATGTAGATATTTGGCGTATTTTTATGAGTAAATTTTCATCCATTTTTATATCATGAGTTTAAAGAAATATTCACTTTCACTTTAATGTTTATGTGATCCAAGCATTTATTTCGGGTCTAAGTGTTTGTGAGACCGAAAAGTCTCGTAGTTTCTGATACCCACGACACAAGACTCGATCTTAGTGTGGGGTCAGGACTATGTATGTGACTGTTGGGTGTATTTATTACCTGAAAGGAACAGTAGATAGTGCCTGTAAAGCGATGAGATACATCGCAGTTGCTAAAGCTCTCTCCCCTCCGGACTGCGCATGTCGGGTTAGCTGTTGCAATTGTTCGTGGGCACGAAACCGAACTAGAATACACACGCCGTACTTGTCGAAATCCTCCTGTAATGGTTTTTTTTACTTCCATATTTTCTTCTTTTAACTTAATACAAATAGAAATAGATCTGATTTTTACGAATTTTATCGCGGGTTTGGTTTTTTACATTTTTTAACTTCCTGACGTTTCGATTGCTTTACAGCTGCCGTGGTTACGAGGCGGACTGCAGTACGTAAAAATTAGTTTTATTTCAATGTGTAGCATTCGCGTTAATCTAAGAAAACACTATTTATACAAATTGTTTATAGGTGGACTTGACGTAAAAATTGACGTTGAGTATGACGTGTTGACCATTAGTAATGAATTAGTAATTGATGAAATATAATTAATTTTTGTTACAGTGCAGCTCAAGCCATGAAAGTTTTAAGTTTTGGAAATTTCGGGAAGCTAATAAATCGAGCTAGACATAAAAATAGCAAGATTAGCTTTACTAATTTCAATGTGTAACATTCGCATAACAATAAGATAGTATTATTAATATTTGCTATTTAGCAAGAACTCTATAAAATCTGTTTATTTTAAATTTTTGGAGTACTTACGTCGCTCCCTCCCTTATCTAATTTAACTTCACCAGCGCAATCCATTTTAGCAAACATATCGCCGAAATTCTTGTTTATAGCATTGAGTAGCTTCTCTAACGGTGGCAGCCATTTTGATCTGAAAAATAAACATAAAATAGTATAAATATTATGCAATAAGACTACTGAAAAACAAATTAATTTATTTGGCTACATGACCAATAAAAATATAAGGAAAAAAACATAATTAATCTTTTCCGTCAGATGATTGCATTTAGTTAAAGCATTTAACGTGACATTACCGCTACTCAAGATCTGGGTATTGAATAGCTAACTCTTGAGATGCTGATTTCATCGTGAGAGCGTATCTACTATCGCACTTGAGAATACATGTGAGTTAGTTTTATTAAGATTAAAATAATAAACTCACGATTCGAAAACACTTACTTTAGTTCGTTCATACGTTTGTCCAAATGTTTGTTTCTATCGTTCGAGTTGGCCACACTGCTTCTCAATTCAGCGATAGTTTTCTCTCTCTCTTCATATTCTTTTATTATCTGGAAAATAATCATCAAGTTTACAATACAGTATTGAATTCAGATCAGTAGGCTTATTCACGTAATTAAATAAGTTCAGTTGCAGTGCAGTTGCAGTGAAGTTTCGATTTAAACAGCCCTTTTAGTATTCTTTTAATTAAGACAACCGCTGTCAGATACACTCGCATCAAGTTCGCGTCACGCGAGCGCTTTAGCGTAGGTATTCTACGGCTGCGCGTTTTATACATGCGTGATTCAGATCGCAACCTGATTGGTATTTATCTATTCATTTGACGTGTCCAATGACAGTTTAGTCCGACCAACGTGCAGCACATGCGCAGTTTATGCATATCTTACGCGCAGCTAAACAATGCTACAAGAATACCATTTTGACGTACGTACGATAAAGACGTAAACCTAATCGAAACTGCATCGAAACTTGATCGGCGCGTCAATAAATTACGTGAATTAGCCTACAGATCATCATAGTATTTTATATACACGTTATCAGGGATAAGGACTTGGGGTATTGTTCATCCACATATAAATAGTTGCCGAGGGATAAAAAAGTAAATATTACACTGTTGGCGGAATAAAATTGTCCAGCTAAAAAATTCCTATTGACTTGAATATATTGCAATTTAATGTCCGTTTAGCAGAATATGAGAACTATAGTATTTCGGATGAAAATAAGATTTTTAAGGTTAAGATCGCGATCCGAACCCAATACAGTTGATTAAAATTATCCAAATCAAAAATAGCGATTTATGAGCAAAACTAACAGGTATAATGGTTTCTTAGATTTACGCAAATGTTACACATTGAAATAAAACTAATTTTTACGGATTTTATCGCGATTTGGTTTAATTTTTACATTTTTTAACTTCCCGCGACGTTTCGATTACTTTACAGCTTTCGTGGTCACGGGGCGGAGTGGTTAAAAAATGTAAAAATTAAACCAAATCGCGATAAAATCCGTAAAAATTAGTTTTATTTCAAAATTAACAAGTGTTTTTTTTTGGCACAATGATACCCAGGTTGACTCAAAACATGGAGATTAAATTAGTTTTCATCATATATTAATAGACATATATATGTATATTTACCCCTTCATCTCCATTCTCCATACAATCCATTCTCGTCTGCAACTCATTACAATGTTCTTGCAAAGCATCCAGATCTTTTGGAAGTTTTTCGAACTCTTTAGTGAATGGAAAGTCTGCGTTGGTGGGTAGTTTGTTGTTTGAACATCTTTTGGCTTCAGCCAATTTCTCTTTAGCATTGGCTGTGGCTCGTATTAGCATGTTTTCTATGTTTTCTAGTGTAGCCTGAAAAAAATATATAAGTTTAACCTAGGTGGCCTTAAACCAAAAAAAAAGTATAGTTAAAAAAATAATTTTTAAAATAAACGAAAAATGTGTTAAAAATAAAACCATTTAGTAGTTCCCAAAAAGGTCATGGAAAATATTTAAATGTGAACTTTGTTTAGGTAACGGCCTTATTTATAGACAGATTTAAAACCTATTTTAGTTATCGAATGTTTTGTCTTCTTCGCTCAAACTGAATTCTAAAGTGGTTAGAATTGGACAAAACATTCGTTAACTGAAATTGGTTTTAAATGGCCTATGAATGAGGCAGTTAGAGTATAAATTACCTCTGCATTTCGCAAATCGTTTTTAAGTTCCCTTAATTGTGTCTCCTGGTCCACTATAGCGCTTCTGCTTTGCTGCAATTTTTCCTGCAAAAAATAATAGTAGTTTAGCATATATACGTCCTACTGACTAATGACAGCCTCCGTGGCGCAGTTGGTTAGACGCCGCCTGTGAAACGAGAGGCCGCGGGTTCGATCCCCGCACCGAAACAAATATTTGTGTGATCCACAGGTATTTGTTTCGGGTTTGGGTGTTTGTGAGACCGAAAAGTCTCTCGTAGTTCCTGATACCCACGTCACAAGACTAGATCTTAGTGTGGGGTCAGGACTATGTATGTGACTGTTGGGTTTATTTACTTATTTACTTCTGGGCACGGGCCTCGACAACCAAGAGTTCGATTGGTAGGGTATAGGCCATTGTCCGCCAAACTGGCTTAGAGCAGGTTGGCGGACTTGAGATACAAAGTTCTTGAAAGATTTCACTATGGATGGTATGCAGGTTTCCTTAAGTTTCCCATCACCGTTAAAGAATACACACGGGGCTGAAAAATCGATCTGACATAGGCTCCGAACCTTCGACCACCATTCGGCAGTTCATGAAGTCAAATTAGAAATACATTTACCACTAATTTTTATGATTCAAGGTTATCCTACGGGTACACTTTTGCCACGGTTGCTTTTTTCCACAGTTGTAACTAAGATATTATTACTTAGCGATAAGACAATGTTTTGTCTTTTATGTGCAACATTATTATTGTTTTAATGGTAAAATATACGGCCAAAATTAATGAACGATCTTGACGTGTCATCCAAGGATCGATGGGGAAAATAAGCCAATCGGCTCAAAGTGTTGTCGACACGCCCACATTTGACGCGTTTTGATTGGTCTATTTTCTTTATTGATCTGTAGATAGGGATCGCCTATTAATTTGGGTCGTTAGTTGGTGTGTGATTAAGGCCAGAAGACAGAAAGAGAGGGAGAAATATAAATATACTAAAGATAGATAAATATACATAATAATAAGTAATAGTAAAAATGTATCGTACCTTCCACATATCATCGCTGAACACAGTAGTGTGTAGTTTACTGGCCACGTTACACAACTCTTTCTGCAATACACACTGTTTCTTTACTATCTCTTTCTGCTTTCTCGTGCATTTCTCTCTCTCGGCTTGTAAGTCTAGTGCTGGTTCGCTTTCAATGTCCTGTACTTTCTTTGATTGGAGTCGGATTTCTGTGCCTAGACTTCTCACCTGAAAAAATCACAATAGAAATGAATACTTAAACAATCTTAGACTATGTACAAATGTAATCTATACATATAATAAAAATGTAAATGGTCGATGTCTGTACATGGAAGATATTTGAGAAATTTTAACGCGAGGGGTCTTTATAACAGTAACAGAAGCCAAAACAATTTTTTTTAGAATTTTTGTCTGTCTGTCTGTCTGTCTGTCTGTCTGTCTGTATGTTTGCTTGCGCATCACGCGAAAACTACTGCACCAAATGAGATGCGGTTTTCACAGTTGTATTGCTTTAGGTTCAACTTAAAAACTGGTATATGTTGCATTCACATACAGGGGGTTACTTTTTGTTTGCTTGCACATTACTCAAAAACTACCGCACGAAATGAGATGCAATTTTCACAGTTATATTGGAGCAGGTTCAACTTAAAAAGTGGTATATATTTCATTTACATACAGGTTGTTTCTTTTTGTTTGCTTGAACATTACTCAAAAATTACCGCACAAAATGAGGTGTTGTTCTCACAGTTGTATTGCTGCAGGTCTAACTTAAAAAGTGGTATATATTTAATTTACATACAGGGTGTTTCTTTTTGTTTGCTTGCACATGACTCAAAAACTACCGCACGAAATGAGATGCAGTTTTCACCATTATATTGGTGCAGGTCAAACTTAAAAAATTGTGTATGTTTCATTTACATACAGGTTGTTTCTTTTTGTTTGCTTGAACATTACTCAAAAACTACCGCACAAAATGAGGTGTTGTTCTCACAGTTATATTGATGCAGGTCTAACTTAAAAAGTAGTATATGTCCTATTTACATACAGGTTGTTTCTTTTTGTTTGCTTGCGCATAACGCAAAAACTACAAGACGAAACGAGATGTAGTTATCACAGTTATATAGATGCAAGTCCTACTTTAAATTGGTATATGACTTATTTACATACAGGATGTTCCTTTGAATTAGCTTGCACATCACGCAAAAACTACGACACGAAATGAGATGCGGTTTTCACAGTTATATAGGTAGAAGTCCAACTTAAAAACTGGTATATATCTTATTTACATACAGGGTGTATCTTTGTACTATGGAAGATAAACGAGAAAATCTTATATGGGGAGTCTGTATTAACGTAATAAAAACAATGATTTTTAGAATTTTTGTCAGTTTGTCTGTGCGGTTGTGCGCGATTAACTCAAAAACCGCTTAATGGTTTTCAATGTAATTGGTATGGAAGTAGCTGACACCCTGGATTAACACTTAGGCTACTTTTTATTCCGAAAAATACAGTGTTCCCGTGGGATGAGGAAAGAATCACGATTTGTTACTTTTTTATACTCAAAGGGATGGGATGGGACTGGATTGTATGCAATAAGCGAGAATGAGACGGGATGGGTGGGATATGACGAGACGGGACGGGACGGGATAGGAAATTCCATATAATCTTTACATGTATATATTTTTTAAATAAAGTTAATCACGCAGACGAAGTTAGCGGGCAGAAGCTAGTTTTAAAATAAACCAAACAAGATAAAGCCCCATTTACACTGGGATAAAGGCGTGAGTTTATGTATGTATAGTGTTTGTAATCTTTTTCTGAATGCTCCTAAAGATGTTTTGCAAAGCTATTGAAATTTAAAAGTCCTAATTTCAAGAGACGAGATGGTTGAATGTTGGCCCAAGTTTGAGATCTAATTATTTAATTTTAGTTTCTGATACTACACAAAACTTGGGACTTAATGCAGTGTCAGGACTATGTATGAATGTTGGGTGTATTTATACCTTTTCCATTCCTTCGTTGATTTTCTTGCGTTTAGTGTTGAGCTCGTTGAGAGTCACTTCCAAGTTGGACAGTTTTGAATCTATCTCTTGAGTTTTTGAACTGAAAGACCTTGCTTTTTTCTGGAGACTTTCTATTCTGTAGAGAGAAAATATTAATTCCGTAAGTTCTGGTTAAACAGAGATTAAATATAACATTAAAATTACTACACAATGATACAAAAACATTTTTCATCTTAAAATATTGGAGAAAACATACAAAAACTACATTGCAAAAAAAAGGGAATGTCATATTAAAATATATTTTTAATTCTAGCAATAGCTACTCGTACTAAAGATCGAATCATTTTTATGTTTCAATAAATAGAAATACATTTATTTAATTAAATGATGATTGTAGTAAAGGAGAATGCCCATTTTACTATGAAACTTGGTATCGATGCGAAGATTTTTGTCCCTCGATGAAACCTACTTTTTTGTGTGGGGAAAAATATATATTTTCAATCAAAATAAACACAATTGCGACCCAGGCCCGGAGATTTTGGAGAAATTAACTTGAAGTCCAGTCACTCTGGTGGCCCCATTTGTAGTAATGGCTGACGTATCGTAAAATGTGATGGTAATTACTTTATTTTATAAAAACCTGTCACCCGAGATAAAACAGGAAAACGTTTAACTATAAATAATGATATAATTAATTTTAAACAGTATCGTTAAAGAGGTCAAAGATATTTTATACCGATACCATGAATGGGCATTCTCCTTTGTTCTGTAATACCTACTGAGTATTAAGATTGTTGATCTGCTCAGTGTCCACAGTATTGGCCAGTAATTGCGCGGCTTGTATCTCCACTATGGAACTTGACTGTGCCCCACTATACGCGGAACGGCGTATAACGAACCTATGGTTTTCTGAAACGAGATAAATAGATATAATAAACTTTATTTCGCCTCACAAAAATCACAGTAACATAAGTAGCTTTATAAATATTTTTACTTGATGTAAATTTGTGAGTAAATATTTGTGTGTAAATCTTGGCAACCATTATGTGTTAAAGTAGACTGCAACCTAAAATGAAGCCAGGTGGTAGTTTTAGTGGTTACAGACACTATTCAACTAAAAATTTCTTAATAAAAGCCTGTTATTCACCTGTTGGGTGGTAAATACCTAGTTTTAGGGAAGAAAATATATGATTTTGCTAAAAATTATTTCCTTAACTATGTCATTACTTCGCCGAATTTGATCCTTCTTAGCAACATTATCAAATAGTGTAATAATACAGCATGTGCTTTTTTTTTCAAAACAATATAGTTCGATTACTCGCTAGGGATATTGATTTATCAAAAATCTAAGTATGCAGTTTTAGGTTTCATCTAAATCGAGCTCGGGACTCCTTTCAGTATTTAATTGATAATTTGATATTCCTCATAGTTTCAGATTTGGCCATCCACGCCCACTTGAAAATTTCACCCTGTATATGTTAAATAAATAAATGTGAGAAATAAAATGAAGAGAATAATAATAGTACCTGTAAAAAAGTAAGTGATATTCGGCGGTACGTTCCCACTGTTGTTATAAGTATGTTGGTTGCCTATAGGGATCTTGTGTATATTGTATTGTTTACAAAGATATCTGATGATAGGATCCGGCGCTGTTATAGTGTCCACTAGGTATGTATAGAAACCTAGGTAGCTGAAAAAAAAGACAATAGGATATTAAATTATTTTTACATATACACATAAACTCACGCTTTTATCCCCGAAGGGGTAGGCAGAGGCGCCACCAGGACACCCACATTTCGCCTTGTATGTTCCGTCCCATGATGTGATAGGGGGCGAGCCTATCGCCATATCGGGCACAAATTCCTGATTCCAGGCTGATAATGAATAAAAAAACCCAATATCACTTTGCCCGACCCGGGATTCGAACCCGAGACCTTAGTTTTGTAGTCGTACCGTAGTATAATTACGCCACCGAGGCAGTCTTATTCAAACTTAAAATTAAATGATGTTTGATTAAAATAAATAAATACACCCAACAGTCACATACATAGTCCTGACCCCACACTACATCGAGTCTTGTGTCGTGGGTATCAGGAATTACGAGAGACTTTTCGGTCTCACAAACACCCAGACTAGAAACAAATACCTGTGGATTACACAAATATTTTGTTTCGGTGCGGGGATCGAACCCGCAGCCTCTCGTTTCTCAGCCGGCGTCTAACCAACTGCGCCACGGAGGCTGTCATATGTCAAATACCTTGCAATATGAGACAAAGTATTTTACCGTATTTTTGGCACTTAATGTACAAACATTAGTATAATGACGTCACTAATTTTCTTTTGCATCCCTTTTTTTGACTCTCGCTACAAGATTTTAAATGTTTCTAACTTACTTAACTTTATATCAATTCACAATTTTTTTTCCATTGCTAGATCTTGGATCTTTCAAAAGATAAATTTGATAATAATAGTAAAATTAGAGTCAAGTACTCTATTGGTGTAGCATAGGATATCGTTTTTCTGTCTTTTTTCTTTTTATTCTGCATGTTAAATTTGACAGATTTTTGAATAAGTTTGTTATTTTTATTTTATTTCGGCGGCTCACAGCTATCAATAGTAGGTAAGTGAACATAGTACAGGGTATATCAAGACCGCGACCGAAAACGAAGCCAGGTGGTATTATTAGTGGCTTCAGAGAAATTACAAATAAAACATTTCGCAAAAAAATGAGTTAACTTTTTTGTGTATTTCTTACTAATCGTCGTATTTGGGTGATGGATACATAATTTTACTAAAATAATAATGTCAAACTGTTTATTTTTAAAGACGCAATGGTACACAATGGTTTAAATTACAATTTTCGCAAAAACAAGGTTTTTACCATCCAAACACGATGACATTAAAAAAATTGTAAAAAAAAACTGTCGCTTTTTATGCGAAATTTTTTCTTGCATTATATCTGTAACCACTAAAACTACCACCTGGCTTCGTTTTCGGTCGCAGTCTTGATATACCCGGTATATTACAAATTGTATACAAAAGATATATAAGGAGCAGATAGGGCAGTTACATACCTGAGTTGTTGTATATTGTTCTGTTGGTAGTTAACTCGGCCTCCCTGGCTGCATATAGCGTTAACTTTCTTCAGCCCGCCTTCAATCCTCACCTTCTGTAGGAACAGGTTCATATCCCGACTCGACTCGAAGGTAAAAGCCAATAGATCGCGATTAGGTACCGTCGCGTTCAGATACCTTGCGAATTTCGCCTCTGTGAAGTTTATCTGAAATAAAAAATATATATATATTTTAACCGACTTTAAGCAAAAGGTTTTATATAGATCTGTATCTATACAAATGTGTATTGTTATTATTTCTCTGTATGGTGCAAAAATTGATAAAACAAATGTTATGTTAAACATACATACATACATAAACTCACTCCTTTATCCCTGAAGGGGTAGGCAGAGGCGCCACTAGGACACCCACATTTTGCCATGCATGTTCCGTCCCACGATGTGATAGGGGGCGAGCCTATCGCCATATCGGGCATAAATTCCTTACTTCGGGCTGATAATGAATAGAAAAATCCAATATCACTTTGCCCGACCCGGGATTCGAACCCGAGACCTCAGCTTTGTAACCATACCGTAATACAACTACGCCACCGAGGCAGTCATGTTATGTTATGTAAGTTTGTATTTCTGCGATTTCAAATCTACTGATCTGATTTGGATAAGGTTTTCAGTACTTAAGTTGCGAGTTTTAGAATAATGTATACAGTACTCTTAATAAATATCATTACATTACCTCAAGCATCATAGGTTCATATACAGGGTTCTCAAACATCTCTCGGTTCTGTCTCAGCCACTCCACAGCTTTGTATGTGTCTACACTGTACATTTGAAGGACTTTCAACCGTTCCTTACCTACATCTTGTAGTTGTCGGAGACTAGAATATAATAAATATTCAATTATTTATATATTGTTCTTTATTGAACACACATTTTACAATAAAGGGAATTAAAGTTAAAAATAAGTACAAACACATTGTCCTGACCCAAAAGTATGAGACTTTTTAAGTCTCACAAACACACAGATACATGTAGTTCGCACAAACATTTTAAACAATCTGATCAGTAAGTAAAAGGTTAAATGATGGCCAACATGTTCAATTACATATAAGGATCTGGATTATTGGCAAAGTAAGACCCACAGATATTGATTTTAATAGTAATGGGACCAAAACTATAAATTTCAAAATGGCGGACCAGTTTTGGATTAAATACGAAGTTGTGTAACTAAGTTTTTTTTTTTTTTGAATAATTAAAGAAAACACGTTTTTTGTTATTGTTTCTCTTGGGTTAGCCACTGTTTACCCTATTACTCGGCTTCGGCTTGACGCTGATTTATGGGGCCCCCTGTATAATGGATACATACTTGTTCTGATGCAGTCTGATCTGGTGCGAGACGCTATCGGCCTCGTATTCAATCTGTCGTTTCTGCTTCTTGAGAGAATCCATTTGCGCATTAGTAGCCGTTATTGGTTTGTGTAGTTCTATTAGCTCCATCTTCACACGCTTCTCTGTAATATATAGATTTATGTACCGTAATAAATAAATATATAATAGATAATAATTAGCACGAGACACCTATATAATTGAGAGTTTGATTGAGAAGGCTTAGGCCAGCCCCGCTGGCCTATGGCCAATTGGCTGAAATAATAAAAAAATGACATATTTTCAATTATGTCATACTAATGAAAATCACAATAAAAATGTAACAAATTATAGAGAAAAAAAAAAGACCTGACGACAAAATTAAATAACAAATAATACATTAAAAAGGGATATTAATTTATAGATAGCATCTAACTGCCGCAGATTATAATAGAAAGGATTGATCAAAAAAAAAATAGACCAATCGGCAATCGGATTAAAGATTCACGGCCACGCCCACATTTAACCTATCTTGATTGGTTGATTTTTTGGATCGATTCTTAGATAGATATTAGGATCGCTTATCGATTTTAAGTACGTTTGCTTACCATCACCAACTTTCTCAACAAGAGCGGTTCTATCAGTCTTCAGTTTATCGAGTTTGACTCTAGCTTGCACCAGCTCGCTCTCTCTATTGCGATGTCTCTCTATCTTCTCCTGTAGAGACGACTCTACGTCCTTCAAAGCGTATTCATGATTCTTCACCTCATCTATTATCTCTTTCGCTCTGTCTTTTAGGGTGTGCAGTTCTCTATTCTAAAAGAAAATTAGGTTAGTGACTACAGAAATAAATGTTTTGGTAACAGTAAGCAAATTCTCAGTTAGAGAAATATCACGTGAACCCATTTTGGGATCTACATACATACATACATAAACTCACGCCTTTACCCCAGAAAGGGTAGGCAGAGGTGCTACCAGGAAACCCACATGTCGCCTTGTATGTTCCGTCTCACGATGTGATAGGGGGCGAGCATATCGCCATATCGAACACAACATCCTGACTCCAGGCTGATAATGAATAGAAAAATCCAATATCACTGCCTGACCCGGGATTCGAACCGGAGACCTCAGCTTTGTAATCGTACCTTAGTACAACTACGCCACTGAGGCAGTCGTGTGTTTTTAGGATCTATGCTGTTATGATTTATCTTTTTTATATTACGAAATATTGGCAAGATGCCTACCTAGCCATCACAAATTTATCGATTGGCAAAGGACACACCCGTGACAATGAACTTATGGACTTACACATGGGTCATTTTTAAGTAATATAAATGGTAACTGCATTATATAAATACCGCTGCAAGTTTTTGTTGTTCCAGCCTGTTGATAACATTCTTGGCTTTCTCCAGTACTTTGTTCAACGGCTCCACTTCCTTCCTATGTGTGTTCACTATCTGAATCGACTTTGCCTTATCTTCAGAGTATTCTTCCACTTTCTTTCTCAAGTCTCGGTACTCAATCCATAGTTTTTTTCGCTCGCACATTATTATTTGTTCTTCTAACTGTTGTCGCTGTTTCATCGCATCTATTATTACTTTTAATCTGTAATCGAAATAGGGTACTTTATTGTATTATTTTGCAAACATATACAAATATTATTTAAATAGAACATTTCGGTTGAGATAGCATTCAAATAGCTTGTAACATGAGGTAATGTAATTTTAAAAGACAGAAAGGTGGGTAACTTCCCCGTCAGATTCGCACTGTAATGCACAATAATTATAATGACGTCACAAATTTTGTTATCCATCAATTTATTTTATCTCCGACAAGATTAACAATGTTAAACTTGGAAATTGTTAAATGACTGTCATGTTTATATCTGCCTAGATTTCTAAAATTATTTTATTGCTAGATTTTGGATAATGTAATTGTTGCATATAAATATAATATTAATATTTATTACTGCTAGCATATAAATATAGTATTTATCATATATTTGTTGTATTGATTGATTTTATTTTATTTTGTTAATTACAAGTACGCATGCGGTGTTCGACATGACGATACGCTTTCACCTAAATTATTTACCAACCGTTTAGAAGACTGTTTTAAAGTACTGCATTGGAGTGAGAGGGGGATTAACATCAACAGAAGCCGTGTGAATCATCTGAGATTTACTGATCATATTGTTATCATAATAGATAACATTTTAGACCTACAGCATATGCTTACGGAACTCAATGAGCTATGCCTAGCGGTTGGCCTTCGGATGAACATGTCCAAGACCAAGGTAATGATAAATCACTACGTCACCTAATATCACCATGGGATGGCCCTATAGACTCATAGAGGTAGTTGAGGAGTATATTTACCTTGAGCACTGTCTATCCTATGACCAAAACCGCAATGTTAAAGAAAGCAATCGAAGAATCCAACTAGCATGGGCTGCTCTTAGTAAGTTGAACAAACTCTTCACATCAACAATTCCGCAAAGCCTTAAGACAAAGGCCTTTAATCAACGCATCTTGCCCATTTTAACATATGGCGCAGAGACATGGACACAAAAAAAAAAACAACTGTGCATAAAATCAAAGTAGCTCAAAGACAAATAGAGCGTACAATGCTTGGTCGCTACTTAGTCGAATCCCGAATACAGAAATCCGGCGACGAACAAAGGTTGTTGACGTGGGATAACGCATCTTTAGTTGAAGTGCAGTTGGGCAGGCATTTGGCTAGAAGTTTAGACGGCAGATGGACCAAGACAACAGAATGGTGGCCAAGAGAATCACGATTAAGCCAGATGCCAGGTGGTGAGATGACATTGTGAGTTGCAGGAAAACAGTGGATTCGCTGGGCACAGGACAGAAAAATGTGGCGTGCAAATGAGGAGGCCTATACCCAGCAGTGGGCTGATATAGATAGATAGATAGATATTTGGAACACCAAGAGTACAGTACACATAATATTATTATAATAAATGTAACAATTGTTCTTTATATATGCCAATAATAGGCAAACACAACATTTGTTTTAATATTTATACTCTACAAAAATAAATATTAATTGTTGGGTCAGGTCTATGATAGCTTTGGTTACTGACCTGTCATTAAGTCGAACCTGTTCCTCTAACACCTGGGCATTATTCTGGAGTTTATTGGTCAGGCCCCGTTGCTGAGTCCTACAGGAGATCAGCTCGTCCAGTTGAGCTACTGACTCTTGGCCTCCCACCGCTGCCAAAGTGCTCCGGAGAAGTTGTTGCTGGTCCATGTTGGAGAAATCCTGGACTCGGTCTTGGGGTAGGAGTTGGCATAGGTTGTCTACCTACCATGGAAAAATAATATTTGTATATCTATCTATACTAATATATGAAACTGAAGAGTTTCCGCAAGCAGTACTAGTACTAAATGCAAATAAAAATATTTAAAAAACATTACTTTTAAAACTATCAGATTTGTACCTTTTTTCTGGATTAAGTAAAGCATCTTTGTGTATCTTCCAGTAACATCATCAGTATATATGCAAAATTTCATGGTCATCAGATAATTTGTGAAAGCATAACAAACACATTTTCGAATTTTAACATTACTAAGTATAAGAATAGTTAGAATATTTGATGATGTATAAAAAAGGCTTACCTGAATGTTTAGAGAGGCAATAAGATCTTGTACTTGTTTTTCCCTAACTGTCTTTTTGTCTATGGACCAATGTGAGACGTCTTTCAAGTCGAAGGTACGGGTTATTATCACATTTCGCTCTCCTGGCTTTTGATATAGCTCTATCTCTATTGTTGCTTCCTGACAACCCCTTCTTACATACTCTGACACCTGAAAATGAAAATAATTTATTAAATCCAAATGTACATCACTTAAATTCAGTACTTTTTTTGTTCTGCCACCTGCTTTGAAAGGTAGTAATATACATCTTGAGATAATCAAAGAAAATTTATGATTAAAGTTGAAGATAACCTACTACCTGATGGCTCATCTAGGTTTTGAAGTAATATTTCCCAAACCATATTACCATTGTAAGGACCTTAGGAACCCAATTGAGAATTGTATCAGCCCATATATGTCCCACTGCAGGGCACGGGCCTACTCTACTATCGTGGGTATGATTGAGGGTGGTTAGGCTTAGTGGTTAGGAAAGTTATTTTCAGCAGTAGATATATGTATATCCCATTATAAACCATATAAATATGTTGTAATTAATGTATGCTTTAACAGTCACAATAAGCGGAATACTTCAGTATTGGTCTTCCAGCTGTTAGAAAGTATAATTATGTGCTTTTTCTTATCTGATAAGATACTCAATTCACAATGTATTGCACTCATCATAGGCGTTGTTGCCATTTTATCAAGATAGCAAAAATGATTATCAAGATAACAACACACATACTTTATCAGTAAAGGAAAACACTGGGATAACCTGCATTCCATAGAGACCTTAACTAGATTTTATGGTATGTGAACCCTCAAATCCACACTAGGCCAGTATGATGGACTATCACCTAAGCCTACATTTAAACTATCAGTTGAAGAATCCCATGCTGAGCAGTGGGTGATTATGGGGTAATACGTAGGACACTGACCTTTTTCGCTCTTCCGATGACACTCGTCTTTCCACATAGACCAAGGATGATGGCACACACAAATGTAGACTTTCCCGTTCCATTTGGACCAATTATCAAATTGAGAGAAGTACTGGGAAACAATACTACTTGCTTGTATGTTCTGAAAGAATTGAATAGCAATTAAAAATTGTATTATTTTTGTGTGGTATTGTATATGTATGTTGTTTAATTTATGTTCTTATTTTACATGTTTATTTACTCATATAATATAATATTTGTATAAATTTATCTATCAAGCTAAATATTTTCATTGTTTTTTCCTACTTTTATCATTCACGCTTTATTGTAAAAGTACACTTAAGACTGCCCTATGTTTTTCCTTCTCTTATGTCCATTCCATGGTAGTCGGTAAGAGATTGCCTCGAGCGATACGACCGGCATTTATACTTTAATATTAAATATTTATTTAGTTATTAAGATTTATTTAGTGTACAAAAAACAATAAAATAAATATTGCAAGTATTTGTTTAATCCAAAACAAATTAGATAAATTCTAAATTAAACTTGTTCAATTGGATGTACTAAAGACTTCCTATAACAGCCTCCATGGCGCAGTTGATTGAGAGGCCGCCAAAATCTCGTACAAAGACAAATGTTTGTGAATAATTTCTGGTCTAGGTGTTCATAAAACCAATAGTAATTCTCTCGTAGTTTCTGATACACGACACAAAACATGTATCTTAGTGCTGGGTTAGGACGATGTATGTGATTGTTGGGTGTATTTTTTATTATTTAAGTACTAATAACAATTAGCTTTTCTTGTCATTTTAATTAATAAAAGGCCGCGTAAAGTACTTACACAAAATTCTCTAAAGCTATTCTGTATATGCAGCCCGGTCTTGCATTGCAGTTGTTAACAACTGTCGACATCTTTCGATATATTAAAAAAATACACACACACTTATTATCTTGTTATTTGTATTCACAATTAGATGTGGTAGTCGGGTAATCTCACAGTTTTGGTATTTTTAATAGGAAACTTTTATCAAAAATCGGTTGGAAGTTCCTGTCAAGTTCTTAATAATTTGGCATTTGCGGTGTCGGGTGTTGCCACTCCCCAATTCTGCTACGTAGGAAGTGGGAATTGAATTTGAGATCGATTAATCGCAGATATTTTTAATGAAAATATTGATTAATTATTTAACAGCGAAAACTGAATCGATGCAGTGAATGGATATTTCATAGTTTAAACTAGAAAATAGGGGTTTATTCCTGTTTACTGTATCAGTCCATATGCGTCCCACTGCAGGGCACGAGCCTCCTCTATAATCGAGAGTAAAATTGAGAGGGGTTAGGCCATTTATTACACCACGCTGGCACAGTGCGGGTTGGTGGACTTTACATACCATCGAAATTATTAAAAATTGCTATGGTATGCAGGTTTCCTCACGATGTTTTTCTTCATCGTTAGGTATAGTGTTTCTATTTATATATAAACCATATAACTATCGATGTAGCATTATATTTTACAAACATACACATGTTGCGGAATAACATTATGTTACGTAATAATAACCAAAAATTGACGAGATGACTGTGGATCTAGTTTTTGAATCGATTAAAAATACGACCTTTTTAGGTAAGTATCGCCATCCCTAATTAAATAGGTAACCTAATTAACCTCGGAGGAAAGCAAAAGTCAATGGTATAAAGCCCAGGCTAAATGAACTTGGAGTCAATCGGAGAAACCGTATATAATAAAACATTACACAAAATGAACATACATATAGTTAGTAGGTTCATATATATAGGTACCAATTACTTAGGGCCAACGCACATCAGGAACGAATAGCAGATGATTTAAATTTTTACGAAAGGAAATTCAAACTTATACGTTATGAATGCGACATTCATCCAAATGATTTGAATTGATTCTGATTTCCGTGGCATCGGAGGGAACCCACGGGGCGTCGCAGGATGTTTTTTTAAGTAAGTTACATTGTTATAATCGGGTAGTGTGCGCTGACCGGGGGCAAAATCCTCTGCCATTCCGTCTCGGTGTGCGGAGGCCCTTATATGATGAATGATTTTTCAAGGGGGCCAACAGTTATTTTTTACATATTATACCAATAATTTTTCAATAATCTAGCCAGCGCAACGGGTAATTAAAGTTGTCGTTTGGTAGATGTATAAACTATAAAATACAGAAAGTGCGAGTCGGATTCGCGCACTGAGGGTTCTGTGACTATCCAACCCATATATCTCTCTGTTTCTCTTTTCGTCCTCTTCAGCCACAGCAAGTTTTTCCTTTTAATGTAAGGAACTCAAATAAAACACAAAAAACTGAAATCCACTAATCGTTTTTGCGCGATGCGCTCGCAAGTCAACCGTGGACCACAATCATTTTGTTCTGTAGATTAATTAATAGCAAACCTGTTTTGTATACATCCTTCGAGTTATGCTCTCATGATATTTTTGCAGTTTCCTTGTTTTACTGTGAAGGTGGACTTGTCGTGCACGGTAGTGTTTTGAGAAAATGTATTTTGCAATATTGTTTGTGTTTGGTATCGTCGCTAACTTAGTGAGAGGAGGTAAGTTGTTCCATAAGAATTTTATGAAATAATTGCGTATTTTTTTACCGCGTGTATCAAATACCTATCTGCCCATAATCTCCCGCACTTGTACACGGGACTCCTTTACAAGAGAGAGTTTAAATAAGAGGTCTTAGTTCATAGTTTGTTTTTTTATCATAATAAAAAAATAAATATGTGACACAGGCTCGTGGGTATTTAGTAGAACCTTGATGTAGATCGTCAAAGCTGTAAAGGACAGTACAAATGCGTCGGCCGGATAGGGTTACACAAATCATAATGAAAGCAGAATTACGGATTACCAGCGCTTTGCTCCCTGGATCATTGCATATAGCTGAGCTGCGGCTTGATTACGGCAACAACAAAAAATAATAATAAATAAATATACTTTCATTTATTTGCACAAAAAAAAAATAGGTGTGACACATACTAGAATTAGTGAGTTAACAATAATTATTGGCATATCAGCGTTGAGCATTACAATATTATCAGGGGTCATATTCTACAAATGTTTTCGTAATAATTTCGTGTTAAAAATTAATAATTAATTATTATTACTATACTAATAGTGACTGTTTGTATCTTAATTTAGTGTACATTTTTATATTTTTACTCTATGTTTTTCTTTTACATTTCACGGAACGTGAATAAGCCAGGAATGGCCGATTAATTAATTTACCTGATTTTTAACATGTGTGTTGATGTTATTTTTTTCATTGTTTTGGGTTTATTGTAGCTAAAATAAACATTTTTATCTATTCATCTAAAACCGATGTAAGCTTTCCTGTTAAGTTTCCACCGGTGAGCGAGATTGCCAGATTACAGGCTGTGATAGGACATTACTTGTGTACGACCTTACAGAGTAAGAAAGTTAGAATGACATGCGAGTTCAATTTACTTTTAGTCTTCGTAATAACGAGTTTCAACCAAGTCGGTATAAAAAGAGTGTTCTAAGTCGAAAGGGGAATACTGTAGTATCTCCTCAACATAGTGAACAACTTCCAATAAGGGGCTAACCCTGAAAACACGAAAAAAACATCTGTGTCATCTACTTTGAAGTGTCTAAAGACCATTTTCGTATCGAACAGTTAGTTAACTCGATTTTAGGGTTGGCCCATTAGATAAAAGTCGTTGATTATGATGAATAGGTACTAGGTATAGAAAGAAAGAAAACGGTATTTTTTGTCATTGACGACGTACATATACAGGTGTCCGGAGGTAACGCAATCTTCGATAGACTTGGTACACATTACCTACCTAACCCTGTATACATATACTCGATACTCAAACTGGTAAACTAAAAAGTATACTTTAAAACATTTTTACACCGTATATACATAGGGGGTTTACTCCATGATTTGAAACGGAGTTCGAACGTTCGAACATTCGACGTCCGAAGTGAGTAATATGTTTTCCACTTCTAAAAATTAATACTATTGTCTATGACACTTATCATTCATTCATACAGTTTTACGTACGACGTTCGGACATTTGAACTTCATTTCGGATCATGGAGAAGCCCCCAGACTGAATCCAGATAGGGTATCTACTTTGGTAGGTCATAATAATTTTAATAGACTACCTATAAAAATTGTTTGTGTACGATGGTTGTTTTCCAGTAAGATGCGAATAAACTATTAGTGACCAGTATGATAACTGTGTCATTACAATGAACTATAAACTTTTAATAAGTACTGGACTAAACTACATGCAGGACAAGGGTGGATCCAGGGGGGAGGTCATGGGGGTCATGACCCCCTTGGGCTGACTTCAGATGACAGATTTTTTTAAAAGTATCGTTGATTTTCACTTAAAATAATCGTAAACATATTCACTAATCACAGGTGTAATAAACTTTTAGATAATCACTTTTAAATGTATAACTAATTGTAATCGAATTCGAGTACGTCCACTGTTCTGACTAGAACAATCTAGAACTACATGGCCCCCCAGACTTGAAAGCTGGATCCGCCCTTGATGCAGGATAACAAAAACTGGTGAATACCGGTACTTGTTTTTCTAAAATAAACTTTAGTTTTCCTTCTATATCTATATCAGCCCATATACGTCCCACTGCAGGGCACGGGCCTACTCTACAATCGAGAGAATCAATTGAGAGTGGTTAGGCCATATAGTCCACCACGCTGGCCTAGTGCGGGTTGGCGGACTTACATACCGTAGAATTTCTTTAAAATCACTACGGTATGCAGGTTTCCTCACGATGTTTTCCTTCACCGTTATAGTGCATGTAATTGACTATTAATACGCACATGACTCCGAATAATCAGAAGTGTACGCTGGGATTTGAACCCGCTACCACCGTGAACATGATGCCAGCCGCGTCTTGTCCGTTACCAACAGGCCACCACGCAGTTTTACTATATAAAAAAGTATAATCATTAAATTGATATCGTAGATTACTGATCATCAGGGCGGCCTTGAGAATAATTAATAGTGTTTTGAAGAAATCGACCTTAATGCCAGACGCGAGTTTTGCAAGTAGTTGATTCGATTTCCGCATTGGTATGAGCATGGTCGAATAATATGGTAGGCCAGCATAATTGTGTCGATTCGCACGAGATGAGTCTATTGTCAAACGTTACTCTTTTCGACGGTATCGCATTTACCTTAAGGTGCGATGCAATCACTTGAAGCCATGAACCATTAACAAAACGTATGGTCATGATGATTATGATAAGGATATTTTCCAAATATACAAAGTTGCTCACAGTGGAATTAATCATTATGTAAGCTATGGGACTAACATAGTCAATACTGGCTCAAAGTCCCTAAATTAATAAAGAGAAAAAAAAACCATCATTACCTACGCAGAAAAGTATACATGTTCATGTTAGTTGACAACCTCCGTAGCGCAGTTGGTTAGACGCCGGCTGTCAAACGATTCACGGGTTCGATTCCAGCACCGAGACAAATATTTGTGCGATCCACAAGTATTTGTGTCAGGTCTGGATGTTTGTGGGACCGAAAAGTGTCTCGTAGTTCCTGATACCCGACACAAGACTCGATCTTAGTGTGGGGCAGGACTATCTATGTGACTGCTGGGTGTATTTTAATTTTATTTTATTTAAATAGTTAGAAGACTGCCTTGGTGGCGTAGTTGTACTACGGTTCCATTACAAAGCTGAGGTCTCGAGTTCGAAATCAGGCAAAGCGATGTTATATTTTTCTAGTCATTATCAGGCTCAAGTCAGGAATTCGTGCCCAATATGGCGATTGGCGATAAGCTCGCCCCCTATCACATCGTGGGACGGAACATACAATGCGAAATGTGGGTGTCCTGGTAGCACCTCTACCTACCCCTTCTGGGAAAAGGCGTGAGTTTATACATGTATGTAAGTGGAGAGCTGGTGAGTTTCTAAATGAATAAATTTGATTTCCCGTTGCAAACTAAATACGTTTCTTATTTCCCAGATCCGTGCTCTCTTCCTAACGGTGATAAGGGTGTATGCAAACCGTTAAAAGACTGTGCTATTATTAACAAGATATTCAGCAAACCTCATAAAAAGCAAGATGAAGTGTTTTTGGAACAACTGAAAAAATCCAAATGTAATTTTGACGAATCTGAGGTAAGCTTTTCATGTGCACGCTTAGTTTTCATATATTTAAAGGAACTTGGGTTTTCTATTCAAGTTCAAGTCTGTAGATATTTAAACTTGTCTGTTCGGCTATGGAACGGAAGGCTGCGGGTTCGATCCCCGCGCCGAGGTTCACTGACATTCTTTTTCGGATCTGGGTGATTATGAGATTGAAAAGCCTCTCGTAGTTTCTGATACATGACACAAAACATGTATCTTAGTGTAGGATCAGATTTATTTTTCTGAATTTTACAGCATCCTATTGGAAGTTTTTATCCAATGACTTCCTACATCTACCAGGTTATCTTAACCGTGTTTCCAAAATATTTATTTCAGGTGTGCTGTCCTATATCAGATACATTGTCTTGCATCACGAAAGAGAAGTTAGAAGGACAGTGCGTCTGCATATCTTCGTGCCCTCATCTCGCGGCATTACCCAGTAACCAAAAATCTGCCGCTTTAAATGACTATGCGTAAGAACATCATTCTAGCCATCGCTAGTATTTTCGCTATAAGAAACCTGCTGCCTCGGTGGCGCAGTTGAACTCCAGTACGATCACAATGCTGAGGTTTAAGCTTCGAATCCCAGATCGGGCTAAGTAATATGGGATTTTTCTATAAATTATCAGTCCGGAGTCAAGAATTTGTGCCCGATAAAGACAGTTTTTATTTGCAACTTTTTAAATAAATAAATGAATATTGTCGTGGGTGGTAAATACCTAGTGTTTGTTGAAATAGTAATTTAAACCCTTGCGTACCATTGCGTATTAAAAATAAAATGGTATAGATTATTATTTTAGGAAAACTATGTATTATAAACTATGTAACTATGTAAAAAGTTAAAAAAAATAAAAACGATATTGTTTTGGAAATTTTTTAGTTTAATTGTGTCGGAAGTCACTAATACTACCACCGGGCTTCGTTTTCGGTCGCACTCTTGTACCCTGTATATGTATGCAATAAGTAGTAATATGCTCTGGTATCACTATTAACGTTGTAAATAAATAAATGCCTAACGAAGACAAACTATACTCTAGCCCGGCTGTACTAATAACATTACAATGAAACAGCTGCACAGGTCCAGAAGAGAAGAGCGTCTGTTGCGGCTGGAACGACCCTGAAGAGTTCGCGTTCAGAACGGAGTATGAAATGGGTTGTGAGAAGAACGCCACGTCTTTTCCTCCAGACCCTGGCAGTGACTGCTGCGGGTTAGATGACTTCGTTGGAGACAAGATCCTTGGTAAGTAGCTCTTGAATTGATTAATATCTACTATCTAGACAAGGTTTTAGGCTTATGCAAAGTTCTGTCTCGCTAGGATATACTCGGGCGAACATTGTTTTTTTAAATATAATTAATAAAGAAAACAATAAAGCTGTTAGTGTTACCGAGGAAGTTCTTACAAAGCTTCGACTGCAAATTAAAACATGTTCCGAAGCGGTGGTTGATGAACGATCTAAAGATCTTGCAAAATATTGAACAGTGAATGTTTAAATGTTTAAAAAAATAGACGTTACTATTCGACCAGTATGAGTTTCTCGAAAATGACTGTAGTCTGACTGACCCGCGATCTATTTACTAGAATAAGATTGAAAACGTTGGTGTTGTTAAATTGTCATTCGGTATTCGCAAACATAGCGTTTTTGACAGCCTCCGTGGCGCAGTTGGTTAGACGCCGCCTGTGAAACGAGAGGCCGCGGGTTCGATCCCCGCACCGAAACAAATGTTTGTGTGATCCACAAGTATTTGTTTCGGGTCTGGGTGTTTGTGAGACCGAAAAGTCTCTCGTAGCTTCTTATACCCACGACGCAAGACTCGATCTTAGTGTGGGGTCAGGACTATGTATGTGACTGTTGGGTGCATTTTTTTATTTTTATTTATTGCCAGCCATTTGTTGTTCTTGGACAAGTGGAAATTATTAAACTAGTTACTAGAACAATGCAAGTTTCCTCGATCATGTTCATTTTAGTGTTGCTAATACAAAATTATTCGTCAAGAGTACAAATTATTTTTGGAACTAGGTGGCCAGAACTGGTTTGACACTGTGTTGTTTCAAGTTTAAATATGGTTTCAAGAGTAGACCAGCTAATCAGATTTCGTTGGGTTTTCATAATCTAAATACATGTGTTGTTTATTCACAGGAGGAGAAGACGCATCAATAGACTCTTACCCTTGGCTAGCTGCTATCGAGTATGTGAGGTTTAACGAGAGATTCCTGTTCTGTGGAGGATCTTTAATCAGTGTGAAGTACGTGCTGACTGCCGCGCATTGTGTGAAGGGGCCTATACTGTTTGTTGGGAAGCCGTAAGTATAATACCTATAATACCTATTACCTACCTATACAACCCGTAACATAAATAGGTAGGTACTTTATACAAAATGAATTAGAACCTACTAAATTTTAGTCATCTTTAAAATTAAACATTCAAATCGAACGAAATTGAAATAGTCATAGCGATAAAGCCTTTAAAACAACAGCATTTTATAAATACTTAAAAAAAATATTATCGACTCTCTCTTCATGATAGTGGGTTTTGTAATTCCTAAGCAACATCGCATTGACAAAAGTGTTGAGTTTGATCCAGTTATTCTCGATCTTAGTTCGGGGTTCGGACTGTTGAGTGTATTTATTTATTATATATTCAATTTCTACTGATTATTTTTATGCCATTTGTACCGCAAGTTTTAATAATATAATGTTTAACTCCCAACAGTCACTAACATAGTCGTGACCCCACACTAAGATCGAGTCTTGTGTCGTGACTATCAGAAACTACGAGAGGTTTCGGTCTTACAAACATCCAGACCCGAAACAAATACCTGTGGTTCACACAGATATTTATCTCGGTATCGAACCCACGGCTTCTCGTTTCACAGCCGGCGTCTAACCAACTGCGCCACGGAGACTGTCAACCAAATTAAGTCAGGCTGTGAAATAAATTTATTCTAATTCTTATTTGTTATTTGCAGTAAATTCGTCCGTCTGGGCGAGTACAACGTGGCTACCCGCGGGCCGGACTGTATCGGCCACGGTGGCGTAGTCGAAGACTGCAACCATGGCGCCATCATCATCCCCATTGAGAGGAGTATCACCCACCCCGACTTCAGGCCTTACCACAGCGCTAGGAGGCATGATATCGCTCTCATCAGATTGACGACTGCGGCTCCTTATACAGGTAATTTTAAGACACCTATCTCTTTCTCTTCAGCCTCAGGAAGTCCACTGCTGAACATAGGCCTCCCCCATGGATCGCCTGGATGAAGCGGCCTGCATCCAGAGACTTCCTGCGACCTTAACCTTTTAAGACATCTCTGGTACGCATACGGCTAATTGATAAGTGATTACCGCTGCCCCTGAAAAATTACAGAAATTTAAACAGAGTATCCATTCTATCTATCTATCTATTCAGCTACAGGAAATTCACTACTGAACATAGGAAAAGGATTTCTACATCTACCTGTTGAAAGCGACCTGCATCCAGCGACTTCAAGAGTATCCATTGATGAGATAATATCGTTTTTACACGGATCAGCTCGGTTCTGGATATGCACGGGCTGACTGAGATATGCGAGACACTTGCGTAGGTCTATGGCAGATGGTGGTTATCCACACTTTTTTTTGGATATTGACATCCTTTGTGGCGCAGTTGGTTAAGCTGGCGGTGAAACTAGCTGCTGTGAGTTCCATCTCTACTCCGCGACAATTTTTAATGTGACACCTAATTATTGGTTTTGGGTCCTGGTGATGACATGAAAAATGTTTTGAAATAAAACTAATTTTACGTAAAGTTGTAAAAATTAAATAAAATCCGCGATAAAATCCGCATATTTATTTTTATTTCATGTGTAACATTCACGTAAATCTAAGAAACCATTATGAAAAAAATTCTCGTTGTTCCTGGTATATGGCCCAATCTTTAAATCTCACACTTGGTTCGTGACTGCTATATTTATCTTTTATCCCGCAGCTTTCATTCGTCCCATCTGCCTGCCAAGCAAGGACTACACGCTGTCCCCTCCAGACAGGTTGTATGTCGCTGGCTGGGGCACGTACAAGCAGAATGTTACAGCAAACATATACTGGACGAGTGACGTGAAGCAGTTCGTAGAACTTCCATATGTGGACAAGCAGGTATTTTACTCCTATTCTTTTCTTTCTGAATAATTTCGATGCAGGTATCGATGAGACTTGCCTAGCTTCGGTAATGTACTAGCCCATAATTACAATGTCGAGCACAGTTCCCCTCAGCTATTTAGAGTTCGATTAAGATGGTTTAGGCAATAGTCCACCATGCTGGTCTAGTGTGGGTTGGCGGCGTAATAACAGGAGAGCTTTTCCTCTTGGAGAAAAAAGTATGTGTTGCTTGTTGAAAACCTTGTTTATGCTCTCTCTATGCACGTTTTCTCATGATGTTTTTTTGCATAGTTAAAGTAATAGTTCATATTCGTCAGTCCATCAGTTCGACAGCCTTCGTGGCGCAGTTCGTTAGGCGCTGTCTGTGAAACAAGAGGCCAGGATGTTTGGGCCAAATCAGATCGCAAAAACTAATTAACTTTTTAATTTAATAATTGTAAATTAAGAGTAGTTAAATTGTAACAGTCACTGAGCGGATGACTAATATCTCACTCCGCCCCGTGACCGCGAAAGCTGTAAAGCAATCGAAACGTGGGGAAGATAAAAATGTAAATATTAAACCAAATCGCGATAAAATCTCTAAAAATTAGTTTTATTTCAAGGTGATAACTGATACTTATTGATTACAGAAATGCGAGAAAGCGATCCAAGAGCTGCGTGGCACCACAGAGCAAGTCCTGTGGGAGGGTCAGATCTGCGCAGGAGGGGTGGTGGGCAAGGACTCGTGTAACGCGGACTCGGGCGGGCCGCTCATGGCGGAGTGGGGGCGCGTGCACGCGGCGCTCGGCCTCGTCAGCTTCGGCGCCGGCGAGTGCGGCCGCGACCGCGTGCCCGCCGTCTACACACACGTGCACCACTACGTGCCGTGGATTAAACGCACCATCAAACCTTAGCCGTGTTTCATTTATCATACATAAAATAAAACTATTTTCACGGATTTTATCGCGATTTGGTTTGATTTTTACATTTTTTAACTTCCCGACGCGTTTTCAGCTTTCGTGGTCACGGGGCGGACTGGCCGACTGACTGACGGACCACGAAAGCTGAAAAGCAATGGAAACGTCGGGAAGTTGAAAAATGTAAAAATTAAACCAAATCGCGATAAAATCCGTAAAAATTGTTTTATTTCAATGTGTAACATTCGCGTAAATCTAAGAAACCATTATCATACATACATAAACTCACGCCTTTATCCCTGAAGGGGTAGGCAGAGGCGCCCGAAGGACACCCACATTTCGCCTTGTATGTTCTGTCCCAAGATGTGATAGGGGGCGAGCCTATCGCCATATCGGGCACAAATTCCTGACTCCAGGCTGATAATGAATAGAAAAATCCAATATCACTTTGCCCGACCCGGGACTCGAACCCGAAACCTCAGCTTTGTAACCGTACTGTAATACAACTACGCCACCGAGGTAGTCAGTCAGATTCAATTATCACTTAGACAAATTGTGCGAATGCGAATGAATGAAGTGCGTGGTGGACTGTTGGTAACTACAACACTGCCTACATGTTCACGGTGGTCGCGGGTTCAAATCCCAGGGCACACCTCTGACTTTTCGGAGTCATGTGTGTTGAAAGTCAATCACCACGCACTATGAACTATGAAGGAAATCATCGTGAGGAAACCTGCTACAATAACGATTTTAAAGAATTTCTATGATTCACCCAACAGTCACATACATAGTTCTGACTTCTGACCCCACACTAAGATCGAGTCTTGTGTCGTGGGTATTAGAAACTACGGTCTTGTCGGTCTCACAAACACCCAGACCCGAAACAAACCCGAAATTTTGCTGCGGGGTTCGAACCCGCGGCCTCTCGTTTCACAGCCGGTGTTTAACCGACTGCGCCACGGAGGCTGTCATTTGTTTCGCGTCTAGGTGTTATGAGACTGAAAGTAGTTTCTAATATACATAAGACTTGTATGTTGGTTTTTTTTTCTCCGTTGTTTTATCATGGTGGGGTTTATAGTGCGTCGATGTCTTGAGTTATTAATGTTCGTGTGGGATAATGTTATCCGACAGAAGATATGAGCTTCGTTATTTCAGAAAAGATCACGCGTACACCAACAAGACGGACTGACCAAATGAAACCCTGTTTATCCGCAAAATTCTACACAGCCATGAGAGACGCGCTGGACAGAAACCGGTGGAGGCAGATCACCCGCTCCAGATGCAACCCTGATGCTGACCATGATCCTCAGACACGAGGGACGGACCAGAGAGAGAGATATTTCAGATTAGTGTGGGATTGAGAGACATGGAAATGTTGGATATATTTATTTACTATTGGTAGTATGGATAGATAAGGTAGAGTGTGGCCTGGAACACCAAACCTTACACTGTGTTTGCAGCAGAGGTTTGTTTGCATTTCCAAATGAAAATAGACCTAACAACCGTCGCTGTGAAATATGTACTGAACTTAACGGCATGTATAAGGCAGATGAGGTGCATAGGAAAACAACTGTTTTTATAATAGTGTTTATTGCAATAACATAAATTATTAACACAAAATACGTAACGGAAACCATAAATACAAAATAATACTGACTAGATGTTAGGTACAAGCATATAGAATTCTAAACCAAAAAAAACATTTGCGCAGGTACAGGAAGTAATATTTTTTATACATCATACATACATAATACGCCTTTATCCCAGAACGGGTAGGTAGAGGTGTCACCAGGACACCCACATTTCGCCTTGTATGTTCCATTATGTTTGTTATATTTTTATTATGTATAAAAATAGATAGTCTAGACCTACGCCCTGATGCGATTCTTAAGCCTTGGATATAAAAAACTATCAGAAACTTTTCGTTCTCATCACCCACTCCCGAAACAAATTCTTGTGGACTTATACATTTTTGTGCGGGGTCGATGCGGGCTCTCGTCTCACCGCCATCTAACCAACTGCCTTACGGAGGCTGTCTACTTTTTAATTACTGATTTTATCCACGGAAGGTACTTGAATACGTTAGTATAAACGCCTGGTATACCGTCTTGACCACAAACCTCGTGTCCATAGCTAACCACGCCTAAAACTTGATATTTCCCCTTATTTTCAAACATCAATGGGCCCCCTGAATCGTATTTGCAGGAATCTTTACCAAGCAAGCCTCCCGCGCATATTTGTTCGTCCCATATAGTTGTGCTATTGTGATTTTTCATCCGTCTGATACCAACTTGGCATACCTGGAAAAGCACAAGCATTTTAATATCAAGCTTTTTGATTAAAATAACACCAATTTGAAGTTAAAGTGACCTAAAGGTAAAAAGAATCGTAATCAAATTCAGCCTGGAAATAACGAAGAAATCGGTTTACATGAAATATCCGTACAATCGAACACAGAACCTCCACATCTTCCTGACTCGGTTAGAAAGCATGCTTTTTAGAAAATCAATCTTTAAACATAAAATAAAGTAGTGTTACGCCCGAATACTCAAACGCCATTTAAATATTAAGTTGTATTTAAGTACCCACGCCCCACTTAATCAGTACATTTAAGCGGGACTTGAGGAGCTAAGTGCAACATAATATTTAAGTGGCGTTTGGGTATTCGGGCGTTAGTGAGATTAGTTACAACTTAATACTCAAGAACAGTTGCACCGAACTTCATGATTTCTGATTGGTCATTGTTGGTTTCGTCTCCGTTCTAAAAGACAGCTTATTAACGACTTTAAACATAAAAACTCACTTCTCTAGGCACATAAGGGACGTCCACATGTCTCTTGGTGGTGCTTGGGAGGTAGATGCCGGCTTTCACATCTTGAATATACGTTCCCCAGCCAGCTACAAACAGACGGAACTGTGATAGCTGGGACACGCTGTAGTCCACCGTGGGAAGGCAAATCGGACGGATGAATTCTGGAAAACGAACAGAAAATGAAAAAAAGGTTATTTCGTAATTTCCCGTGGACAAGTACTGTATTTGACTCACACACATACACAAATGCCTCACGCCTTTTCCCAGAAAGGGTAGGCAGAGGTGCTACCAGCAGACCCACGTTACGCCTTGTGTTCCGTCCCACAATGTGGTAGGGGGCGAGCCTATCACCATATCGGGCACAAATTCCTGACTCCAGTCTGTTATTCAAGCAAAATTCAATATCACCTTATCCGGGATTCGAACCCGAGACCTCGTTTTCTGTATAATTAGTTTAATAAGATACATACTGGTATACGGAGCATAGTTTTTAAGCTGGATGAGCGCGATATCGTGCCGGGCTTGGATACTTTCCGTATCGTACTTCGGGTGTGGTATAGTTTGTTTAATTGTCGCCCGGACCATGCCGTGGGTGCATTGGAGATCACCATCACCTGTACAATCAGGACCGTCGTTTGTAGTGTTGTATTCGCCGAGACGCACGTATTTGCTGCAACAAATTCAATATTAGATATATATCGAAACAAATATTTGTGGGATCCACAGCTATGTTTCGGGTCTGGGTGTTTGAGACTGTAAAGTCTCTCGTAGTTTCTGATACCCACGACACACGACTTGATCTTAGTGTGGGGTCAGGACTATACAGGGTATATCAAGACCGCGACCGAAAACGAAGCTAGGTGGTAGTTATAGTGGTTACAAACACAATGCAAATAAAAATTTCGCCAAAACAGTAACAGATATTTTTTTACAATTTTTTAAAAATCATCGTGTTTGGTTGGTAAATACCTAGTTTTTGCGAAAATACTAATTTAAGCCCTTACGTACCATTGCGTGTTGAAAAATAAATAGGTGTACATCCTTATTTTAGGAAAAGGAGGAATGTGGGAAAAATGTGTGATGTGTTAGTTTTTAAAAGAGCCTTATGCTTACGGTGTTCCATAAAAGAGGACCCGTCCCTTCACGCAGTGTCCGGCAGTGAGCACATACTTGGCGCTGATCAGCGAGCCGCCGCAGAACAGATTGAGGGCACCCACCTTTACGTACTCAATTGCCACCAACCATGGGTATTTGTGTATCTCTGCTTCGGTTCCACCTGGGAAAAAATATTATTCATATAAAAAAGGCACCATTTTGTTTTAATGTAGGTGTGGAACGGTTTCCCATCACACGTGTTCCTTCTTTCCTATAATCCTGGGTCCTTCCGCCGGCATTTCAGCGGGCCGGCATGATTGTATCGAATGGTAAGAGATTGCCGTCTGATGACATTCGATACTCTGCCTGGACGGCATTACCACTTACCACCAGGTGCAATGCGGTCACTGTGTAATGCCAGAATAAAAAAAAAGTTTTCATTCTGGGAATTATTATATTGTCTACTGCCTATTACCACTTTTAATACTTACTATTATTAAACATTTGGAAGCGAGGTCGTTTTTTATGCTTTCAAACTATAAATCAATAAGGAATTGATAAACTTACCGAGAATTCTTTTCATTAAGCTGCCTTCTAATCCACAGCAACCGCCATCAGGGTCAGGCGGCAAGGCAGATCGGTGTTTGTAGCATGGTTTGATGTTCGTCTTTCCTTCCCTCGTCTCCATTGCAGGATCGCAACACACGCTGTTTTCTTCTGGACCGGGACAACTGTAACAGTTAAATAAATAAATTACTACACCGTTTTGTGTAGTAATTGGACTACTAATGAGACTGTTTAGTCTCAAACACGGTCTTGACCCCACATTCAGATACAAGTCCTGCGTATCAGAAATTTCGAGAGACATTTCGGTCTCACTAACACCCAGCAACAAAGCAGTGTGAGTAGACATGTGTATCGACAGACATTACAATAAAGACTGGATAATACCCGAATGCGTTGACACCAATCAGACGACCGTTAGTAAATAAAACAAATTCTATCTACCTTGTTGCGCTAATCACAAATAATTCAAAAATTAAACCATAAAGATTCATACTTGAAAAAAAATTTCTTACGCAGATTTTCTGAGAAATTCCGTATCGTTGGAGGAGACAAGATTCTTCTTTAGTTTAGCGAGATATGGACATCTCTGTAGACTTATTCACTTATTCACCGTCCTGACCATCGGGAGTGACGCATAAGAGACTCCACGAGTCTGGACAGCACATCTGAAAAAATATGACCACTTCATTCATTGTTCTGGCTTTCTTACACCGGCAAAGAAAGTACGTGGTGGCCTGTTGGTAACGGAATAGATGTGGTTGCCGAGACGTTAGTCATGGCTTCAAACTCCAGGGCATAGCTTTGAATTTTCGGAGTTACGTGTGTATATTCAATCACCACGAACTTTAACGAAGGATCACATCGATGGTCGACAACCCTTCTTATTTGTAGAGTCCGTGCCCTGCACTGGGAGGTATGGATTACTTGTGATATTAAATTACTAACCTGCCCAGATCCACAAACACCAGTAGAACGGTTCAGGAACTTCTCATCTAGACTCGTGATAAGCTTCTTGCTGAGGATCTTCGTCGCCATTTTACAACTGTGAAGGGGCTTGCATATACCCATTTCTTGGTTTGGTAATTTGCATATTTCAGCTACAAATAAAGTTAGAGTAGGGTTAGTGATTTCAAACTTTATATTATATGGTATATACGTATACATACATACATAAACTCACGCCTTTATCCCAGAAGGGGTAGGCAAAGGCGCCACCAGGACACCCACATTTCGCCTTGTATGTTCCGTCCCATGATGTGATAGGGGGCGAGCCTATCGCCATATCGGGCACAAATTCCTGACTCCGGGCTGATAATGAATTGAAAAACCCAATTTCAATTTGCCCTACCCGGGATTCGAACCCGAGACCTCAGCTTTGTAGTCGTACCGTAGTACAACTACGCCATCGAGGCATATAATGGTATAATACCTTTTTGAAAATGAGCTTACCATTCACAAAACTGGCAGCTACCCCGAAAACACACAGTACGGTTGCAAAATGCATGTTCAATGCTCGTTGACACTCGATCCTCTGACGGTAAATCCACATACGACATGTTATATACTTGTTTATATACTCTTATCAAAACAACAGGTTTAAACTTTGTACCTATACGTTACATTACAACTCGGTAAAAGTAGTTGTAGGAAAAGGCATTTCAGTACGTTTGTGATCGTCACGATCG
This sequence comes from Deilephila porcellus, assembly GCA_905220455.2. NCBI lineage: Eukaryota > Metazoa > Arthropoda > Insecta > Lepidoptera > Sphingidae > Deilephila > Deilephila porcellus. The sequence goes on from LR999995.1 coordinate 1,888,042, forward strand.
AAAATTTACCGTCATTTGTTGAGTAATGTCATGGTTCGAACGCAACCGAATAAGGAGTTCAACATTCAATATGGTGGTCTCATCGTTTTTTAATTTGACCAAAAACTTGGCTTTCCATTATAATTTATCGTCAATTAGATTATCGAAGTACTTATAGGAACACATCGATTGATCGACATCGATTTGGGAGCACTTTATCTATAAATATAATTTCAAAATGGCGTATGATCAGTAGTGGACTTCTTGTTAGCAGAAGAGAGAGAGAGAGGGAGAGAGAGCTACAATTGAATTGAAGACAGCCTTGTGAACTGGGTGGTAGTGGAAAAAAAGTGACTGAATCTAAATAATGTATAACATTTTATTGATCCAATAAAAAAAATATTTCATTTATATTTTTTTCTTTATAGGTAAGTTCTATAAGAATGAGAGTTGTAAGAAAGATGTAAGAAGAAGTGCTGCGCAATGCATATTCTTGGATACTAACAAAAAACACAGTACCTATTACTCTTTTGGAAGTTACACGTTAAATATTAGTTCATTATAAAAAGTAAAGAAACGTACAAACCTGAAAGTTCCAAACAATGTACGCGTACGGTGAAACGTACACGATTTGCTGACGTCATATTAATTCGTATGCGTTCAATTGGTATCATTTCTGTAGCATTATGTGTTTATTATTGAATTGTGTAATGTCCTATTCCGTCTTAAGGACAATTGATAACACTATTATGTCGGCAAATTCCATAGAAAATTACTATAAAATAACTCATGGATTTTACGTTAAGAACGATCATGCAAACATATATTATGTACGTCACAATTTGATATGCACAGCAATACCCCTTCCCTCTTCCCTTCCCGCTCCCCGCCCCCCCCCCCGATTTGACTGATCCTAGCGTTGTGGATGTTCAAGGACGGCAGTAATTAATAAGTGATAAGTAATTTGCTGGTGGTAGGTCTCTCATATGTGAGAGGCCGCCTGGGTAAGTACCACCGCAATGTCTATTTCTCCAACAAACAGCAGTGTAAATGCACTGTTGTGTTCCGGTTTGAACGACATTGTAGCCAGAGTAACTACTGGACATATCGAGACTTAACATCTTATGTCTCAGGATGGTGAGCGCAGTGGAATGCCAAGTAATGCTTTGTAACTCATGGTGTTGTTTGGTTTTGCTACTGTCCATGAGCGGTCGTATCGCTTACCATCAGGCGAATGGCAGGCTCGTCTCGTCATTCATAGCAATAAAAAAAAAAAAATTAGTTGCCATCACGCGACTTTGCTCGTTTGTCGGACCTATTGAATAAAATATATATATTTGCATATTGGTTGCATGAAATCTGATGGTGAGATATTGCTGTCCAAATATATAATAAATAAATACACCCAACAGTCATATACCCCACAGTAAGATCGAGTCTTGTTTCGTGGGTATCAGGAACTACGGGACACTTTTTCGGTCTCACTAACACCTACACCCGAAACAAATACCTGTGGATCACAAAAATATATATGTCGGTGCGGGGACCGAACCCGGGACCTCTCGTTTCACAGCCGGCGTCTAACCAACTGCGCCACGGAGGCTGCCAAAATACAACAATCTGATTCATTGGCGAGATTGTAGTTTAGAATTTCCAATCTGGAAATCGAATTCAAGAGCTTAAGTCATTTTTATATTAATAACAGAGCATAACAAAAAAATAAAAAATAAACAAAAATGTCAGAACTAGGAGGAAACTTAAAAAGCTGGAAGTTGGAAAATCACAGCGACTTGATTTAATTATAATATGATAAACGCTTGTTATTATATTCTACGTTGAATAAACCGTCGCGTTGTTGGGACTTGTAAGTCGTCGTCTCGCGTAGGTATTCAATACTTTATAAGCGACGGTCTGTCGTTCAATACAGACGTGTGTATTGTAGACAGAATGCATTTTGCAATCGCAGTGTGTGTTTTCGGAATAGCCGCGACTTTTGTGAATGGAGGTAAGTTTGGCTGTTTATTTGTGATTCCTTTCTCAATTTTTATTTTTTTCTTTATGTAAAGTTTTGTTAGTTAAGGCTGTACGGAATAGTGTCCTTAGCCTGTTAAAGAGATTTCATAGTTTGAATGTTTGTGTGTGAATGATTACGCGGTCGTTTGCTTAATTTATTTTTTCTTAAAACTGGTTTTGAGGAGTTTTTTTGTAAAAACATTGTGTGAATTGATTAACGTTTTTAGATATATTCATGTTTTACTACATTGATTGTCGGTTTTTCGAACATAACCCAACGCTACAAAATATTATATTCATATTGTCGGCCTCCGTGGCGCAGTTGGTTAGACACCGGTATTAAAACGAGAGGCCGCTGATTCGATTCCCGCACTGAGACAAATGGTTGTGTTCCAAGAGTATTTATTTCTGGTGTGGGTGTTTCAAATACACAAGAATTTTAGCTTGAAAGCTTGGTGAACATATACGGCCTTATTCAAAGACAGTTTTAAAACCCATTTTAGATATCGAATGTTTTGTCCCTTTCGAACAAATTTTGAATTCTCTTTGAGCGAAGAAGACAAAACATTCGATAATTAAAATATATTTTAAAACTGTCTATGAATAAGTCCTATAGGCACTAACACAATGTAAATTTAAGAAGTTAGGATATCGTATTTCTTGTCTTATCTTCCTCACTGCTGGGCATGCAACCAAGAGCTTAAATCAAAGGGTTAAGACCAGGGATATAGTTATTCCATCAAGCTGTCCTAATGCGGGGTGGCGGATTTTACATCGGAAATGGTTTTGCGAAAAACCCCCGGTAACTCCCTTCCCAAAGTTCGTAGTAATTCGCTCTACTTTAAGCTTAAACGAATGAGTCATATTGAGAGCATAATTTCAGTAATCGCCTACGTCACATCGGAATTGTTATTTCTGTATAGGGTCCGTGGGTTTTCACATAAACAATTAGGTTGTGGAAATAGCTAACTGCCGAGGTTTTCCCAAAACACTACAACATGGGAATCTTCAAAAAATGACTCAAAAGGTACTTTACAGGGTCGGCAACGCTCGAGTTACACCTCTGGTGTTGCAGACGTATATAGGCTATGGTAACTGCTTACCATTAGGCGGACTGTGTGTTCTTCTTGTTCTTTTAAAAGATGTATGGCTCCATCAACGTTCGATGATTTTGCCAATGTTGAAGTAGAGCCAGAAAGAGGAATAAAAATGGCGTGCTGGCTAGTATACTTTGTGGTTATGGTATTTACTATTGCTCGGTGTTTAAATTGTATTACTGTAAATGGTGGGCCCCTTAATGGTACATAAAATGTCAATTTTGCACCTTGTACAACGGGTGTGGCGGTAGAAGATTAGTGACATACATAAACATTAACTCACGCCTTTTTCCCTGAAGGGGTAGGCAGAGGTGCTACCAGGACACCCACATATGGCCCTATATGTTCCGTCCCACGATACGAAAGGGGCGAGCCTATCGCCGTATCAGGCAAAAAATCCTTACTCCGGGCTGATAATGAACAGAAAAATCCAATATCACTTTACCCGACCCAGGATTCGAACCCGAGACCTCAACGTTGTAACCGTACCGTAGTACAACTACGCCACCGAGGCAGTCGTGATTACTTCTTCTTATTTCTGTTTTACATTACCTACTTCATTAACTTCGGCAGTAGATAACGTATATTGCCGAAGTAATTTATTATAATGTTAGATATTATTCGCAAAAGGTTTTGATGAGTCACTTCTTAATATACTAGTATAAATCGTTGTATTTTTTGCTACATAACAACGCCTTTTTGTAGTACCATGAGGCTGTTGACCTTCCTTTATAAATTAATTAAAAGTCGGTTTTTTTTAACACTATACGTATTTGTGTATAAAAATATTTATATACAAAACTAGCTTCTGCCCGCAAACTTCGTCTGCGTGGTTAACTTTATTTGAAATCTCCTATCCCGTCCCGTCCCGTCCTGTTATATCTCGCCCGCCCCGTCTCATTCTCACTAATGGAATGTAATCCAGCCGCATCACATCGTTTTGAGTATTAAAAAGTAGCAAATATTTCGGAATTCCTTCTTCATTCCACGGGAACACTAAACTTTTCGGGATAAAAAGTAGCCTATGTTACTTCTAATACCTCCAAGAATATGTGTACAAAGTTTCATGATGATCGGTTGAGTAGATTTCGCGTGAAAGCGTAACAAACAAACTTACATTCACATATATAATAGGTATTAGTAAGGATATACAGGTATATCAAGACTTTGACCGAAAATGAAGCCAGGTGGTATTGTTAGTGGTTTCAGACACGATGCAATGCTTTTTCGCAAAAAAAGCTACTGATTCATTTTTGCAATTTTTTTAATATTATCGTCTTGTTTGCGTGGCAAACACCTAATTTTGGCAAAAACTATGAAAGTTCAAACGAAAGCCTCTTCGTCTCACGTCTGCAAAGTTCTACACATCCCTGAGAGGCGAAGACGGCTGGAAAGAAACCGGTGCAGACAGATCATCTGCTCCACATGTAACCCTGGTGCTGACAACGATCTTCAGACATGAGGGACCGACCAGAGAGATGGAAAAAGTTCATTGTTTTAAAGAGAAACACTTTAAAGCAACTAAAACAAAGGAGTTTCTTAATTATTGAATACATATACGTAAATACTTACATACATAAACTCACGCCTTTATCCCAGAAGGGGTAGGCAGAGGCACCACTAGGATAACCACATTTCGCCTTGCATGTTCCGTCCCATGATGTGATAGGGGGCGAGCCTATCGCCATATCGGGCACAAATTCCTGACTGATAATCATATGATACTGATCCGGCTGATAATTAATAGATAAACCCAATATCACTTTGCCCGACGAGGATTCGAGCCCGAGACCTCAGCTTTGTAGTTGTACCGTACAATAAATACAATACAACTACGCCACCGAGGCATTGAATATAGTACATATTATGTGTATTTTTTATTGAATTTGAAACTACAGACGCTTGGATAAGACTAATAAATAACACTCGTAACAAACCACGTTCATTTTTATATTATTTTCAATTCATTAGATCACTGACAATTTGCATATTTTATTAACTTCACAATTTTAAAGTCATATCATTTAATTTGTTATTCGTTTGATATTGATAGTCGAAAGGTTAAAAACATCTATTCTGGTAAAGTTTTTTTTTTAAATATTATGGTGGCTAATGAGCAAGCGTTTCACCTGATAGTAAGGGATCGACGCCGCCCATGATCATCTGCAACACCATAGGGCATGGAGATGCGTTGCCGGCCTTTAAGGTATCCCTTCATTTTTTGAAGGTCGCCAGGTAATCTATGATTTAATAATATTGAAATTATCACCATAGAATACCATAAAAGTGCGTGGTGGCCTGTTGGTAAACGAACCAGACACAACTGCCAACATATTCACGGTGGTTGCGGGTTCAAATCTCAGGGCACACCTCTGACATTTCGGAGTTATGTGTGTATTGATAGCCAATCACCATGTACTATAACGGTGAAGGAAAACATCGTGAGGAAACCTGAATATCATGGCAATTTCTAATAATTTCTATGGTATGTAAAGTCCGCCAACTCGCACTAGGCCAGCGTGGTGGACTATATGGCCTATACTCTCTCAATCGTGCTCTCGATTGTAGAGGAGGCTCGTGCCCTGCAGTGGGTTGTACGGGCTACGTGTATGGGCTGATACAGGAATATTGCAATTAAGTATTGCAACTCCTCTACAATCGAGGGCACAATTGAGAGGGAAGTCTGCATCACCATTATTAACAGCTTGTAGTGCTCACTCCTCGGTCTAGGCCTCTCACTCTTTCGTCGGTCTTATCGCATCCAGGTTCGACGTGCGTTCGCCGGCTGTGAAACGAGAGGTCGCGGACTCGATCCCCGCATCAAACAAATATTGGTTTCAAGCATAGTTATTTGTTTCGGGTCTGGGTGTTTATGACACCAAAAACTCTCATAGTTTCTGATACCCACGACATCAGACTCGATGTTAGTTTGGGGTCAGGACTATGTACGTGACTGTTGGTTGTATTTATTTATTTATTCTGAACCATCATCGATCCGTCTTACCCTCGAAACGATGCTGCGCTAACTATGTTTTGGCCACCAATCACTTAACGCCTCAATCCACCTGCCTCCAGTTTTTCTAGCCAGTTGTTAGCCCAGCCTAACTCTATTTCTCTAGTTCCATGACGAATTCCTACACTTGAACTTTTGAATTTAAGGTCTGTTTCTCATAATTAACTTTGAAATGTCAAGACTTCAATTATTATTTATTTCTATTGCGTTAAGTTGGAAGCTTGATTTACAACTGCAAGGGAATATAGACTTCATTTATTTATTGATAAGTATTTAATGTTTTTCGTGGTGGCCTGTTGGTAAACGGACCAGACGCGACTGCCAACATGTTCGCGGTGGTCGCGGATACAAACGCTAGGTCACACCTCTGACTTTTCGGGGTCATGTGTGTATTGATAGTTAATCACCATGCACTATAAGTGTGAAGGAAGACATTGTGAGGAAACCTGCATACAATAGCGATTTGTAATAATTTATATGGGATGTAAAGTCCGCCAAGCCACTAGGCCAGCATGGTGGTCTATATGGCCTAACCCCTCCTAATAGTACCCTCGATTGTAGAGGAGGCTCGTGCCCTGTAATGGGACGTATATGGGCTGATACAATTTATTATTGATAATTTCAACTAATATCTGAACGTCTTCCTAAGATACCTGACAGGCTGTCAAAGAGATTATCTAAGTCCTCCTATATGGGTACCGTTTTCCTTATTATTTACAAAATCCCACCAATAATACAAATGTTTAGTCACAGTAGAATGGGTTTTTGTTATTAAGTATTTTTTTTACAAATTGATACGAGTTATGAATTTTAATTTTCCTTATAACCCAAATGTCTCTTGTAGCTTCTGACTTTTATATAAAAAGAAAAGTTCTATATGTACAAGTTTTGTTTTTATGATGTCTGTTATGGCCGCTAGACACGTATGTACCTAATTGTCTGGAAGAAATCGCCGACAGCGATAAGACCGCCGATTCTAACACATATGTTTTTGTTTGATACGCTTTATGTTTTTGTTTGTAATTATTTGTGTGGTGTACCATAAAGTATTTATAAATAAAAATAAAATAAGATGTTACTGTGCAAGTCTGAGTTTGCAGCAGTATATTGGAACATGTGTTGGAAAATAACTGCGCAAACTTCGGACTGGTGCAAGACCTAAAAACGTTACGATATTCGATTCCAGACTCGCGTTTGCGCAAACGCACTTGATCGTGCATGGCAGGGTTTTGTTCAAGTTTAAGTCGGTCTGTATCAGCCCATATACGTCCTACGGGCACGGGCCCCCTCCACAATCGAGAGTACGATTGAAAGGGGTCAGGCCATGTCTATAAAACGCACTATTAGGTATTAGTGCGGTCACATCCCCGCAAGTCGGTATAAACATACATACATAAACTCACGCCTTTTTCCCGGAAGGAGTAGGCACAGGTGCAACCAGAACACCCTAATTTCGCCTTGTATGTCCTGTCCCACGATGTGATAGGGGGTGAGCCTACCGCCATATCGGGCACGAATTCCTGACTCCGGTTTGATAATGAATAGAAAAATCCAATATCACTTATAAACATATAAATTCATCCTTGAACCTCCGTTGGGGTAAGCAGTGTTGTAATGTCTCTAGCAGTTCGATATTTTTTTCATATATCCGTCAGAATATGTGATAGGGTTCATGCCTATAACTATATCGGGGTTTAATCCCATTTCGGAGTAACTATTATGAGATTTTTCGTGTAGGAATATACAAAATGTAGTGTTCGAATCTAGGACATAATGATTTACAACCATCATTCCTGGAGACCAATGATGCGACTGGTACTATACAACTTTACGTTGTTATAAGATAAGGAAGACGTCATAACATTACAATTTATTATAAAGACATCGTAAACATAATGGCAAGATAGTAAATTACGCAGGAGTTATCGCAGAGATATTGTTCCGTGTTATTGAGACTTTGGAAAGGGTTCGTAGAAACCTAAAATAACTTTTTATAAATAGGTCCAGCAAATTAGCGAAATAAATCAGCTCTCTATAACGGTTTTTCTCAGTCTCTCTTTGTCCAGCCACAGTAAGTCCACAGTTGAACATAGGCCTTTCCCAAGGATTTCTATTGACACTGGTTCAGCTAATTAGCAGCTAACTATTAGTAGTTCTGTTAAGTCATTACCGACCCCCATCATAATCATCATCATCATCAGCCCGTTGCAGTCCACTGTTGGACATAGGCCTCTCTCAAGGTACGCCACAGAGACCGGTCGGCTGCTTTATGCATCCAGTCGCTGCCGGCCCTCTTGTGCAAGTCATCCCGCCATGAACATCCACAATATTTTTTTCGCAAAATTGGATGTATTCAAAAAACGGAAATGGTAAGCTATGTGCAGTAGATAGAGGCTCTTATTAAAAATATATCTTGAAATATGTGTGATCCCTCAATGGAAGTTTTAGTTACAATCTTTTCTCCTGAAGACCAACATCTTACTGAGGAATAGTAATGACCCCAGTAAGATGCTAGTCACCTGCATAGGCATGTGATTGTAGGATGCATTAGGGAGTTGAATATGTAAATAAATAAGTTATGGATTAAGCTGAATGTCACCGACAAATTTCTTGTATTTTCCTTATATAAATGTTAAATGGATGCATACGATTTATACAGCCAATCACATCTATCTATACATATAATAAATTTGTAACCGATCGATGTTTGTACATGGAAGATAAATGAGAAAAACTAATATGGGGGTCTGTATTAATGTAATAGAACCCAAAACAATTTTTAGATTTTTTGTCTGTTTGTCTGTGCGGTTGTGCGTGATAAACTCAGAAACCGCTTAACGGATTTCCATGAAATTTGGTATGGAAGTAGCTAACACTCTGGAATAATAAAGTGTTCCCGAGGGATGAGGAAGGAATTTCTATGTACTTGTTACTTTTTATACTCAAAGGGATAGAATGGGACTGGATTACATGCCTTGAGTGAGAATGAGACGGGACGAACGGGATATAACGGGACGGGATGGGATGAGATATTCCAAATAAAGTTAACATCAAATAATGTTAGTCGCGCAGACGAAGTTGGCGGGCAGAAGCTAGTCAATAATAGATTTATACACCTAAGAATAGCATACATCCTGACCACGCACTAAGATACAAGTCTAGCGTATCAGAAACCACGACCCGGTATCACAACACCCAGAGCCGAAACAAATACTTGTGGTTCACACAAATATTACTTTCAGCGCGCGTCCTTGTGGCCCTTCGTTTCACAGCCAGCGTCTAACCAACTGCGCCAAGTAGGCTGTAAAATTATCCAATACCCCCTGATATGTTATAAAGATGAGATTTATCATTTCTTATAGTATTTTAACATGTCAATTCTAAATTCAAGGCTAAAACATCGTAGGTACAATCACGTTATTTTTAGAAAACAAAAGAAGAAAGAAATGCTATGTTTTTAAGAAGCTGCATCGCGTCTTTATATTACCACACATCACTAATAACTGCTTAGTTTATTGCCACTGATTTTTGTAGTCCTGGCGAAGAAATTGAGCTTACTTCTGAACATCTTACTAAATAGCTGACGCTAGTAATATACCTCTTCATGTCTTCAAAGTAAGCTTGGTTATTTACATCAACACGTTGCATTTAGTCTTGTTATTTGATTGCGATGCAGTCGTTGGTTTGAAAACATAGTTAAAATTTAAATTGCTTTCGCTTTAACAGAAAATGTTCTCATAGAACTCTGTTGTGATGCTACATTTGATACAAAAACTTAGCACGTTTAGTTTTATACATACATTCGAACTCGCGTCATTTACATATTCAGATTCATGTCTGTGGGAACGACAGTATAGCGAGGCGCAACTCATTTCGTGGGTAACTATGACGGGTTTTAAGCATTGGGTATGATGCTATACTGATGAATACGAATATCCCACCAGCATCATTTAGGTCTTAGTCCAGTTAGTCTATCATTATTATTATTATTTAACACTTTTTACAATCAAATAGTACAGGCGGACTTAATACCTAAGGGCATTTTCTCCCAGTCAACCTTAAAATTTAGTTAAAAAGTTTAGTTTAAAGTTAAAGTTTAGTTAAAATTTAGTATAGGATTTGTGAATTTCACATACCTAATATCTTTTTTATCATTCCGTCTCTAGCTGTCGTTGGTGGAAAATAATATTTAATCTTAAATATTTCCTATTAATATTTTTGATTTATTTCATCTTCATTTCCAAGACTTGAAACTTGTTTGCATTAATATAATACTTGTTCTGGTTACCAAGAAATGAGGTAAATGTTGCATCGCTGCTTAACATTATACCTAAACGTTGCGTCTATTGTGTTTTATTATTGGTATATTAATTATTCATGGTGTTTTATTTTGATACCGGACCATCAAGTCTGGAGGGGAGCAGGAAGGGAAAAGCCAAAAGGATGGGATGGAGAAAGCGGTATTGGGCATCCGACTATCTCGCTTACCGAACGAAATGCGACAGTATAGCTGGTATTTCGCGTCGACCTCCTGTGAGACGGGGTACCGCCCCGGACGAGCCTGCCCATTCATGCTGACCATAGTGGCTCTACTACTTTTAAAATTATCAATATGAAGTAATATCCCGGTTGGACCTTAGTCTTGGGTTATCAAACACAATATGTTAAGACGCATTCGTCCCGATTACCAGGAAAACGCTCAGATAATTATTGGGTATTTACTTTGTTAATTGACAGCAAACCCAATGCTTGGAGGAAAATGATCGCCGCGATATTATGTATGAGGAAAATGAATGTAGTAACCGTTTTTAAAGCTAAACCTAAGGAAGGGCATTGAAGGCAAATGAACCCGTGTGATGTTTATTTTTACATCTTTACAAAACATAGATGTATAAAAACAGAGATTTTTGCAAAAGTGGTGAGAGGTTGATGGCATCAAAGTTCCTACTCACTTTATTTAAAATGACTGTGATTAAAACAGATCACTTATATTTTGCAAGACTTTAATATAACAACAGGACCCAGAGACATACCAACGGAAAGGTTTTAAAACCGAATAGGAAGTAATTGACAAGTAAAGTTTTAAAATAGAAAGGAACAAAACAAGTTTATGTTAATATTATTGATACTATGGTATACAGTTTTAATTTATCTCAACAAAAATGTACTCTTTCAAAGGTTTAACAAACAGCGAATTTATAATTTGCCAATTTAAATCCGTCTTCATTTAAAATTGAAGCTACCATCATGGCTATATCATTTGTGCTTATACCTATGGTCTGTACTTCTGTAGTTTTAAACCGGTCTGGAATCAGGTCGTGAGGAATCATGATACGAAGGTCAGTGAGATTGTGACCTAACCTAAAGGTCAGTCTCGCATTATCTTTATTATGTAACCATGCAAAACAATACAATAAAATGGATTGGACTTATGTATTTAGTAGCTCTTTCACTGTTTTTTTTCTATCATCTGAGTACGTTCTAAATCCAAAGAAAGAAAAAGTATTCTACTGCTAATTTCATAATTAATAGATCAGAGCTGACTGCCTCGGTGGCGTAGTTGTACTACGGTACGGTTACAACGCTGAGGTCTCGGGTTCGAATCCCGGGTCTGGCAAAGTGCTATTGGATTTTCTATTCATTACCAACCCGCACTAGGCCAGCGTGGTGGACTATATGGCCTAACCACTCTGAATCGATTCCCTCGATTGTCGAGTAGGCCCGTGCCCTGCAGTGGGACGTATAAGGGCTGATATAGATATTCATTATCAGCCCGGCGTCAGGGATTTGTTCCCGACATGGCGATACGCTCGCCACCTATCAGATCGTGAGACGGAACACAACAGGCGAAATATGGGTGTCCTGGAGCACCTCTGCTTACCCCTTTTGGGAAAAAGGCGTGAGTTTATGTATGTATGGTCAGAGCATTAATTTTTCAAATTTCCTAACTTTATGTTACCCAACATAATTTATGAGTTTACCTCTTTACATACATACATACATACATACATAATCTCACGCCTTTATCCCCGAAGGGGTAGGCAGAGGCGCCACCAGGACACCCACATTTCGCCTTGTATGTTCCGTCCCACGATGTGATAGGGGGCGAGCCTATCGCCATAACGGGCACAAATTCCTAACTCCGGGCTGATAATGAATTGAAAAATCCAATATCACTTTGCCCGACCCGGGACTCGAACCAAAGACCTCAGCTTTGTAACCGTACCGTAATACAACTACGCCACCGAGGCAGTTACCTCTTTACCTGTAGTTAAAATAAACATCACAACTACAAAATAACATAAAACTTGACATGGGCAAATCTACACTACAGGGGAGCCATCTATCCTTTGAAGAAGAAGAAGTATTCTACTATCATATTTATTGGTGTCAGGATTTCCGTATTCGCCCGGACAGCCACCGTACACAGGGTGACAAAAAAATCAGTCTGATGGATAAAGGTGTTATCTGGCATCATTAATGTGTTCTTTTTATAAGATCAGTTGCATATAACATGTTTAAAAATATCCTTAATTAAATAAATAATAGGGAAACTCACATTACACTGCTAACGACCGCGATCGTAACAAGCGAAGTGCGGCGCGACGTTTCAGAATTGTCGCAAGTGTGTTATTGTTGTCAGAATTCAAAACTTTGCTAGATTTTAGGGTAATATTGATACTAACATGTGTAATATTACAACTTACGATAATTATATTATTAACCTTGATTATTTAATTTCTTTGCGTATTTTTCAATATTACAATTGAGATACCCCAATGCGCGTCGTGGATCGGACAGGGTTTTTTTGTTCATACTGTATAGTGGTTAATGTCCCGTCGCGTCGGGTGATCCTAAGTGTGTCTCGTTGTTTATTCATTCTGTGTTTCTTGGCATACATTAAACCGTAACATAATTAATTTATAGACCGTATTTACCTCCTCTTTGTTCTTACAATAAATTGATTAATTAATAATCACTTTTAATTAAACGGCAATTACCTGTATCTTTCCTCATGTAGAATCTGTGAGTTTGTTTGTTTGTTTCCAAGATTTAACTACACGCAATTTTGTCTACTTGGTGTCAAGTGTTAATAAATAAATACAAACAGTCACATACAAAGTCCTGACCCCACACTAAGATCAAATCTTGTGTCGTGGGTATCAGAAACTACGAGACACTGTTCGGTCTCACAAACACCCAGACCCGAAACAAATATTTGTGGTTCACACAAACATTTGTCTCGGTGCGGGGATCGACCCCGCGGCCTCTCGTTTCACAGGCAGCGTCCAACCAAATAAAACTTTCGTTGGGCGAAATATACGAAAAAATAAACCTGCCATAATTATAAATACCAACCTGATTGTATGAGGATATTTTAAATCAGGTGCAATGTACTCATTTAAACTAGCCAGTACAGAAATACCCCAGAAACATGTAGACCGAGTTTTAAATAACTCCTACCGGTTTCTTTGTATGTGAATGGTAATAATTAACTTATTTGCGAAGGTCGACCGTTTCCCATCATATTCCAGTTGCATCGGGTTTTCTTGGGTTATTTATAATAGGCGAGACGACAGTATCAAAAAATTAAAGATTTTATGATTTTAAGGGAAAATACGTATTACAAGGATTTCAAATGATAATTCAGTTTTAATCTATACTTGGAGATTAATAAGATTTTAAATAAAATCAAAGTACAAAATATAGCAATCGGCCATTTTTACAAAAACGCTCTTCACAACCCATGATGTCGCGCCTATGTAAACATGACGCATTCGCTGCGCATAGACCACAGATTTAGTAGTACGCAATGACATGTTTACCTAGTAGTGACATCAAAGCGGACGCCATGACACCTACTAGCGTTTTTTGTGCACTATTGAAAAATTATTAGAAAAATGGCTTAAAACTGTGTTAAGCCTTTGTTAATTCTTGAAATATAGATTTTTTCGTATATAATAAATGTGTGCCCATATTTTAGAATATAATTTGAAAATCATTCGTCTCGCCTATTGGCTTTAGATAAGTATTTTTAACCCTGGTTGGGCAAAGTGATATTAGGTTTTTCTATTCATTATCAGCCCGGAGTCAGAAATTTGTGCCCGATATGGCGATAGGCTCAACCCCTATCACATCATGGGACGGAACATACAAGGCGAAATGTGGGTGTCCTGGTGGCGCCTCTGCCTACCCCTTCTGGGATAAAGGCGTGAGTTTACGTAAATTTGTATGTATTTTTAATAGTGGTGGGTTTGTCATGCTCGGCCGTAACGCGACAACCTACATATCAGTCAAGGACCCGTCGCGTCGTCGTAGTGACCGATGTGATTGTCGCGTTTTGGGTTCACCTGTGTACATCTGGAATTCTGGATACAATCGGCCTTATTTATAGACATATTTAAAACATATTTTAGCTATCGAAGTTTTTGTCTCGTTCTCTCTCTAACACTGGTACACTGCTGAACATAGGCCTCCCCCATAGATCACCACATAGATCTGTTGATTATTGTAGACTTCCTGCGACCTTGACCACGTCATCAGCTGTCCACCTTGTGGATGGGCGTCCGACTCTTCGCTTGCTTGTCTTCGTCGCTCAAACTGAATTTTAGAGTCGTTCGAAAGGGAATGTCTATGAATAACACCGAATATGTTCTGTAAGTATGTGGTGGCCTATTGGTAAACGGATTAGATGCGACTGCCAACATGTTCACGGTGGTCGCGGGTTCATTTCCCAGGGCACACCTCTGACTTTTCGGAGTCATGTGTGTATTGATATTCAATCAACACGTACTATAACGGTAAAGGAAAACATCGTGAGAAAACCTGCATACCATAGCGATTGGAAAGAATTTCTATGCCATCTAATGTCCGCTGACCCGCACTAGGCCAGCGTGGTGGACTATATGGCCTAACTCCTCTCAATCATACTCTCGATTGTAGAGGAGGCACGGGCCCTGCAGTAGGACGTATATGGGCTGATACGTGTACTGTAGTAGGTCATAATCGCCCTGCGTTGGGCATGGACTCCTCTATAACAGACAGTTCGATTGAGAGGGGTTTGGCCATATAGGCTGGGCTGAAGATCGAGCCCAGTGGCGTGCTATGGGAGAGGCTTGTGTCCAGCAGTGGACGCAGAAGGGCTGATGATGATGATGATGATGATGGCCATATAGTTCACCACGCTTACCTGGCGCAGATTGGCCGGGATACAATCAGAAGAACATAATTGTACGACCAACGAAATATTTTCCGTTGGCGTATACTCTTTCTGCAATGCACTTACCATCATTTACAATGTAGTCATTCTGTCATATCCACGTCATATCCATGTCATATCCACGTCATAATTTCATATCCCCTCATGTCATATCTGCTCAAATTAATTCAAATTCGAGTCAAAATAATTCATTTTTCTGCTTGCAGAATGCACGTTGCCAAATAATGACAGAGGCACCTGCAAAACGGTAAACACTTGTGAAACGGCGAAGAAGATTCTCACTAAGAAGCAGCGTACGAGCCTAGATGAGAAGTTTCTGAGGGACTCCGCGTGCGGGTTCGATCCCTCAGGGCAGCCTCAGGTTTGTATTAGTACTTATTATTTTTTCTTCCGCAAGATAATCTTTCTTCTCTAAATTCTGAGGCATAAGATGTTAGGTCACAATTTGTCCAGTAGTTACTCTGGCTACAATGTCCTTCAAAAAGGGACACAACAGTGCATTCACACTGGTGCTGGGCGGAAGAAATAGACATTGCGGTGGTACCTACCCAGGCGGCCTCTCTTATATGAGAGATCTACTACCAGTGATTATTACATTTATCACAAATATTAACTATATTGCTTAATGGTGTGAGTGAAGCAATATAATTGAAAACTGGCGCCAACCATGCTTAGCCTCGACGAGCATTTATAATGGATAAACATCGTTAGTTAAATAACAAGTCACGAATAATTAATTACGATACTAATAATGATTCATACGATGTTATACAGGTTTGCTGCCCAGATTCCGCACCGCTGTCATGCGCCACACCCGACGGACAGAAAGGAGAATGCATTAGTATACAGAGGTGTTCTCATCTCGAAGACAGAAGAAATAATCCTGCCACGAACGCTGACACTGAATATGTCATGAGCTCTGTGTAAGTTCTTATCTGAAGAGCTGTTATACTTCCTATTTTCCCACCAACCAACTTCAAAAAATGTTAAAGTCGCGCCGCGATGTATTACTCAACTAGAGAGAATATGGACAAAAGATTTTTAAATTCACGTGAACTTTTAAAAGTAGACAGATTATTTAAGCCGCTCTCAGTTGTATATAACGAACTAATAGATGAATGGCAAAATAGATGGGATGTATCTTTGAAGGGTCGGCATCTATACCAATATTTTCCAAGCGTGCGTGATCGTTTGACTAAGACTTGGCTAGATATCGATTATTACGTATCACAGTTTCTTACGGGCCATGGTAACTTTAAGTCTAAACTGTACTCATTTAAGCTCGTTGATTCGCCTGCGTGCTCATGTTCAACACCTTATTGCGAATATGAGCAGTCCGCGCATCATATACTTTGGGAGTGTAGTCTATGGCAGAATGAGCGTAAAACCATGCTAGATAGTATGCAAATAACATCTGGAGTTGTATACTACACGGACCTTGTGGAGACTAGGAAGAATTTCCGTGCTTTCCGGCGATTTTGCCATACCTATTATTGGAATCAAGTATAACAGCTTACATAATAGGTCCCATTTAAATGTAATAATGACTAATCCGTGGTGCTTTACAGCTGGCTTATCTGGCTGTAAATGTCTTTATGCGAGGTTATTTACCTCTTTAGTTCATTGTTTTGTCACCCGCTTTATTAGGGAGGGAAGTGGACAATAATTTATTTCCAACTCCTCCTAATAATTTAACTTTTTTGATTGATTTCGTTGCGGGTTAAAGACAAGTTAGACATTCCCGGAGACTCGCTGAGCTTCAATGCTCAGTGTCATTAAAATGCGTGCCACTGTTGATCCTGGCTTACAGGAGTTGCAGTGGCGGGTGTGAGGGCGGGACAGTCTCAAAACTTCAAAAAATGTTAGGTTAAATACCGGGTTTAACAAGACTGCGACCGAAAACGAAGCCAGGTGGTAGTTTAAGTGGTTAGAAACACGATGCAAATAAACATTTCGCCAATACAGTGACAGATATTTTTTTAGAATTTTTTAAAAAGCATCCTGTGTGGGTGGTAAGTACCTAGTTTTTGCGAAAATACTAATTTAAGCCCTTACGTACCATTGTGTGTTTAAAACTAAAGAGGTGTACGTCTTTATTTTAGTAAAACTATGTATATATCACCCAAATACGACAATAAGTAAAAAATAACAAAAAAAAGTTGTCGATTTTTTTTGCGGGAATTTTTACTTACATTGTGTCTGTAGTCACTGATACTACCACCTGGCTTCGTTTTCGGTCGCGGTCTTGATATACCCTGTATATGCACGAATCGTTTGCTCGTTTATTGAATCTACCCAATAAGAATATTATAATCTATGTACTTACAAAAAACAGCTATAACATACTGTTACAACAGATTACAAAGTAATAATGTATCCTCGTCAAATGATATCATCAAATGAATCAATTCTAGTGTTTCAACATTTTTGTATACAAAAATATTGTTAGGTTTCAGTTTTTTTCGGCTTCAAAAATATGTTTATGAATTTGACGGGTATATTTGTAATATTGAGAAATATTTCCATATGTTAGTCTATGGAGGCGTCTCAGTAAGTGTGCCAAACGTAAATTTTTGTATCAAAAACTACAAAAGACAACAGTCACACAATACACAGAACAGAAAGTAGATAATATTTGTGGTCCTGACATATTATGTCTCGGCTTAATATGATGCCTATTTCTCCCGCCCAACAGCAGTGTAAATGCACTATTGTGTTCCGGTTTGAAGGATATTGTAGCCAGAGTAACTACTGGACATATTGAGACTAATTTTATATCTCAGTATGGGAAGCGCAGGGGAAGGCCAAGCATTGTTTTGTAACTCATGGTGTTTGATTTTGCTACTGTCCATGAGCGGCCGTATCGCTTACCATCAGGCGAATGGCATGTTCGTCCCGCTATTCATTTCAATAAAAATAAATAGGATTTATTGTAATGTTGCAGATGCCCCGGTCCCGAAGAAGACAGCGTGTGTTGCGGTCCCTCGACTGAGGCGCGGTACGGAGAACCGGGCACCTTATCCTGTGAGAAAACGCAATCGGCCTTCCCGCCCGACCCCAACGGTGACTGCTGCGGCATCGACTCCACTTTCGACAACAAAATTCTGGGTAAGTCATTCAAATACCAAGGCTGCAGGTTCGATCCTCGCACCGAGATAAATATTTATCTGATCCACAGGAATTTGTTTCGAGTTTGGGTGTTTGTGAGATGAAAAGTTTCTCGTAGTTAATGATACTCACGACACAAGACTCGATCTTAGTGTGGGGTCAGGACTATGTATGTGACTGTTGTCTGTATTTATTATTTCAATCACAATATCCTTATTTCCAGGTGGAAACGAGACTGCAATAGATCAGTACTCGTGGTTGGTGGTGATCGAGTATGTGAAGCTGGGTGATATTCGTCTGTTCTGCGGCGGCTCGCTGATCAGCGCCAAGTACGTGCTCACTGCCGGACACTGCGTGAAGGGACGAATTCTACTTGAAGGAACACCGTAAGTTTATTTTATTTTATAGCTCTGGTACGAGCAAACGGCTTATCTGATGGAAATGTCCGAAGATATCATCGATACTTGAACTGTGGCGGTGCTACTCGTTGCGACTTTGTTGTGATGGACCCCTGGCACTGCGAAGGTCTATGGGCAGCGGTAGCCGCTTACCATCAGGCGGGCCAATAGCTCGTCTGCCTATAACAGCAATAAAAATATAAAAGTGAACGAAAATAGAACGTGAAGAGGAATGAGATATTCCGCCTTCGGCAGTCTCACTTATCGAACAATACCTGACAGTAAAGCAGTCGTTTTACGTCTATTTTCTTAGAGACAAATGTACTAATGCGGTCGATCCAGTAGCCAGCTCATTCCTGGTATAGCCCAAGTTAACTACAAACTGGCTCTTCTACTTTTAAAAAAATAGAATCTTCAACAAGCAAGACGATGTGATTAGTCTGTAGTAACGTTTAAAAATTAATTCTTAACTAGAAAATACTGTAATGTTCTGTACTGTGTGAGCCTATTATCTCCAAATGGTGAGCATGGGACTCTTAATTGTAGAGAGAGTTCAATTGAGAGAGCATAGACCATAGTCCGCCATACACAGTGCGGGTTGGCAAATATCACTTATAGAAATACATGTACATACATTACATACATAAACTCACGTCTTTTTCCCACAACCGCTGCCTACCCCTTGTAGGAAAAAGGTGCAACCATAACACACACGATTCGCCTTGTATTTTTCATCCCCCGATATGGGCTGATTGTAATCAATAGAAAAATCCAATAGAAACACAAATAATCGAATTTTTCCTCAGCAAAAACGTCCGTCTCGGCGAGTACAACACAGCGAACGAAGGACCTGACTGCGTGCCTTCAGATGCCGGTGAACCTGACTGCACTGATGGGATGATCCGGGCTCCTATAGAACAGACTATACCCCACCCGGACTACAACCCTTCCAGTCTTCAGAGGAAGCACGATATAGCGCTCATCAGGCTGAAAACTTACGCTCTTTATTCGGGTATATGTTTTAACATTTTAAAAGAGATTAGAGTGGATAGTAATAATGATCCAGCATATACGGGCCTCCACAATAGAGAGATCGATTGAGAAAGTTTAGGCCATAGTCTAGCACGCTGGCCTAGTGATTGGCGCACTTACTTGACTATTATAGTGGATACGCAACAAAATATTTGTGACAAAAAAGTGCGGTATGCGTCCATAATTTCTATGTCATAGCCTACGTGGCGCAGTTGGTTAGTTAGAGGCTTTGAAAGTAGAGGCCGCTACGATACTGCACCGTGACTAATGTTTGTGTGACCCAAAAGAATTTGTCTTGTCTCTGGATGTTTGTGAGACCAAGAGTCTCTCGAAGTTTCTGACACATGACAAGATTTGCGTCTCAGTGTTGAGTCAGGACTCAGGACTATCTATCTGACTGTTCGATATTTTTTTTAGATTTCGTCCGTCCGATTTGCCTTCCTACGGTGGACTACAGCGTGTCTCCACCATCGGAGTTCCGTTTGTACGTCGCTGGCTGGGGACGGTACATACAAGACGTGCAAAGCGGCATTTACCGTTCCAGCAAAATCAAGTTACATGTGGACGTACCTTATGTATCTAGAGAGGTGAGTTTCAGGGCGTTTACACTTCGTAAAATTAAAAAAGCGCCATCTGTTAGACATCGCGTGCTAAGTACAATAAGGTTTTAGTGGGTTTTAGACTAGAGACTCTCCAGTGGAGAGAGAGGTTAGATCGCGTGACTGCTTAATAGTGACAAGGACAGAAAAATGAGCACGTGTACCGCTCTTTTTGTTACATCCCAAAAATACTAATGTTACAATGCTGGTGATTCGTCGGTACGCAGCAGGTCCCAAACAAACTTTCTCCACCTATTGAAATAAAACTATTTTATACGGATCTTATCGCGATTTCGTTTAATTTTTACATTTTTTGACTTCCCGACGTTTCGATTACTTTACAGCTTTCGTGGTCACGGGGCGGACTGAGGTATTAGTCGCCCGCTCAGTTACTGTTACAATTTAACTACCCTTAATTTACAATTATTAAATTAAAAAGTTAATTTAAAAAGTTAACTAGTATTTGCGATCCGATCTACGCAGAAGGAGCTCACTGTGTCTTGAGGTCTGGCAGCTTGTCTTTTGGGAACCGATTTAAGTAAATGTAGAATTGGATCCCATGATGGTGCAAGCTTCAAGCCATCTTCTCTATTGAAATTTGGATGTTTTTTAATTTCAATAGCCTCGCGAAACATCCTGGGCAGGATCCGGTGTTCTTTAGCGAGGATTTGGGGCTTGTCAAAGCGAAGGTAATGCTGGGAGCCTTCCTCTATGTGTTCAGCAACTGCAGACTTTGTTGAGAGTCGGTGTTTGACGTCAGCTATGCGTTCTTTTACGCGGGTCCCTATGCTTCGTTTGGTTTGGCCGATGTAAGAGAGGCCACAGTCGCAATCTATTTTGTTAAAAAAT
The DNA here is from genome assembly GCA_905220455.2 of Deilephila porcellus. Taxonomy (NCBI): domain Eukaryota; kingdom Metazoa; phylum Arthropoda; class Insecta; order Lepidoptera; family Sphingidae; genus Deilephila; species Deilephila porcellus. The sequence continues at coordinate 1,909,350 of LR999995.1, forward strand.
TTAAAATTAAACCAAATCGCGATAAAATCCGTATAAAATAGTTTTATTTCAATGTGTAACATTCGCGTAAATCTAAGAAACCATTTCTCCACCTAATTAACTAATTTTAAATAATATAATCAAATCACTTGCCGATGGGCTTTAGGCTGCTTTTTCTAAAATTCCGTGCCTCTAATTTTATGTAAGTACTTACCTACTGACTAAAAATATTGAGCTTAGACATTAGTAATATGACTATTGACTACAATAACTATAAAAAATACTAATGATGTTTAGAAGCATCCTTTAATATTTGTTTAATTTTTTCACAGGTATGCCAGGGTGGTGTCAGAAAAATAAATGATTATACCAAGAACGTTAACATTTGGAATGGCCAAATCTGCGCCGGCGGTGTGAACGGAAAAGATTCTTGCAAAGGTGATTCTGGCGGTCCGTTGATGTATGAAAACAACAGGAAATACCAAATACTGGGTGTTGTAAGCTATGGTTCAGAAATCTGCGGACTACAAGGCATACCCGGCGTTTACACATATGTATATGAATATCTGCCATGGATAAAGTCAACAATAAGAGAATAAATAATTATTAAAAATGTGCTCTTAACATCTTGCCAGCATTTTAGTAGGTTACTTTTATATGTATGTTTTAATTAGTAATAAGTGTGTGTTTTGTCACTTTAATAAACATTTAAACAATTTCGTTGTTTTCGTGAACAGCTATTATATATTTCCAATAAATTTTATTAAAATTATTGTATTTCAACTACATCAGATTTCTGTACATTTTTTACAAAGCGACATCTTATGTATAACTCAGGCAACTGAACGGGTGTATCTTCAGATTTAGAACATCACATTTTTCATAGATGGAACTACTAGTCCTCGATACTACATAATATTAAAATAATTAAGACTTTCTAAAATATGAGGACATTATATTAATATGACATGGAACCATGGAAGCAGTTTAGCAACATTGTGTACACACAATAAATAACTATTTAATTATAAGCATGTCCTCAATTTTAACTAAATTACATATCAAGTAAATTATAAATAATGATAAAGATAAAAATGTATAAAAAGATACAATAGTAGATGTATAGTATATCAACATACATTTGTAATACATTTTATTAGTTTTTACTTTTTTCTATAAATCCATGAATTCATTTTAAGCTTGTTTTATTTTATTCGTGTAGCAACACTGTATGAGAATTGACGAATCGCGTCGGGTGAACGCCAAACAAATCGGCTTCGTCCGATGCGCTCGCTCGTCGTTTCTGTTGAGAACGCGCGTCGAAATATTAATTTCTATTCGTATGTTTATGTATGAAAACAAGTGAAATACGAGTTCTATTGAATGAACGTGCGCCTAAACAGCCTCGAATAACTGGAAAAACGTAACACCGTTGTTAATTCAGTGCTCACAAGTGATGTTACAAGCATTACACCCATGTCGGCAAAATATGTTTACATTATTGATTAATCGCGTATTGTGTTTTCATTTATAAATTGTGATGTGAAATGTAGGTGATTGCGGAAATTAACAATAATTTGTCGAATGGCAAAATGCGACATTACTGTAATATTTTAATGGCGTGCCCAATTGTGTGAGGTTTTGAATTTGCGTGTTTTGTTGTGATATTTGTATTTTGACAATGGAGGGGACTTCAGAAAAGGATTGTTCGCCTCTGTGGAATCTTTACCAGCAAATCGTCACGGATATGAAGGTAGGTGTAGTTTTTTTCTCATACAGTGTATTGGTTACACGGCCCACATTCTACGCGAAATCGGCCTTGCGACTCGCTGGGATTGAACGGAACAGCTTACACAGACGCTTCGGTGCCCACGATTTCGATTTTGAGTTCTTTTCATGCATATTTACGTAGAAAATACTGGAATATATCAATTTTATCTGTTGCTACGTGGTAAAATAACTAGAGCGAGAGTTTTTTACTGACGGCAGCCGGATATGCCCTCTTAGAAGCTGGGTCGTTCACGACTCGAGTATAGCTCCGTGCCATACTTAAAAATGTGTAGGTTTGTGAGCACAGAGTTTGATATTTTTATGTGCCGTATATAATAAATAATAGCATGCAATAATATGAACTACAATAAACTTGAAATAATACAGAAGTACAAAACAATTTATGGGGTCCATGTGTTGGATAAAAGCATTTTTTTAAACAGTTTTATATTTTTTATTTCAATATAAATGTGTTTAAAAATCTGATCGAATGTTGCAGGCCTTGACTTGCTATCTATAAAAAAACTTATTCTATATTGCCATTTATTATGTTATTGATTATTTTTTATATAAAAGTGGGTTATGTATGAGGGTGTGTATAAAGGTAAATCATTGTAATTATAATACCATAATTGTATTTAAATGAAAGGTATCCTATTAGATAATAATTCAAATTGAAAAAAAAAAAAACTGTATTTTAATTATTCTTCAAAACATTTTTTCTCATGGAGCAGAAATCATCCTTAAAATTATTATGCTTTGAAAGTGGGTCTTAATTAAAATGTTCTCACAAATCCATTGCAAGTATTGTAAATTAAAATATTTTTAATTAAATCAGGCTTTCATAAGATATTTTAAATTGTGTTCTTAATACATTTTACCACTGTGTTTGAACATGTTGCAGTGAAAAAAATCAGCAAGAAACTTACCTATCAACAATAATTACTGTATTCTTTTTATATCAGCCATATGGTATTTTATACCTAATATTATTAATATCATAGAAATACTCTCATAGTTTCTGTTGTTTCAGTACATTGTGTTTATGCTGGTTTATTGAGAAGGTGGTTGTGAGTAGGGATTGCAATCCCGCAGCTCATTCAATCCCGCGGGATCGATATGCGGGACCGATCGATCCCGCGCGGATCCCGCGGGATCCCGCATTATTGGTATTATATTATAAAACTGAATTAAATGAAACTCTAGGTTTTCTTTAAACTTCTATTCAAAATGTCTTACATTAAGCAACATGAAATAATTTCTTTCCTAATAAAATAAAAATTATTAAGTTCAAGAAATCTGTCTTCAATCAACCATTAAAAACTTAAATTTGCCCTTATTTCTATTCTAATAACAGTTTTATAATATTTTTAATTCAGTCTCATTTATACCGGGTATATCAAGACTGCGACCGAAAACGAAGCCAGATGGTAGTTTTAGTGGTTACAAACACGACGCAAATAAAAATTTCACCAAAACATCGACAATTATTTTTTTTAAATTATTTAAAAATCGTCTTGTTTGGGTGGTAAATACCTAGTTTTTGCGAAAATAATAATTTAAACCCTTACGTACCATCGAGTGTTTAAAAATAAAGAGGTCTATGTACATCATTATTTTAGGAAAACTATGTATTTATCACCCAAATACAACGAAAAGTAAAAAATTACAAAAAATAGTTGTCGATTTTGTTTTGCGAAATTTTTACTTGCTTTGTGTCTGAAGTCACTAATACTACCACCTGGCTTCGTTTTCGGTCGCGGTCTTGATATACCCTATAATGACCTATATATAACCTATACCCTATAATTATAATGACTAATAATACAATCACAATCTAGATGCTATTACTACTATGAGTAACCTATGGTAATAACTTATGAAAATACGCTCGTAAAAAACAAATGGCATAGTCTCATCTCCGAGCCTGCTTCTGGGTGAACTGCAAATATATCCTGATGCTCAAAATGCTGAAAACTAGCTACATGTGTGCTTGAGGTACCCTCTAGTCGTCGCTCCTTTGCGAGGAGCGGCAAAGTCACGCGCGCGCCACTCGTGATTTTACGCGAAACTTCACGAAAGTTTTAGCGCCAATTTTCAAATATTTGCGGGATCCGCGTTTTGAAGGTGCGGGATCCGGCAGACCAATAAATGCAGCGGGATCCCGCGGGATTGCGGGATCCCGTTTTGCGGGATTGCAATCCCTAGTTGTGAGTGATGAGGTTGAAGCATTCAATCCTTCAAGACAAATGTTTTGAGGATACATAAATATTGTGTGGCTGAAAAGTCTCTCATAGTTTCTGATATAACTATTAGTAGTCAGTAGTTACTGCCATATTTTGGGCACAGAACTATATCGATTTTAGTCATCATATTTAGCCAAAAATACAGATTGTGTCAATTATTTTTTGTGCATCCACTAGATTATTAAGTTGATTTTTTTGGTTACTGCTGTCCTCTTATAAACCTTGGTATGATGATTTATTGCCTCTAACCTGCCCCAATAAGCATTTTATTTAATGATAATTATTTAATATATGGATATTTTCTCTATTTGGAGCGTTCAACATTGCAATTGCATTTTTGACTTTCACTTCACTGACCATTCTTCTGCCAACTATTCTATTGCTGATTTAAGATGAATTATTTATGGCGCACTTTTGTACAAATACGCAAAACCAGGTAGACTCAGAATTATATTGAATTATTCATTAGTTAGTAAATTAAAATGCGAAATAAGATGTTCAGATCATCATAGATATTAGACGATTAGACATGACACTTATCAAGGTGTCCATTCGTAAACAGGTAATAATTAGGTACTAGGTTTCTCGTATGCAAGAGGCTGTCTGAGTTACTTTCTGGTACCTGCTTTGTTTATTTCTGCCAAGCAGCACTGTGGAAGTACTGTTTTCTGGTCTGATGGATATTGTAGCCAGTTGTTACCAGGCAATGTGCATGAATTTATTACTTAATGTTTTGGGGTGAGGAACACAGTCCAGTCCAAGCATGATGCCATCAGGTGATTTACATGCTCTATTAGGCATTCTCGCTAATAAAAAGAATATGCCAGGCATAACGATATTTTCGCCCCCCAGCTCGGGTCCACCCCTATTTTAGGAAGGTAACAAACTGCGTGAATTGTAAGCGTGGCTAGTGATATATGTAAGTGCCCCTTCAAGTACAAAACATAGCAAGTCTTATATCAAAATCTTTCTTTAAAAAAATCTGAAGGAATTGAACCCACGACTACTTAAACGTGTCACACGTGTAGGACACGCAACTAGTAGTAGTCGTAGTTCATTATTATTACGCGAATACGCTGTTAATGTCATTGGCATTTACATACATTTCAATGCATTAGCATCGACCATTAATAATTCAGACCTGCGTATGTCGTTTATGTGAAGGTCGGAATAAATATTCAATAATGTACGCATGTGTAGTGATGTGCTGCCATCTTTTAATCATTTTGCATAACATTGTGACGTCAGCATTTTTGACAGGGTAGTGTACTCTATCATAGTAATCGCTCACTGCTGGGGGGTAACTCTATTTACCTACACGAAGAAGAATGTTCGAACGTCGTACGTAAAACTGTACAAATATGCTTAAATACTTTACAAAATGTTCGAATGTTCTATCGTACGTCGTAACCATACACTAAGTTCTGTGTGTATGTTCTGTCTTAGTGTATGATAAGTTTCATAGAGAACAGTATTCATTTTTAGAAGTGGACACTTTATCTTTTACGGGGACGTCGAACGTTCGATCATTCGAACTTCGTGCTGCAATATGACAGCATAACTTAAAATACCTTTGACGTCATTGTTTTTACTTAGGTAACCCGGTGACCTCACTGACCACATGAGAAGTTGAATTAAAGTTATTTTACTTTTATTCGTAATATGCATACAAAAGGTGTGCTAAAGGTCGAGGTTAAGTTAAATCAAAAGTCACATGCATAGACCTAACTCCACACTTAGACTACAACAAGAATAGTGTCGTGTATCAAATTCCTACAAGAGGCCTTTTAGTATTTACAATTTTTATTGTATTGCGTTGAATGGCTAGACGAGCATGCCATTCGCCTGATGGTAAGCGATACATACGATCACTCATGGACAGTAGAAAGCCAAACAACACCATGAATCACAAAGCAATGCTTAACATTACACTGCGCTCACCATCCTGAGACAAGATGTAAATTCTCAATATTTCCAGTAGTTACTCTGGCTACAATGTCCTTCAAACTGGAACACAACAGTGCATTTACACTGGTGTTTGGCGGGGGAAATAGACATTGCGGTGGTACCTACCCAGGCGGCATCTCACATATTATGAGAGACCTACCATCAGTACTTTTTGTTAGTAAGTAAGTAAGTCAGTAAACTTCTGGAGTATTGGTTGCGGATTTTATAGTTTATTTCATCTTTCCCTGTTCATGGCATTGCGTATGCATACAGTAAGTGGAAACTGACACATGATTTAAAAAAATATTAATTACATTTAAAATAATGATAGACCTCGTAAACATTCAAAATCATTATTGACTGACACCGTACAGTGCAAAGGCATCTGATTTTAGATTTTAGTCAAGTGATTATAGAAACTTAAACACTAATACAAATTAATTGTCTAACCTGGAAATCAAACCCATGACATCATAGTTCACAGCACATACACGCTGTCTAGACAAATGAGACAGTATAAATATGAACTCCTTCGTTATAAATGTCTGTATGTACATAACAAATGTTATCAGCTAAAAGAATAGCAACATTAATTTTAACAAATTACGAGGTTATCGTTCATGGTTCAATGTCTTGCATTATGTCATAATTAAAAATAAAACATAATGATACGGTACTTCTTATTATTGACTTGTAACTGGGCCAAAATTTATTTGTTTTTAAGTATCCAGTTCTAGACACGAGATGAAACGAATTAGAATGAGATATAAGGAATATAATTTTACGGTTTCGTACCCAAAAGCGTAAAACGAGATACAGGATCACTTGAAGTCATTCACTTTATTGTATTTCCCATAGATGAAATCATGAAAGATAAAAGCAAGGTTTCATATCATAACTACAGGAACAAATCTGTGGCTCTTGTTACAAGTGATATAAGTCGAGTTGTACCCTTTTTGAGTTTTTTATATAGAAATGATCAGAAAAAAATTAGCTTTTTTTTGGTCTAACTCACGATTTTCTATCTGCTATAGTTACGGAGATAATTTTGTGTAAAGTGATACAAGTGCTGTTATTTTGGCGAAAATTACGTGAATATTGATATATTTCGAGTTGTAACTCGTTTTTGTAATCGATTAATACGCAGTTGTTGTGGCTACTGGTATAAGTACAATTATAACTATTTTCACATATATTTTTTTCAGTGTATTTAACGTGTATATTGATATATCTAGGGTTATATCACTTTGAACCATTTTTTTCCAATATTGTCTAGGGTACAACTCGACATGTATCTACCAATTCAAATGTGAATTTTTGCTTTTGATGTGCTAAGTGATACATCTCGACATATTATATCATTCTACAGATTTTTTTATTTTATGTGCAAACGAATACAAATCAAGTTGTATCTAAAACTCAAACAAATTACAAAAATATTTTATATCGAATAAGATGTGCTAAGTGAGACAATTGTGCGCGGTAATACATTATTATATTGATTTAAACACAACAAAACCAATAATTCAAATGTCCAAATATATTATACTTTTGTACTATAAATATGATTTATTATAATATTATATTCTATCATCAGATACAATATCCAATGTAAATATACGAAAACTAAAATTTTTACCTAGCTGTCAGAAACATTATATTATTATTCTATATTTTATTGAAAAATGGCAGTTGTCAAAACGGTATTGGTACATAATTTATTTATTTATTTAAAAATTCTATTGAACACCACATGCATAAAAAAATACAAATAAAAATCTTATTTATCAATATTTATTATTATTATTTATTATTATTATTATTTAAATCTTTATTGTACACAGTTAACAACAAAAATACACAATATAGAAACAATAAAAAAAAAAAAAAAGTACAAATGGCGGTCTTATCGCTCTACAGCAATATCTTACAGACAACCATGGGATGGATTTAAAAGAAGGAGAGAGAGAGGGCAGTGTAAAAAAATAAAGAATTAAAGCTATGTAATAGTTATTAAACATATATAAATACACAAAAATACTATACATACATAACAGATAATCATAAATACATGTATACATATATACAAATAAATATAAACATACATAAATATATACTACAAATAGCCAAATGATTTACTTGAAGAAAATTATACTAGTCTACTTAAAATGAAAGGTAGTGCTCTTTAATTAGCCTCTTAAATGATGATAGCGTTTGAGCCTGTCTCACCGCAACAGGAAGCGCGTTCCACAATCGAACTGCTTTGACAGTGAAAGAATTATCCATAAATGTCGTGGTGTGCACAGGCATTCTCAGCTTAAGATTCTCAGACGACCTCAAGGATTTGGAATGTGAGTCATGAAGAAAAATAAATCGGTCTTTAAGATAAGAAGGGGTGAGAGGATTAAACAAAATATTGTAAAGAAGAGAAAGAATGTGAGTATTCCGACGAAGCCGTATAGGTAACCACTTGAGCTTAGCGCGAAACTCAGAAACATGGTCATATTTGCGAAGACCAAATATGAATCTTATGCAGAAATTTTGTAGGCGCTCAATTTTATTAAGTTGGTCTTCGGTGAGATCAAGATAGCTGACATCGGCATAATCAAGGATGGGGAGAAGGAGGGTTTGTGCAAGCGTAATCTTCGTGGATATGGGTAGAAAGTTGCGTAACCTTCGCAAGGATATTATTGCTACTTTACTCAAATTATCTTTGATTTACATATGGAAAGAAACTCCTTATTCTTTTCCAACTGTTCTGGAATGATTATTACATGTTTTCTTAATTTTGTAGTATTTGTATAAGACTCACCTGTGTTATTTCTTAGTTTAAAAATATTTGCTTCATTTTCGTAATTTTCAGTATATGACACGATATAATAATATCACTTTGCCCGATCCGGGACTCGAACCCGAGACCTCAGCTCTGTAACCGTACCGTAATACAACTACCGAGCCAGTCTAAGATTTTAATAATTGTGTTAAAACTGTGCCTTAAGAATTTGTAATTTAATTAGATTAGTTTTGAATCAAAATTGCATTAATGTTGATATATTGTAATTGTGTTTATTTTGTAAGATTTTTACATTTTTGTACATTAATATTACATATAAAAAAAATTACAAACAAAAGTATAAAACAAATAGTTAACCCTTCGGTGGCGAGACTCAAGACCCAAGCCACCGGTGGTTAGGGATCCAAAGTGAGGAACATCCTCACTATGCGTGCCATGTCCAGCAATACTGCCTTTTGGATCTGATTCTTGACCCAACGACCAACAACGGCTTTTGGAGATGTTGATCTAGGCTCTTTGGTATCAGTCCATGTGCAGAAACACCAATTGGGACAATAATTGTTGAGTCTACATCCCAATGTCAGTAAACTCGTGGGCCAAATCTAAATATTTAGACAATTTGTGTTTTTCAGCTTTAAAGAGGTTATCGTCATGTGGTATGGTAACATCAACAAGTATTGCTCGGCGCGTCAATCGATCTATTATCGCAAAATCAGGCTTATTGGCAGCAATAGTCCTATCTGTGATAACAGACCGATCCCAATACAGCGTTGAATGACCATTTTCAAGAACTGGTTGGGAAAAATACCGGTAATATGGCACTTCAAAAGTCACAAAAGTCCATATCGAAGAGCAATTTCATGATGTATGATCTTTGCTACTAGATTGTGTCTATGCAAGTACTCGCCGTTAGCAAGATATGAATAACCGGAAGTTACATGCCTGATTGACTCGCCAGGTCTGTGGCATGCCCGAAAAAATATGTCGACTGTACCGTCCTTCAGGATGTATTTCCTATAGTTGTTCGTCTTAATAACTTCGTCCATAATTGCAAAGGCAAAACACTCAGTTTCCCCAAAGGGTTTACCAAAACGTAGTCAAGATACAGATTCAGGCCGGTCCACTTCAGGCCCGTGGAGGGCTCAATAGAACGGACCATGCAGCTCTTTGCTGTTCCATACTTCCTCGCGATCTTAAACGCTCATCACCAAAGGTTTCCGCCAGTTCTCATTCGCCAATGAGAGCTGGGTAAATCCTTTACTCACTATAACTACAACCCTATGCATATCCACGTCACTGTGATGGAAGTACTCCCTTAGATTTCACACCTCGCGATTATGCAGGTCCTTAGCATTAACAATGCCTCGGCCCCCACATCTCCGCGGGATGCACAACCTCATCACTGACGAACTTGGATGATGCATACGATTTGCAGTTGGTAGAGTCCGGACCTTACGATCCAGGGCGTCCAATTCCGTCTGAGTCCATCTGATTTTGCCAAAAGAGTACATAAGTACAGGCATAACCCAACCGTTAAACGCGCGAATCTTGTTTTCACCTGAATAAAAACAGTTAAGAACTTTTGTCAGGCGGCTAAAGAAACGCTCTTGCATTGAGTGTTTTACGTCTTGCACCCATAATATCTAGACCCTCAGGCATACCCATATATTTGTAGGTTTTCGTCTGCGAAAGGGATCTGAGTCTTACAGTCTCTGAGACATGTATGTCATCAGAGACCGCAACCTCGCCTCGCTTGACATGGATAACCGCACCATTATCTACACTAAACTCCATATTGATTGAGTTGCTAAATCATTCAGTTATTTTTGACCAAAGTTGTTTTATTGTTATTATTTTATTCATTAACAGTTAAGGGACTTTTATACTATCCAGTAATACATGGCAGACTCATCGTACCTTTACAACATCATCGCAACATCGCAACAACAAAGTTGATTATTGAATAATATTAAACTTGTATCTATTTACACAATTCATAAGCATTTTAACGAGAGATATAACTTGACTTGTATCAATTAACACATATTTTCAATAGACTTGAATATTAGCAAACAGATACTATTCAAGTAATTTATGAAAATAGGGGGTTGCTGATTAAAAAAACATAAGCTTACGGATTATACCTTTATCTTTTGTTTGAGCAACATTATGGTAGGAACTCATACAAATTATTTATTACATTTTGTAAACTTTTGTATATTAGTTTACACCAAAGCACTTTAAACAAAGTATTTAGGTGCGCAGTCATATAATTATACTTATATCATTTATCACAACATTTTTGCACATGTTACTCATTAGCCGAGGTATATCTCACAGGTTTCTCGTGAATTTCTTTTAAAACATAATATTTATCAAAAAAACTAAAACGCACAATGAAAGAAAACATTTTTACGCACAAAATAAGGTATTCAAGTTTAATCTAGCACATTTAGTTTACGAGCGAGAATTTTTTAAATCTTGTTTTTGCTCTCCTGTAAAATGATGATTTTCGACTTGTATCACTCATCACAAGAGCCACAGAAATAAATACGAAAAAATATGTAGGTAGTTTAAATTCCGTCAAACGGTGAATAATAGCCTTCCTCCGTCAGTCTATTTCTTTCTGGCCTACAATTTATCATGAGATGCATAGTAGTCACTTTAAAAAACCTTTAAAGCAAAATTTGTTTTGTAAATTGGCTTTATTCATGAACAGATTTCAAACCTACTTTATTTATCGAATGTTTTGTCCCTCTCGAGCGACTTTACAATTCAGTTTGAGCGAAGAAGACAAAACATTGTATAACTAAAATTAGTTTTAAATCTGTCTATGAATAACGATGTATGTTTATAACTGTACTGTATTAGGATATAATTAATCAGTCACTGCTTAGCACGTGACAATCGAGTTCGATTGAGCGAGCTTAGGCATATTTATAACTACCCTACATTAACGTTATTCCAGCTTTCTAAAAGGCAAACAGAGCGTCGAGTGTTTCCAGCTCCGTAGATTACCGCCATTATCTAAATCGCTTCAATTAACGCTGTCCTGATAACAGTGAAGGTGAAGCACCGGGGTGTTTGTGAAAATGCAGGGATCATGTTTGTGGAGTCATATATATAACCGTTACGCCTGCATCCCATAACAGTAGGCAGAGACTATTGATCTCCGGCTTGCTCGGTCGACTTTCGCTTCGTCGGCTTTCATTAATCTCTTCATGCATACTCGTAGTCTCAGGCTACTCCTTACACACCTCTTGTGACATCCATCAAGACAGCAAGGGGAACTTGTCTCTAGATAATAAAAGCAGAAGAGATAATATATTGGGAGTAGAAATGCTTTGACAACCGCAGCGCTTCTCTTGGCACTCGATCCATTGGAATTGGATTGAAAACTTGTCCTTTGCTACTCTTGAACGCTACACTATTGATTTGTTGTGTTCGGACGACGTATAATTGAAGTAAAAGAATCCGAGTTTTCTCGATAGTGTTCTCGTTAGTATTTCAAGGTCAAGAGTACATTAAGTTACAGATTGAATCGGAACTGCTTCAAGATTGTTTTTCGAAATTCTGATTGGTTTGAAGTTTGCCTAGTAGTTCTACATAGCGCATGGAGGCTTCGTGCAGTTAACTCTAAGCTTTCCCTATAACATTCTGATAGATACATCATAATATCGAATGACTTAAGACCTATTGTTATAGCACTATTGTATGCGTGAATGTGTTTGTTTTTGTCGTGTATGCGTTTTTATGTTCTTCATTATGTATATGGTTTATTGGTGCCATAATATGCGTGCGTGATGAAGATATTAAGTAGCCATAGTTGTGTCAATTGGCGATAGACCACAGTAATCGTAAAACGATTTTCTTTACGGCAATGGACTTACCACCAGGTGCATATGTAAGTTACAATTTTCTTCCCTGTTTCTTGACGATTTTTTTCTTGTTTTTTTCTGTTTGCTGAACTTACACAAAAATATGATAAAAATATAAAATTGTACCCGTAATTTTGAGTGTTTTAGTTCTGGATTTTATTTTTCAAATGTTATATTATCGTATGTATTACGGTAGAATTTCGACTACTAGCTGATCCCTATATTAATTATAATTGTCCCAAAATTACCTTCATCAGAAATTCGAACGTAGGACCTCAAGATAGTCTGGTGGTAGGTCTGTCATATGTGAGAGGCCGCCTGGGTAAGTACCACCGCAATGTCTATTTATCCCGCCAAACAGCAGTGTAAATGCACTGTTGTGTTCCAGTTTGAAGGACATTGTAGCCAGAGTAACTACTGGACATATCGAGACTTAACATCTTATGTCTCAGGATGGCCAGCGCAGTGGAATGCCAAGCATTGCCTTGTAATTCATGGTGCTGTTTGGTTTTGCTGCTGTCCATGAGCGGTTGTATCGCTTACCATCAGGCGAATGGCAGGCTCGTCTCGCCATTCATTGCAATAAAAAAAAAAGATTCAAACACACGTCCCCACTAAACCACTACAGCTATTCGCGAATGTGGAATTCACCGGCGTATTACTTTATAGTATGTAACAGATACGCAATGGTCGTATCGGATGTGCTTTACGCTCTATTTGCCGAAACGCGTTCGTGTCTGTGCGCACGAAACGACATGCAGGTCTTTTTATCATTGTTTTCTGGTTCCGTACATTATATTTTTATTATGTTGGCGCGACGATTGAATGGTATATTAGACAATAATAAATAAATACACCAAACAGTCACATACATAGTCCTGACCCCACATTAAGATCAATTAAGTCTTGTGACGTGGGTATCAGAAGGTACGACAGACTTTTCGGTGTCAGACACCCAGGCCAGAAACAAATACTTGTGGGCCTCACAAATATTTGTCTCGGTGCGGGGATCGAATCCGCAGCCTCTCGTTACATAGCCGGGATTTATCCAACTGCGCCACGGAGGCTGTCACAATAACCTCCGTGGCGCAGTTGAGAGCCGGCTGTGACTCGAGAGGCCGCGGATTCACGCACCGAGACAAATGTTTGTGTGGCCCGCAAATATGTTTTGGGTCTGGTTGTTATGTGACCGTAAAGTTTCTCGTAGTTTCTTATTCCCACGTCTATGTTTTGTAAATTAGCGTGGGGTCAGGACTATGTGTGTCGCAGTCGGGTGTATACATATTTACATAAGCTTCCACAAATTAATTATGTAATACAAGAATAAAACCAACCCAATTTAAAACAACAGAATTTATCCAATAAAATGCAACACAACGCTCCATTTACTGAGACAATTTGTTCTAGCAAAAGCTCTATGTCCATTTGTCTGTGTCACCTTGACCTTGGGTGTGAGTGACCTCTTAAGGTCACCTTGGCTGACATTACCTCTTGCCCGTTTTGAGATATGTCTGGGGCATCGAGGTTTATAATTTGAAATAGAGCGGATTTAAACAAAACCTGAGTGCACTGCGCATGTACCAGCAAGGGCCGCGGGAAAATAGAACGAGAGGGATATAGTGTGATTGTGTGAGAGTGACAGAGAAAGTAATAGAAATAGCGGAACGTGTACCGTTCTTTTTGTTGCATTCTGTCGCTGTTTAATAAATCATAATGTTCTAAAACTTATAGATATATTTTGTTAATGTGTTAAAATGTTTTAGTAGTGATTAGGATATTTTTCTTTGGACTGCCTCGGTGGCGCAGTTGTAAGTACTACGGTACAATTGTAACGCTAAGGTCTCGGGCTCGAATACCGGGTCAGGCAAAGCGATATTGGATTTTTCTTTTCATTAGCAGCTCGGAGTCAGGAATTTGGGCCCGATATGGCGATAGGCTCGCCCCTATAACATCGTGGGACGTAGAATACAAGGTGAAACGTGAGTGTCCTGGTTGCACCTCTGCCTACCCTTTCTGGGAAAATAACGTGTGTTTATATATGTATAGTTTTTTTCCTAGAACAGTAGTATTCACACTGCATCTTATAGTCAGGATAATGCAATTATCCGTAATTCGGCAAATTAGTCCTATTTTAACTTTATTTCTCTAAAGCGCCAAATAAATAAATAAATAAATAAATACATCCATTAGTCACACACACCCCTCACAAAGAACGAGTCTTGTGTCGTGAGTATCAGAAACTACGAGAGACTTTTCGGTCTCATAAATACCCAGACCTGAAACAAATACTTGTGGTTCACACCAATATTAGTCTAATTGCGGGGATCGAACCCGCAATATATTATGAAGAAAATGAGGGGTAACTTTAAACAATAATCAAGATATGAGGAATTCAATATGGAGGTTAAATTAATAATAGGTCAAAAGCGTTTGGATTCGTCCATAGAGAGCGGAAACGGCTAATGTTTGAAAGTTTCTCTATATTTAGTCGGGTCGAGGAAGTGCCGTTTTCGTGTTGCACCCAAATGGACGCTAGTTTATTGTGACGGTTTGTCCGTGTGTGTTTCTAATATTGGATGTTTATTACACGCATACATAAACTCACGCCTTTATCCCAGAAGGGGTAGGCAGAGGCGCCACCACGACACCCACATTTCGCATTGTATGTTCCGTCCCATGATGTGATAGGGGGCGAGCCCATCGCCATATCGGGCATATCCTGACTCCGGGCTGATAATGAATAGAAAAATATCACTTTGCCCGACCCGGGATTCGAACCCCAGGCCTCAGCTTTGTAGTCGTACCGTAGTACAACTACGCCACCAAGGCAGTCATATTGAGGGTGTTTATTAGTCGCCCTATTGGGTTTATAGTGCCAGACTTCCCTAATTTGGCGTGACCGACCCGATTTTTGATCCAGAAATTTCCCAACACGTTCATGTCTCAATTTTATCGACGTTGCAATCTATATAAACAGATTCCTGAAATTCTCTTTAATTTATCTTCAGTTATTGCTGTGAAGTATTTTAATTGAAAACATTTTGTATGGCTAACTATAATTGCAAACTTGAAAATTAATCTTAAAATCCCGCTCTGTTTTACCCAAAATGTTACAAAGTCCCGTTTTAAAAAGGAAGTCGTTATTTAATGCCAAATACAAATAATAAACTGAACATAATCTTATTTTTTCTTGTTCTTGAGTCTGTCTACATTAGAATGGACGAAATTAATTCGACCTTATGTACATAGCGTAACAAATTGTACTTAAAAACGATATTAATAAAAACTAACGTATTATAGTTTATACCTGATATAAAGGAAGCAAGGTTTCCTGGTTTCTGGAGACTGTACCGCCCTCACACCCGCCACTGCAACTCCTGTAAGCCAGGATCAACAGTGGCACGCATTTAATGACACTGAGCATTGAAGCTCAGCGAGTCTCCGGGAATGTCTAACTTGTCTTTAACCCGCAACGAAATCAATCAAAAAGTTAAATTAATAGGAGGAGTTGGAAATAAATTATTGTCCACTTCCCTCCCTAATAAAGCGGGTGACAAAACAATGAACTAAAGAGGTAAATAACCTCGCATAAAGACATTTACAGCCAGATAAGCCAGCTGTAAAGCACCACGGATTAGTCATTATTACATTTAAATGGGACCTATTATGTAAGCTGTTATACTTGATTCCAATAATAGGTATGGCAAAATCGCCGGAAAGCACGGAAATTCTTCCTAGTCTCCACAAGGTCCGTGTAGTATACAACTCCAGATGTTATTTGCATACTATCTAGCATGGTTTTACGCTCATTCTGCCAAAGACTACACTCCCAAAGTATATGATGCGCGGACTGCTCATATTCGCAATAAGGTGTTGAACATGAGCACGCAGGCGAATCAACGAGCTTAAATGAGTACAGTTTAGACTTAAAGTTACCATGGCCCGTAAGAAACTGTGATACGTAATAATCGATATCTAGCCAAGTCTTAGTCAAACGATCACGCACGCATGGAAAATATTGGTATAGATGCCGACCCTTCAAAGATACATCCCATCTATTTTGCCATTCATCTATTAGTTCGTTATATACAACTGAGAGCGGCTTAAATAATCTGTCTACTTTTAAAAGTTCACGTGAATTTAAAAATCTTTTGTCCATATTCTCTCTAGTTGAGTAATACATCGCGGCGCGACGTTGTACCTCCAGGTCGACTGGAAGTACACCCGCTAGGACAGGTAAAGCCTCGGTACTAACAGTTCTATACGCCTTACACAAGAATATCAACGCCAAACGTTGGCTCTGGAGCAATTTTCTTCGCACAGCACCGATAGTGGCCCTATCAGCCCATACGGGGGATCCGTAAGTAATACATCCTAAGTAAGTCGCTCCATAGATGGTTTTTAATGTATTGAAAGATAGCCCCCACGTTGATTTCGATATTCTTGTCAGAGCAAAAAAGTTCTTTTTCGATTTTTCCCCGACTTTCTTAATATGTTCAAGAAAGGAAAAATTCCTTTCCAAAATTAGACCAAGATAACAAACTGATTCTTTTTTCTTTACGGTAATATTATTAAATTTAATTCGCGGCGGTGATTTTAAAATTCCTTTTAGAAGTAATTGGAACGTTTTATGTGGTGCGAACTGTAAGCGATTTCGATCGCCCCAATCAGATATTAATTTTAAACACGTGTCTGCCATATGTTCGAGTCCCGACCTACTGTTTGACTCAATAAGCAAAAGGCCATCGTCCGCATATCCAATCAAAGAACACCCCGACGGTAAGGGAATTGTAAGAAAATCGTCGAAGCCTAAATTCCATAAATAAGGACCCAAGACCGAGCCTTGTGGACAGCCCATCGTCAGTGGCTTCGACACGGCATGGTGTCCAAGTTTAAGTTTTGTTGTTCCATGCGAGAAATACGAGTATATAAGTGAATATATATTTTTAAAGCAACCTCGCAGTTTCAACTTAAGAAGCAGCATTGGCCACCACGCATTGTCGAAAGCACCGGAGATGTCCAGGAAAATACCGAGTACATATTTGCGTATCGATGTACTTACTCTTCTTCTAACCGAAATTGCCGCGTCAATAGTCGACCTACCCATAGTAAAACCGAACTGTTTTTCATGGAATTTTGGTCCACCTGGTAGTAATCGAGGGACGGTAAGACGTTCTAAAAGTTTACCTAGCGACGGTAAGAGTGTAATGGGTCTGTAAGACTTAGGATCTTGAGGAGATTTATCGCCACCCTTGGGTATTATCCGAATGAAACCGGTACGCCAGACTCGCGGAAAGACCCCTTCAGCAATACATCGATTAAAAACAGTTAGCACTGCATTGCCGGCCGATTTACACGCTTCTTTGATCATTTTGTTGGATATTTTATCGTCACCGGAAGCCTTGTTTAGGGGCAAAGATCGAACTATTTCACTAAATTCATCAAATGATGGGAGATTTGAATCGCAAGAGTTTGGCAGTTCCGCGGCCCACATCCTAATCTGCTTGTGGTATTCTGTGTCATTTCCAACATTATCATCCGGTATTAACGATTGTAACAAAGCTTCCGTTGTCTCCTCAATGCCAGTTGTGTAGTTGTTATTAATTTTTATATTCTCAATATAAGCCAAATTGATTGACCTATTAGCTTTAAACTCATGGTATAAAGGAGACCACGGACCTTCACTATCTAACCGGGCTACAATTTTACGTAATAAATTGCCTTTCGATTTTTGGACAGCCGCTAAAGGTTTCCTGGTTTAGCTAAAGTGGTTCTAATTAAATATTAAAGTTTATTAGTGTAGTAAAGAATCCGCTTTCTATATTTCGCTGTATCTTAGACGAGGACTATGTTTAGCAGTGGATATACTGTGTTGTATGACCTTATGTAGACAATTTTGTATATACATGTAGTATACTTGTTACAGGTCTCATGGTATTCGATAATTGAGTTTATATGCCAAAGATATATGTATCAGCCCATATACGTCCCACTGCAGGACAATTGAAAGTACGATTGAGTGGGCTTAGGCCATATAGTCCACCACGTTGGCCTAGTGCGGGTTGGCCGACTTTACATACAGTAGAAATTCTTCAAAATCGCCACGGTATGCAGGTTTCCTCACTATGTTTTCCTTCACCGTTGTAGTGCGTGGTAATTGATTATCAATACACACATAGCTCCGAAAAGTCAGAGGTGTGCCCTAGGATTTGAACCCGCGACCACCGTGAACATGTTGGCAGTCGCCAACGCACTTCTTCACTGCACACGCCAAACATATAGTTTTTGAATATTGTTTAAATATTATTTCATCTGCTGACTGTTATGTGTTTGAGATTGGTTGTATGAACACAATAAAATAATGTGTTATTAACTTAATGTAATGTATTTGTAACACAATAGTTTGCTCCATTTTACCATATAAACTTTAACTAAATATCTCATTTCTTCCGAGGTATCGCTTCTTATATTATTATAGATGTCCGACTTATATACTTTATTACAACTACTCTTTGAATTCTCGGTATAATTACACTTACAATAGAATAGCATTTCATTCATCACTTCAAAAAATCCATTCTTATAGTTTGAATCCGGCAACAAAGGCATCTGTGCACCTATTGAGGCATTATACCAGAGAGGACATTTCAAACAAAATTTGTGCGCGCGTGAATCACGGGGGTAATCACTAAAAGGAGACGGAAGATAGCATTTAACTGCTTAAGAGTGAAAGAGATGGAAAAACAAAGCGGGGATTCTGTCTTTTTTGTTGGAAAATCAGTGGAGCGAGACGCAAGATAGTGTGGTCGCATAAGACTGATAGAGAGGGAAATATTACAAGTGATATTTTTGTTACATTTTGTGTGCGGTGTCCCCTCTATATCTCATATCTGAGTGCCAACCTATATTCCATTGTGGAGGCATTGGTGTCCTAGTTGCGGGGCCTCGAGACCGGTGCGGTACGTAACTAGGTCTCGACAGGTTGTAGATTATCAACGCGGTGTCTGCGGGACGGATTTTGCTCTCGTGTTAGAGGTTTGTGGCTATCTGATTGGTGTGATTGATGAAGTTAAATAATAGTTTGATGGAATGTGAAAAGGTTCTTTTAGTAAGCAAAATAAGATAGTATAAATGTGTTTTCGTAAGATGTTACGGTTACAATAAATTGTATCTAAGCTCAAATAAAGTAAGAAAATATTAATGCATATACATACATAAACTCATGCCTTTATCCCCGAAGGGGTAGGCAGAGGCGCCACCAGGACACCCACATTTCGCCTTGTATTATCCGTCCCACGATGTGATAGGGGGCGAGCCTATCGCCATATCGGGCACAAATTCCTGACTCCGGGCTGATTATGAATAGAAAAATCCAATATCACTGTGCCCGACCCGGGACTCAAACCCGAGACCTCAGCTTTGTAACCGTACCGTAATACAACTACGCCACCGAGGCAACCAGGCAAAATATTAATGAGTTGATAGTTTTGTGGATTTAATAATAAATCTTTAGGTGTTAAGTTTTTTATTTATTTTTATTCTATGTATCTACATTATAAAGTGTAAACAAACATATTATAAAACTCCTCTCAATCGAACTCTTGGTTGTAGAGTCCTGTTCTCAGCAGTGGGCGATATGGGCTGACACTTTTACAATAAACTAATAAATAAATATTGGTTTTGAGGAAATTTGGGGTTCATTACCTCACTGGCAAATGTTTGGATCGTCGACTGAAGTGTTCGAAATGTTGTTGAATACCAATAAATTACGCGGTGGGAGGACGTTTCATATTGAAGTACTTATACGTCGATATAGACGGGTGAACGTACTTTTTAGAGTGTGATTTTGATTTTTATGTTATTCTCAATAAAAAACAGTTGCAAGAAAAGAGGTATGCTTAGACTTAAGCACTTGATCCTATATTATAATATGTATAGAGGGATATATAGATAACACGAATTGTACACCACTTTATACAAAATATGAATTTACCGTTAACATATCTAATGAGATCATCATCATTATCATTAGCCCATTGCAGTCCACTTCTGGACATAAGGCTCTCTCAAGGTACGCCACAGAGCCCGGTCTGCTGCTTTATGCATCCAGTCGCTGCCGGTGCTCTTGTGAAAGTCGTCCCGCCATCTAGCCAGAGGACGTCTCACGCTACGTTTGCCAAGACGCGGTCTCCACTCCAGAAAACGCTTACTCCAGCGGTTATCTGTTCTGCATATGTGGCCAGCCCATTGCCCATTTCTAATTAGATAGTGCAACTAATAGCGGTCTTATCGTTATTACCGATCTCTGCGAGACAACCATGCGATGGACTGTTAAAGAACATAAATATGCTATATAACATAAATATGGGTTCGATCCCCGCACCGAGACAAATGTTTGTGTGAACCACAAGTATTTGTTTCGGGTCTGGGTGTTTGTGAGACCGAACAGTCTCTCGTAGTTCCTGACACCCACGACTCAAGACTCGATCTTAGTGTGAGGTCAGGACCTATGTATGTGATTGTTGGGTGTATTTATTTATTTATTTATTTATTTATGCTATGATATTAGTCTAGTCTCCGTCTACCTCAAGACTAAATTATGCATTACCTATCCGTAGATCACTCAACCAGTACCACCCACGCGATCAAAAAAGCCATTGCGAACTCTCGCGGTGTTGCGTTAAATAATCCGCATTACGGTTAATTGGCGAGAACCGGTGCACTTTATCATCGGGAAATTGTATTAAAGAACTTGTTTGTAAGTTTAAAGTCAATTATAGAAGATAAACGAGTCGGGGATTTGTGTCGGACCCCGATGTTTAGTCATGTGAATTGTGATGCTTTATACGGTCTTATGCGTCTAACTTTGTGCTTTTTTATATATTTTTAAGAAGCAGTCGCGTCGTATCTTTTTGGTCTATAATCGCCCACTGCTGAATACGGGACTACGATTCAACCGACTCTTTCATTTAGAGAGCCTAAGTTATTGTCTAAACACGTTGGCCTAGTGTTGGTTGGCGGACATCACAAAACGTTTCCTTACGATGTTTTTCTTCACCTGTAAAGTGCGTGGTGGTTGACTATCAATACACACAATATGTACCCGAAAAGTCAGAGATGTTCCTTAGGATTGGAACCTGACAAGTGACGACCCACTTATTCACCGTTTTTACCGTTTTATAAAGTTTATTTTGATACCATACTTCCCAAGCATTCCATTGTTCTGGCGAATTCCAACGCATCGCAAAATTAATTATCGTGACTGGTCTACGAACTCATTAAATTTTTACACCGACCACCGCGCCGGTTCGGCAGTGTGCCGTGACGATGCACCCATTAATATCGCGGATAATTTTGTTTTTTCTCTCGAGTATATACATAGGTGAATTGAGTTCATCATCAGCCTCTGTGGTCTGGTTAGACGCCGGCTGTGAAACGAGGTGTCGCGGATTCGATTCCCGAACCGAGACAAATGTATGTGTATTTCACTGATACACTTTATTATTTTTTATAACTTATCTGAAGTTTTACTTCTGCCGTGTACGAATTGCACACATACACACATTTTTTATTTATGTTTATCAAATTATTTTTATACTATATTGTACATCGTAAAAAAGTCAATCTAAATGAAAACCTTCGTGACGCAGTTGGTTAGACGCCAGCTGTGAAACGAAAGACGAATCGATCTCCAAACGGAGATATGTAAATGATTGCGTGATCTAGAATTTGTTTGCGATCTCAGTGTTTGTTTGAAGAAAGTCTGGATATGTTTATTTATTCATTTGATTAGCAATTGCAGCTACGAAAATGGCTGTCTTATCCTTATCGGTGATCTTTCCAGATAAAATCTGGATAGCCTGGAATGAGCTGTAAATCAGCAGTAAACAGAAGAGGAATTGAAGAGAAACACTATTTTTATTTTATCTAAGGTGTTTTTATTTATAATGCTCTTTAGACGCACTTGTTTCTTTTCTGAAGTCAAGTCGTAATCATAAATTAGTATTATTATATTACCGTATCCCATTATTGTATTTTTAAGTATGACGTAATGCAAGACATTAAGCCATGACATCTCGTACAAATTGATGTCGCTATTCTTTTAACTGATAGCATTTGTTATACAAACATACATTACATATTATGTAGTAGTTTAAGTGTATATCGCCTAATTGGTTTTACGACAGCGTGAGTACGCTATAGACCTTGTGGTCGCAGGTTCAATTTTTAGGTCGCCCACTCGTCTTTGTTTGAATTGAAATTTTTATATAGGTTGTGTCAGCCTTGTGATATGAATCTGGCTATTCGTATTTATTTAGTGGTTTTACAAATGCATTATTGTATTACTTTTAGAATTGCTATGTTGCCACGAGTTTAATTTTGTCTCGTCATAAACATTGCACTAAGCTATCGAACTATGAAATATAAAAATCGTAAAATCGCAATAAGAACCCATTTGTGATGTGACCGAGTGTCGACGATAGCCTACTGGCCGAAATCGATACCAACCCTTACGAAATTCACCCTTGTAATGACTAGTAATATTTTGAGAGAGGGTTTTTGGATCGTCTGTGTGAAGAATTGAATCTTTTAATATAATATGTGGTCGTCCCAGTCATAATTCATAAGGCAGAATATAATATGCTAAAAAGGCAACTTTTTGTTGTGGTTGAAGCTTATGACTTTATCATAATTTGTTTTCGGTTTATATTATCTGGTATTTCGTTGCTTTTAATTTTCTAGAAACAAAATGCGTTATTTTTTTTAGATGTTTTTGTGGGGTAGCAACGACATTAAAAAGTTGTCACATTAAAGTGTTGGAGGAAAAAAATGTAGTGTAACTTTTACGCTTATCGTTGGAGTAAAACTTGGATGACATTATTTAAAACCGAAATTATCAGCCTGAATTTAATATAGTTGCTGCTATTTAAGATGTTGAGTAATTCGTCGATATTATATCATGAATCTCGGTTACTAGAGCACATGGCTCGTTAAATAATTATAATAGGAGTAATGGGATCAATAAATAAAAGTTCAAAATGGCGGCCACAATTTTCGGGTCTCCCTACTTTGTTTGATGGTAGTATACGGAATGTCAGTGAACTATTTGAAAGCAGTTATTTTACATACATACATAAACTCACGCCCTTTTCCCAGAAGGGGTAGGCAGAGGTGCTACCAGGACACCCACATTCCGCCTTGTATATTCCGTCCCACGATGTGATAGGGGCCGAGCCTATCGCCATATCGGGTACATATGACTCCAGGCTGATAATGAATAGTAAAATCCAGTATCACTTTGCCCGACCCGGGATTCGAACCCGAGACCCCAGCTTTGTAATCGTACCGTTGTACTACGTTAAAAAATGCATAATGACCGTCTTTACAATAATATAATCCACACAATAGATACAGTTCAAATTGTTCAGTTTCAATTGTGTATAGTTCATACATTGCAGTCTTATAAGAAACAAAAAACAAACGCCAGCTTTTTATTGTCTCACGAATAGTTGCTTCAAATTACCTACCGGGTGTTGTTTTACGCTGCGCTTATGAGATTCTGATGTCATTATTAATAGAGTAAGATCCCAGTGCCCCCAGACATTACTTATTTTCTCA
The DNA here is from genome assembly GCA_905220455.2 of Deilephila porcellus. Classification (NCBI taxonomy): domain Eukaryota; kingdom Metazoa; phylum Arthropoda; class Insecta; order Lepidoptera; family Sphingidae; genus Deilephila; species Deilephila porcellus. Next base: position 1,933,583 of record LR999995.1, read on the forward strand.
TAAAAAATATAAATGGGATAAAGTAGTGTTAGTACGTACTTTGAGTGTGTGCATACTTGCTAGCTTGGGTCGACGGCCAATTCATAGGTACCAGGTGCTAAAGGTAGATAAATACAGTACTGATTTTTCTTAAATTCTCAGTGCTGATTTTTACATATGTTTTAGATAATTTTGTTAAAAATTAATAATCATTATTGCCAGACACTTTCCATCGGCGCTTACCCTTACCAGACGCTTTAAAACTTCAAAAAAAATAACATATTTTTACTTATAATCTCACTCTTGATTTTTATATATGATACTTAGGGAACTATTTGAACACCCCTGGTCAGCAGCCAGACCAATTGGAGGGGTCAAACAACCCCCCAGACACACATAAAGTGTCGCTATGTGTATGAGCGCGAGGTCATTATTTGTCAGTTTCGACGAGCTAATTACATCACTAGTCTCTGGAAGAATGCTCATATGAAGAAAATTAGTATTTTTAGTCCTTACAATAATGGGTGGACTTTGGAAGACAATAAATATCATTTTAACTGGTTCGATGGGGACCAATTGCCGAGCTTTGTCAGTGAATCGCTTCAAGAAGAATCAGGTATTATACTTTAATTTTGAATAATTGATATAACCATGTAACTCTTTGATTCTTAATTATGTTATTTTTGTTACAGAAAATGAAAGTAATAAGGATGATAATGAAGATAGTCAATGCCAACATTGGGTTGCTGATGACTTATCAAACTTAGACGATGATGACAGTAAAGATCACGCTGAATTGTAAAATGTTCAAACTACAAATAATCCGAAAGAAGAAAGACATGTATAGCTTTGTGTAATTTTAAGATTGATTAACAATGATTTTTTTAAATAGTAGTATTCAATTTTACTCGATGATAAGTTATAAAACATAGGTTAAAGAAACTTATATTTATATTTATAAAATTTTCTCAATTCAGATCACTTTAAAATACCTTGTAATCTTCAGGTTCGATTCTATTTTGTATGTAACGAATCTTTAATCTGTCTTGATTATATCGAACAGAGCAGAATTTTAGAAGGTATCGTTGTTCCATTGTGTTTACAATATTGATTCTGATAATAGTGCATTACACACCACTGATAATTTTCTTCTTAAATCTCAATCATTTTTATTACTTCTCTAACGGCACATAGATATCTCTCTCACACTCAAGCGTACAAATAATGACCTCGCGCTTATACACATAGCGACACTTTATGTGTGTCTGGGGGGATGTTTGACCCCTCCAATTGGTCTGCCTGCTGACCAGGGGTGTTCAAATAGTTCCCTAAGTATCATATATAAAAATCAAGAGTGAGATTATAAGTACAAATATGTTATATTTTTTTTTGAAGCTTTAAAGCGTCTGGTAATGGTAAGCGCCGATGGAAAGTGTCTGGCAATAATGATTATTAATTTTTAACAAAATTATCTAAAACATATGTAAAAATCAGCACTGAGAATTTAAGAAAAATCAGTACTGTATTTATCTACCTTTAGCACCTGGTACCTATGAATTGGCCGTCGACCCAAGCTAGCAGGTATGCACACACTCAAAGTACGTACCAACACTACTTTATCCCATTTATATTTTTTATGAGAAAATAAGTAACGTCTGGGGGCCCTGGGATCTTGGACCATAAGATCATCCACCTTGAGCAGTAAGTTTTGAGATCTGACGTCATTTTATGCACTGAGTGAGTATGCAGTGATTTAAAATATAAATGTGATATTATGAGTGGGATGACAAAGCTATTTCATTTGATGGTTAGTATAATAAATAAATACACTCAACAGTCGTATACATAGTCCTGACCAACATAATTAATAATTAATTAACTGTTCCAAATGAATATAATTATAGCAAACGGTGTAGCTGCCAAGTGTTAACTGATATCATTAACTTCTATTCGTGTAAATTCGTACATAATTGAACCAGTATAACAAGTTTCTGTTTGATAACACGAATTGTAAGTAATTAGAGTACGATATATTGGAACCGGTTGATAAACACATCGCCAATAGCTTATGGTAACGATTTCGGGCGGAACCCATGTTAATATTTACATACGTTACTGTAAACACCGAACTACGGTACATCCTATGGTTTTCCATTAAAATTTAAGATTTGCCAATTCCTATTGGTTTTTACCAATAAGAATTGGCAATAGGCAATAGGAATTCCGAAAGGTTTTGCGATCAACGTTTATTACAAACTTTTGCCACCGTCCACTCAGTCTATCTTGTATCAAAATATTATGCCTTTTGGTATCTTATACCAAAAGGCATGATATTTTGAGCCGGCGGCATTAGTAAGGTTTAAGGGCCACGTGATATCGAGCTAATATAAATAGATACATACACACATAAACTCACGCCTTTATCCCCGGAGGGGTAGGCAGAGGCGTCACTAGGACACCCACATTTCGCCTTGCATGTTCCGTCCCATGATGCGATAGGGGGCGAGCCTATCGCCATATCGGGCACAAATTCCTGACTCCGGGCTGATAATGAACAGAAAAATCCAATATCACTTTGCCCGACCCGGGATTCGAACCCGACACCTCAGCTTTGTAGTCGTACCGCAGTACAACCACGCCACCGAGGCTAAAATAAATAAAAAGCAATAATAGGTTAAGTCAGAGTTGGCTCTTCTCCCTCTCTCTCTCTCTTCAGCCACAGGAAGTCCAAATGAACATGGGCCTTCCCCATGGATCTTCACATCGACCTGTTGGAAGCCTGCATCCAGCGACTTCCTGAATCTTCAACCATGTCGTCCGTCCACACTGGTCCCTCAAAATATCACCGACATAATGGTTTCTTAGATTCACGCGAATGTTACACATTGAAATAAAACTATTTTTTACGGATTCTATCGCGATTTGGCTTAATTTTTAAATTTTTTAACTTCCCGACGTTTCGATTACTTTACAGCTTTCGTGACCACGTGACCAGTAAAAAATAGTTTTATTTCAATATCACCGACATATTACGTCCGTATGTAATGAATATGTTTTGCACTTTCCCGTTTAAAGATATTCATCTTAGTATTCACCGTAACATATTAAGATATACATAAAATTATGCTCAAATAAATTTATCAACAAACGCAGAACAATCCGCAACGGGATCAGAAAGCGTGAAATATGGTGATTAAAACGTTTGTTTTAATGAGCTGCCACTGCTGTGCTATCACGGTAATTTCACTGAATACGCTTTCCAAAATCACATGATTTGTGTAGGACATAAGTCGTTTTAATGTTTTGTTTCTAAGCTTTTGCTCGTAGGATTGTTCGCGATAATTTGAGCTTCTCATTCAACTTAAATTGTCGGTTGATGCAGAAAGCACTTATATCGGAAATTGTATTTTCTTCTTTATAAAAGGAACCCTGTGTCCTTATCTGTATCCTTGGCAATGTCCGTGTTAAATTTTGTGTCCTTTGTGCCCTTGGCAATGTTCATGTGAAATTTTATGGTGATCAGTTGTGTAATTAAATGGAACACATTATTATTTAAAATATTATGATTTTGTATTTTATGGTCTACAATAAATAAATAGAAATTGATCAATACGTGTATGAAAATTGTAGTATCAAGGTACGAATATCGTACACCCCATTAGGATTTCTAAAACCGCACAGTTTGCGGTTCCCAGCGACTTTCTCGTGATATTGTAGTTGGAATCCGTTCCACCATGGTTTGGTAATACGTTTGCTCTCGTTTCCGCATTTGTTTGTTTATTTAATTTATTTCATACACAGGGTTATATTTTTGGGAGTTATGAAGCCTCTAGAAATTATGGGCGGACTTTGATGGTAGAAAAGTTATGAGAATTCAAATTGTGTGATTGTGGTGAATGCATAATATTTTTGTAATGATAATACAAGTCTAGTATCGCGGGTATCAGAAAATATGTCAGTTTCTGATACAGCCGTACACAGCGGTGAAACCATCATAGCAAGGGCACGTAAATGTGTTGCATTCGGGTTCATCCTGTGCATATCTAGATAAAATCAGACGGCATAATTGTGTCGATCGAAGAGAAGTCATCTCACGTCGGTGAATAGTTTATCTGTACTGTATCTACTGCGTGCAATATCGTTTGTATGGTAAGTGTACAATTAGATACATTGAAGTCACTTTGTCCTACAGTACAAATCACAAGTCACTACTCGTTCGGTACTGCTCTTACCTGTTTTTGAAAAGAGCAACACTAGAGTTTCTTAACCGTTCTTCTTTAGTGAAAACCGCTTTCCTTACCGGGTGGTTAAACAAAAACGACTGAACCTAATTGATGTTGAACATTTTAATGGATTCAGTAAATTATTTTTCAGTTTCCATTTTATTTTCATCAATATTCGCTTTCATTGCCAATATTAAAACGTCTGACATAGAGGTTATTTAAAGGAACCTTGACAGCTCAACTGCTAGTAATCATTGCACTATTTCCTTATTAGAATAAATGTATATAGTTCTGACTTCTGTCGCCAATCAGCCTACATATAATTACGCCCTCAAGAGGCCTGTTGCGTACAGGGAAGTAGTTGGCACTCATCTGTAGCATGGATATCGGATCTGGTAATAAAATTGATATGAATGTCGCAAGGATTAAGTCGTAGTTACCTTGGATACCTTAGGAAAACCGCTGGTGGTACCTCTGTCTTACAAACAAACAAAGCATTAGCTGTCGTATTACGTTCGGTGAATGAGGTTGCCGGAGGAATAATATCCCTTTTCTTTATCTGTCTTTTTTCTTTCCCTTTTCCCTCCAATTTCAGGAGACTGGCAAAGCATGTACTGTCGAAGTGTCGTAGGCGTTCATGAGCGTCCGTAGTCCTCACCCCACATTATTGATATAAGCATTGTCATGGTTATCAGAACTGCGAGAGAATTTTGGTCTTACAAAAACCCAGACCGGAAACAAATACTTGAGGATCACACAAACATTTTTGATATGCTTGAAGCGGCGCGGTGGCGTGTCCTAACACAGCCGGTGTCTAACTACGCAAAGCTTTTGATATACCCGGGAAAAATATTCCAAATATAATTTTTCCGTACAGTAACCTATTCAGAAACTTGAAACTACCCGCTGTGTCTAGAAAAGACGCTGTTGTATTTCACGATAACGTTACAAAGCTTCTTTGTGGTCGATGAAAGTGACGCTCGCTTTCGATGTATTATGGAGATAAACGAGCAATATTATCGTCAATGAACAATGCGTTATGAGTATTGATCGTGCTGAGTCGAATTATGGTTATTAGGTTATGAACCTCTCAGATTTATTGGGAGTATGTTTTGAGGTAATAATGCATTAAATCAATACACCCAACAGTCAAATACATAGTCCTGACCCCACACTAAGATCGAGTCTTGTGTCGTGGGTATCAGAAACGTCGAGAGACTTTTCGGTCTTACAAACACCCAGACCCGAGGGATCGAACCCGCGGCCTCTCGTTTCACAGGCGGCGTCTTACCAACTGCGCCACGGAGGCTGTCAATCAACTGGCTGTTGACCCAAAACTGTGATCTCTGGAGAATGACGATTAGGAGAGCCAATCCGTAATAGTAACTTTGTCATGTCATTAATAAGCTTATCAGCTACAGTAGACTTTGAAGCGTTATAGACAACTGAAACATCAGCAATTGTTCCACAAAGCAACAAACAGATGATGGCACAAACGAATCTCTTTAAATATATTTCCCAGGAGGATTTATACCATGTTGACTGTGGCATTCTGTGCAATGTGATTATATTGGCGGGAAGATCTGTCATAATGACGTACGGGGATTGTCCGAACAGGATAGTTACCGTGCGGAGTGATGGTGGTGCTTACCGCTTATTAATTGATATTTGGTTGTTTAATTAACCCAAACACACACACACACACACACACACACACAAAGTAGAACATAACATTGACTATTCGTATTAAAAGTGTTCTGCAACGTAGAATAAAAGATTACATTTGTGCAGTTTTTGGTTTTTTATGCGGGAATGATGACTATAATATGCCTGTTGGTTGTCCAGTGAAGTTCTGATAGAGTATCCATCGTTGCGAGATGGTTATTGAAACAATGATGCCAACCTGATTTTATCCGGTTGTACACAGGTGAACCTGAAACCCGACATATTTACGAAGGGCGCTATGACGAATCTTTTACTGCTGTCCGGAACTACACCAATATGCTACCTCTTCTGTCAATATTCCAGTGTCTTTTACAATGACTCTGGTGAGCGTTAATTTACAGTTCGCTATGGTTTGTTTTTTTCGCGTAATAACCGCATCAGAACCAGATTTTCCCGAGGTTATTCTAACAACCATTACAAAATATTATCCCAATTATGTCTTACACAACTACATAAAATCAGCCCTTTGCAGCGACGTGACTTGACGCCTTTTTTAGCATCAATACTTTTTTGTCTCTTTCTAACTTGGCCTAATTGACGGATAGAAGTATATATGTCCCTCTCGCACTAATGGCACGATGTTACGTAACCCGCAACAGGCGTGAAGAGCGCGAAGCAGAAAATTAGCAATGCTCTGTTACACTTAATGCACTGTAATAGTGTTGCCATCCTCACTGCATAACTTTGATGGACACGAAAAAAATAGCGGTTGTATAATGTTAATTGTGGACTGACGACCTCAATAGACGGCCTAACATTCGCACATCGATGTAGTCTCGACGAATATGGACTGTAGAGTTCGATTTACGTTTGCCATAATTACCTATTAAATATCTTTGGTGTTTGCGGTACGTATTTTAAAACTAACCGTAAAATGTAATTTAACACATAGCAATTTAATTATTCGGGCTATTATTATTTTATTATTGTTTTCTTCATTAAAATGAATTTTAAAGAATATTAAAATAATTAATATTCAAGGTACTTTAAACTCAAAACAAAGGCGCGTACACACATTCTCACAATCCAAATACATTTTTAATTCGTGTTCCGCCCGTGGGATCGCGGCCGACCCGTTATAACCCGGACAAAGAGAGTAGGTCTCTATACTCCAATGTTACTTCACGACCCTGTGACGTCTCAATCGGGTCGGTTTACAGTAATTTGTTCACATTAACTGTGCAGTGTTCGGGCCTTGAACTAGACAGATTACTTTTTATTTATTTAGAGCTTTATCATTGATAAGACAATTGGATTTTGCGTGGGAATTTTGTTTTACACATTTTTTTTTTATATAAAATATGTATTATATCTAACAGTCCCATACATAGTACTGACCCCACGCTATGCCGCAAGTCTTGCGTTGTGGGCATCAGAAATTATAGGAGGCCCTTCGGTCTCACAAACACCTAGATACGAAACAAATATTTGTAGTTCACACAAACATTTATCTCGATTGCGGGATCGAAGCCGCGGGTTCAAAAAGAGGCTGCCAGAAATGAACTTGCTTCTTCTTCGTAGTCGTGCACTCTTGACAGAGTTGTTGTGGATGACCACAAACACTCTGTTAAGCGTTCAGCCGTTTTCGCGATGCGCTTCCGAATGAACTTACACTCTAGAAAAAGAACATTAACTGTGTTTGTCGATTCGACAATCCAATGCGGTACAGTGCGGCATAGTCGTAAAGTTATCGTGCCAATGGGTGCTGTTACCAATTTAGACTTCAAAATATTTACCCGCTGTTTTCACGTTTAAGGGGTATAACTTGATGGATTTAGACAGGGAAATTGATGCTCTTTGCTGTTTGCGAGTGTGTTTACTGCTGGGTCGAAGTTTTCTGTTTCTTTTAAACTTTTCTATTCCTTTTAATCTTATGTCATTTACATTACGACTTGGTGGCATCCGGATGGTCTATTCATCTTGCCTTACCAGAAATTCTATGACTAGTCCAGTGTTTTTCAACTCAGTGGGTCGCCTTTCTTACAGAGTATAGGTCTTAATAATAAATATGGGTACCAAAATTGCGAAAATCATAAATATCGTCGTCTAAAGTACCAAATTTTAGTAAAGTGGTTGCCTGTTCAAAAAGATTGAAAAACTCTGATCTAGTCTGTAGTCGTTCCATTAATTTTCATTTAGTGAAATATTGTTAATTTCTTTTGAAGACAAGTCCAAGGTTAGCTATTATCATAACTATAGTAGGTACCATTGTCTAGAAACATACTATTGACACAAGTGCTTTATTCTGTTCAAACATCGACATCAATGTAGAACATGGCGTTAATTTTTACCGACGTATCATTAAAATTGATAAATCTATAATAAACTCATCTATTCCATTAGGGTAGACAGAGTTACCACCATCACTTTCGTTTCAACTGTTACTAATGTCTTATTTATCGACTGCCTTGGTGGCGTGGATTATATGGATTATTTGTGGATTATATTGTTGTAAGACGGTAATTATGTGATTTTTAAACATTATAATAACTGCCTCGGTGGTGTAGTTGTACTACAGTACGACTAACAAGCTGAGAACTCGTGTTCGAATCCCAGGTCAGGCAAAGTGATGATGGATTTTTCTATTCATTATCAGCCCGGAGTCAGAAATTTGTGCCTGATATGGCGATAGGCTCGCCCCCTATCACATCGTGGATCAGAAAATACAAAGCGAAACGTGGGTGCCCTGATAGCACCTCTACCTACCCCTTCTGGGATAAAGGCGTGAGTTTGTATATGTATGTATACTCATCGGTTAATGGATACCTAAATGCAAGTGTGTCATCGTGTCCCATCTCACTTTTGGAACGGAAATAAGCTCGGCGAAATGTACGCAATAGCAACATTTCTGCTTCCCCTTTGCGGTTAAAGCTCGGCTTACGTACTTATCCATGTACTATGTTCCAGCAAATATTAAAATAGTTAAAATGTAGAGTTTTGCAGGTTGTAGAGCCACGACGATTTGTCTTGGACCACAGTAGGAATAGGCGGCTAGACTGGGTTACTACTGTTTTACAATCGTGTTTCATTGGGTGAGTGAGATTACAGGAGACTCAATGACTCTTTCCTCGCCTCTTTTTTTCTATCCCATACGATTTTGAGATGCTGGCGGTGCAATTACGATTAAAGAATTGTAGGTTTTCAAGGGCGGTGGTAATGACTTACTTTTGTAGTAATTTTTAGTGAATCCAACCTAGATTTCTTTTTAAGGTTGTTACAGTTCCACGAAGGCTGTAACCATTCCAACCTCCATGCTCGGCCTTAACTGATGACCTACAAACTGGAATTATGAAATCGGTGTCGTCGACGCGGCCAATAAAGCCAAATCTAATTTGGGGATTTGTTACAATAGCAATTCGTGTTGGTAGTGCTTTGATGGCCGGTTTCGTTGCTTCGCTTGTGATCATTGCACATGCTTTAGTCATGCATTTGGATTGATTCTGTCTGGTGATTGTCGAAATTTACATTTCTCTACCAACTTTAGTTCAGTGGATAGTTACTCGTACTTTCTTTTTAAGTACCATTATTCTGAAAAAGCTGTTAAATCTGGTGTTATTACCCCTCTCGTTGCTAATTTTGTCTACCGTTTTTCTCCGAGAATGGAGAATTAATTTCCTACTCCTGAATTTTAAAATATGATTTTTTGTTGTGGGTTAAATACTCCTTAAATATTCCCAAAGATACTGAGCTTTAGTGCTCGAACCCTCGGAAAAAGAAAGGGACACAACAATTCAAAGTGACAGATAAATTATTCCACAGCACAATATAATATTCATTATTCCACAATTTACAAGTGGATTGTGGAGTTGATGAAAATTTCTTCAGCTCGCACATGTCGGCACGTCTCATTGGTATTTGTCCCATCACGGGCGATGAACGAATCAAGACGGAAACTAGAAACGTGTTAGCGGAGAGTTTATGTATGATAACTTGCTGTGACAAAGTAATGGAGAGAGAATTTTTACCAGTGTTTTGCCATGTGAGAATTTCCTGGTGGTAGAAAATTCTTACCCGCCCGGATTCTTCTCCTCTTTAGCCACAGAAAGTCTACTGCTGAACATAGGCCTCCCTCATAGATCGCCACATATGATGGACTATCGATACCGACTACCTACTACTACCTGAATGGCGACTACCGTCACTAATAAAAAGCCCTCTATGGAGACCCGCGCAAGTATGCGTTCCGGGATTAACCTGTGTATATCCAGCTACGATCAGGGCAGCATAATTACTTCAATCGGTGACAGATATCTTTCTATAGTGTATACTCTATCAGTGCTGCAACTACCATCATTACTTTGTCATGCCAGTAAGATAACTCGTTTATTTACTCTGGATACATAGTAAGTTTCTTAAGCAAGAACAGTCGATAGCTACCCGTTTCTTCGCCTTCAGTAGTCATATACCTATACCCGGGCCGGTTTCATCCGGGCCACGTGTGCGGGCTCGATAAACCCGGGTCGGCGGACGGAAAATGGGTCGGTGGCGTGGCGTTCGGCCCTTGACGGCCCACGGCGACGCGTGGAAGCTTTGTTTCTACAGATTAAATGCTGAATTTTTTATTGGATTTGTAAAGGTCAACAGGTTGGAACTTGGAGGGTACAGCTGCTGGATAAAGTGTTTCTGAATTGGTGGTGATTCTATGTTTCAGTGAACAGGAAGATCGCTATAAGATCAGTCCCTTCCACTTCGTTATCCTAGGTATTTCCAGCGTAGCGTCAAGAAGCAATTAAGCACGCTGCTAGAGTGTTCTGAAATGAGGAGAGATCACATTTTTGTATTGTATTGTATCAACCCATATACGTGTCTAACTGCAGGGCACGGCCTCTACAATCGAGAGAACGATTGAGAGGGGTTGACGATCGAGATGATTGAGATTGAATTGAATGAAAAAACGTAATAAACGATTAAGATCACAATAGTTTGTTGTAATTGTATGCTTTTTCTGAGTGGCATTGCATTTTCTATCATTTGCATTGAAATCACTTTGTGGAACGAGGAACAAACTACACACACCCAAACATTCATTTTTATTCTCAAAGTACCTTTAGCACTTAACGTTACCAGCTGAAACATCCTTTTTATCGATTCACTAACTTATTTATAAAAAAAAGAAAATCAACGATTACAAACCTTTTTTAAATACCGAATTTCTGGCTCGGAACTATACCATCCTCTGAAAGAAGTCTGCGTTTATCTTCTAGCGTGCGCTTTAATGCCTTTACTTTATCAGACTCTAATAAGTATATTGGGTATATCAAGACTGCGACCGAAAACGAAGCCAGGTGGTAGTTTTAGTGGTTACAGATACAATGCAACTAAAAATTTCGCAAACAATGCGACATATTATATTTTTATGCAATTTTTTAAAAATCTTTGTGTTAGGGTGGTAACTACATCGTTTCTACGAAAATAGTAATTTATACCCTAACGTACCATTGCGTCTTTAAAAATAAAAAGGTGTACATCTTTATTTTAGGAAAACGAAATTTATCACACAAATAAAACGATAAGTAAAAACTTACAAAAAAGTACTACTACTACATGGCTTCGTTTTCGGTCGTAGTTTTGATATACCCTGTATATTAGATTTTCTAGATCTAATCTAGATTCTCGTGCAAGGTAAATAACACGTAAAAGGTCAAGTGACCTTTCAATAGGCCGCTTCCCCGAACCCACTCCGGCTAATTGCCTTGTCACCGTACGGATAAGTACAGCATTAGCTGACTCGGCAGAAGCCATTGTACATTTATTCTGTTTATTTACTAATTACACGTGGATGGGAGTTTTACAGCGTTTACTTAGAATTACGAATAATTAATTAAAATCAAATGTAGTAGTACATGATAAATGATCCAGCCCATATATGTGAACAATAGACTTTGAGTGCTTATGCCATAGACCACTGCGTTCGTCCATTGCGGGTCAGCGGTCTTTACACACCATAGAAATTCTTGTCATTTGCAGTTTTTCGACACCGTTATAGTGCATTGTAAGTAATGATTGCCTACAATACACACATGACTCGGAAAAGTCAGAATTGTGCTGGGATTTGAACCCGCGACCACCGTAAACATTTTGGCAGCCGCGTCTGGTCCGTTACCAACAGGCCACCACGCACTTTCTTTGCTATGCAGGTTTCCTCACGAATTTTTCATTAACCAATTACTGCGTGGTAATTGTTTACCAACATACATGATTCTAACAACTGGAACTTAAAACTCAATCCAAACAAACCATGCAACTAAAACGCAATAGTTCCGGAACTCCATTAAAGCGGTGATTTAGTTTGTAGCTAAAACCTGCATGTTGCGGGGGTGAGGCGGGAAAGGGGGAAGGAAAAGAGGGGGAAGGGAGTCCGGTGATGCGCCGCTCAAATTGATTTGTTATTAAATTAGTTGCGAGAGGGTTTTGGATTCATTCAGGAAGGCATGAGGAAAAATATTGATACGGTTGTACTCGATATTAATTAATGGATTAATTAGTTGATCGGACGTGGCGATTATTCAGCATAATTCAGGATAGAATATTGAAGACACGCAAACGTAGCGTGGGACGCCTTTTACCTAGTTGGCGGGACGACTTGCACAAGAGGGTCGGCAGCGACTGGATGCGTAAAGCAGCAGAACGGGCTCTGTGGCCTACCTTGGTAGAGGCCTATGTCAAGCAATGGAATGCAATTGGCTGATGATGATGATGATGATTATGATGATTCAAGACACACATATTTTGAATGGACAATACTAGGCAGTATTCGCTAAAGTGTTACTCTAAGCCATGTTGGTCGACAATAATTCACAACAAGCATAAAAGCTTCTAAGAAGAAGAAGAAAAGCTTTGCGATTCTTTAAGAAGCTGATGGCCTACCTTCAACAACGAAGAGGCACTCCTAAAAGAAGAAGAAGAATAAAAGCTTTGCGAATATCTTAGGTAAAACAGCTTCTTAATCAGCAAGCAGACAAACCAAGTAACATTCAAAATCCTTATAGCAATCTTCTTTTGGATAAGGGCTTTATAATAATCATTTGAATTTTCCTAGGTCTCTTTTGATACTAGAATGAAAAGCCCTTGAGTCCCAAATGGTACAAACAAAATAACTGTAAGGTTAGTTTATGGATGTTCAGTGTTTATCTCATTAGCTGTTTGTTTTGAAATCTGTATATCAAGTCTTAATTCGACATGTTAAATCAATGTAAACATTCCTATTGGCATGGTTGAAAATAAACATCAAATTGAATGATAAAATATCTTCTAAACACATTCCTTTACGGCCCGTCTCCATAACCTGTCCTACCAAGAAGTTAAAATGTCTTCCGCTAGTATATGTCGATGTATTTTTGTTTTAATAAACGAAGATAGTAATATTTACCTATAAATAAATAATAAACATAAACATATATCTTAGTTTCTCTATCACATAGGCATCCCCCAATGATTTCCACAGATACGATTTTTGTTTATTGTAACGTAAAAATACATTTATATAGCCACGTAGCCATTGTAACTATTTAAAGACAGACATGTTATAGGGACCCGCTCTAGAACGCCAGCATCGATCCATCCATTAGCGATAGAAAAAAACCAGAATATCTATTTGTGTTCGCATCAGCGTAAACACAAGCCAAAACTTCCGGAACATTTTCCATAAATTGTCCAAAATTATAATTTACAAGGCGTACAACGTCTGGTCTATGTTACAGAAACTGATTCAGGTAAACGAACTCTGTTGAAATGTTATTTTTGCAGGTATCTACGCGTGTACGTTACAATTTACAATAGCGTGAGTTAGGAAAATATTTAGACTGTATTTTATTATGATGCGGTTGCATTGAGCAACTGTGGGCCATATTTAAGGCTGTCCATCTTTGGGGATGATACTGGTGGTAGGTCTCTCATATGTGAGAGGCCGCCTGGGTAGGTAAAAACAAACAACAGTGTAAATGCACTATTGTGTTCCGGTTTAAAGGACATTGTAGGTAGAATAACTTCTGGACATAATGAGACTTAAAATATTATGTCTCAGGATAGCGAGCGCAGTGGAATGCCAAGCATTGCTTTGTAATTCATGGAGTTGTTTGGTTTTGCTATGAGCGATCGTATCGTATCGAATGCCATCAGGCGAATGGCATGCTCGCCCCGCCATTCACAGCAATTAAATAAATAAATGAAATAAACACCATTATTCTAGATATCATATACAGATATAAATATAGGTAAATACTTCGAATCCATAACTTCCTTCTCGGCGCCCATGGTTAATAAAAACAAACAAATATCCTAAAAAGCGTCTTAAGCGGCTGATTTACATCTTGGAGGTTTATTTTACTCAAAGAGAGCACTTTATCTCGTAAAGAAGCGAAATTGCCCGAAATTCATTCACAACAGGATTTAAAGTAGCTATTTGACGGTCGTTACGCAAATTAAAGGGAGCGTTTTGCGTTTTATCTCCCTGAAAATTGTGTGTAATTGAATTTCTCGTAAGGGTTGTCTGGTATTTGTAAGAATTTTTTGTATGCAAGGTCTACGTTCAGTAGATATAGATTCTAATGGCTGAAGAGATACAGATTAAGATGGTGTTAGCAAGAGTACGTTGGCTACGTATGTTCTGCCTTAAAAATGTCTGGTCCAAGACTCAGAGAAACCCAAAACATGAGCCTGATGTATTAATTTGGGAGCCAAAAGCTTTATGGGTTAACTCCAATGATCAAGCGAAGTTGTCAAAATTGACAACAGGCAGGAATTTGCACTGATCTGATAACAGCAAAAAGATAGAAAATACTTGCAAGCTAATCGTTTTTATTATTTAGATTATGTTTGGGTTCAAGTCCAACCCGCACTAGGCCAGCGCGGTGGAGTATGGGCTAACACCCTATCAATTGAGCTCATGGTTGTAATTTGTAAAGGACTCCCTTGGTCAGTGTTAGGGGATTATGTTTTAATACAGTGCAATACAGGACAGTACAATTATACTATATTGTCCAAGGCGAGTGCGAATAGCAAACTGACAAGCGTACAGGACGTTCGTCAGCTCTCCCGGTGTAATCTCAAGACTTCTAGGGCTACATTGCTGCTATTTTTATACTTTTAGCCTACGTTACTATATACTATTCAGACTATACTATGTAGACTATATTGGTCTATTTCTAATTGTAATATTCATTAGCGACCTTATTTGTAGACAGATGTAAAACCTATTTTAGTTATCGAATGTTTTGTCCCTTTCAAACGTCTTTAGAATTCAGTTTGAGCGAAGAAGACAACATTCGATAACTACAATAGGGTTTAAATCTGTATATCGACACACTTATGTGAATCCTTATCATGGGTGCTACATCGCTGCGTTCGGAAGTCTAAAATGTAGGTCCTAGTAAAAAAAAAATTATATAACTCTTTGTAATGATGCTGAATAGAAAAACGTTCGTTTTTCAAAAACCTAAGTTGATAATTAAAAAAATAGCTGTAATATGGCGCTTATAATGTTTAAAATGAAGCTGAAAATGTTAATTTCTAATAGTTACATAGCGCGTTGGTGTTTAAAACACTCGTTTACACTCAACGACATTCCTAAAATTGCCTTTCTGCGTATTTCCGAACGCATTCATCTCAGTGGGGTGGGCACTCGTCTCGTTCACAGATTATATCTGAATGAGTGAATACGCGCGCAAAATACGTGACTTGCGTCCGCGGAGGTTTCAGAGAAATGAGGTTTTGTCCTAAGCACTTGGTAGTAAAATATTAGAGAAACGCATGGAAATTATTTCTTGGAGTTGTATATTGTTTGCTAAAGTTTTTTTGATGATATTCCGTCAAGAACAGTTATGTATTTGATTTTATTGATTTACAAAGACCGATTTTGCGATGATTAAGCAGACCCTGGCACCGGTAGAGATAATACTAGGTAGAAAGAAAGATTTCTTTTTACTCTAAAATATGCACGATGAAATCATCAGTAGATTTATTAATTAATAGCATGTCCCAGTTTCGCCTGAGTGGTATTAATTTTCCCCTCCACTCGACTCTTAACCACATTATTTACGATGGAAATAATTCTACACATTCTCTAGTTGGGATATGAATTATCTGGATGAAAATCTTTTCGCCTATTTCTGCTAATTGACTTTTTTGTGTTATAATTGGTGCAGCAGTGTGAACGTGACAAGACTTTACTTTGCCAATAATATTATGTGGATAATTTATACTCCTTTTTAAATATTAACCAAAGTATTTTTTTTTTGTTTCAGGTAATGCATTGATCACCTTTCTACTGAAATATATACAATGAGTAAGTTTATAGTTTCCTTTGTTTATTGATTAAATTCAATAGGGTAAAGTGCGTCATTTGTTTTCTTAAACGTGAGAAAATCTGTCAATCATTCTGAGGTAACTCAGAGTGCGATAAGGGTATGCCTATGTCAACGGCTTTTCAGCCCGACATGCGGATTAGAAAGCTGTAAAACGAAGGTGCGGGTTCGATCACCGACCTAGACAAATGTTTGTGCATTTACAAGTATTTGTGTCAGTTTTGGATGAAGCGTGACTTAAAATTGACGTGACTTCAGAAGACTTGTGTTTTAGTACAGGGTCAGAACTATGTGTTTAGACTGTTGGGTGATAACTTAAAATAGCTAATTGTACAATATCTTCGCTTAGTACAACATCGCGTACCATAACCGCATAAACATACATACATACACACATAAACGTGACGCCTGTGTCCCATGGGGGTAGGCAGACACTATGATACTCCACTTTGCTCGATCTTGACATACTACTTTCGCTTCGTCTACTTTCATCGATCTCTTCATGCATTCTCATCGGTTCAGGGTAATTTTAACCTGGCCCGATGAACATATCAGGCAAGAAAATATTCTTCGTATGAATAACTGTAAAACGTTCCTCTAAAACGTTGCGTTACCGTTTGGTCACATTCTATTGATTTTTTTGCCTATACGTTCGTAACACGTTCATGGCATGCTACGTTGAAGTAAAACTAGTAAACAGATACTACAATTATTTTCGCAGTAAATTTTCGCATACATTAAAATCAGATAGGCTCGCCCCCTATAACATCGTAGGACGGAAAATACAAGGCAAAACGTGGGTGTCCTGTTCGCTGCCAGGACGATGATCCTCTGCCTACACCTTCCGGGAGAAAGGCGTGAATTTATGTATGTACGTTAAAATGCGTTTGTTAAAAGTTCCATCGTAATGCATTTATTGGCTGTCGTGTTGACGAAGCGGAATATTTTTAATTGGACACCCGAGTGCTGACGGCACGGCTTTCGATTAACTTACTGTTTGTAAATAAAATCCATTTAAACAAAATATGGAGTAATGGTTTATTTATTTATTTATTGAATCAAAGATCTCCCACAGTATATACATTATCACAATTAACACAATTCTTAGCTAGTTACGTTCTTGTGGTAGTTCTTGTCTAGTGGTTTAACATGGTGTGTGCGGAGTCTGAAAATGACATACTGTGCCCCTAGCCGGAACATTATGCAGTATCGTAATAGAATAGTAATAGTAAAATTTTGTATGGGAATTTAAACAGCGCCATTGTGAGCGTATTTGGAACTAACATTTTACAGCGGGAAACGTTTACTTTACTATACGAGAATTACTATACGATACTTCAAAATGTTCCGGCTAGGGGCACAGATCCAAAAAAGTGACTGCACTACACCTAATGGTAAGCAAACTAAGCTTCAAGTAAATCCGTGTAAGGGACAAGGGTCATACCGGTCCATCTTGCCCCTAATACCCAGACATTCCATCAATCGAAATATGAAGTAATATATCCTTTCTGTATCCGCCGATATACCCCTGCACAGGAGAGTACGATTGAGAGAGGTTAGGTTACAGTCCACCACGCTGGCCTTGTGCGAGTTGGCTTCAAATACCATAGAAATTCTTACAAATTGCTTTTTTATGCAGGTTTCTCGCGATGTTTTCCTTCATTGTTATATTGCGTGGCCATTGACTATCAATACACATATCCAAAAACTCAGGGGTGTGCCCTGGGATTTGAACCCGCGACCACCGTGACATGTAACTTTTAATCGTACGTAAATATTTTTGTATAATTAGCTCCACAAATCATTACGGAATAGTGGAGTTATTACAAGGGTCAGACCAAATAGATGAGTTCTCGTGCACTTTTTCCATGTTAATCAATAAAGAAGTTTAAAATCATTGAAATTAAGTATAAAATTGAATGCGTACGTCATGTGTTCCTTATGCAAGCTTTATGCATTCAATTTTATACCTAATTATAATAGTTCCACAGTTCTTTATTGAATAAAATGATATAAGTGCGCGAAGTCGCGACTCACGCAATCATTTTAGTGAAAGAGCGCGGTTCGAATCCGAAGGTGATCGTGTTAATGCACTTGTCGTGTAGTTTCCGACCTTTTATTTGAGCTGTGTTTTTCACGTGGCTAAGCTCGTTTTTATGTAGGTTTTATAAATTAATTTAAGCTGACGGCCGATACAATATTACAACGAAAAAATATTTTTTTGTCCCTCAGGAATTATTTTTCTAGATGAAAAATATGTTATGTTCTTTTCGATAAACCTCACCATTTGTATGCATGGTTGAAGCAGATGTGACATGAAAACGTAAAACAAACTCACATTTGATTCTTTAAAATGCGTAAGGATTACGCCTGATACTACAATTTAAATGATTTCATATAATTTAATTACATTTAATTTACGAAATGCTTTATTTCGGTGCAGGATTAAGAAAAGATAGTTTATTCATAAAAGTTTTATTCAAGCGTCTTGAAGCCCTTTAAAATATTGTGTACTTACGTTTATGTATATTGCCAAGTTTTGATTCCACTATTCGTGATTTGAATTCTGAGATTATTTTTATAAGGAAATTAATTAATGTGTAATTCTTTCTTAGAATATTTGTTGAAGATAGTCTTCGGAGTGCTAATGTTTTAATGATCGTAATGTCACGTTCTTGTGATAAGTATCACTTAACATGTTAAAATGTTGCAATAAAATGTATTGATAAAAGTTTTAATGATTTAACATACGTAATATACGAGTAGTAACACCGGTGTATTAAAATAGTTATATTTATATTGAACATATTTCACACACATTTTCCTTGATGAATTAAAAGTTCTTAAAATGCAATTACCGGCTCTAACACAATAACACTTCATAGTCAACCTAGATTATTGACAAATAACATTACTAAGTGCATTAGAATATCATACAGTTAACAAAAGCCAGTTTTCATCTGTTTAAATAATTAATCTCTATTGATCACGTGCCAACAAACCGTATGCAAAAACCTCGCTAGCAAATTAAAAACCATACGAACACACGCGAACTAATGTATTGGTTCATACTTTTTGCACTTCTTTTACACGCGTCAAACAAAATCCAATATGATATTTAAAGTACTAAACTCGCTGACCTTGTTACCGGAATTCTTCGCGCCAAATAAAATTACATTAACCACAATAATCTTTATTGCGTTAATGGTAAATGTCAAAATCGCGCGGCGTGTAGCCCGCAGACCCCAACCCACTTTCCATGATTGGTAATTCGATCGAGTACTGAGCAGGGAAAGCGGTGCGAAAGGAAATGATTCGGATGAGTTGGGCGCGTGGGTGACGAATGTCTCGAGAAGGGTACACAGTATCGATTATAAATAATTCGCGTAAGTGAACACGTTGCCATGTAAAGTAGGGGAAAGTTATTTCGTTTTGAGTGCTGGTTGCATTTGCATTGCGATTTGGCGATGTGTTTTTGTTTCTACAAAATCTGGAGACCATACAGCACGATATAATGAGCATTTTATTCAATGATATACCATCTGACTATACATTACATATAGAAGTTATGACACTTCAGATTCCGTTAGCTTATACTGTACATAACAGTTCTCGTCTATACGCAGCAATTATGCTCCATCAGGTTGCCGTTGATGTGTCTTGTCTATACAATGACGCCTCACATGAAGCTTGCATATTATACTTCATAGAACAGCACTCGGCCATAGGGTATATTTTTAACATTGTATTACGTCTACAAATGTATATACCATTAGGCTGTACGCATCTATGGCCAATGCCGGAAAACACTGGTCCATTGCGCTACATTCTATACATTTTACATACACATAAACTCACGCTTTTTTCCCAGAAGGAGTAGGCAGAGGTTCCCCTGGTAGCAACCAGGACACCCACGTTTCGCCTTGAATTTTCCGTTCCACGATGTGATAGGGGCGAGCCTATCGCCATATCGGGCACAAATTCCTGACTCTGGGCTGATAATCATTCTGAGATATTAAATTAGAGCGGACATCACAAAATTCTTCACGCGTGTACCAGCCACACGGGAAACCAGTGCGCGAGGGAAGATACCATGTGGACCGACAGAGACAGATTCTTTGCACTGGCACGGCAAATTGACTGCACTGCATCTGATGGTAAGCGCAATGCTGTCCAGACTGAGTATCGAATGGCATCAGACGGCGGTCCAATGCCATTCGTTACAATTATTCCGGCCTGCCCTGATCCTTCTCCATACTACGGCGGCGAAAAGATTATAGGAAGGAGAAACACGTGTGCTGGCAAACCACTCCACATCTAGATGGCGCCGCACAAAATACGAATTTGTGAACCTTTTGGTTCGCGCCGAGATAGTTTCGATTGCGGTATAATGCCTTTCAGTTAAAAACATTAAGATTGCGGTATTTGCTCTATATATCAATATTTGAGATAGTAGGGTAGATACCGAAAATAACAAGGGTGAAGAAGAAGAGCGGTACACGTACAGCTATTTCTATTCCTGTCTTTATCGCTCTAAATCAGTCTCTCTTCTCTCCCGCTCTATTGTCTTCCCGCAGTCCTGTGGTACGTACAAATTTTATTCGCTGAACTCGCTCTTGTATATCAATGGTTATAAAGCTAACTTGCACGACTCTACTCGTCAACTAAGATGTATAATTGTAACTAAGAGGAAGCTGCATGGCACGCAGTACACCGGTGTCCGTTACTTTATAGTTATTGGCACATCCGGACCACAAACCGCAACGGACACGCAACGCGCCGGTCTTGCATGCTCTCTCTATTATTTCACATGTTTGTAATGCTTGTGATTGATGGGGGTTGGAGCTATGAAGTTACTTTTTGAAGTTAATTACGTGTTGTGACACATATTCTGTGCAGTTGGCATGACTGTGAAACGATCCACAAGGATTTGTTTCTGGTCTCAGTGTTTGTGAGACCGAAAAGTCTCGTAGTTTCTGATACACAAGAATTGTGTCTTAGGGTGGGGTCTGGACTATGTATATCACATTTGGTTTGTTTGTTTATTGTATGTTGGTGTTTCAGTGTCTTACCATAGTCGATGTCCATGCCAATCCGAACATTCTACCACAACTTATTGTTAAAGTAATTGTATAAGACCGACTTATATTATCTATACATTAGATAATAATTAATTAGAACCTATTTCATTATTTTCTTGTAACAACCAGTAAGCTTTAGTTAACATTATGTTGGGAGCTTTTACCGAGAATACGGCAATCTCAGTTTCCAGTCTAGACGAAGCCTGTTATTACTCCAGCTTTGATGTGTTATTATGAGTCAATAGTTAATTAATATTTGTTGGAATATAATCTAAGTGTTTTACATGTAATTAATTAACAGAAACTACCTTAGTGAAATTGTTTTTGACGATAATATTGACTTCGAATAAGATGCTCCAAAGTGGTATTACCTACCTATTTTAGATGGTTTTGAATTACTTCTTGAATATTAATAGTCAAACAACAAACAACGTTTCGTGAGAGCAGAGAGCGACACACTGAATGAAATTTATTCTAGAACATATTTGACAAACAATCATAGAATAGTTCTCAACACAAAAGATGCCATTACTATATTTTGATATAAGAGTAACAAACATTATGTTTTGTTCAATAGGGAATGGAAGCATTTGCTTTGCATTGCAGATGGTATGTACCCATTGACAATAATAAATACACTCAACAGTTAAATAGTCTTGATATCACATTAAGATATCAAGTCTTAGGTCGTGTATATTAGAAAGTACTATACTTTTTGACACAACACGAGCATCAATTATTGTTAATGTTTTTAAAGTACCTACTGTGAACATTTGCGCCGTTAGTGCTTTTCTTTTTTTTTTCTTTTGTTTTGTTATTCTTTAAGTCGTTATTTTATTTGTTAAATATTTGTACATATATATATTTTTATATATATTAGAATAATATTCAATTAATGTAATAGGTTTGTAACCGTGTTAACTGAATTAAAGAATAAATTAATCAATAAGTGATAAGTGCGATGTAATCCAGAAACAGTTAAGATTGCGAAATATGATTATATATCTACAGCTTAATGTTTTAAGATGATAACATCTGTTCTACAAATTAATGGTGCAACGAAAATTTTAAATAGGAACCTTTTGGTTCGGACCGAGAGGTGCTCACCATCAAACTGTGACCTTGTAAATCAGCACGCATAGTTTAGTTTCATAGCCGAATTTTAAATTACTGCTATACGAAGGCTGCTAATAAAACTATTAACAATAACAATAAAGCGCATTGCCACGGATATCTCAATATCACTTGATTTTAAATCGCTCGTAAAATTCGTTCGTTTTATGTTCAAAGTATCGACGTTCAGTTATTGACACAGATATGTAAACTCCGAGATGAAACGAGAAATGTAATGTAAACCGAAAAATGTGTGTTTGCTCTTCTATCCGTTTAGATCATTAAAATATTCTAGAGAGGATACCGCGAAGAAAATGTGCGTAATAAAATGAGCGGACACGATAGCTTGGATTAGTGAGGATAATTTGAAAATTTTGTTTAACGACTGTAATTTGCAATAACCGGACATTCCATCAATCTGCTTTAGGTAAGCGTCGTGGAACAAGGCCTCATATGTACATACAGCTAGTATAAAAAGCTATAGAGTTTGTGTGTTTGAATGCGCTAATCTCAAAAACTACTGTTTCGAATTGAAAATTTATTTCAGTGTTGGATAGCCCAATTATCAAAATAGAGATTTAAAACCTGTTTTAATTATCGAATGTTTTGTATTCTTTGCTCAAACTGAATTCTAAAGTCGTTGGAAAGGGACAAAACATTCGATAACTAAAATAGGTTTAAAACCCATCTATGAATAAGACCGTAAGGGTATAGGCTATATAACATCAAACTATGGACCAATAGGAGCGGAGCAGCAATGAAAAAATTGCAAAACGAGGAATATTTATTCCTTTTGAGAGCATCCCCGTCAAAAAGGATCTGGACTCGGGCGAAGTTGGCTCGGGTCATTATCATAATATAGCAATAAATTCCATGTACGTCCTCAACAATTGAGGGAACGATTAGACCATAGTGGAGTAAGGCCCAATCTGCGTCGTTTGGAAGGCGCTCCCGTGCCCAACACTGAAGCTTAAATGGAGTGATGCCATGATCAAACCAAATAAGGCAACGTTGCATTTTGTAAATGAATTGAACGCATGGCCGCCAAACCGCGACTAATTGAACACCGTGCATTTGATTTTTATATATTTTTACTATCTTAATTTACTGGCGGTGGTGCAGTTATATCCGTTAATCATTTGAGTGTAGATTTTTGCTGGTTATTTTTACCGAATGGTTTTGATCAGTTTCGCAGATTTTTGTAGATTTTATAAATTATATTTTGAATGTCCAAGACAGTTATTTCATTGGCCAATGTAATAATAAATTACATATTTCATGGCCAAATAAATACAACAAAATTCATGCTAGAGAAAACAAAATTGAGACAAGTTATATCAGAGAAGCAAATTATGCCGTAAGTTCAAACCGTGACAAATAAATATTTCTTATGAATTATTGTCAAGACAAATATTGAAGAAGTAACAAACTCACACATGTTCACCTTTATAATATTAGTAGGATGACACAAAGTTTTTCTCAAACAGTGATTTTGTTTATACTATTCTCATTAGAAATACAAAGTTGCAACGCAGTAATGTATTCACTTGTAGAGAAACTTGGTATCGTCGGATCTTATTACTTCAAGTTGCATTTCTTTTCGTTCTTGCAAGTGAGAAGTGAGTAACAAAGTTTTCCCAGTCGCTGTATCTTTAATAAACTTACTACAGCAGAATATAAAAAACAAGGTCCCGAGTGAGGCTTGATGGGAAAAGAGAGGTTTAGATAAGTGCTTAATTTTTTTGTTTATGTCTTAGACTCGACAAAGGTAAGGGCCCGAATGCTAGGAATATTCTACTAAAAGGAGGGGAGGTAATTATTTGAGTCTGTTAATCCCAAGAGTATCCCACAGAATAATTATTCGTGTAATTTGTCGTTCTAAAGATATGTTTGTTTGAGGTAAAGTATTCGTTTCGAAAATCTGCTATTGTGATCCACACAAGTGTGGGTTCATTCAGTGTATATCCGGATTCATACAATCAGGCCGGCATAATTGCATCGACCGACGAGATATACCCATCTCACTTCGACAATATCTGCACTGCATTAGCATCGCACGCATTGTACTCTCTTTTTCGAGTCTATCGCCTGTTGTACTTCTAATCTCCGCTGTAGCTCGAAGATCTACAGAGCGGCCGTCACAAAGACGCTGGCAGGATGCTGCATCTCATTAGACGACGGGAAGCGTAGGGTCGCGCGGCGCAAAAACTAACGCCCAGCGGTGTCGATGCCCTCCAGAGCACTGTTATGACGCCGTGTTGTTGGTATTGTCGATGTCGATAGGGATTCGGATTATGTTTTATTACTGTGTGTTTATATTCTACTGTGGACTTCTGTGGATGAAGAGGGAGAGGGAAAGAGAGGGGGAGATGTATGTATGTATACATTTTAATAATTATGTATTTGTTTGTTATGGTTTAGGGCTTTACTTAGACTATCGATGATGTCAGGGATACAGTCGGTGCGTAGGGTACTTTTTATATTCAGCACAAGCCGTGTTCCCGAGCCTTTTGACAGCTTTAGTAGCGCAGTTGTTTAGACGCTGAAACAAGAGGCCGCGGGCTCAATCCTCGCGCTAAGGCAAATGTTTGTGCGCAAATATTTGATTTGGGGTGGGTGTTTGTGAGACAAAAAATGTCTCGCAGTTTCAAAAACCCCACGACTCGAGACATTTATCTTGGTGGGGGTCTGGCCTGTGTGTATTTCTCTTAATATACCTTTTATATTTTTTAAACATAGTTTATTGTGAGTTTATCGACATCGCTGCCGCCCGTCCCGCGGCGCGCGGCGCGTGACGGCGCAAATCACGAACGGAACGCACTGTATCTAGGCACGGGCGAGCGGGTACGAGGCCGAGTGTTTGTTGCTACCTGACCACGCTGTTGTAGGGCTAGGTTCGATTCTCTATACAAAAATGGGTCATTACTGAGATGACACGGTATAGTGGTTACATTACAACTGAAGGTGTGATACATTGTAAATACAGTATTCGTCGGCGAGGAAGGTTTTATTCGCCGGTCGACATAATTATGCTGGCCTCATGAAATTATGGATACTTTACATTGTCGTCACTTTATCGTCGGCGTAAGTAAATAAATAAAAAAACCAGACACTACAACCTATAGTCTCATAGAGCTATAGAATAGAACTCTCATGTAGAACGTGGTTCATTAAAATCTAGACGAATTAAGTAGTTAACAGTTATTTATATTATAAATAATCTTATAAGGAAACTTGAGACATCCGCAACTGTCGTCCTATTAACTTTTATGTTCTTGTCCGTTTTGGACGGCTCTTTTAAGACTCATAAATCTTACTTAAAATCTTTAATAATACCGTAACCTTCAACCATATAAGCAAAATATCGCTTAATGACTAATCGAATTCGGAAACGATAGTCTGCAGCCTTGGTTTTTGCACGTTGTTTATATTATCTAGATGTCTGCGATCAAATATTTATTTAAAGCTTTTGGAGACACACGAATCTCTACACTTTTGAGCACCACGGATTTAATTATATTAGATCTATTACGAATGTTAGAATCAAAACAAATATATTGATCCCCTAAATTCATATCTAAAATCTTGAGAATTGAAGAGGCATTGAAATTTCAGGTCTAGTTGCATCAAGTCTATAACTGTAAATATGAAATTTTCAATCCCATACGTTTGGCATATCAAATGTTTGGAGATGACATTGTCAAAATTAAAGTTACCGATACACTTTGTTTATGCAACACGGGCCTACGTCACCTAATTAAAACTTGTTTACTTCCGTTTACAAATAAAGAACTTATTGTTGCATCTACATTGTAATATCGCAGTCGTTACAATAACACTACGAAACCATTGACTTTTTTTGCGATGAATGGCGAGACTAGCATGCCATTCGCCTGATGGTAAGCAATATGACCGCTCATGGACAGTAGAAAACCAAACAACACCATGAATTAAAAAGCAATGCCTGGCATTCTACTGCACTCGCCATGCTGTGACAAAAGATGTTAAGTCCCATTATGTCCCATCCATTAGTTACTCTGACTACAATGTCCTTTAAACCGGAACACAACAGTGCATTTACACTGCTGTTTGGCGGGAGAAGTAGACTTTGCGGTGGTACCTACCCAGGCGGCCTCTCATATATGTGAAACCTACCAGCCGTAATTTAAGTAGATGCCGAATGTTTACATTTACTCGTAAACGGTTCACGTGTTTATAGTAAGCTTAGTTTACTTACTTCAACGATGTTTCGTTTATTACCACTCCATCGTTTATTGACATTCCTTTATACAATTACGATGCGATTGTCAGGTTCATCGAAACATACATTTTAAATCAGTTTGACGCGAATGTATGGAAAAGCATGTCAGTTTTATGCTATCAACTAGGACATCACAAGAATTACATCGCAAAATTATTGTGATGTCATAGTTGATAGCAAATAACTGACATGCTTTTCCATACGTTTGGAGTAACTTGGGGCATTTATTTAGATACACATACATACACAAACTCACGCCTTTTCCCAGAAGTGAACAGAGGTGCAACTGGACATTCTCATTTTGTCTTGTGTTTTACGTCCCACGATATGATAGGGAGCAAATCTATCGTCATATCGGGCACAAATTCCTATCTCCGGGCTGATAATATTAATTAATAGGAAAATCCAACATCACTTTTCCCGACCCGGGTTTCGAACTCGAGACCTCAGCGTTGTAATCGTGCCGTAGTACAATCGTCATCGAGGCAGTATTTAGATTCATGTCTGGAGGAAACATCGGAATAAAAAACAAAAACTGGAAAGTGCAGCCTTTTCGTTGGAAGCAAAGATATGCACGATGCAATCGCACAAAAGATTCGTTCCCATGCACACTCCTTTGTGCTCCCCCACCGCCGAATTATGGGAGAGTGCCCTGGAACACTCCCTTTGTTGCTCTTTTGTGCACGTTTCAATAGACTTTTTTCGGCCCTGAAGGTTAATGCACTCGATCACCAATTCAATGTGTAGCTGTCATGTTTTTGTCATCTAAATGGCTTAGGTCCTGAAAACTATAAATCTGTTGGAGATCTGTCAGAATTTTAGAAAATTAGCAGAGAAGCACCATGTGGGAGGACCTCAGATGGTACATGGCTCTTATATGAGCCTTGGTGACCTTAGAGAAGTTACAGGAAGTCGATAGATGTAAGCTGCTTACTGTTTAAATTTATTCTTCAAAGAGGATATCTATGGACAAGTAGACTATTCTTGCAATTGTTTTTTATAAGTCAGACATCTGATGATTTCAACTGCATATACCGTTGAACATATTCCAATTATTTTTATTTCTCTTTCTCTCTTGAGCCTCAGGAAGTCAATTGCTGGACATAGTTCCAAGATCTCCACCGTGACCTGTTGGAAGCGGCCTGCATCCAGCGACTTTCTGCAATTTTAACATATAACCTCTTTATATTTTCCCAGCTTAAAGTCGCTCAGCGAGCTAAGGAGCGTGCTATTCTGGGAGTCTCTCTGAAGGATAGGATCCGTAACGATCTTATCCGACAAAGAACCAAAGTCCTATGACTTTAGTTATAGCACTTAGGATAAGCAAGCTGAAGTGGCAGTGGGCTGGCCATATCTGTCGTAGAACCGACAACCGCTGGAGTAAACCGTGTTCTTGAGTGGAGACCGCGCCTTGGCAAGCGTCGTGTAGGACGCTGTCCAGCTAGGTGGAGTGACAATTTGTGAAAAGTCGCTGGCAGATGTTGGGTGCGACAAACCGAAGTCAGGTTAACATGGCGCAATTTGGAGGAGGCCTATGTACAGCAGTAGACAACAGTATAGGCTGATGATGATGATATTTTCCCAACCCTAAGCTTTTAAATAACTCGAAGTCTTATCGCTAGGACAACTGTCCTCTGTTCCCGTTACGTCAACAGATAAGTGACTTTGAGACGTACAGATGAATTGGACTAATTGATGCAGTTGTCAGTTGTTTTGAGGTCACCGTTGTTGATACGAGCGGGTCGAGGCCGTCGGCCATGGCGACTTGAGCTTAATTGTTGCAAGGAAATATTTTACGTCGCGAATTCAGCGGTATTACGATGTGTTAATCAATTTTGTGTCTGATTGGTTGTGGCAATCTCGCCCCCTATCACATCGTGGGACAGAACATGCAAGGCGAAATGTGGGTGTCCTGGTGGCACCTCTGCCTACCCCTTCGGGGATAAAGGCGTGAGTTTATGTATGTATGTATGGTTGTGGCAGATTGTGAGTTGTGGTGTTGGTCTTAGGTCCAGGTGTAGAAATTTGGTTTTATAAAATGTTTTGAAAAATGACATATGACTTGTTTTGCATTGAAGGTCCACGATATGGATATAGATCATCTAGATTTTAAGATGTACTTGGGACGGAAATTACGGCTATTTTTGCGGGTATCACTATTGGTAGCTCTACCTATACATTTAAAAAAAATGTGAGTTTATATTAGCATAGCCCCTCTCAATCGAACTCTCGATCGTAGGGGAGTCGCGTGGTAAACAATCGGCGGTCATGTGCTAATACAGTACAGATTGTAGAGTAAGTGGTTAAATGCGTAATAATAAAAAATAAGAACGATCCCGTGGCTAAATTAATAATATTTAGTAATGATAACTTAATAATATTTGGTGTAGAGACTTCTGATGCGACCTTTTAAATGGTTCCAAAAAAGTAATCATGTCCCCGAATTTTTGTGTATTACGAGTATAGCTCTCAATGGCTTATTATTAGGTGTATTTAAAATATATAGAGTATCATCTGATGGGAGATAGTTAACTCATTGCTTTCTTAAGATTTTCAATGATTTTACTTTAGTTTTTGTTTATTAGAATGTAAGTAGTTTGGATAAAGTCAGTAAATTTACATTTATTAAAAAAGTGATTAATTGCTCGTTACCAGATATGCAGGTTGAACCCTAAATGCCGTACAAACGCCAATATCCATCCGTATAATATGTTACAAGCATTTTTTTGGTTGTCACCGCTTGTAAGAACCATTAGGCGTGCTCGTAACAATATGTGACGTCACATCTCGGTCTAGTGGTTGGCACAGAGTCAAATGGATGTCGACGCACTCCGAGTGGGTGTGTTTGGGTTCACATAAGGTTATGTTTGTTGCCTTATGTATCTATTTGTAGTATATTATGTTATATAGGTATATTATAATAACGGGGAAAGAAAACATCTGGAGGAAACCTTCACAATATAGAGATTTATAGGATTTCTATGGTATGTGAAGCCTATCAAAAGTGTGGTGGAGTATAGCCTAAGTCCTCAATCATAGAGGGGGCTCGTGCCCTCCAAACTGACGTAGTATAAGAGCTAAATTATTAATGTAACAACCCAGTATTCTACAGCTAAGTACAAGTCTACAATCGAAGGCTCGATTCAGATTTGAGACGGTTCAGGCCGTAATCCTCAATGCTTGGAGTAATTGTTTAGAAAATAGTTTAATACAATTTTATCTTGGTAATGCATGTTGGATTAATTGCCATCCCATTTTTACGAAATACACGTGAACTAAAAGAAAAAAAACCTGTGTAGTGTTCAATGTGTGTTAGGATAAATCGTCTTTGAAAAATAAAACTAGCACTTACAACACACTTTTAATCTACAAACAAAACGTACATAGGAAACACGATAACGCGCCACGCAGGGCACACGGCACACGTAGTACACGCGGTGTGGCGGTGGCGGGCCGACTAACTGCGCGAGCGCGTCCGGTCGCGGCGTCCCGTAGGAGCGAGCGGGATGAGCGAGGGGTAGCGGTGGGCGGAGCCACGGTGTGGCGTGATCCGGGCATCACGCGACGCGGGTCACCGTGGCGTGGCGCGAGAGGCGCCCCGTGGCGGACCAACGCGGAACTAATGCTATTCGAATCTGAGCACGCTACATTCTCCCCCTCTAGTCCGAAGGTTTCGCCCTCGCCTCCGGACTAGAAACTACGCCTATAGCTTACGTGGTCGACCGCGTCTGCGTTTTTCTCTGACCGGGGCCTCTACATGGCCAACGAACGAAGTCAGGTGAGACACGTGGTAACGTCCGACTTCTTCTCCCGCAATACTTTCCATAACGAACGTTGTGGGACTTACCAACGCCTTGATCCGGTACGGGCCGTCTCTTCGGGGTATAAATTTCGTGGATTGACCAGGTCCCACGTCGTTCGCCCCCTGCGTCTTAATTAAGACGTGGTCACCTACCTTATAATCTGGAGGAGGGCGCCTGCCCTCATCCGCATATTTCTTGTTGACCGCTTGCACCCGTTCATGCGTGTCCCGTGCGTCAAGGAGTACTGCCGACAGCTTCCGCAGATAGGGTGTGATATTTGCGACAAAATTGTCAGCCTCCGCAATCGCCCTCATATCTTTTACGACGTCGGAGGGCGCGCGTATTTCCCTACCAAAAGTGAGAAAGGCTGGCGAGAAACCAGTACTCGCCGTAACAGCGGTGTTCATTGCGAACCTTATGGCCGCAAGGTGAGTATCCCACGACGAGTGGTCCTTACCTACCAGTATCGCCAGCTGTGGTTTAAGGTCGCGGTTTTTTCTTTCGACCGGGTTCGCTTCGGGATGGTATAACGGTGTCAGCGACTGCTTAATGCCCATCACATGGCATGCCTGCTGCATCACAGCAGCAACGAACTGCACTCCATTGTCGCTGATCATCCTGCGTGGGACTCCGAAACGCAGGAACACTTCCGATATAAGAACTTCGGCGCATTCTGTGCTGGTAGCGCTCTTCAGAGCGAAAAGTTCTACCCAATGAGTACATACATCTTCGATGATCAAAATCCATCGGTTGCCCTCAATTGTCTTAGGCAAGGGTCCAAATAAGTCTACTACCATTACCTCAAAACGCCGAGTAGAGGCAGGGGTTTGCAGCAACCCTGCTGGCTTCCTGTTATTGGCTTTATAACGTTGACAATCAACACATTGTTTCACGTATTCGGAAACAAAAGATCTCATACCTGGCCAAAAATAGCGGGTCCTGATGCGCTGTAGTGTGCGTTCAGCTCCGAGGTGACCCGCAGTCGGAGCGTCGTGAAAGTCCGATAACACTTTCTCTCGTTCATGCTGTGGGACAACTAAACACGCGTTGTCATCGTCTTCGGCCTCAGGCCCATATCGGTATAACACACCATCAGATAATATATATCCACGGTTTGACCATGCTCTCCCTCTGGTGGTGAGGTCGTCAGACTCCATATCTTCAATAATCTTTCGGAGCTCAGGATCTTTTAACTGGTTTTCACGTACCTCTTTGGGGTTATCGTGCGGTATATCAACGATCACCTCGCACGCCTCACAGTCATCCGATCCTTCCTCGCAGCACACCGGTCGGCTGAGCGTGTCCGCGATCACATTAGATCGACCAGGCGTATACTGTATTTGCAGGTTATATGCTTGGAGCGTCAACGCCCATCTTGCAAGTCGGCCGCTGGGTGCCTTTAAATTCATAAGCCACCGAAGTGGTTGGTGGTCGCTTTTGACAACGACTTCTGAGCACTCAATATAGCCTCGAAATTTAGTCACTGCCCAAACCACGGCTAATGCTTCCCGCTCGGTGGTAGAATAATTACGCTCGGCCTGTTCCAACAAATGGCTGGCGTATTTGACTGGCCTTTCGTCGGGGCCCTCCCCCTGCATCAAAACTGCTCCGAGACAGTAGCCGCTGCTATCTGTCATCAGGGAGAACGGTTTGGACTCGTCAGCCTGGCGAAGTATTGGTGCAGTGATCAAAAGCTCTTTTATATGTTCGAATGCAGCTTGCTGCGCGCTTCCCCATTGCCAGGTGCTGTTCTTCTTCAGCAGGTCAGTCAGAGGCTTGGCGATGGAAGCGTATCCGGGAATAAAGCGACGAAACCAGCTGGAGGTGGCTAAAAAACCTTTCAGCTGTTTCTCGGTTTTTGGAGCGGGTCTGTCAGCAATAGCCGAGGTTTTACCTGGATCTACTTGCAGACCTCCAGGAACAATTATGTGGCCCAGGAACTTTACTGAGTCACATGCGAAGCAGCTTTTCTTTCTGTTCACGCGTAGGTTGAACGCCTCGAGTCTACCGAAGACGGCTCCAAGGTCTTCGATATGTTCTTCGAAGGTCGGTGACAGGATTATCAGGTCGTCTAGATACCCTAAAATTGTAACAGGTCTGCTGTCCTGCAGAACTGAGGAGACTTCGGCAGACTCACCTCGCGTCGATGCTTGGTGGTGCACGGTCAGGTTCGCCTTGAACCTGTCGATTAAGCGTTGAAACGTGGCACCGGAATTACGAAGACCCATTGGCATCCTTATAAATCTAAAGGTTCCAGATGGTGTAATGAATGCGGTTTTGTCGCGGTCTTCTTCCGCGACACATACCTGAAAGTAGCCGGAGTGGAGGTCTAGCGTAGTCATGTAGCTAGTCGTCTTGGCAGCGTGAAGTACGTCTTCCAGGCGTGGAAGTGGATATCGGTCGGGCTCGGTGACAGCGTTGAGCTTGCGATAATCCACGCACAACCGTACGCCGCCGTCCTTCTTGGAGACTAGAACAACGTTAGCAGCCCATGGCGACTCGCACTCTTCTATTACTTCAGCACGTAAAAGCTTCTCAAGCTCGCCATCCAACAACTCTTTCTTACCTTGAGACATTCGATAAGGTGGTGAAGCGGTGGGTTCCTGCTCCTCACTTACTCGGATGCGATGAGTGGCGTAAGTAGTTGGAGGTCCTTCTGTGGCGAAGCGCTCAGCTCTATTAACTATAAGCTGGTTGAGCTCCATCCTCTGAGGAGGGGATAACTTGGATCCCTCGTCTTCTCTCAGTGCAAGGTCAACGGTATCAGCTTGCATGAGTTCTGCATCACTCGATGTTGCTAGGGTATAATGTTGCATGAAAGGATATTTTTGATCAGACCTATCTGAGAAATACCAACAGCTATGTGGGAGGTCGAGTAATATACCTGCTTGGGTTATGAAGTCTTGGCCTAAAAGTGTACGGTTGTTGGCTTCCGGCATGGCCAAGAGCGTAGTAGCGATATTTCGTCCACGTATAGTGACGATTGTGTCACATATTAAAACAGTACGCACCTGTCGGGTTCCATCCGCAAGGCCGATCGATCGACGCGATTTCGAAAAGACTGTCCCGCTGTTCACAAGTATTTTGTACAGTCCGGGACTGGCAAGACTTTCAGTGGCGCCGGTATCTAGCACAGCAGCCCCTGTTAGTGACTTGATTTCAATTTTTACGACAGGTCGCACTGCACCCGCGTTACGGGTGGTAACACTATGAAAACTCACCTTGTCAAGAGATGTATTCCTACAGTTCGGGCACTTGGACCGGATCACCCCTTGGCGTCCGCAACCATAACAGGATAGTTTGTGCGCGCCTGTCTCACCCTCATCCGTTTTCGATTTAGCTCTTTTACACTCGTCTACTGAGTGGCCTATCCTTTTGCAAAAAACGCAACGCGGCCTCACCCGTTTGATAATCGAATTGCCATTATACTTAATATTAGGGGCAAGTGTAGCAGCGCTCGAAATATTCACCTTATTCGGACATTTATTTACGTTTATATCTACGTTACTCTCGCTCACCTCACTCGATACCACAGGCAAGTACCTTACCTCGGTTAGGGACTCCTCCACGTGCCGGGCGCGCTCGAGCAGGCAATCGAGACCCGCAGATACACTGTCGCGCGTAAGTCTTTTCCTTAATTTCCGATTTAATAGGCCGTACACGATATCAACTTGCATTTCTTTCGGTACACTGTACGGTAATCGCGAAAGATTAGCGCGCGCGCGCGAAATGAACGTTTCCGCGCGTTCTTCCCCTTGTTCTTGCGCGAAGATCTCGCGCAGGATGGTGTGCGCCGGTCGAGGCGCGCCGTACATCGCGCGCAGCCGCCGCACCGCCTCGTCCCACGTCGCCGCCGCAGACTTCGTGCCCCGCCACCACACGGCGGCCTCGCCGGTCAGCAGCATGGACATGCCGCGAAGCGCGTGCTCGTCGCTCACCGACGCGCACTCCTTATACACCAACACGCCGTCGAGGAAAGCTTCGAACACGTCGGCGCTTCGGGCGGCGCCATCAAAGCGCGCCGTACACGCCGAGAAATTTCCGTGTGAAGTCGCGGTGGGGTAGCTCGCGACTTGTGTGGGGTGAGTCGACCCCTCTTGCTCGCCGGTAGTCGCAGACGATCCTGTGCGCAGCATGATGCCGGTGATCAGCCTGGTCAGTTGGTCTTCGGTTAATCCTACTAAGTTGTCGCGGGGCGCCGCACTCGGCGCAGCCGCGGAGTCCGAGCGCGTGGGTTGCTCGTCTTCCACACGTCGCTCGTCGTCGGAATCTCTCTCGTCGCTACTTTTCGGTGTTCGTCGCGTTACCGGCGCCATTTTGATGCACGCCGGTCCGGTCGAAAAGTACAGGAACCACGGAGTTTTCGCCACTAGTTGGGTCGCCAATTTGTAGTGTTCAATGTGTGTTAGGATAAATCGTCTTTGAAAAATAAAACTAGCACTTACAACACACTTTTAATCTACAAACAAAACGTACATAGGAAACACGATAACGCGCCACGCAGGGCACACGGCACACGTAGTACACGCGGTGTGGCGGTGGCGGGCCGACTAACTGCGCGAGCGCGTCCGGTCGCGGCGTCCCGTAGGAGCGAGCGGGATGAGCGAGGGGTAGCGGTGGGCGGAGCCACGGTGTGGCGTGATCCGGGCATCACGCGACGCGGGTCACCGTGGCGTGGCGCGAGAGGCGCCCCGTGGCGGACCAACGCGGAACTAATGCTATTCGAATCTGAGCACGCTACACCTGTCAATAATTTATGTTGAACGGTAAAATCTAAATCCTTTCAGCGCATTTGGTATCGCAAACAATATGCATTGTGATTATGTAATATTAGTGCGTTGGTCGCTGGTTGTGACGTCACGGTTCTTGACAACATCTTGCGGTTGGCACCGAGTCAAATGCATGTCGACTCTCCGACGAGAGGGTGTGTTTCGGTTCACACGGAGTTGTAGTGTAGTAACAATGAATTGCAGGGTTGTTTTATATACTTGGAATGAATATTTTATGGCATGTATTTAATTTTCTAGTTTTGGTTTAGGTATATTAATACTGATAAGAAATTCGTATGCGCTTGGTTAAAGTCAATGTCAACGATGATGGGATACCCGTCACTGTGACCATGTTATGTATTTCGCGTTTTTGTTTCAGCCTTATCGAAGATAGAAATTCTTGTAAAATTTCCATATTTCCGTCTATTCCATTATCAACAGCCTATTACTTACCATGCACATAAAAAAGTTTTAATTTAATAAATCAGTTCTTTTTGCCTTTGCTCATATTTAAGGATGTCTTACCATCAAGCTATCTTTTCTAACTGTCGCCAAAAACTTCAGATTTTTATCTCGACGAAAAGTTTTCGAGCTAAATTTGGAAAGCTGTTACATTCCTTGTGTGGTCGTGACGTGACGTCACAGTTTCGTCTGTTGGCACCTTGTCAAAGGCGGTTGATATTCGGTCGAGAGTGGTTCTGACTTCATTATAGTTGGCTGTGAGCTATCAATCTCACTATGAAGTATAAGGACAAGTTATATAAGGATATATTATATTGACAACATAGGTTCGACAGCGACTTTATCTATAAAGCAGTAGACCGAGCTCTGTAGCGTACCTTGGGAGAGTCTTATGTCCAGCAGTGGACAGTACAACTACGCCAC
Organism: Deilephila porcellus; assembly: GCA_905220455.2. Lineage (NCBI taxonomy): Eukaryota > Metazoa > Arthropoda > Insecta > Lepidoptera > Sphingidae > Deilephila > Deilephila porcellus. Next base: position 1,969,723 of record LR999995.1, read on the forward strand.
CGAGGCAGATTTCTTTGCAAAATTACAGGTTGGAGAAATATAACATGTATTCCAATCAATATTTCATATAACCATAGCTTTTAAATGTTCTAAAAAGTAAAAACCATGTCTTTCTACGTTTTGCAAGGAGCAGGCTCCTCGTTTATAATAAAAGCATAAATAATAACAGCACATATAACTCCCAATCAGTCTGTATGATATCGAATTCAAAGTGCGAAGCACAGCGCACGTGACGCGAATGTCTTGCATAAAGCGCGTCGTACCTTTGTGCGCCCATCTGCGCTCTCGGTCGGTAAATTGGCGCATAAATGATCTTGGAGTATAATAGAGATGTGTCCGGCCTGGTTATTTACCGTCTTCATATTTGTCTGTATAAGGCAGGCAGCAAAATTTTGATGCAACTGCCGGTAAGTGCAATCAATGTTGAATGTAATAAGTTGTCCTGTTTGTGTACGTATATACACAGGATGAACACGAAACGGGATAAACTTACGAGGAACACTGTATCAGCACATATACGTCACACTGCAGGGCACGGGCCTCCTCTACAATTGAGAGTACGATTGAGAGGCGTCAGTCCATATAGTCCACCACGCTGGCCTGGTGCGGTTTGACGGATTTAATATACGGTAGAAATTCTTTAAAATCACCACGGTATGCAGGTTTCCTCACGACGTTTTCCTTCACCGTGGAACACTGAGTTTCAACTGTTTTCGGTAGCCGCTTTCTAGGCGTGAACGAATAGATACGAATATATCTTTTGTCTCCCTCTCTCTTCGGCCACAGGAAGTCCATTGCCGAACATAGGCCTCCGCCATGGATCACCACATAGACCTGTTGGAAGCGGCCTATCACCAATAAAATATCAAGGGTATCAGATCATAACCCCACTGATTAGCAAATAGAGTTCGGTAGAGCGGCCTTAGAACACATAGTTGTAATAATAAGACTAATTTAACCTCCCATAGTAATAACTTGAAGATTACAGTTAAATCGCAGTGCAATTTAAATTAAACATCGCAGATGAGTTATTGGCGAAACAATAAATCGTTTTGCTATCGTCATCGCTTCGTTAGTTTCGGATGTGTTACATCGATATAATACACGACGCAGATTTATGTCGGCGCGGATCGCTCGCACTGTTTCGCCGCGACAGAAAACACGGTAGAATTTCGTGTTTTTGAAACACGTGAGAAGAGAGATTTATGGTAAAATGATTTCCGAGAAGTTTGTAGTTTTGATGATGAAAAACATATTTAATAGCTCCGGAACTTGTGTGCGTGAGTTTTCGTTTTAACGGACGTGAGTGTGATTGTAAGTGTATTGCTATTCAGATTATTGAAACAATTTTGCCGGCCGGTTCGAAATTAAATAAATAAATGAGTACACCCAACAGTCACATACATAGTCCTAACCCCACACTAAGATCGAGTCTTGTGTCGTGGGTATCAGGAACTACGTGAGACTTCTTCGGTCTCACAAACACCCAGACCCAAAACAAATGCTTGTGGTTCTGAAAAAAATATTCCGACTAATTGAGAACCTCCTCCTTTTTTTGAAGTCAGTTAAAAAATTGATAACATAGATTTGATGGTATATGTAAATAATGTGATTATATTTGTTGCAGGTAATTTGACAATTAATAACTCTCAGTCTGGGGAGTCAAGTCGTATCGTATTATTAGATCAAACGTATTTTCCCAAGTACAAAACTCAAAATGATAACAGCCATCAGAACCTTTCTTTTTATTATCATAACAAATAATGTAATAACACTACTATAATAAAGAAACAGCGTACACGTCAGTAGTGATGGATTGCATAACGAACGGTGCCTATAAACAGTTAAAGTCGCGCGGCGTCGGCGCGGCTCGTGTAGCGGTACCCCGACCCTTTACTTTGCCGCAAAACTGGAGCGCTGCGCGGATATGCCGGCATTATTGTGGCGATCTGAAAGAGTATCTGTCGCCATTCGGCACTGTATCCGAACGGCAATGTACGCAACATCAGGTGCAGTCGCTTTGCTGATCTACAGTTTAAAAATATATAGGTATAATTTTTGTATGAGTATTTACTCGAAAAAGTGATAATTTATAATTCACCTGATGGTAAGAGCAGATACATAGAATATTCGCCGACGTGAAACAGCTGTTCTTGAGGTTGAAACAATAAAGACAGCTTGATTCTATCCGGATTTAGATAAGGCTATATGGCGTCTCCCATGCGTCACTATGATAGGTTTTTTATGAAAGAAGTAAGACTTTTTAGAATTAAATATTTATTTATCTCATAAACATTAGCCTCGGGAATTGAAACCGCGACCTCTCGTATCACAGCCTGCGTCTTAATCAACTGCGCCATGGGAGCTGCTGAAAGTATTTTGATTAAAATATCGGTTTAATTAAAGTAAACATGCCATACTGTAACCCACAGTAACAATTACGTGAGGTTTTCGTAACGAGAGCGGTTCGGACGTTAACCAGAAATAAATTATGACCAAATGAAAACTAACTGTTGCTAACTGAATCGTCGGGGAATGTTTATTGCCACGCATTAAATACACTTCTAGTATTGTTCTGTTTGTATTTTTATTCCATTAGTTCTACAAACAATTACGGCCTTGTTCATAGACAGATTTAAAACTATTTTAGTTATCGAATGTTTTGTTCTTCGTTCAAACTGAATTCTAAAGTCGTTGGAAAGGGACAAAACATTCGATAACTAAAATAGGTTTTAAATCCGTGTATGATTAAGGCCGTAATTGTTTGTGGGATTTATGGAATAATGCATATTATATCAGGGTTCTTGGACTGATTTGCTTGCAAAGCCAAGATCGTTTGTTCAAACTGGCTCGATAAATATTTTCTTACAGGTCCGGCAAATAGCTCACCTTTTGTTAAGTGACTACCGTCACCCATGAACATCTGCGACACTTGGGTCGTAGATGTGTTGCGTGCTTCTTAAAATGGAAGGGGAAGCTAAAGGGAAAAAGTCAGGACAAGAAAAATGGCCACGCAAACATTTATCTCAGTGCGGGGATCGAACCCCAATCTCTCGTTTTGCAGCCGACTTTCAACCAAACTGCGCCAAGTATTACCAAGGGTAATCCAAATGCGAATGGTAATGGTACTAGACCATCACCACGGATTTCCAATTGCATAAAACAATCATTCCGATTTCGCGTGCAAAAACCACGCCGCGCCACAAGGGCGTTCATTGCGTTTTTACATACGCGGTTGCGTTTGTTTTCGCTTCCCGTTGCCTCAGTGGATGTTGCGACATGGCGGGGCATCGGCAGTGTTTATAACTCGTGTGATACGGTTCGATGAGCGCGGAATTATTGCGAAACGATTTTTTTTGCACGAAGAAATTGTGAGTGACCTTGGTTTTCAGTCTTCTGAAAATGCACGTTTTATTTTTTTCAGTATTTTTTTTAGGAAAAATAATTTGTAGAATTCATAAAATTTTATACCTTTTTTACTGAGAGGCACGAGCAGAAGACTAGTGTTGGGCTTTTCAAAACGACTTTACAATAGTGTTTATAACAGATGCAGCAGATTAATTTAATTCAGAGCAATTTATAAATCATTCACAAATTACAATTTAGGTATGGCTGCTGTGACAATTACATTTTACTCACTTATATCGAAACTCATAATGAAATTAAATTGGTCCATTCTGTAACAGTTTTGATTTAATCACAATGGCCTGGATATCATTATTATTTTGTATTGTTATAAATGCTATCCAAGTTGCAAACCCTACCTTTTACTGGTAGGTCTCTCGTATGTGAGAGGCCGCTTGGGTAGATACCACTGCAATGTCTATTTCTCCCGCCAAACAGCAGTGTAAATGCACTGTTGTGTTCCGGTTTGAAGGACATTGTAGCCAGCGTAACTACTGGACATATTGAAACTTAGCATCTTATGTCCTAGGATGGTGAGCGCAGTGGAATGCAAAACATTGTTTTGTAATTCATGGTGATGTTTGGTTTTACTACCGTTTATGAGCGCTCGTATCGCTTACCATCAGGGGAATGGATTGCTCATTTTGCCATACATTGCAATAAAAAAAAGCCTATCCGATTGCAAAAGAGGAAGGAAGCTTTTCAATTGCGACAATCGAATTGAAATGAGAAAGGAAATTGAACGCAAGTTTATAACTGGGTATATACTTTAACATACTTGGAATAGCAATATTATGTAACATGTATTAGATATTGTAATATATTCGGCTTTCAGTAATGCTACAACCATCAGACTTATCCGCTAAAATAGTGTGTCATGTGCATTTCTTTTTCTGCAGAGCAAAAAGAATATTGATGTCAATAGTATATACGATAGGCTACATTGAAAGGGGCAGATATACTTATTTTTATTCTGGCTCGGCTCGATTGCATTGCACATGATGTTACGTTTTAACCGATTTGAAAAAGGAGGGGATTTTTGATTATTTTTAGGTATGCTCACGAATTCCTGCATCGTTTTTTGGCTGAAGAGCGAGAGGGAATATGAATAGACATTACGTTATACTCTGCTTATCATTTGACAATGAAAACAATTTAAAGTCCACATTCCACGCAGCATGTTATAAAACATTTGTGTTTAAAATACAGTTCGTATAAAGAAATCAATTGTGTACTATTTGTAATAAAAACTGATCTTGTATGTACGCGGTTCGATGTCGGGTGCGTTGCGCTTGCGTCCCTTTTAGGAATAAATAGGTTTTTACCTATTCAAGATCTATAAATAAAACTATATTTATGGGTTCTTCTTTTAAAGAAATAAGCAAATAAAATAACGTTTAATCCATCCAACGGTTGCCAGCAAGAAATCGCACAACTCATTACGGCCGCCCATTGTACTATTTTATGTTTTGTTTTTTATATTTTATCACTATTTGAGATGTACAATTAAGAGTATCAATAAACAAATAATAAAAAAAAATATAGATCACGATTGATTAAAGTATGGGCTAATATGCTGATGTTTGCCGTAAGATTTTAATGTGATTAAATTAGTTTCGTAGTAGGGTATTCTTAACCACCCAGATAGCCAACAACCAATATAAATTGTAAAACTGCGATAGTAATTTTCGTCTATGTTACGAGCTAACCAGCAGTATTGTGGTATGCAACGAAGGATAATAAACTTCCTTTCATTAATACTTGATAGATAATAATACAATTATCATGAGGTGCGGTGTACCTTGCCAGTAAAAAAATGTTTAAAGGCAAATGTGTATTATATTATAAATAAATAAATAAATACCTAAATACATCCAACAGTCACATACATAGTCCTGACCCTACACTAAGATCGAGTATTGTGTCGTGGATATCAGGAACTATGAGAGACTTTTCGGTCTCACACACACCCAGACCCGAAACAAATACCTGTGGATAACACAAATATTTGTTTCGGTGCGGGGATCGAACCCGCGACCTCTCGTTTCACAGGCTGCGTCTAACCAACTGCGCCACGGAGGCTGTCTTATTATGTTTTTAATGGTCATCAACTCTATTAATAGTACTATTGGGATATTTTCTAGTCTGTTATATTCTGACCATATCAACATGATTTATCTGTAACATTATAAAACAAAACGCGCACCACACACACAGTGGATCGAATTGTTAGTTAAGTGCGGAACAAACCGCCGCGTCCTTTGTTACACCGCATCTGTTCCAATAATTACGTAACGCGACGCCTCGCGGTGCAGACGGCGCGCGACGGTGTGACTGTGTGACTGTGTGCGTGTTCGCGTGCTTTTTGTGGACGGAATTGGATGTTTTGACGAGGGCTATTTTATGTTGCTAAGGGAATTTGTACCTATAGGAATTTCGGTGGATTTTTATGGGCTTGTTGCGAGTTAGTTTAAACTTTTGCTATGATGTTTCTTTGGTTTAGTGATGGAAATCTAAATACTATAATTAAATTTATGTCAACGATGCTAAAAATCGTCTCATTTGAACGAAACATGACTATTTTATGACCCATTTATTGTCTTTGATGCGGTTCAAGTATACGCGTTTTTTAACAATAGTTGTTACCAGACTTTGCCACGTAATTTTTTCTCCCCATAGTCCCACAGGAACCGTGCAATTGAGTGATAAAATGCAGCACACTTCCAATCAATAAACAATACCCAAAAACACGCCGATCAGTTGCTTCGAAAATCGCGATTAAGTATAGAGCAATAACGTAAAAAAATCGAACGGGGTCTTGTCCCCTGGGTGTTGTCCCCTGGGTGTTGTCCCTAAATCCGGCACAGTTACAAACTGTTTTGTTACTGATACGCATCCCGAGCAACTGCGACGTGTGTGGAATACCGGGAATAAGAGTTTTATATTTTACGATGCGGAATACTGTACTGCATCAGCCCATAATCTTTATGCCCCTTTTTTTTTTTTTATGCCCTTAGGCATTAAGTCCGCCTGTACTACTGAAATGTACAAAGTGTTAAATAAATAAATAAATAATCTTCCAACACTCAGCATGGGATTATTCTACAATACAGAGTTCCATTGAGGGGTTCTCAAATATTTGAAAAAAATATATGCGTATTTTACCATTATTAAAATACATTATAGAATTTGTTAGTAAAACTATGTGTATATTACCATTAGTTATTAAAACACATTATAGAATTTGTTAGTAAAAATAACCTTAATAATGTTACGAGTAGTATGTTAGTTTAAAATACCTCTTAGCTTGATAAACATAAGTTATGTATCTAACTTTTAGTGAGGTATATGTGTAGTGTATTAAAATCTAAAAATATTTTCGCAACTGAAATTAAAGACGACAAACGACTTGTATCTATGTGTGGGATCAGGACGGCGCGTGACTGTTTTGCATTAATAACAACAATACCAAATGTCGGAACTAGCATACGATTAATCGTGTGCCGTGTCGTAAGTTATAAACGGATCTGTTTGTACAGTACAGCTAGTGCACGCGTTTGCATATTCATGGCTCCTATTGACTTTGTCGCCGGATTTTTGTGCTTTTTGTCTGGTGAATGGGGCAAAGGGCTGATGGGATGCAAAGGGCCTTTGTGAAATGTACTGTCAGTTTCAGTGGCTGTCATTTAGTAAGGATCTGTAGTCGGATGGTGTAAATGGAAAAATGGAATTGTGAATTGTTCTTTGATGTTGTTTAGAATCACGTCAATCTGAGACAAATGTGACGTATAAAGTAGTTTTATTTTTTATTTAGACGTGGACTAAAATTGTTCCAGTCACAGAAAATACAGTGGTAATACTTTTATTATAATTTTCTTTGGCCATAGAAAGTCGCTGATGAATATAAGCTTAAAAGCCTATAAGTATTTTCACGGAGACCGATTGGAAGCTCTGTAATCAGCAGGTTTTGTCAAAATTTATCAGTAATACTTTAATAATAACAAAATTGTGTAATCCTTGTAGAGATTGTAGTAATAAAAGAAGGTTATTTACCACGCTTTCGCAACTTTGTTATCGGTCTCTGCCCCTAGAGCTGTTTTTCGTGTAAAATCTTTTTATGCATTTTCTTTCATAAAACCATCTCGTAAGGGGTTGATAAAGGACTCATCAGAATGCTGAGACAGTCCTAGAGATTTGCATAGACACGTAACGGTTCCTCAAGGATTTTGTTCGTGAAGTCAATAAGCCGCCTTAGCTTGGGATGTTTTTTTATCATGGCAAGATAAAATGCCGACAGTGCATCTGATGCTTAGTGCTGTGTAATACAAATAGTGTCCAGTTACAGGGTGACTTTTGACACTAAAGAATCTTAAAGGTCTGATGTAGAAGTTCGGTGGCTGGAATCAGAAACCACTTCGTGACAGTCTGTGCGGTGTAGGTACTAACTAGGATCTTGTGAAACCGGTAGAATGAGAGGAAAGATAGTGTTACTTCGTAGGAGGGACAGGGACAGAAAGAAGTTGCGCGTGTACCGCTCTTTTTGTAACATTTCATTTCCAACCGCAGCATTTCCGGACATGAACGACCTGGCGATTATCAAAACCGTATTCACACTTTCAAAGTCGGTGACGCATCTCTATGCCCTATGGCGTTGCAGATGTTCATGGGTGGCGGTGAAAACTTACTACCAGGTGAACCGTATGCTCGTTTGCCTCCTATAACTTAAAAAAATGGTTCTGGTTATACTACCTAAGGTTCGAATAAAGCTATGTAGCTACTTTCAACAGGTCAATGTCGAAATCCTTGGGGTAGGTTTGACATCCTGTGGCTGAAAATAGAGAGAGAGCTATTGAAGTTGTATCAAACTCTATTATAACCTCTGAATGATTGAAACCCAGTTGGTAAGCAGTTGATGCAATCCAGGCAGTTAAATCTGTTTCTAACGTTTGATGGAGCTTATAATTATACTTTGATTACGATATTGGAGTGATGCCAGTGATAGTGATTTAGGTCTAGTGCCTCGTTCTCAATGGAGTGTTTCGTTTGTATGAAGTGTTCAGTATGTGTTAGTGTCGGATTATGTGTGACGTCAGATTTGTGGATTTTGATTACAGAAATAAAGATTAGAACTAAGCAACCCCTGACAATTTACATAGCGACCTATTGGCAGCGGCTTGCATCCTGGGATTTAAAATATATTAATCTTTATCAGGTCGTTGGTTCATTTCGTGGGTTGACTTTAAAAGCCGCAGTAGTCGGTGCCTTTTCTAACTTCTAAATACATATGCTTATTTTGTCTTTTGAATCAGCTTCGAAATTCTCTTCGTTCGCAGGCCATATCCGATGATATTAAACCTATACATATATCTAGTCTTGCATACAAACAAAATTAACTTTTTTGATAAGCAAAACCAGAATTCGTCGGACACAATTAATCGAATAGACGCCTTAGGGCAATGTTTAAAACTTTCAATTTAAAAAACCAATGTTGCCGCTTACGCCATTATTCTAATAGATAAATGTTATCTCATCTAATTATTATGATTGTTTCGGTTGTTTATCTACACAACCCACGCGACATGTCAATATAACTGCCTGAAGCGAGTATGACACTTGCAGAACAGGTTCCGTAAGTTCAAATTAAGTTTTGCGTTTTTTATTTAATATTCAGGCATATCGTTCAATTCCTACAGCAATATGTAATTCTATTGTCTAAAGATGTGTGTAACAGTAAGGATGAAGACTTTTCGTCCCTAAAAACTGAAATAAAAGGCATAAACGTTTGTCTAGATTTTTGCTTCATAGTCAGCCAGTCGCCCACTCTATTAAAAAGATTGTGAGAGTTGATTCTAATGCTCACGAGTCACGACACAGCATTTCTATCTTTATGTAGGTCTAGGATTATGTCTATGACTATTGAATGTATTTATTTACGCTATACCAACAGACTAATTAAGAAGGGTTCCAGTTTCCTTAGTAATATACGGATCTCTAAAACCTATTCCACGTCTAATAACGAGATCATTGGCCAACAGTTCCATATGACCCACTTTCTTTCGTCAGTCGTCTGAGTGACCTTGGAGACGCCCACTATTTGCTGGTTCTGATCTAAATCTTATCAATAAAAAGAATATCAATAACCGGCTTCAAGAAAGGATGTTCTGTATTCCGTGTGTGTTTATTTGCTGTGTCTAGTGGATTTTCAGAAAGTTATTAGTAAAACATCCCTAATTATTTTTAACCGGATTAAAAGGTCTATTCTGTATTCGACTCAAATGTTTGTATGTTTGCTATTTTCTCAGAAAGTCTTTATTTGAGTTAGATGTGGTTTACGGTGTTCAAATGTGTGTATTTCAGCCAAGGTTCCAGTATTTCATCGCGAGAATAATCATATGTGATCTATTAATATTTATTTTGGGTCTGAATGTTGCAAGCACCCAGAGTTTTAAATAGTTTCTGATATATGACACACTACTTGCATCTTAGTATTTTTGCGCGAGTATGTATTGCATAAATTATTTTCTAAACGGTTTACGGGAAAGTTTTGCTAACTCCAAATAACTAGGTATGAGGAAAATGCCCGAAATGTGATGTATGTTCAACCAATGTAATTACATAATTATTCCACTCTATTGAAAGGCAAGTAAAGAGTTAGTCTAACATTTGAACCGATGAGGCCAACGATGTCTTAATAAAGGGCTTACGCTGATCTTTTAACGTGCGGATCGAATTTCCCAACGTGCGACCTACGTACACATTGTGACATAAATAAGGATGTAGAGATATCGATGTGTAATTATTCAATTAATTATGGAGTGAGAAAGAATTTTTCAATAATCAAATAAACATGATTCGGCGAGTGACACGGAATATGGACAATTAAAAATTACAGATGGTTCCAAAAACCTTTATTTGAAAGAATTATTTTACATGACTTGCTAACGAAAAAAGTTTCTCATTTAACTACCACTGCAAACAATAATATCGATAAATAATGTTTTTCAAGTTCGAAATTTAATAAACTTTAGACCAAGTCATCGTCGACAATTCATAGACTCTTCTAAGGCTCAGTTGCACAAACTAACTTTGCACATAACTTTAACTTTGACAATGTCATCGCCATACATTTGTGACGTATTTGACATTGCTAATGTATGGCATTGACGTTTTCAAAGTCAAAGATACGGGCAGCTAGTTTGTGCAATTGGCCCTAAAGAAGGTACCGTCATAATATCCAATGTAATTGTGTTGCGTCTCGGGCTCAACTTGTGTACATCCGGATACAATTAACCTGGTATATTTGTATCGCTCGGCAAGAGATAACTATCTCGCGTCGGTGGGTACCCATACTTCACTTACCATCAGGTGTATTTAGTGCCAGTATAAAAAAAAATGTCCACGAAGCAAAAGCAAAAGCTACACGTAAGCGGATGAAAGTTATCTAAACCGAGTCACTTTACACCATTGGTATTCCGATGAACGAAGTGACGAAACTTGTAGCATCACTTATGCATGGCCATGTAAGTCCACGTGCATTGCTATGTAGTTTTAAGTCATCAAACGAATCCTTTAAGTTTGAATATTGTTGGGTGAAATGTAAAAATTATGTGACGAAACCCAATAGAAAACAGAGGATGTGAATAACTTCGCGGACTGTATCACAATTTTGAGTATTGCACGGCACGGACCTCTGCCATTCTGAGGGGTTAGGGCTTAGGTCATAGTCGCTGGATGCAGGCCGTTTCCAACATATGACATATAAGTATTTTGTCCATGGCATAGACAAAGACATCATGGACCTGTATGTTCATCTTTCGCTTCGTCAACTGTCTTTATTCTGCTCTCACTCATTAATTCCGAGTACTCATTTGGCCCTTTTTAAATCAAAATTTACGTAAATCCGTACACACGGCACAGTTATCCGATTAAATGGCAATCCCGGATTCAATCCGCGAAATGCGTGTCAACTCACGTCCGAGTTGAATACGAAATTACCTGTATCGATATTGATTCCGGTCACGTTTGCATCACTAGGAATGAGCGTCGGCGGGCTCAAATATTCATCTACACGATTTTAGACTTTATGTCACTCGAAATAGAGTGGATTTTTGTGTACAATTTTTATAGGTCAACCGATTTTCGATTTTAAATGTTTGTTAATAAAGTTTAGTTTGATGCTACAAGGAGTTTTGATAGAAATTTGAACTTTCATTGTAAGAAGTTAAGGTGTGTTTTTCAAAGGTTGCGTCCTACGCGGAAAGTCTCGTTCGATGGAGAACAATATGAATGATTTTAATTAGTTTTGAAACTGATCGCGGCGCGATGTGCTTTTGTAATCTAACTTTATGTCTGTAAGTACAGTTTAATTTCAAGTTATCGCGAAATGTCTGCGGGTTTCACTCACCATTGTAGATATCCATTATTCTTCGTATTTTGATGTTTGGGTTGAAAAATTATATTTTAGCCAAGTGTGGCTCAATTCTTCACACATAACGTCATTGGAAAGAGCTCATGCTACACAGAGGGATGTATAGGCTTTTATGGAGTATGATCTGATATCATTGTGATAATATAACAGAGAGGACACAGTAAAAAACTGGTATAAAACGAGCGGTACACGTACCGTTGTTTTTAGTTCTATCTCTGTCACTCTTCTGCACTCACACTATCTTTTCTATCACTCTATTGTGTTCCTGCGGTCCTGGTAGGTTATTTTGTTTCCGATGTCCGATCTAGTCTATTACTTGAATGTCCGATATGGCATTAGTGACCTTGAGTTTGTTACTGTTACCTATTCTATTGTTCTATTATTGTCTGTCTCTTAAACCAAAAACAGTGTTAAAACATTCCACCCACGAAGACACAACATCCTTATATAGGGATCAATACATTTTCGGATGGCAGAGATGTCTATTAAAACGAAAAAGAGTTTTTATATGAGACGTCTGAGGATTTACTACTTTACCTTTAGAGACTAGAAGACATTTGTTTGTGTTGAACTTCTATACATATTGCCAAAAGGACCAACAACTGTAAGAAGGCAAGGAACACATGGGGAGACAGAATGAGTGGGAAGAAGGTGATGTCACTTTCAAGACTAATATTTTTACAACAAATTTCACCCCTGGAAAATGGTATAATATTTTGAGTTCTTTCTTAAAATCAATGGTTGAAATGGTGTAACAGAATTGCTGTAAAATTAAGTAACTTTTTTTGCATACATTTCTGTGCCGCCATCGGACGCTGATCTTTCTTATTGGTGCCAAATTAACTTAAATCCACCTCTCATTTTTTCATATTCGGATTTTAGCATACTAAGTACATACTTCGTATTCTTTAAATACACTAATTTATTAAATGTTACCAAATCCAGTCGTATAGCGATCGTTCGTGTGGGTAAAAATAACTTAGGTGAATGTGTTGATGGAAATCAGGTTACTAGTTGTGATGTGCGAGGTCATCTATACTTATGGAGGGATATAAATTTTTTGTATTAATTAATTGATTATATGCTTTATTAATAAGTAAATTGGGTGTACGGGTCTGCCTGCCAACTGCCTGGCATACCGGCCGCTTCAAACAGGAAGGGAGTCCATGGGGGAGGCTTGCGTGCAGCCATAGACTTCCTGTAATCGAAGGTGACGATGATCAGTCATCAGTTGGTTCTGTATCTGAAAAAAGGACATCAGCTGTTCTGAGAGAGTTCCTTGCGCCGTTTCTTCACAGATACAACAGGCATACGTTCCGAAGCATTGGTAGCTTTAATAGACAGTTCAACGGATCTTGTAAAATACTTCTTCAATAAAGAATATGTTAATTTGATTCAGCTTTATCGTAGTGAATATAGGAAAGAAATTTCATTACAATGGAGGCTTGATTTCATTCAAATCCGATTACAGCAATAACGTGTGTATCGACTACCCCCCTCTTATATATAAACAGGCTTACATTCTATTATTAACAAACCTCGTGCCCGAGCAGTAATCTTCGTGTAATTACTCGATGATAATAGAATTTGATGGCGCGAGGCGCTCTGAGAGACACTCATTGTACCGGTGTGTTAATGAGAAACTTCGCGTAATGATATTGGTAATGACGTTATGAATGTATTAATTATTAATGAATACGGAAATGGTAGGGTTGAGTGGTACAAATTCTTATTCAGCCACGGAGTACAAGCACATCGCTAAACGTGGGCCTCTCCCAAGATTTTTTGCTACTTTACTCCTACTCATAGATCTCTTCCCAAGAATATCTATAGTAATCTATTGGAATCGTGGATCCAATGACTTCTCGTCATCTTTATTGCGTCCTTTGTCTATTTTGTAGGTGGACATTCGGATGCCGCGCTTTCGGTATACAACTATGTGTGTCAAAGAAAATTGAAATCATGCACGTTACGCTCAGTGAGATTAATAAAACACCCAGAATCCATTATCTGCCAATTTTTGTACTAAAATTTGGGAACTTAAAATAGTAATTGAAAATTAATAGGTTGTAATATAAATCATTGGTGGAAGTGAAGTTATATTCAGCATTGGATTTCCTGTGGCAGAAGAGAGTGATACACGTTACAATTTAGAAAAGTAAGGGAACATGGAAGTCTAGACATTAATACTAAGAAAAAACGGACGTAAACCAACATGTATCCAAGTAAATTCCTCGCAATTACATAGAAACGTATCCTCATTTAGAAAGAAACGGGTAATGTAAAACGCACACGCTCCAGAAACTCATTTCCCGCTCGGGGATAGCTGTTTGTGCGTTCGTTTTTTTTTTCATTGTGTCTCGGCACGATGTACCACTGTTGCCATGTGCTGTATATTGCTTTTTGTGTTTCATAAGAGGATTCGTAATGATTCTATGTAATTTAGTACTGATTAAATTTGTTTAGTATTTTGTTGGTTATTAAAAATATTATGTACCTATGGTATAAATTCAATTTAACATTTTTAATCAACGTGCAATGAAACAATTCAAAATCAATTCACCAGAGATTTGCATTCATACATACATACATAAATTCACGCCTTTTTCGCCTTATATGGTCCGTCCCATGATGAGATAGGGGACGAGCCTATCGCCATATCGGGCACAAATTCCTGACTCCGGGCTGATAATTAATAGAAAAATCCAATATCACTTTGCCCGACCCGGGACTCGAACCCGGGACCTCAGCTTAGCATTCATACAGTAGTACAACTACGCCACCGAGGCAGCCACATATAAGTAAATTAGCTTATCACAAGCCCAGTAAACTTAAACATTTTTCTCCAGCGATTTGCAGCGACATAGTTCGCGTTATCAGTCGGAAGCCCGTGCCCCGCGCTGCAAGTTTGGTTTAACAGATTAGAATAACTGATTGCACCGCGTCTTCTACTTCTAACCTACTTACAGTGAGCAAAGATTACCCGCACTGACGACTAATGTTACAATGTTCTAGTCTATAGGTTCTTATACGACCCACTACTGAGAACGAATCTCGCGATACAATGTTAACGTTTGGGTCTCAATCCATTAAGTTTAATATACTGCATTAAAATAAGAAAAGGAAAAGCGTGATAGTAAATTAATACAATTGCCAATGAATACCCTCTCAACTGTGCAAGTTTTGTTAATTTGTAAAAAACTAGGATAAAAAAGAAAAAGAGATGGATCAAGGGGACTATGTCCACGTATAGGCAATAAGTTTTCCACTTCTAAATTTCACTCCGAACTTAGGCTATGGTTACGACGTACGATAGAGGATTCGAACATTTTGTAGAGTAGGTACATTCGTAACATCATGGACATCGAACGATCGAACAATCGACGTCGTGTCGGGGCTTAAAGTAACCCTCCAGGGTTGATGGGTGTAAGAAAATCTTTCTGACTGAGCCATGTACGATAGCAAAACTATTATATTTTTAAATAACACAAAAATGTGTCTTGTTGTTATTGGCATCCACCATCGAATAAACAACACCCTGTATTAAATAAAATAAAAGAAATAAATACACCCAACAGTCACATACATAGTCCTGACCCCACACTAAGATCGAGTCTTGTCGTGGGTGTCAGGAACTACGAGAGACTTATCGGTCTCACAAATACCCAGATCCGAAACAAATACTTGTGGTTCTCACAAACATTTGTCTCGGTGCGGGGATCGAACCCGCGGCCTCTCGTTTCACAGCCGGCTTTCAACCAACTGCGCCAAGGAGGCTGTCAAAGGTTCTTTGCTCACTTCAGTAAGTTGCCCATAAATATATTCCTTAAAGTCTTAGTAAAAATTTCGATAGTTTAATTTCCCCTCATTTCTATGTATAGAAGCGCTTTGATTACATTCCCATGATGCCGAATACTTGTTCACTAATTGGATTTCCGAAATAGAATTAATGTGTCGATGAATATTCGGCACTCGTATGAGCTATTATTAGATTCCTTTCTGAATGGAATTCTTTTTTGGTAGGATATGCGTATCCGCCTGAATAATGACCGTTATGAACTAAGTTCCGGGTTCAGTTTTCATCATATTTTGAAGTTTGAACAGAAAGGCGTGATTGGGTCGATCTCTGATCTACTCATTTTAATGATGGATATTCTAGATTGCATTTTACTTACTACCTAGATTCTAGTCGCTTTGTTATGTCATTGCAATGTATCAGCCCATAATTGCCCAATGCTCAGCGCTTCTCAATCTCTAAATCCGAGAGTTCCACTCCAGGTTAGACCAGTTTGCCAGATTTTACAATCATCAAAGAAATTCTTGAAAATGGACGATACGCAGATTTCATCGCGATGTTTTCCTTCAGTTTTGCAGTGCGTGATTATTGAATACCAACGTAAGTTTATCATATAATTAAACAAAACTAAATAATAATTACCTAGTGCACATCACAATTCAACCTGACCAGATAAAATCATAAAAGCATGCTTGTTAGATGTAATAACGTGGTAATTGTTTACTGCTGACCCAAATCGACCAACTATAACTTGCCGAACGACCATCCATAAAATCTAATGTCTCAACACACACGCATTCTGTAAATTGTAAATATAATTTCGGTGAACCGTTCGTGGTGCCATTTGGTATGGTTTGTTGAGATTCTATTTCTCTTTTAATTTTTTTTAAATCTAATCTTATGATGGCCAGTTGCGTTTAGTATGTTTGAACTATTTTCCTTGTAATTATCGCAAACTATTGAGCTCGGGACTCCTCCACAATCGAGAGTTCGATTAAGAAAGCTAAGGCCACAGTCGAGGGTTCCACGTATCACAGACTACCTAAATGACTCCGAAAAGTCGGAGGTGTGCCCTGAGATACTCGTAATGACCGACACGGCATCTGCGTCCAGGCTGTTACCAACAACCACCATGCACTTACTTTGTAAATCACTTAAAATTGCATCTCCACATGTCATGTTTTGCTACGGTTCAATAGGCATTAAAATTCGTCGTGTCATACATCTCGTGTAGTCTGTTGACACGTGAACAATCGTCTCGAGAGCGATACTCTATCGAGACGCGGGAGTCATCGGCCCTCATATAACGCGTTTATTGTGATGGAAGCTCTGGGACACTCGGGTTCTTGAGGGTCGTGTGTATATTGATAGTCAATCACCACGCACTATAATGCTGAATGAAAACATCGTGAGGCAACCTGAACACCACAGGGATTTGTGAAGAATTTCTGTGGTATGTAAAGTCCGCCAACCCACATATACCAGCGTGGGGGATTGTAGCCTGACCCTTCTCAATCGTACTCTCGGTTGAGGATACCTGTGCCCTGCAATGGGAAGTATAAAGCTTGAAGTACACACAGAAGACTGCATGTTAGCTTCTCAATGCGTGGAATACTGCTGTTTAATACGCATTCAAATCCGGCTTGTCGCACATCTCATCTAGTTTGATGACATGTGAACAGTCGTCTCAAGAGCGATACGTCTATCGGGACTCGAGTCATCGGCCCGCGTATAACGCGCTTATTGTGATGGAAGCTCTGAGACGGGGTATTGGAGAATGGAAGGGTCGTGTTGTGTGACGGGGTTTGAGTGTTTGTTTCAGTGTTACGCAGTTGTATGGCGTTGTTGCATTATAAGCTGTATGGATAGGGAGTTTCCGAGATGATCTAGTTGTGCTGGCTTGATTCCGGTGATACACGGGGTTTCATACTAGCGACAAAGTGATAGCAATCATACCTGATGGTACGTACAGTGGCCAAGTAGAGTATGGAAAGGCGAGAAACTGTGACCACCTCTCGCCGGCTCATAAAATTATGTCGGCTTTTTAAAACCGGGTATACTAAGGTTTATTCCGGAACACGACATATTGCTTGGATCACTATAGCAGGCTTTAGTCCTGTACGGTAGTCGCCATCCAGCCGCATAGGAATTTCCTACCACCAACAATATTTGTATTAACTATACTTTCTCTTAGCTCCTATCCTTTACACTTTAGACTGCCCTCTGTTTATTCCTGTTCTCAAATCCATCTAAGGGTTGTCTGTAAGACATTGCCTTTGAGCGATAAGACAGCCAATTGTACTTTTTATGAATGCTATTTCCAATTGTATTTGTTTCTCTTTTGTGTGTGCAATAAAGTGTTTATAAATAAATAAATATGTAATACTTTTTAATAATGTTTATGTCTTTGAAATTCTTCATAACAATAAAATCCTATGATTCGTGTGAACCTGTCATTTGTCCTTTGTGTAAAGCAATCTGAATTAGATCTGATATAATTTCGAGTCCCCGCAGACATAAAGCGTGACATGAGGTCATTAATTCGTTGAAATGAATGGTTATAAAATCCTAATGTAGCGAATAATGGTGTTTTTTATTCCTTCTGCTAATTATAATGCAGCCCTAGTGTAATGTTATTTGTCTCTTGTTAAACTTCATTAAATAAGTATATCGTGTTAAAATAGTGTTCTGTACTACAGACATCATCCTAATTATCCTCATTAAAGAAATATTTATTTTATTTTTATTTTTATTATTAATTCAACACACACAGTCATTACTATATCATTTATAGTCATTACTATATAGTCATTACTATACTAATAAATTTAAAATAAGATAGTTGGTGTTGCTGAAGCAGTATCTTGAATCCTGCGCTGTTTCTTCTAATTCATCATCATCAGCCCGTTGCAGTCCACTGGCACTACCAAGGTACGCCACAGAGCCCAGTCTGCTGCTTTACGCATGCAGTCACTGCCGGCCCTAATTAACGATAGAAAATATCTGATTGAGAAAAATACTATTTTAATTCAGGAATGATAAACATTTTTTTGTTTCGCCAGGTTTTCTAAGCGGTTGTTTGAAACGTTTTGTGTGAAAATCCCTATATTTTTGGATGTAAATGAGGAAATCCGTCCAACAAGTGACAGCGTCATGTCATGTACGCAGGGGTTCACATTGTGGGTTATCAGTGTGATTTCATAACGGTCTGGTATCGTAGGAAACAACGCGTTGAATAAACACACGTGCGTTCAACCTGCCGCCAGGAGATAAAAATATACTAACGCAGGGTTGGCACGTCACAATTGAGATTTATTCTTTAACTGACTTGAAAAAAAAGAGGGTCTCATTTCTTCTTCGGATTCCTTGGTTTTTTTTGTGATGTCTTCCTTTACCTACCACTGAGCGGTAGTAAAATTATTATAAATTTATTGGTAACAACGAAAAACTATAGATGGATTTCTACATCTCTAACTAATTTAATAATTTATATATATCTTTTAGATATGGGCTATCCGCTATGGCATAAGATTTCTTAATTGGATGGAAATGGATAATAAAGAGTGGTTAGGGTTATAGCTAAATTCCTCTTAATTTTAGAGAAGGAATAGTCTGCACTAGGCTGTAAATGTACTGGATTATTAAAACTGTATTTATTTATTTATTTCAACAAGTAATTAGCGCAATTGACAACCCTATACCTCTGCCAGTAGAAACATACAAATTGTGCTTATATAAAGGTACGCGGAGGGAACGTGGGAGACTAACGCGTGCCGTGTTTACCAGCCCTGCGGCTACTATTAACTTGAAGCGTAATGTAGTCGTAAGAAACTTCATATATAACATAAAACATGTCTAAGCTGAATGTAAAACTTCCATCTATTTTACTGTTTGATTTGAGGTTAATTAGAAAAGTGACAACCCTATACCAGTACGTACCAGTAGAAACATAAAAATACTGTTGTTATAAAGGTATTACCAGCCCTGCAGCGTCTCCTAACTTGAAGCGCATTGTAGTCTTAAGAAACTTCATACGAGTATATAGCAGAAAACCTAATATGTATGGATATTGAAATTACAGCTTGGATATATTGTCATATCCAATATTTTTGTAATATCAATACGAATTATGCACACATGCAAAAATGTTTTGTTATTTCATTTAGCATTGGCAACACATTTCCTCTAAACTTGTAAGTGTTCATATTGGTCATGTAACATCAGGCGAGCCGCTTGCTCTCTGTACTAAAAACCGCATAATTGCGTAATTTATGGCTTCTATACAAAGCAGCTGTTGCAGTTTTTACAAATAATCATCTTTTCACATCTGTCGCCGCCATGTGTGAACGTATAATTTGTGAGCATTAAGATGTAATAGAGGATAGTGATTTCGTGACTTCTCTCTCTGTTACTCCCACGTAGTCGCACATCTGCCCTCACGCTTCATTTTCCCGCTTGTTTGATACGTGCGCACTGATTTTGTTTGCGCTGTCCGCTCTAGTATTTATATTTCTAATACTTAATGCAAACCTGAAGAGTTTGTTTGAATCTCCTTTTTTAAAAGGAGATTATCTATTCGACCGGTATGTATGTAATTTAGTCAGAATTGCACCATTTCTGGATAAGTTAGTACCAACTTCTGAACAAGTGTGCCAATTTTCATAAGTGTATGTATGTTTGTCCACGCATATCTAAGAAAGTATAGGTCTGATTTCTAAAAATCTATTATAGTTGGATTAGGTCCAACTTCGGAGCTGTGTAAGTTTCATCATAGGTAATTTAGAATTTTAAAAGATTATTTTTAATTCTTTCTTTTTAATTAAAATTTTGAAGTTGGTTGATTTCTTTTAAATTATTTTTATTTTGTTTGTTTAATCGCACTTATCTCAGGAACTGCTGGTTCGAATTGTAAAATTCTTGTGGTGTTAGATTTATTGACTAAGGCCATATAAATAGGCTTTATAATATAAAATACCACTATGACCAATAGGAGCAGAGCAATAGTGAAAAATATTGCAAAAACGCTTAATCTCAGTATAACACCTTAATCTCAGTATGGCGTTCATTGAAATATCCTAGGAGATATACTGTTAACAAATTGAACTTTACAAAAAGAGCGGTACATGGGTTACTGGGTGTTTCTGTCACACTTACGCAGTATCACTATATTCCTTCTCTTTCTACTACTGTTCCACCATCCTGGTTGATCCAGTATAATACAAAACAGGTACTATTTTTTTCATATTTCGTTCTGGTTTTTAGGCGTAAGAGTAGAGAGAAAGAACTGTGTCGAAAATGTCTCGTCGTCGGGCGAATGGCGATTGTGTTGAGTTTTCCACATTTACTCTATTGTTTGGCAGCTGTGAGATTTCGTAGGGTTGTGGTCGAGTGAATGATAGGTAAAGACATATGCCAAAGAAGCCATGTTTTGGAATTTTGTTTATGTACTGGAAAAGTGTATTTATTAATGATTACGAGAAAATTGAAGCCTGTACCTATTACACAGTGCCATATGGGCTCTACACAGTCTACATCTGTCTATTCTCGATAAATCTTAGGTTTCAATAAGTATTTTTTAAGTTTACATATTTCAGTTCTTCGATTGCGATTGATCCAGCTTCTTATGATGCCAATAACTTATAAATTTCGTTGCAATTTTGAACGCACACCATTAACCTTTTAATAAAATAAAATTACTTATACTTCATTAAGTTATGTCATCATATTAACTGCAGACATTCCTCTAGCCATACAGACATCCATTTCCTTTTCATTACTGCCGTATATGGTATCAATATGTATATTCTGGGCAGTCTATCCGTCCGTCTGTCCTCCCTATATGGCGTCAACTTTGAATAGGAAGTTGTAATTTGGCATATACGCAGGATGTTGTTGTCATGTATTTTAGCGGATTTAAATTAATTGCAGTCATTAGTGAAAAATTTAATGTTTTATTCATCAGGTCCTAAAACTTTTTGTTTCGTATACCGAGACGTATGTTTTGGTGTTGGACCCTCTTGCGTAGATCCTCAATTCTTCGTTTGTTCGGATTTCACGTCTTAACTATTTAACAAAATATAATGTAGTTCGTCATACATGTTGTCAGAGGTACAGAAAATAATTACTGTTTCCGAGGCATTATAAAATAACTATTACTATTAGACGGACGCACTGCCTCGGTGGCGCAGATGTACTCCGGTACGATTACAACGCTTAAGTCTTTGCTTCGAATCCAGGGTTGGGCAAAGTGATATTGGATTTTTCTATTTATTATCAGCTCGGAGTTAGGAATTTGTGCCCGATATGGCGATGGACTCGCCCCTATCACATCTTAGGTCGGAACACACAAGGCGAAACGTGGTTGTTCTGATAGCAACTCTTTGATTAGCCTTTCTGGTAAAAAAATCGTGAGTATATGTATGTATTTGTGTACTATTAGACAGTCGTTCACATGGAATAAAACCCAGCCTACGAACATGACAAAATTATTTCAGAATGGCAAAAATATGATTCTGTGGTGTATTACCCAAAATAGTATTATAAAAAATGTCGCAAACTATCGCACGTGAGCAAAACCTGGCTGTGTAATAATCCACTAAACGCAGACGCCTCTCACCGACCCTCGAAGCCCGCGAGTGTTTCACATAACCGTTTGAAAGTAGCTTACAAGGCCTCTCGTCGAGGGGAGACGGGGGTTCCTCCCGGCTCGAAGGACCAATTTAGCGTTAACCGTCCCCGTTCTCGAAGTATCATTCGGCCTGTGTTCCCCGCTTTGCCTAACAAGACCCGGGTCGTTGACTTGGCGTTTATAGTTTACGATATCGTTGGGTAATATTGAAGGTGACGCTTATTTGCTGTTTTTCTGATTTAGTAAATCCCTCCATTCCAATTGAAGGGTATGGAAATAAGAAGAAATGTGGTATTAACTCTGTCTAGGAATTAACGTTTACTTTCGCAACTAAAATAGGTTTCTTTATGTAACGAATAATAATATATGCCCTCAAGCGCATTTTAACATTAAAAATTGCAATGTTAGCTACAAGTTACCAGCAAAAGTCGAATCGGCTTCAAAGAGAAACAGAAAAATGAATGAAGAACTTATTCTACAAAATTTAATTTTTATTTTAAGTGCAACAGACTAGATAAGACGCATTATGAAATACGACTTTATTACCTCACTGATTAAGGCCTTAGTTCCTCCTGATGGTATGAGCGAAGATAAGAGCATTATATAGTCTTATATCGGTACAAAGCGTATCGCATATCATTTTTCCTCTTGTATATTATCATTAGTCCAAGAACTATCTTGTCGTAGTCTCATCGTCGGCTATAAATCCCGACCGTGTCACCGTACAACGATTAACCCGGCCGAACGCTCCCGGACACGACAATTTGGGCGGCCCGCGGCGTGCTGGGTCTATGCGACCGTATGTGTGCGGAGGGTACGATATACCCTCTCGCACGAGGGTTAATTGTACGGCTAAGGGTTAAAATTGAATTCGAATTTTGTTTTCCGAACGGAGTTTTTTGCCAATGACAGTTTAAGGTTCAGTGTTTGGAGTTTTAGGTGCCTTTTACAGATTTTCGATTCGGTTTTTGTGTTTTGCCTGCAAAAATTACACGAATTATCGGATGAAAATTAAAACATTAAAACCGCAATTAGATACATTCGTAGGTTAAAAATATCTGTGTTTAATCGATAGCTGCGTTAGGGAGTTAATAACCAAGGAAGATTAAGATTTAGCTGTGTACTCGTATTTGGTTCATTTTCATTAAAAATATAGGCGACCGACGAAGCGCCTACAATTCGATATGTTTTAAATTTAAATTAATTTAAATTGTTATTCCTGCATAAACTCTTATCAAAAAAATTAAATATAATCCCGAGGGTCTTCATCGTCGTTCCTAACGATCTCATCAAGCGGCGGAATTGGCCCGCACCCGCCCTAATTCAAACGAGACGACCCGAGATGACAGCTTTACAACCCCGTCTCACTTATTTACAGCCGTAGTTAAGATGTGAAACAAGAGGCTGTGGGTTCGAACTGCGAGTTTTAGACTCAAATAAATGGTAGTACCGTTTAAAGCAGCAGTTGCCATTATAATTGTGTTGAATGGCGAGCTTCATCGTCTTCTTACGATCAAGGCCGCTGAAGACCGCGCGAAATGGCGAAATTTGTGATGGAATGCGGACCCTGACACGCACCGGGAAAACGTTTTTTCATTGCATGGATTCCGGTAAACGGGCAATGGTCTTCTCTCTCTCTCTCTCTCTCTCGCTCTTTCTTCAGCTACATGGCGTCCACTGCTGAAAATAGGCCTCGCCCAAGGGTCTCCACATCTGTTCAAAGCAGCCTGCATGCAGCGACTTTCTGCAACATTAATCAAATCGTCCATCCACCTTGCAGGCGTTCTTCGGACACATCAGTTCTTTATACATGGTCTCCACTCCGGAATCCTTAAGCCCCATCGCCTGTCAGTCGTATGGTCTTACATTTGGTTCATGATGATAGCCGCCTATCTGCTCTAGGGCCGTAGACGCGTCGCCAACAGCTGTAATCTCGCTCACCAATTCTAAGGTGACAGCAAAGCCGTCGTTTTACGTTTTTCTAGTGGTAAAGACACTGTTTCAGAGACGGCCATTTCCTACGGTACTCCTTATAAACAGTAGCTCTCTTAAAGTATATTTTCAATCAACAGTGTGCTTATCGTTATTAATGTTTACTTTTCCCACGAGGTGTCCTTGCGTTGACAAATGTCGCGCGCCTGTCACCCGCTGTCACTTGACAGGATTCCGGGAGAAGGCGCGACATTTGGTGTATGCAAGTTTTTTTGGATATATAAATTACGAGCAAGAAAGTTTAAAGTAAAGGGTGTAGCCTTGGTGGTTGATTTATTGATGTGTATTTTATAAGGGTTGATAAAGTTAATGTTTGAAACTTAAAATGTACCTGATACTGTAGCAAACTTATTGAGGAAACGTTGAAAAATACCGCATGTATTATCTAAAGTGTTATTTTTTAAGATACTTTGTGGTGTAGTTGGTTAAAAGCCGGTTGGTAAACGGGACATTGCGTGGTATATTTCCATGCTGAGATAAATGTTTGTTTCATCTATAATATTTATTATGTTTTGAGGACAGAGTTTTATGTGACCGAAAATTCTCTCATACTGATACTACCTAGCACATAAGACATATTTTAGTGTGGAGTCAGTATTTGTATGTGAATGTTGGGTGCAGTTATTAATATTTCCTTAACCTTACCTAAATCCGGGATAAGATCAAGCAGAAGAGTATCAATTGTATCAGCCCATAAACGTTCCACTGCAAGGGACGGGCCTCCTCTACAATCGAGACTACGATTGAAAGGGGTCTAGGCCACATAGTCCACCACGCTGGCCTAGTGCGGTTTGGAGGAGTTTACATACCATAGAAAAAACAAATCGCTACGTACAAATCGCTTTAGTATGCAGGTTTCCACACGATTTTTTTTTTAACTTAGTCATTGATTATCAATAAGCACTCCGAAAAATTTAAGAATATCAATATTTCACACAAAAGATCCTGTGAATTTTAATTAAGACATCGTAAAGCTGCCAACAAGAGCGTCGGGTCGTAGTAACCGTCGGGAATGCATGAAGAAATTGATTAGATTGGATCAAGCGAGAGGTATGTTAGGATCGTCGAGATTGGAAATCCGTGGATTCTGTTCCGTTGGTTTATGGGTTAAGGTTTTGTATATATCTGTTATTCTTTTATAATTTAATTTACTGTAACTATTGTTAAAAAAGAAAATAAGCACCCACAATAGATAAATAATTTTTTTGAAAGTATTGTGGATTCGTTGCGTATTTTTTAATCCATTGGAACGTCCAATATATGTTTTATAACGAAATATTTTTATTATTGTTAGACCTTTCATTTCGTCAAAAGTAATAGGTCAATTTTAAATTAGCTTACACAGCTTAAAAACATTACCTGCATAAAACTGACAGAGAACGTTTTCAAAAAAATTAATTTGCTACGTCATATACTATCACTTGATCTCTTTTTGGTACGCAGCACTATACACAACACAGCTCAAGATAAAATGGTAGCTTATGTATACACGCCTCAAGAGGAAGGCATATTAATACGAGATGATAATATTAAGTCGTTAAAAGTGACGCATACAAAAAACTGGGCCAAGTTAAAATCTCAAAGGGCCCGACATCGTTGGACGCACGCCGCCTTGACACATTAGTGTATTATGATGAACTTTACCGATTTTACTTTGAGGGGTTGCTATTTTTAGATAAAGGGTTAATAAATAACTGTTGGGTACAAATGTCAAGTTCGATAAAGTTAAAGGGACTGAGCTTAATATGTTTCGGCCTAAGAAAGTCTAATACAGATAGTATGATAGCCTCCGTAGCGCAGTTGGTTAGACGCCGACTGAAACGAGATGCCTCGGGTTCGATCTCCGTACCAATGCATATGTTTGTGAGATCCACAAGTATTTGTTTCGAATCTGTGTGTTTGTGAGACCGAAAAGTCTCTTGTAGTTTCTGATTCCC
The DNA here is from genome assembly GCA_905220455.2 of Deilephila porcellus. Lineage (NCBI taxonomy): Eukaryota > Metazoa > Arthropoda > Insecta > Lepidoptera > Sphingidae > Deilephila > Deilephila porcellus. The sequence continues at coordinate 1,995,909 of LR999995.1, forward strand.
AGACTAGTATTTTAGTGTGGGGTCAGGACTACGTATGTGACTGTTGGGTGTATTTATTTGTGTATATCTCCTTGTTTACCTTTGTTAAGTAAAAATATTATATCGCACCTGATGGTAGGTGCATTTGCAGCAAATACAAGATCGTGTGAGGAAATATTTTCTCTCGCCATTCATTACAATTATATTGGTTTGCTCAAGTTGTTACTTTGAGCTGAAGTTCTTAATCTGTACTCAGAAACTGTTGTTGCTAAGTCTTAACAAGATTTGAGGATACAAACTTTGTCTAGACAAAATCACAGACGTACACGACTTTGACTTAACTTGAGTCTGTATAAAGTTAAAAATGTGTTTATGGACCTTGTACATTCGTTATTTCATACATAAAAAAGAAAATGTGGGCAACATTTTCTTTAAAATTGTATTTGGAATTTAATTTAAACGTTATCAATAATTGTATAATTATTTTAGGATTAAGATATGATTTTTTCTTAGCCTTATCTAGGGATTATCGTTATTAATATTTTCATCCTACTTTAGGTAAATTATTTTTATTTATCTCAGCATTATATTCTATGTGTATCAAGGTATGTGACGTGTATAACCTGCTGGGTTCGATTACCATGTCGGGCAACTCATTTTACGTGACGTTTTCAATTTGAAAATTCACTTGTAAGTTTTTCCTATCAATTTTTTGCTGATAGCCTAGTCGCCTACCACATTGTGGAAATAAGTCAGTTTATATACTTCAACAATAAATGATATCTATCAGGATCTAGGATGATTGAGTGCGAGGGTCATCTCACGAAGTCAATCCTCACTAGCGAATGGAAGTAAACTCATTAAAACTAACATTTTGGCGCGCTGTCGCAAAGATTTGTTCAAACATTCCTTAACAAAAGATCACAAAATTGACAAAAGTGAGACAATAACGCAACTCACCTGCTCGAATGGACGGTATGATGACAAATTGCCGCCTTCCCGCCTACCCTCCGAGTCGTAAACTTGGGTAATTGATGCCGCCACTTGCCACACAAGTTTCGACTCTAACGTGTTTGAATTTGAGTAGAAATTGCTTTTGAAATTGCAAATGGAATTCGGACCTTTGAAACAAATTGTCATTTCAGCAAGAATAGGTAATGACGGTAGTTTTCTTTATGTTGAACTATTTGTTAGTTTACTTGTAATTTTTTTTGTAAGAACCTGTACTGTATGCGGCTGTGTGCAACAAAGCGTCTGAGAAAAAGAGGCCCAGTTTCGATTCCGCATGGAGATTTTTTACCTAAATTTAGACCGCAATTACTTAAAAAATAATTATTCGACTGCAATCGGATCAATATCTTATAAGTTCAAAATGGCGGCTTATTTTTTCCAAATTTTTTATTGGTGATTACTCAAATGCTAATAGCAAGCACGACACAAGTCTCTTATTTTAATGTGGGGTCAGGACTGTGTATGTTAATGTTGTGTGTATTTATTTAAGTATTTAAACTAATAGTGTGTTTTGTTTTGTTCACAGAACAGTGCTCCTATGTGGGAGGAGTTCATATCCAAGGCGACGAAACTACATTCGGCTTTGAAGTGAGTACACTTACAATAACGTTTTCTTTATACAGTACTTTAGCGGATTTAATGGTATAGTTTTAGACTTTTTAACCTGATGAAGAGTTACAGTGAGTGAGTGAGCGAGCCTTGATTGTTAGGACTTGGGTATAATTTCAAAAATCTTCGTAAGCGACGAAATCTAAATGTTATCCGGCAACGCATCTCTATGCCCTATGGTGTTGCAGATGTTCCTGGGCGGTTGTGATCCCTTACCATCAGGTGCCCGTATGCTCGTTTGCCCCCTATAAAAATAAAAAAAAACTTATCTGTAGGCAAAACGTTCCCCATACAGGAAATATGTTTTATTTTTAAGCGCTATGTGTATAGGTTACCAATATCTTTGTACACCTTTTTGTTTCTAGACATACGTTTCGGGTTCCGTATATCTGATTTCAAGCATGCCGGCGTAATAGTATCAACTTCTAAGAGATTCCGTAAAATATCTCTAAGAGTATGCTCTTACTGATACAACAACAACGAACTTATACGATTATAATGCGATAATAGCCAGTATCCGTTGACATGTTGACTACATTGCGCGTTCGGTTCATCGACGTGCTCCATTCATCGCTGCTCAGCCAGCAGTGTACATCAAACGGGAGAGTCGCCAAGTCAATTGGCGGTCGGTTTCACTGTTTAATCTAATCAACGGTTATGATTGATGGCGAAACAATGGTAATGATGTTAGAAGGGAATTGATGTGGGAACATTTTAGATGGAAGATTTTATGGTTATTTTAAGTATAGATTATAGAGTAATTCATAGAAAATGGGAAGTCGGCCGCGGTAGACTAGGTGTAATATCCGCTATAGTAATCCACAAAAGTGAGAAGAAATGTAATGATTTTTTTTTGGACATGTAGACAATTGAATACCACTTGTGACAAGTCAGTACAGCCTACAGAGACAATTCATAGCAGTAGGCAGTAATCCTTAACTTTAAGTAGAGTATTTAAATTGTTTAATGAAAAAGATTAAACGCTTTTAAAATAAACTTTGACTGTCTGTAAAGCTGTAAAATAAGGCCCCAATTACTATTCCAAAGATAAATAAGTCAAATGGGGGCTGTTAAAGTTAAATGATTCGCATTTCGGGTTCGACGAATGTATATCTAATTTAGAACTGACATTACTGTGAACGTTCTATAGTCCGCGTGTATTCGGATTGCAGCGCATTTACCATCAGGCGCTTTTTGTCACTTTTTCATGTCAATATAAAACACATGACTGCTTCGGTGGCGCAGTTGTACTACAGCATGATTGTAAAGCTGTGGTCCCGGGTTTGAATCCCGGCAAAAGTGATATTGGATTTTTCTATTCATTATTAGCCCGGAGTCAGTACCCGGTATGGCGATAGGCTCGCCCCCTATCACATTGTGGGACGGAACATACAAGGCGAAACGTGGGGTCCTGGTTGCTACCAGGAGAACCTCTGCCTACCTCTTCCGGGATAAAGGCGTGAGTTAAAACATAATATGTATCCTAGAATATCGGTTCTGCTTAAACGAGTATAATCAATACATGGTATACGGATATGCTTATATTTCGTTTCGGTTTCCCACCATTCACCACCTTTAAATAAAAGTCTTTTCAATTTGGAACTGAAAATTTCTCCACTTTCAGCGATTTAATTTACTAAATAATGACGTCACATTTCAGATCGGCGCTGGTGGCGATAGCCGCTTTTCTGGACGCCTTCCAGAAGATAGCGGACGCGGCAACCAACGCCAGAGGTGAGTGACCTTATATATACTACTCTTTAAATTTTGGCACTCGCATTATTTAATAGCATTGTTTTTTCAATGTCTAGACGGTGCAGTTGTTACGTCTGTTTTATTGCTTGGATTTAGTATTGTTTTGTATTTTGTTTTATTTTGGAATAGGTTCAAATGCAGGATCGCGATTTAATGTTCAGTGTTACTACACTGTTAAGCTGTTGTTTAGCGGTCTTACAGACGATGAAAATTAGTTGATGCTACTCATTCAATTGATTTATTGTGTAATCATATTTTAAGCTGAAGAAAAGGACTACAGATGCAGTTGTATTATAAAATGGAGATGGATGAAACGACATTAATTCTTCTTATTGCTTTACGACCAATTCATTTTAGCCCCTTATGGTATAGTCTTAGCAAACACTTAATCGTGTTATATTGTTCATTGTGTATTGTTGGTATCGTTCCAGGCGCTACCAAGGAGATCGGAACAGCTCTCACCAGGGTATGTCTTCGGCACAGAGCTATCGAGACCAGAATGAAGACTTTCATCAGGTGATTATATATTTAGTTAACCAGTAGTGTTAAGTGGACGGTATAATCGACTTAATTCATAGTTATACGTTTTGTTTTGTCAGGTTTACATTTATTAAAAACACCAGGATGTACTCGTAAATAATATTAATACGTCCAACAGTCACACACTTAGTTCTGACATCACAAGAAAATACAAATCATGTTTCGTGGAAATCAGAAACCCGCGGCCTCTTGATCTAGGTGTTGTGACACCGGAAAGTATATAAGTAGAGTTTGTCTACTCTACAGGCACAAATAAGTATTAATCCTTAATTTTAAATATTAAATCACATATTTTGTTAACAGTGTACTAATGGACACATTAATAAGTCCGCTATCCGAGCGCGCGGACGAATGGCGTCGCGGCGGGTGCGCTACAGGCGCGCTCAGTCGCGAACACGCTCGCGAGTGCAAGCGCGCGCGCACCGAGCTGCGGCGCCGCATGACCGACGCGCAGCGACACGCGAGGAAGGCGAGACGCGCGCCACCTGACGCCAAGCGAAGAGCTGATGTGTGTATGCAGGTGGGTTATACTACTGGTTATTGAGGGAGCTAGTATTCGCGAACACGCTCGCAAGTGCAATCACGCGCACATCCAGCTGCACCTGATGTTATGAGAATTGCTGATGTATTTATGCAAAGGATGGATAAATATACTTCACATAAATAATCTTTCTCTATAGTAATTTAAATAAATTTTTCTATGGTATTTAATGTCCGCCAATCCGCACTAGGCCAGCGTGGTATACTCATAAAAAGGCTTCTATTATTTTACTAAGTGGTATTTCTATGCTTGCAGGATATCCAAGAGCGTAAACAGCAGTTAGAAGAGATGGAGGAGAAGGCAGTCAAGGCTGCCCTGATTGAGGAACGCAGCCGCTTCTGCCACTTCGTGTCCTTGCTCAACCCTGTCGTGGTGAGTTTACTACTTTATCGCTTTTTTAAAAGGCTATATTCTCTATGACATAATATGTAGTCCGCCAACCCGCACTAGGCCAGCGTACTGGACTAACCCCTCTCAATCGAACACTTGATTGTAGAGGACGCCCGCATCCTGAAGTGAGATATACATTCATGGGCTGGATTGGACGCGTGGTCTTTTCACATTGGTTTAACTTTTTTGCAGTTGTCACTGATAATGTTGTAGAAGAGTTCCGTGCCCAGCTGTGGGGCATATATATTCTGGATTATTATTAGATGTCGGGTCTGTTATATTAGTTATTGTTGACAAGGCCTGTGCCCTGCAGTGGAATGTATATGAGCTGTATCAGACGCCTGGTCTTTTTACATTGGTTACACTTGTGTTCAGATTTCACTGCGTGGTTTGGTGGACTATAGCCTAATCCTTCTCGATTGTAAAGAATGCACATGTCTTGTATATCCGACATTTAAATGTTCTGGATTATTTTCATACCTTATATGTAATTTTTGTTCGCAGGAGAGTGAAGTGGCCATGTTAGCGGAGGTTGGTCACTTGCAGGAGGGCAGCGAGCAGCTGTTACGTCACACAGCTGAACCCAGGACCCTGCCCGCTGCTAGTCTTCAGGTATACTGGATTTTTCACATTCACCTTGCAGGTTGATATTGCTTAATGTTTTTAGACTGGTAGTGTTGGTCTTGTGGCGATATGAAGTCGTGCCACATTTTTTTTTATTTCTTTTTTTTATTTTATTTATTAATAACAAAAGAATAAACTTATAATCTACACAAGCGTCCTGCAAAACTATACAAACAATTTGACTGCAGGATCAATTTATACATTTAATTAATTATACATTAGGGCAAATTGGTTAAGTAGTGCTTTTTAAGAATCGACTTAAATAATTTTTTATTAGATTCTTGTTTTATGGCCTCGGGCAAACTGTTTAGAGAATACGGGATACGTTTTTTTAGAGTTCTATCCCCGTAAATGTTGGTGACTCTTGGCACAACGAATTTACCTGAAGTCACAGACCTCGTATTATAATTGTTACATACAGATACCAAAGAACTATGTTCCTGTCTGCCATGGTTATTTACAAGAAGTAGCAATTTATGTTTTAGACTGACTGGTAACAACTTACAAATTTTAAAAAGTTTATTTGGATCTTTTTTATACTTATTTCTAGTTTTTTTGTCTACAAGTAATTTTATAAATCTTAGTTGTATGTTTTCCAATTTATTAACATGTGTTTTATATGTAAGTCCATAACAGTCAAGCGCATGAGCTGATACAGTATAGATGCAGTAAAGGTGTGGGTGGTGTTGCAGGTGATCTGCGACATAAAGTCGTGCCACAGCGGCTGGGAGTGCGCGTCGGCGCCGCAGTCTCCGTCGGGCTCGTCGCGCCTGGGCAGCCGCAAGTCCTCGCTCACCTCCATCTCCTCGCTCAACAGCCAGTGCTCCGACAACCAGCACGGTGCTTATACTTCTTTTCTTTATTGTATACGTCATTGTTCATTGTTTTGTCACCCGCTTTTTTAAGGAGCGAAGTGAACAATTTATTTCCAACTCCTATTAATTTAACTTTATGATTGAATTCGTTGCGGGTTAAAGACAAGTTAGACATTCCCGGAGACTCGCTGGGCTTCAATGCTCAGTGTCATTAAAATGCGTGCCACTGATGTTCCTGGCTTACAGGAGTTGCAGTGGCGGGTGTGAGGGCGGGACAGTCTCTCCTATTGTATACGTCCAGGAAACGAGCAAACAGGTCTCGTGATGGTAATTGATCACTGCCGCCCATGAACATACACAAGGCTGGATCATGGATGTTGGCCCAATTGGGAGAGGAGCGGGAAGAAAAAGGATAGGAAAAGAAAAAAAGGTACTGAGCATCTTACTTAAAGAAAAAGTTGCTATGCCTGATGATAAAGTTGCTGTGCCTGCTGATAATGCCAATGATAAAAGTATAGTACAAATCGGTAATGGACACTTATTTTTGGAGAGGAAAGAAGAACCAACCCTTTCGATACCCGAAGAATGGGTAGTGCCGGTATCACTGGTCTTCCGGATATTGCGGTCTCTAACAAATCTAACGCCTGCATACCGAGTAAAATCTCTCGGTGGTCGCCGCGCGTTTCGGGCGACACTAGATGCCTTAGATATTCCTTCCCTTTGATCGCCCGGCGCAGATCCTTTACTAGTTTCTCAATTGGGATGACAGTATTCTTATCCCATTAGACAAAATTATGCCTATGTAACTGTTTGTTTATACAGATTATTTCAAGACTGCGACTGAAAACGATGCCAGGTAGTATTAGTGACTCCAGACACAAAGCAACTAAAAATTTCCAAAAAAAAGTCGTCATGTTTTATTTTTTTTGCTTATCGTCGTATTTGGGTGATAAATACATAATTTTATTTTAAAGAGCCAATGGTACGTAAGGGTTAAAATTACTTTTTTCGCAAAAACTAGGTGTTTAGCACCCAAACACGATGTTTTTCAAAATATCGCAAAAAAATCTGTCGCTTCTTATGCGAAATTTTTAGTTGCATTGTGTTTGTAACCACTAAAACTACCACCTGGTTTCGTTTTCGGTCGCAGTCTTGATATACCGTATATGTGAAAAAATATTTTTTATTTTATAAGTCAAAAATAGTTACATGAATTTTAGCATGTTGACATTTAAAGAAAACGGATAAGACATTTGTTATTTTTGGAAGTAAACATTGTAAATCATACGTGGTCCCCTCACTAGGCAAGCCTGTACCGAGGGGTCCCAACATTATGTTTTACATTGTCACTGACTACACAAAGGTACACGGTAGTTTAAAATAAACGAAAAGAAAACATAAGAAATCCGTGGGATATATAACAAAATAGACTATACATTTCCAAATAAGATAATAAAAATCAATAAAACAGTAATATTTCTAAATAAAGGTTTAAACAATGTATTAGGTACCAGCTACTTAATTATAGGTTTATGTAAGAATACTGTTTTCCTTCCTAATTAATAAATACAGTTAAAGTAATGTATGACGTAAGCGACTGCCAACATATTCACGGTGGTCGCGGATTCAAATCCCAGGGCACACCTCTGACTTTTCGGAGTTATGTGTGTATTGATAGTCAATCATCACGCACTTTAACGGTGAAGGAAAACATCGTGAGGAAACCTGCATACCGTAGCGATTTTAAAGAATTTCTACGGTATGTAAGTCCGCCAACCCGCACTAGGCCAGCGTGGACTATATGGCCTAACCACTCTCAATCGATTCTCTCGATTGTAGAGTAGGCCCGTGCCCTGCAGTGGGACGTATATGGGCTGATACATAATGACGTAATATTGGTTTGTCAGGTGTGTCAGGCTCGACAGTGAGTTGCTCGACGCCGATCTCCAACGCGTCGTCCGGCGCCGCGCCCGCGCCCGACGCGCCGCTGTGTCTCTCGCAGGTATGTGTACTACCACACTGTTCTCCGACCCGACGATGATGTTCGAACGTACTGGAATAATGAGAACAAACTACTTGGTAGAGATCCAACATCTTTAATAAAATCCATACTTAAATGTACACTTATATACAGAATCATTGTTAGTTCAGTCACGCACCCGTACACGAGTATTCACACACGTACGACTGCGTGAAGTCATCTTAGCGTTTATGCTTAAATGCACTTTTACGTGATATATCAGTTTTAACATTATTCATCTTATTGCAAAGTAAGCATTACATTACAGTACGTAAAACTTTACAAATGTGCCTAAATACTCTACAAAATGTTTGAATCCTTTGTACTTCGTAACCATAGACTAAGTTAGGAGTGAATGATAAATTTCATAGAGAATAGTATTTTAGAAGTAGAAAACTTATAAGTTCGGACGTCGAATCGTCGAACATTCGAACTTCGTTTCGGATCATAGTGTATAATATTTGTGAACCGGACAAACATTTCTGTGAGTTCAACCCACGGCTTCCAGAGCCAGCTGTCAGTTATAGCGCCATAGAGGCTGACGTTAAAAATAATGAGATATTTTTATCGATTCTGGTAAACATTTCACGCAACAGATTTTTTAATACATGTGTATGATACAAGCACTTTTGTAGTATAGAATAAGAGTATTATAATATAAGTTACAAATATAAATCACCAATCATTTCTGTGTCGATATAATTATGTAATTTTCAATTACAAATGTTGTTAATATGTTTTCCTGTAATACATGCGTGTTTATTACGTCTATTTGTCATATGAAATGATATTATGTCACATGTAATTGTTGGAAATCCCTGCGATTTCTAATAGTTTACACGTAGTATAGAAGACATTATCCTATATCCATATGAATTATTACATAATACCAATGTCTCATAATAATGTTAGAACCGATCCTTACAATATGACAATACCATATATTATAAACCAAACATAATTTCAATTTTTAAGAAATCTTTAATTTTCGTTCGATACTTTAAGTGAATTGAAGACACCTAGTTATTATTTGATGTTTTTAACATCTGACCGTTTTGAAACGTACCATGTAACTTATATATAAAATTAATCACAAAATAGAAAAAGGCGCCCCGTTTTGTAATTATTTTTTGTATTTTTTTTGTAGTTTAATGTACATATTTAGTTTTTGTGTATTTTTATCTTAATTGAATTTTAGTATTTTTAGCCGGGTTGACATCAGACAATAAGGGCTGGTAAAATTAAAAGAAAATTTGCTGTTACTATTTGTTTCAAAATTTATTTCAAAATAAAAGTTTTGCGTTTTTACTTAAATACGAAATTGCCTAAAACATTGTCTGATGTTAACTCATATTTTTTCTTAGTTTATAGTGTTTTTTTTTAGTTTTAGCGTTTTTTTCTGTTTTTGTAGTTTTGTTTTTTTGCTTTTTTATTTTGTCACGTAGTCGGCGTTCCGGCTGTCGAGTGTGTGCAGCGCGGACTCGGGGTTCCGCTCGCAGGACGCGCTGCTGCGACGTTCGCTCTACGTTGACAATGTAATGTAGCTACTGCTTTTAGTAGTTTGAGATTTTTTGTTTGTAGTTTTGTGTTTTGTAGTGTGTGTTTAGTAGTCACATGTAGAGTGTTGTACTCATGAAAGTAGGGGGGAATTATGTTTGACGGGTGTTACACATCAGAAATTATCAGACTTAAAATAAATGCTGGGAATTAGACAATAGAAGACTGGGAATAAATGTTTGCGGAGCATATAAATACTTTACGTGGTGTGGAGAATGAACTCGAGATATTCATTTTACAACCGACTTCTAGTCCTCCACACATTTAATTTAATTTAATTTACTTTGATGTTGCAATTGGGATAGATTTTATTAATATAAACCATATAGATTACTTTGCCTTACAAACATTAATATTTTTATTTATACTTTATGTACAAAAAATGGTCAGATGTCCTCCTATGGCGAACCTACCTATTTAAGTTGGCAATTTGCTGCTGAATGCAGGCCGTTTTCTATATATAGCTATGGAAATCCTTTAGGAAGGGTTATGTTCTTTGAGATAGAATATTGATCGGTTCCTATTTAAATGCTCTAACTCCTACAGGGTTCCGACAATCAGAGCGTAAGCAGCGAATGTATAACGCCGGCCAAGAGCAACATCGACGACGAACACGCGGACGATGCCAGGGACGACCACGATACCCTCGGGAATGCTGGTAACCATCTATCAACGATGTTAAAATACATAAATAAACACTATTTTATTGCTCAATAGAAGCTTTAATAGGCTTAGTTAGTTTTGTAACACCAAGTTGAAAAATCTTAACTTTGGAAGATCAAATAATAATTATATTAAATGAAATGAAAATAATTTATTAAAATGTTCAACATTATTTAGTCATTTTTTGAACTGCCACCCGGTTCGGAAAGCGGTTTTCACTAGAGAAGAACGGGCAAGAAACTCTAGTGTTGCTCTATTCAAAACCAGTTTACAATGTAGTGATTATTACAAAAATTACAAGTTGGTTTAAATCAGAGCCCCTACACCCTTTTTATAAAGTACCTATACCCTTTCATGTCCTCCTGGCAAAGTGTGTGCAAAATTTTACGTCGATCGGTTGAGTAGTTTAGGCGTGAAAGTGTGACATATAAAGAATTTATTTCTTAAGTTTAACAATATTAGTAAAGATTTTGTATATTATTTATTCTGCAGCGTCGGCCACATGGCCTGATTTAAAGGACACGGCACAGTTCGAACGAGCCGCATCAGCCATCATGGCTGGAAGACCTCACACCATATCGGCTGGTGAGTTTGCTCCTTTGTATCTTTATTTTTTTGTCTTAGATACATCATGTGTATAGATTTTAAATAATGAAATGCAGAGCAACACTGTAATTACTTTGGACTATAGTAGAAATGAGCTGACTCGGGCAGGTTGTTACCATTGTCTTGCAGAAAACGGACGTAAAGCGTCGGCTTTGCTGTCGTGTTTCGTTTTGTGAGTGTGGTTGGACGGTAATCATTTACCATCAGACGAACCCTTTGCTCGTTGTTGGATATATGCTAAACAGGCCGTAGAATGTCACAAAAAATATAAAATACTATACGTTTGGAAGCGGCTAATATTCAGTCGCGTTCCTGTGACTGATAATGATTATGGTGATGAGAATCATGATGTAGATGATGAAGGTGATGAAAATCACGATGGTAATGATAAAGGTGATAATGATATTAAAGACTAATGTTCAGCAAGTGACTCCCCGTGACCGATGACGATAAAGGTGATATAAATGATGACGGTAATGATAGAGGTAATGACGTTGTTTCAGGGTATGAGCGCAGTCACCCGCGGCCCGCACTAAGTGCGCACACGTTCTCATCTGATAACAGAGACTCATCGATGTATGCACGACCACCGTTACCGACTGTGAGTATAAAAAAAGAAAGAAAAGGATATATCCGATCACATGGAGGACGGCAAGCTGACGGTCTTAGCTTTGCTAGACTTCAGCAATGCCTTTAACACTGTGGACTATGACATTTTACTTTCCATGCTACGTTCTCTTAACATATCTCCAATGGCGGTTGATTGGTTTCGTAGTTACCTGTATGGACGCCGGCAACGCATCCGTGTGGAGGAAACCTTTTCCTCCTGGTGCCCCGTATCTGCTGGCGTACCTCAGGGCGGCGTGCTATCTCCTCTTCTTTTCGCTATATTTATTAACTCTATAACCAACCTTTTACGTTCCTCCTACCACCTCTACGCTGATGATCTCCAGATCTATACTCAAGCACCCTTAGACCAGATTTTCGGTGCGATCGCTACTGTTAATACTGACATTCAACACATCTGCGATTGGAGTAGAGCTCATGGTTTGAAGATCAACCCATTGAAAACCCAGGTCATTATTGTCGGCAGTCCCAGGATGATCTCGAAGCTGGATTGGACTCAACTTCCCAGTGTTTATTGTGATGGTATAACCATCCCTTATAGTGACACCGTCCGCAATCTGGGTCTACTAATTGATAAATCCTTTACATGGGGTCCCCAGCTTCGTGAAATAAGCCGTAAGCTGTTTGTTTCAGCAAGGTCCCTGCGAAGGTTACGCAACTTTCTACCCGTTACCACGAAGATTTTGCTTGCGCAATCCCTCCTTCTCCCCACCCTTGATTATGCCGATGTCAGCTATCTTGATCTCACCGAAGACCAACTTAATAAACTTGAGCGACTTCAAAATTTCTGTATAAGATTCATATTTGGTTTACGCAAATACGATCATGTGTCTGAGTTTCGAGCTAAGCTCAAGTGGTTACCTATACGACTTCGTCGGAATGCTCACATTCTTTCTCTTCTTTACAATATTTTATTTAATCCTCTTACCCCTTCTTATCTTAAAGAACGATTTATTTTTCTTCATGACTCACATTCGAGATCCTTGAGGTCGTCTGAGAATCTTAACCTGCGAATGCCTGTGCACACCACGACATTTATGGACAAGTCCTTTACTGTCAAAGCAGTTCGTTTGTGGAACGCGCTTCCTACTGTGGTGAGACAGGCGCAAACACTGTCATCGTTCAAGAGGCTTACTAAAGAACACTACCTCTCTCTTTAAACTGATTTTATTATTATTTCCTACATATGAATTCTCTTTATATTTTGTATATAAATTTATATATGTATGTATGTATGTCTATTTATTATGTATTTATTTTATTTGTTATGTAAGTATGTAATGTCTGTGTATTTATATTTATATGTTTAATTAGTTTTATTTGGCTTCCATTCTTTATTTATTTAATTTCTTTTTTTTACACTGCCCTCTGTTTCTCTTTCTCCGTCTTTTAAATCCATCCCATGGTTGTCTGTAAGACATTGCTTTATGCGATAAGACCGCCATTTGTACTGGTTTTTTTTTTCTGTTCCTGTATTATATTTTACTGTGTACAATAAAGATTTAAATAAATAAATAATAAATAAATTAATGTTACGATAGTTGGTTTCCATTCCCAATAAAAGGTTATCTCTATGTACATAATACAATAATATTCTTGGTAATGATGGTAGAAAATTAAAATTATGTTTTCTTTATTACACGCGGACTGTCCAAAAAACAGAGTGTAATTTTGTTTTTCTATGTCTTTGGTTTTATTAATTACCTACTGATTATAACGTTTATAAGTTATACTTATTTTTGGATGTTAGGTTTGGGAGAGTAACATTTTTGCAAGAAAACGTTATCACAACTTATTATTCCCCAGTGTCCATAATGAAAAATTTCAAAGCTTGTAATTTAATTTGTTTTATGTTATGTAAATAGTAATGTTTTGTGCAGCGATGTTCGTCACTAGAGCGCCCTTCGGTGCCTGCAAAAACATCGGGCCAAGAGTTCAAAACGGGCAAGCCTTCTTCATTGCCGCCACATCTTACTAAAGGTAAAGTAATTGTAGTCAATGTTCTGGTTTAGTTTTTATTTTCCTCACACTGCCTATACGCAATAGTTTATCTAATACAGTAACTTTTGCTCAATGTTATTTAATACCTAAAAACTAAAATAATATATACTACGCACAACAATTAAAGGATATTTTTTTTCATCTATATTTTTTGATGTTCTTTGAGAGTCTGTATCTTAGAGAAAATTGATTGTTAAGAAATTCGGAAACTAAAACTTGGAAGCTTGAAATGTCTATTTTGCAGATCTGTGCTCTATTTCTTAATTGCACGCTTGGTTGATAAGCAATCGTAGGGAAACCAACGAGAAAAAAAAATTCCAACTTTTACTCGTTTTTAAAACCGTGCATTTACATGGGTAGTGTTTTTTTGATGACATCATTATAAAATTCCCGTAGATAATTTAATTGCCTTTAATTTGATATACCAGAAACCTCCGTGACATGATTTGGAGCTGACTTATGGTAAATCAATGTAAAAATGGCCTATCACACTTTGACATTAGATTACTCCATGAATATCAATCATGGGGAAAACAAAACCAGAATTTTCGTAACTCCAAAATATGCTCTATAAGATGGTATTAAAGTCTTATGATAATAAACAGTATTTCATAGTAAAATTGTTGACTGAAAAAAAGGTAAAAAAACGGTTATTTATGGAAATTCGGAAAACACTGCATATCTTTGGATAAAAGAGACAAACGAAGGATAGCGTCGGTAATTTTTCAACCTTAAAGTATTCCAAAGATACTCTGAAAATTTCAAACTGCTCCGATTTGATTATCTTAGTGTTCGGAAGGTTTGAACTTAATGTATTCGTAAAAATTGTCGTAATAAGCATCTTTCACATGTTATCGATTTTTGTAACTTTGGAATGAATTTTTTGGTGATTATCCATATTCTTTTAATCAAATCCTTTTTTCAAACGTTTTCACTATTCTCCTCAATTGTAAAAAAACATAATGGCACTGTTTTACTGTAAATCCGACGATGCAACCTCCCCGTAGTACGCTTTGGGTAACGCTAATTCTGGCGGTAAATCAGTACCAGTATTTTTTTTACAATTGCGGAGAATAGTGAAAACGTTTATAAAAAGGATTTGATTAAAAGAATATGGATAATCACCAAAAAATTCATTCCAAAGTTACAAAATCAATAGCATGCGAAAAATGCTCATTACGACGATTTTTGCTGAATACAGTAAGTTTAAACCTTCTGAACACTAAGATAATCAAATCGGAGCAATTTGAAATTTTCAGAGTGTCTTAAGAATACTTTAAGGTTGAAAAGTTACCGACGATATCTTTCGTTTGTTTCTTTTATCCAAAGATATGCAGTGTTTTCCGAATTTCCATAAATAACCGTTTTTTTACCTTTTTTTCAGTCAACCATTTTACTTAGAAATACTGTTTATTATCATAAGTCTTTAATACCATCTTATAGAGCATGTTTTGAAGTTACGAAAATTCTGGTTTTGTTTTCCCCATGATTGATATTCATGGAGTAATCCGATGTCAAAGTGTGATAGGCCATTTTTACTTTGATATACCATAAGTCAGCTCCAAATCATGCCACGGAGGTTTCTGGTATATTAAATTAAAGGCAATTAAATTATCTACGGGAATTTTATAATGATGTCATCAAAAAAACACTACCCATGTAAATGCACGGTTTTAAAAACGAGTAAAAGTTGGAATTTTTTTTTCTCGTTGGTTTCCCTACGATTGCTTATCAACCAAGCGTGCAATCAAGAAATAGAGCACAGATCTGCAAAATAGACATTTCAAGCTTCCAAGTTTTAGTTTCCGAATTTCTTAACAATCAATTTTCTCCAAGATACAGAATCTCAAAAAACACCAAAAAAATTTGATCAAAAAAAATATCCTTTAATTTTTGTGAGTAGTGTAATTAAATTTCTATATGGCAAATAGTTAACCATTATTGGCTTGGGCGCTCCGCATGACGTAGAAGGTGATGAAAATATTGGTACTTATAGAGAGGGGTGTACACAGCCTTATAATGATGAAAGTGACAGAAATGATAATGATGATTATGATGATGAGGGTGATGATAACGTTGTTACAGAGATGCCGCAAGCGGTGTACGTGAATATGTCCGAATTGGCCACACTAGCCGCGTCTCGAGCGCAGCAACAAAACGCTGAACATCCACAACAAGAGAAGGTATGTCACACTTCTTATACATACATACATAAACTCTCGCCTTTATTCCCGAAGGGGTAGGCAGAAGCGCCACCAGGACACCCACATTTCGCCTTGTATGTTCCGTCCCACGACGTGATAGGGGGCGAGCCTATCGCCATATCGGGCACAAATTCCTGACTCCGGGCTGATAATGAATAGAAAAATATCACTTTGCCCGACCCGGGACTCGAACCCGCGACCTCAGCTTTGCACCGTAATACAACTACGCCACCGAGGCAGTCACTTCTTATCTCACCACTTCAATCAGCCATGATAACTACGTGGCTATTTATTTCACCTGTGGCATACATATGCGTCAAGAGATGCCGTGCTGCCAGTGACCTTGTAAACCACACCAGGAAATTGCCAATACTAGATTGCGGGCATCTTAATTGCTTATTACACTTAAGAAATAATTTCTAGATCCACTAACATTTCAATCTATTTCTCCCGCCAAACAGCAGTGTGCATGCGCTGTTGTGTTCCGGTTTGAAGGACATTGTAGCCAGAGTAACTACTGGATATAATGAGACTTAATATCTTATATCTCAGGATGGCGAGCGCATTGGAATGCCAAGCATTGCTTTGAGATTCATGGTGTTGTTTGGTTTTTTTCTGTCCATGAGCGGTCGTATCGCTTACCGTCAGGCGAATGGCATGCTCGTCTCGCCATTAACCGCAATACAAAAGAAACATCTGTGAAAATGCTGTGGCAAATGCAGTTGGCCAATATCTGCTTATTAAAGACGATTATAGTCAGCAAAATACCACTAACCCACACTAGGCCAGCGTAGTGGGCAAAAGTCATCGAACGAACTTTCGGTTGTAAAGGAGTCTCGCCCTCAGAAGTGGGTGATTTATGGGCGGTTAATAAAATGAATTGCTAATAAAATACTACAATTAACATATTTATAAAATTATAATATAATATTAAATTCTTACAAATAAATATACAAAAATCAAGGGTTGAAATTGAACATTCTCATGTTGGTGGTCTTGTCCAAGTAATACATCGGTTTTGCTCTCCTATGACGCGTTGATCTGGAGACAAAAATACTTTTTTATTAATTCATAAAACGTTTTATACACAAATATTTAAAGAAGCTCTAAGTAAGTGTACAGAATGTTAATTAAATTTGTTAACTTGAATTTATAAGTGAGTGATTGTATAATTATCATTAGTTGATACGAGTTAGTCACAAACGAAACTGGCTGCTAGTACAGAGGTACTAGCTTGGTAAATAAAATGGTTATTTTTGAAAGTCTTGATTTCTTGCGTTCCTAAAATACTGAACTTAAACTTTACTTTATGTTGATTCTCGTCTTATAAATTTATGTACACTCACAATTTATCCCAGTCGAACTTTGCAGCCAATGTTTCCGATATCTGTCCCTCTTTCAACTGTTTCTTCACCGCTCTCTCGACCATGCGCAGAGACGAGAACATGTTCTGTACGTTTGACGGTTGACGGTTGCGTGATGTGGTCTGTAATTAATTACCATTATTTAAGCAAAATAAGGAAATAAAAGATACAAATATTTCTCAATGGGCCAATGTTATGTTAAAGGACAAAGTTACCTTGATTGACAGTGCTATTATTGGTTATTTTAGAAGATTAATTAATATAAAATGGCATCACTGTACCAATAATATTTTATGAATTGGAAATTAAAAAACTTGAATATTTTTGAAACCTTTTCGAATTATGTTACTTAAAGACACTCATATTAATAAGAATTTGCCATTGCTATATTTGAGAATTAAAATAGCCTCCCTTTTATATGCTCTCTTATTTGAATATCCAACCTGTTATAATAAAATAAACTATACCATAATCTCGACTGCGTCCATCAGTTTACTGAGCTCTTTTTTCTCCCGGTCTGTTAGACTCGGGTCTTGCCAATTGAATATCCCGCTGTCTTTCAGCTTCTCCTTGATTTTGTCCAGGGTTATTGGTGAAGTCTGCTCAGGAATCTCCCCTGACTTATAGGCCGCTTTCACATCGTGCAAGTCGTCTAATGGACTGTAAGAAGTTTTAGTATTGAGATAATGGAGTATATTACTCATATTTTTAAATCGGCAAAGTGAGTATAGTCCACATTTTGGTAAGTGCTGTGTAGTTCAGATAGAGTAGGTATAGGCCGAGGCAAGATTTTTGCAGAAATATAACTTTTGTTGTGGTTGTGTAATAACACCATAGAAAACTGTTTGAATATATTTTTTGATATTTTTCGTTTCTAGCCTTACTTCCCGGTGGCATCTCTGACTACCCCTTCAAGGAAAAAGGCGCGAGTTTATGATCAGCTATATTTGTCATAAAAAATATTTTTCTTATGGCTTACCATTGTAGGCTAATGTGGACATGAATCGCCAGGCTGAAATATAAGGAGGAAAATTAAACAATGACGAATTTAACCTTTTTACACACCTTAATTTACCAAGATTATTGATTACACGATATATTATCAATAATTACTGAACACAAAAGTAAAGAAGAAAATCTGCTAAGAAACAGAAAAGAAAATATTAGTGAACCGTTTTGTATTGGCCATGTTGACATTTGTACTGTAGAACACAATTTTTAATTAAAGGTTTATACGATTGTCAAGATTAGGTTAATACGCCGCTTCAGATGTGTTAAATTGAAAAATAATTATTGACTGCGTATTTACAACTAGTAGTTTTGTTATCAGTAAATAGGTACTATTGCTATACACTGGCAGAAATGTTTAAGAATATTCATAATAGTTGGGTCGAGTAAGACGTTAGCAATCGAGTATGCAACAGATTGAGAGTTTTTTTGTATTTTTAAAAGTTTTCTCTCTTATTTATTAGTGTCCCTTATTTATTTGTTTTTTTGTATTTTTAAAAGTTAAATTTATTAGTGTCCCTTATTTATTTGGCCATTTACTTTCAACTGTGATTATGATTATAAGCTTAAATAAGTATCTTCCTTTACTGTTAATTCAAAAAATACACTGTATTAATAATAAGATTATAAATCTTAGATTAATGTTTATATTTCAAAAGTGAAGTATTTAAAAAAAATCTCATCATCTCATCTTCTGATTGAGGAGATCCGTTGCCAAATATAGCTCACCTTCAAATATTCCACGATTTTATCTTAAAAGCACCCTTCACCCATCTATAAACACTAAAAATAATATAAAAATACTTACAGTACATGAACAATTAATTTGACTGCGTTAATCATGATCGCGCGCGCTCCGTCTACACAATGCACTGAGCTGATTCGCTACGCGTTGTTAAATCGCGCTATGCGTTATATCGGCCGGCCGAGACTTGATAGTGGTGCGATTGAGAGGATTTGATACTTTAAGGATTTTTTTTGGTATTTGGTAAAAGTGATAACTGATAAGACTAGTTGGTCACATACGCGCATTAACAACAGACAGGTATACAAAAAAGTCATTAACTGAGCATAGGACTCCTTCAAAAATTTTGATAACGATCTGGTGAAAACAAATTGCAGCTAGCGAATTCTAAGAAAATAAATTAGGTTGTCTTTGCACCTTGTTTGTGGACGTGTTTTTTGTATTTGGAATTAATAACCGCCTACTTTAAAGACAACTGAAATTCGAGAAGCTTCCTGAATATAATGAGGATTCTCAAAAAGAAATATTTTTAGATCTATTTTCTAATTATTATTGCCCCCACCGGTTTTACTGTCCTCGCTTTACTCGTTTCATTTTAGTGCGGAAGCTACAACAAATTAGACCCAACAACAACACATCCAAAATAATTTGTTGTACATTGAAATAAAACTAATGTTTACGGATTTTATCGCGGACTTGGTTTAATTTTTACATTTTATATTTCCCGCGTTTCGATTGCTTTACATTCATGGTCACAGGGTGGACAAAATAAAATCCCTAAAAAATTTTCTATTTTATAATTAAATTTAATCGAAGACTAACAGCTTTAAAACATTTAACAGTTTTGTAGCAATTTGAAAGCTAATAATTACAAGTCTTTACGTATAGATTCTGTTTACCTTACATGCTGAGTACAGTACAAAAAGAAAAGAACCTCCTCACTGAGGGCACTGAGGTCGAAAACGGATCAAGATCATGTTGCTTACAGATACTATTGAAATTGAAATTGTTTTATTTCAATGTGTAACATTCGTGTAAATCTAAGACACCATTAAGGTTTATTAACTTATTTTTTATTAATTAGGTGCACCCAGGCGAAGTTAGGCCGGGCCGCTAATAAAAAAAAAAAATATAGTATCAAAACGATTCAATCGTACTACACGTATAAAGACGTAAATAAAGTTAGGGTATAAGCCCATTGTTCGTACGAAGAATGAAAGCCGCTTGACATAACATTGTGCGATACAATTCAATACTATATCATACAAAGACGTTATGTTTATTATGTTGTAATACATCTCTTTAAGGTGACTGCTTCGGCGCAGTTGTACTACGGTACGTTTATAACGCTGAGGTCTCGGGTTCGAATCCCGGGTCAGGTAAATTGATGTTGGGTTTTTCTATTGATGTCAATTCGCCGTAAAACAGCGAGTAAAGTTTATACAACTCGCGATATAACGGCGACTTAACAGTTGAGGGGTTTATTAGCCCAGAGTCAGGAATTTGTGCCCGATATGGCGATAGGTTCGCCATATCACATCATATCACATCGTGGGCGGAACAAGCAACGCCAAAACGTGAGTGTCCTGGTAGCACCTCTGCCTAGCCCTTCTGGGAAAATGCTTGAGTTTATGTATATTTGTATGTATGTGTCTCTTTAAGGGAAGGACTTTAAGATTGTTCATGTATTAATGTATAATTGATTGTTAAAAGTTTCATTGTGTGAATTTACAAATTGATGTGTGAATGTTTTTAACTTATGTGTGTGTGAATATGATTTTGGTGATCGTGTTACTTTTAATCAAGATCATGCCCTTTACAAATAATAATGTAGTTATATCTAAATACTATCCCGGCGTTTGTTGCTATCTCAGTAGCACCAAAGTTAATAACTTAACTGATTTAATTTTTTCAGTAGTGCTTTTTTCTATTGATATAAAGAAATTTATTCATTGAATTTTGAATTTCATTCATCTATCAATGAATCTATTCATGATTGCGCTGTAGTTTCGTGACCACGATTTGGTTTCATGTGAGTTTACGATACTAAAAATAAGCGTTTTCATAATGTTGTAAATGCGACACGGCGTGAGAAGGGTTCAACAATACGCATGGTGGACAGGTTATGTCGAGTAGATCGGAGTGGGAGGGAGTAAAATGGGGGTGGTAAAACAATTCTCTCCCGTACTGAACTGGGTCAACCGCTATTTACAAATCCATAGATAAACTGTACGGTACTGTTTCAGCATATAACGCCCACAGCTGAGCACGGTCACTCACATTCAGATAACCGAAATTATTGCGAGGGTTTCGGTCAAGTTAAAGATATCAGTATGCTGCAACCGGGAACCATTTGCACCCTGAAGCATGATCAGACCAATAGTAATTAATAAAAATCACACTCTTATAAAGAAAATATTACTTCAGGTATGCTCCGAAAGCAGTGCGAGTGAATCATCATTGGAATCATCGAGCGGGTATGGAAGCCAAGGCGCTTTCGCGGCTGAAGATTCAGCGCACCAACACGCCATACAACACGCTGATGGTAATTACACCTTATTACACACACTTAGAGTCCATTTTACAACGCTACATGCTCGTTTGTCTGTGTGAATGTGATGCACATGTGTTTTTGTTTGTAGAATTTCTTTTTTAATTTCTTATTGCAATTAAATGTATTTAGAAATTTTATGTTTTCTTTTGTAATGTTGTAAGCAATGTAAAGTAATGTTCTGTTTTATGTGCCTATACGTTAATTTAAGCGATCTTAATTGTTATCTAAAGATCGGGCGTTAAAATAAACCAATAAAAACTAGTGAAATGTAGGCGTGTCAATAATTCTTGCACCCGATTGGTCCATTTTCGGGGTCGATCCGTAGATAGCGATAACGATCGTTTATTGATTTTGGTCTTAGGTGTTTTTTTAAATAGTAAACGTAGCTCGTAGCTATAGCTCAGTTTTTGTGATAACAAGTGACATAGGGGCAGATAAATATACCCAACTTTGATACATTATAATATAAAAATAATAGACAAATAAGTTTATCTATTATATTTTAAGTATTTTTCGAGTCATTCAGTGGAAAAATTACTAGATTTTTTTAAAATACATTTGATTTTAATAGCCATAATTTCAAATTTTATATACACTTAAAATACAGTACAATACTAATTACTATAAGGTTGGGAACTCTATGACCACTGTTTTCTTATATGTGTGGATGTCTGTATGCTGTTTATAATTTTCTTTTGCACATATCTGCTTATTTTTTGTTGTTGCTATGTGTATTTGTTTGCTGGTTGTGCACTGGTCGACTAACAGTGAAACTGGGATAGTTAATGTTTTGAGATTTGATAAAATATAATATTTTTTCTCAATTTTTTTTTTAAGAATTATCGTCGGTACAGATATTCCTCAATTGCTGATAATAAACTGCTTATTTAAAGTGATTACCAGATTGTGGGCCCTAATAAAAACCTATAACAACGAAATTTTTCGCTAACATTTATGATGTTCTTCGAATAAAACTTGATCTATAATTTAAAAAATAATAATAACAGACGTTACTGTAAAATTTTACTCCAATGTAGAGAAACATACATTTTAAAAATATGCAAGTTTCTGTATCCTGTTAACTTATTAAATATTATTCAATCACACGAAAAGCGACCAAAAATCCCAAAACATTAGACTATAAACTCAGTCTCGGCCAGTGTATAGTGTTACGCTTCGCATGACCCAGTCGAGATAGTGACCCTACGTCGAGACTCGGACGCGACCATCGCGGCGGCGCGGGAGACATTTTCCATCTCTCTCGGGAGTCTCGAGGAGGCCGTGCGGTCTCTCGACGAGGCCAGCGAGACCCCGGCCTTCGCCACCATCGGCAAAAAGCCCGCGGTGCCGAAACGACGACCTCTCTCTATGACAGGTAAATTGGGTTGGTTTGGTAGAGAAGGTTTTTGAGGTTGCAGAAAGTTCCTGGATGCAGGTCATGGTAGGGAACTAGGAAGGAAAAGGAAGAAGCTGGATTCAGGCCGTTTGCAACAGGTCGTGGAGACCTTGAGGCCTATGTATAGCAATGGACTTACTATGAGGGAAAACAGAAGGTAGTTTCGATAAAAAATGTTAGCGTTGTAAGGTGGTATTGTGTTGGATAGAAATTAGTGTTGGAATGGGACTGCGCTTATCATCACGTCATAAAAGGTCAAGGTCTCAGAAGTCGCTGGATGCAGACCGCTTCCAACAGATGCATGTGGAGATCCATGGGGGAGGCCTATGTTCAGCAGTGGACTTTCTGAGGCTGAAGAGAGAGAAAGAGAGAGAGAGAGAGAGTTTAAATAATACTGTGTTTGTGTTTTCAGCGACAGTATGGTCTCGGCGCGGTTCGTCGAGTTCTCTGGGCAAGCCGCCGCCGCCCGTGCGACGATCCTCGTCTATATCCAGACCACAACGACCGCCTTATGTGCAAGTAAGTACATAATAACACACAGTACATAGGTGCTGAATCAAATACCTACGTAGGCGGTAAATAAGTAGAAATAAAAATACATGCGTCTGTAACATTGGTGACAGCTTAATAAAGGTTTATCTTCCAACCTAGAGGTATTTGAAATGTTGTAAAACAATAGAAAAAGAAACATATAACTCTATAACACACTAGCGACGTGGTGGATTTTATGGCCTTAACCAATCTCAATCGTGCTCTTGATTGTAGAGGAGGCTCATGCCCAGCAGTGGGACGTATAGGGGCTGATACAATACAATACACTAGCGACAACCTATTAAAGTATTACTGCTAGAATTGTTTAATTAGATACAATAAAAAAGCAAGAATTTACTTCCATTAACAGCCACCGCAAAACATAGAATAATTATAGTAAATTCGTGAATTCTTGTAGTGTTTAATAATACAAAAATTACACATTTGAATATCTAATATCTAAAGTAGTGTGTGGTGGCCTGTTGGTAAACGGACTAAAGGCGACTGCCAACATATTCATGGTGATCGCGGGTTCAAATCCCAGGGCACACCTCTGACTTTCGAAGTCATGTGTGTATTCATAGTCAATCACCACGCACTATAACTGTGAAGGAAAACATCGTCAGGAAACCTGCATACCGTAGCGATTTTAAAAAGAATTTCTACGGTATGTAAAGTCCGCTAACCCGCACTAGGCCAGCGTGTCGGACTATATGGCCTAACCCCTCTCAATCGTTCTTTTGATTGTAGAGGAGGCTTGTGCCCTTCAGTGGGACGTATATGAGCTGATACAGTACCGTACAATATCAAAAGTAGACCAACACATAGGTTTTAACTACTTTAGAGAACCTTAATAAATAAATACATGAGGATATTATTACTTGCAGGCCAACACACAGAATCCTGGCATGGTGACCGATACAGACAACTTGCCCCCGCCGCCCGCCTTCCTACTGCAACCCGACAGCGACGCAGCTAATGGTAAATCTTTTCGAATTTATTGTATTTACAGGTATTTGTTTCGCGTCTGGGTGTTTGTGAGACCGAAAAGTCTCTCGCAGTTTTTGATACCCACGACACAAGACTCGATCTTAGTGTGGGGTCAGGACTATGTATGTGACTGTTGGGTGTATTAATTATTATTTTTATAGTCAAGAAGAGATCGTTTATTGATTTCTGTAAAATCTTCCTGAGATGCTTGTGGCAGTGGCAAATTAACCAACTGTCTACATAAGAGCAGAGAGTGTTTAAGGAATGCTTATGAAAACCCACAATAAATTGGAAATTTTGCACGGAGCATAGAAAGCGATGAGAGGATTCTCGGGTGTGAGAATTACTCCTATTTCCCCTGACTACCGTGAAAGGCGTCCTTTTCCTTCTTTGTTACAAGACGGCTTAGACCATGAGACACAGTCTCATATATTTTGATGCGGTGGGAGGGGGGGGGGGCAATAATTCGTATCTCTTTTCTCATTTCGTTTCTCTTTCGCCATCCATACCATAAGGTCGGCTATACACCTACGATTCCCCGATATTGTGGATGCTATAAAGCGATGTTCGTGGCTTATAGTTAGCCATTTGCCCGTTTGTTAGATCTATGCGATGAACAAAGAACCAAGATCTTTCACAAATGAGTTTGTGTTGTATTCACAATTCATTAAACAATTATTTTTCTGTCAGCAGCCCAATCATCAATAAACGTGGCAGAAACAGTAAAGCAACTGACAGAGTTGAAACACACTCCAGCATCACCAGGGTTGGTTCGCCGCAGCGTCCAGCAACTACAAAGCAGCAACCAACCCTCCCTCACTACCTTCCAGAACAGTCCCATGTCGAAGACAACGTTACAGCAATCGAAGGTCAATTTCTCGTCTTCAACCAGCATCAACAGCACAGGGAATTTGAACCCTATTTACGGGCAGACAGGGCACAGAATTGTGTCGTACGTTGAGAATGCGAGGAAGAATAGCTTGAATAGCTCCAGTTGTGATCTGTTCAGAGATGTTAATGCGGGTGAGTGTTTCGTTATAACTTTTGAGATGTTTAGATTTTTTTAGGTACCCTGGGGGTGCATTTGCATATCTATGATGGTGTTTGGAAATATCGTGATAGGGATAGATAGGAAATCCTAAGTTAGGCACCGGCTGTGAAACAAGAGGCCGCGGGTTTAATCTTCGAACCAGGATAAATTTTTGTTTGACGAACAAACTCGGGTCTGGGAATCGTGAAACGCAAAAGTCTCTCGTAGTTTCTAATACCCGTGACACAGGAATGACTTGAACGCGGTCGCGAGAGCAGCAAAACTTAGGCGCTCCGTATATTAAATTCAATAACAGTGGCAAAAGTGCGCGAAATTCGCTAAAAATTTGTATGAGGTGTTTCCCAGTGAAGTAAAGCAAACAGTGAAAGTTTCACGAAAAAAGCTCCAAAAACACCGGAGTTATTTGCAAAAAACGGATACATAACCTCAAAAAACACGTGGCGAATCTTAAAACGTGTACGCTGCCCAAACGCGATCTGTGACATATTACTTTCTTGATGTCAAAAGGTGCGCATGGAAGCCCTTCATAAGTGACGAAAGTTTTGGATTTTTTGTGTGCCCAGTTTTCAAGAAACTGCCAAAATTAACATTCGAGCACGTGGTGAAAAAACACTAAAGTTAAGATTTTTGTACTTTTCTTCGGCACTTACTATTGACAATCGGATGTAGAAGAGGACCCTGAAAAAAGATTTAAAATCAAAGTTAAAATTAAGACAATATTTCAAATTTAGTGTGCAACTTTTAAAATTCGAATTTTCGAACCTAATTATTAAATTAAAACGATCTGTGACATATTATATATTTTAATCAAGAACTCAGTAGTGCAGTTATTCTTCTTATTAGTGCAAAAATAAATTTTGAAAAATATCCAAAAACAAAAAAGTTATAAACGAAAAACCAAAACGAAAAATTTTATAAAAAGTACAGTTGACTTATAAGACAATATAACTATTGAACTACAACCCCCTGGATCCAGGAAAAAGTGTAAGGGTCATTTTTTGGACCCCCTCAAACCTCCTACCAACTTAGAGCAGGATCGGACTTAAAACAAAAAAGTCGATTTCAAAATCGCTTCCCTCGGGAACACCTCAGAAGGATACTGTTACGAAGTCTGTTTCGAAGAAAAATCTGGAAGAGGACATCGACCCGCATCCAGAGACACCACCATCAACAGGATCGGCCACCGGGAAGACCCTGAAATCGAACTTCAAAACTTTACATAGGGTTGAAAACTTACTATTATTTTATAGAATCTTTAAAGTAGTATAGAAACCAAATTTGTAACCTAATTAGAATACAAGAACACGTATTAGATAGCCTAAATATTCAAAATTTATATATTAAAACCTTACGAAAAAATATTAAAAAACGAGAAAGATAGCTCAAAAAGCCTGAACCAAAGTCATAAAAAGAAAAATTCTAATAGAACTTGACCTACTTTCATTAAAACTAAAGATATAAATTGAAATAGTTCATTTTATTTAAAGTTGGAAAAACTATTCCATACAATAAAAGAAATTTACGAGTCATATTTCAAAATCGTTGGCATAAATTTGAAAACACAATAATTTATTACTAAAACATTATACTAGTTAAGCAATAACTATAAAACAATTGTGTAAGACAGAGTAGGTTAAATTAATAACCTATAATAATAAATTAGTAAATAAGATAAACTGACAGTATAAGTATACAAATTTACTTTCACCTACCTGTTATAAGTACGGTGTAAATATTAGGCTAAAGCTGACGAGCTGCGCTCCGCACACACTTTACACAATACAGGACACTTGGTGAGCTCTTTACACTCACCAAACTTACTTTTACATTTATAAATTGACGCGTTCCCTCCTAGGCCCCAGCAAACATGTTTGGCTTTAGAACACCGGCGAAGGAACAGCCCGCGATGAACCAACCATCAACTAGTTCTTCGGAAAAGACGAGCCCAGAGGTGACCAGAGCTAATGTGGCGCAGGCCCGGCGAAGTATCGAATCCAAGCTGGATGGATCGGATGAACCGAGAAACATCGCCGGACCTGCGAAACAAAAGCAGGCAACCCCTGTCCCAACAGCTAAACCAGACAGACCTAATCGGATAGCAGAGGCCAAAGCATGCCTAATGAAGGTAAAGCTACAAGTCAACAATAGCCGAAACCTCAAAACCGAAATAAAAAATGAGGTTATTGAGGCAACGGAACGACTATTTCGATTGGTAAAGGAAGCGGTTGAAGACAAACAAAAGAGTAATATAGACAGAGGCAACAAAGAGGACAAAACTCCACTAAAGGAGGAAGTAGACAAAGTTGGAAAGGAACTGATAAAAGCAATAAAGGAACATACAAAAATAATACAGGAAAACAAAAAAGAAATAGAACAAATAAACAGTGAAATACACAAGCAGACAGAAGAGTGGATCAATAAAATCGGTCCTCAAACTTACGCTGGGGCTGTAGCCTGTACTCCAAGACCATCGGGAAACCCTGTAATACACTCAGTGGTGATAACGTCCAAGGACGCCAACGCCACCGGGGACGACATCTTCAACAAGGTTAGATCAACAATAAACGCAAGGGACGAAGGACTAAAAATAGATCAGATGCGGAAAGCCAAGGACAGAAAGATAATACTGGGATGCAAGACGAGAGAAGAATTAAACAGGGTCACAGAAAAACTAAAGAAAACGGGTCAGGATCTGAACGTAGAGGCGATCAGAAACAAAGACCCGTTAATAATTTTGAAAGGAGTGCTAAATTACAATAAGGACGAGGACATAATAAAAGCACTAAAGACACAAAACAAAAACATAATAGGAGACATAGAAAATGAAGAAATGAGAATGACAGTAAAGTATAGAAGGAGAGCTAGAAACCCACTAACATCCCACGTAGTAGTCCAGGTTTCGGCTCCAATGTGGACAAGACTAACCCAAGAGGGGGTAGTCCATATCGATGTCCAAAGAGTGAGAGTGATGGACCAGAGCCCATTAATCCAGTGCTCACGCTGTCTTGGGTATGGTCATGGCAAAAAATATTGCCGTGAAGAAACCGAGACATGCAGCCACTGCGGGGGACAGCACATTCGAACACAATGCCCAGAATGGCTCTCAGAGACCCCTCCGTCGTGCAGTAACTGCCAGAAGGCTAAGCTCAACAAGACCGAGCATAACGCGTTCAGCGCCGAATGCCCAGTGAGAGCCAAATGGGAGGCACTGGCGCGCTCGGCTGTAGCTTACTGCTAAAGTGATCCCTGGAGTGCAGACACAATATACACCAGCATCAAGTGATGGTACATTCCTGGTGGCACAAATTAACTTGCAAAGAAAGCAATTAGCCACCCAGGAATTAGTGCTAGAAGCCAAAAACAGGAACATGGCCCTCGCGCTGCTCCAGGAGCCGTACGTGGGGGCGCAAGGTAGAGTGAGACAATACAACGGAGTAAGAATATACCAGGCAGAAACAAAGAACAAAGCCGTTGTCAAGGCCGCAATAGCAGTCTTTGACAAAGACATAACGGTACAGCAGTGCCCTACCCTCACCACAACGAACATCGCAGTGGTGAGGTTGGAGATTGGTGCCCGGAAAATAACTATTGTCTCACTCTACTTTGAACCAGACAAACCCATAAGGCCATACCTGGAGCAGATCGAAAGGATCGTGCGGCAGCAGGGACCCAACGGCATTCTCATTGGTGGTGATGTGAACGCGAAAAACATCTGGTGGAATAGCGCGACTACAGACTCGAGGGGAGAAGAAACGATCAAGATGATCGAAGAGCTGGGACTACAAGTGCTAAACCAGGGATGCACTCCGACTTTCGACACGATTCGTGGCGGAGTGAGGTACACGAGTCATGTCGATATCACCGTATGCGCGGCGGACCTTCTCGGCCGGGTGAAAGATTGGAAAGTGGACGAAAGAGTGGTGAATTCAGATCATAACACAATACTGTTCAAATTAAATCTAGGGAAAAAAGAAACAAACACAATAATGAGAACAACAAGAAAATTCAATACGAAAAAAGCAGATTGGAATAAATTTAATGAAAACCTTACTCAAACACTTCTGGAAGAAAACCTGAAAGAAGAAAAGATAAGACACATACACAATAAAATAGATGTAGATAAAGCCATAGAAAAATATACAGAGGCAATAACAAAAGCATGTAAAGAAACTATACCAAATAAAAAAGAAATAAGTATACTTACAATACCATGGTGGACGGAAGAACTCGCCGCGATGAAGAAGGCCACACTCACCAAGAAGAGAAGGATCCGTTGTGCAGCGCCCATCCGAAGACCCGCTGTCATCGAAGCATACCTGAAAGAAAAAGAGAGATATGAAAAGGAAGTAGAAAGGGCAAAACTTGAAAGTTGGAAAAGCTTTTGTGGAAAACAAGAGAAGGAAACACTATGGCAAGGAGTGTATAGGGTGATAGGAAGGGTTACGAAGAGGGAAGAGGACCTACAGTTGGTGAAAGATGGGAAGGTTCTTGACCAGGGAGAGTCGGCAAAGGTACTGGCAGAGACATTCTATCCAGAAGACGATCCTAAAACAGATAACGCAGAACATCAGCGCATAAGGGAACTAGCTAGCCGCATCAATGTCGGACAGGATGATGACTATCAAGATCCGCCATTTACGTTAGAAGAAGTCATCGCAGCGGCAAATAGCTTTAACCCTAAGAAAGCCCCTGGAGCAGATGGTCTAAGCCCAGACATCTGTAAGCAAGCGATACAGAACAACCCAGAATTGTACCTGTCACTGGCGAACAAATGCCTCGAACTTGGCCACTTCCCGACCATCTGGAAGGAGGCTACGGTCATAGTCCTCCGGAAGCCCGGGAAGGAGGACTACACAAACCCTAAATCTTACAGACCGATAGGCTTGTTGCCGGTGATGGGGAAAATCCTGGAAAAAGTAGTGGTGGGAAGAGTGAAGTGGCACCTACTCCCAAGGATGAGTACCCGACAGTTTGGCTTTATGCCGCAGAGGGGCACCGAAGACTCCCTCTACACCCTGGTGAATTACATAAGGGACAAGATGACAAAAAAGAAGATTGTCACTGTAATTTCGCTGGATATAGAGGGAGCCTTCGACAGTGCCTGGTGGCCTGCGATTAAGGTCAGGCTGTCGGAGGAAGAATGTCCGAAAAATCTGAGACGGGTTGTAGACAGCTACTTCGAGAGCCGTAGAGTTAAGGTTCGCTTCGCCGGGAGAGAGCACGCGAGAGGGACCACCAAAGGATGCGTTCAAGGATCCATTGGGGGTCCTATCTTGTGGAACCTGCTCCTCGACCCACTGCTCAAAGAGCTTGATAGAAGGGGCGTCTACTGTCAGGCCTTCGCTGACGACATTATAATGGTCTTCGACGGAGAGACGGCAGACGTGCAGCGCCAGGCCAATGTCACACTGTCGTATGTGCAGGATTGGGGAGTCGTAAACAAGCTGAAGTTCGCGCCTCAAAAGACGAAAGCAATGGTGTTGACAAGAAGACTAAAATACGACTCACCAATCCTGCGCATGGGAGCGGTGGACATTGGACTGACGAAGGAACTGAAGATCCTCGGTCTTATTGTTGACGATAGACTTACCTTCAATTCGCATGTAGCGGCTATCTCCAAGAAAGCCGTTGATTTTTATAAGCGCCTTTCCAGAGCCGCAAAAGTCCACTGGGGCCTAAATCCCGAGATAATTAAAATCTTATATAACGCGGTTATAGAACCTACCATTCTCTATGCGGCTAGCGCATGGGCGCCAGCCACCATGAAGAAGTGTGTGCGGAAGAAACTCGACTCTATCCAACGCGGGTTCGTACAGAGGATGACAAAGGCCTACAGGACGGTTTCCCTCAACTCGGCCCTGTTGCTTGCTGGGATACTCCCACTGGACGTTAGAGTTAGAGAGACAGCTCTGCTCTATGAAACTAAGAAAGGCTTTTCTCAGCAGGTAACAGGAGACCGGGAGATGGAGCGTCCAGTGGCCTTTGCCAACCTTGACCACCCCGCCAGAAGGAGACGCTGGGACTACCAATGCCTGGTGGACGGTGCAGAATTAGATCGACACGTCCGCGAATATACGAGTATATTCACGGACGGGAGTAAAATTGATGGTAAAGTCGGAGCGGCGCTTTCTATATGGGAAGACGCCGCCGAGACCAAAACCAAAAAACTAAAGCTCGAGCGATACTGCACCGTCTACCAGGCGGAGCTCCTGGCACTCCAGAAGGCGACGGAGGAGGTCCTCCGGGGGAAGGCTGACATCTATAACATCTTTTCTGACGCGAGATCCGCTCTCGACGTTATCGCCAGAGGCGACTCCCTCCACCCAATAGCGTTCCAGGTTAACAAAAACCTAAGAGAAATAGAGGAACGCAACAAAAAGGTAAACCTTTTTTGGGTTAAAGCGCATATTGGACTGGAGGGAAACGAGAGAGCGGATATACTCGCGAAAAATGCAGCCCAAACCCTGAAGACGAAGCCGCATTACGATAGGTGCCCGATCTCATTCGCCAAGCGTACAATCAGACAGCATTCGATTGGCGAATGGGAAACGCGCTACCAAGGGGAGAGTACGGCGTCTGTAACAAAATTGTTCTTCCCTGACGTCACAAAAGCCCAAAAAATTATAAAAAATATACCAGTGGATCATATACTTACCCAGATATTCACGGGACATGGTGGGTTCTCCGAGTACCTGCAACGTTTCAGGTGCAAAGAGAGCCCATCATGCGCCTGTGAACCCGATAAAATAGAAAGCATAGTACATATATTAACAGAATGCCCTATACACCTTAAAAATAGATATGATATAGAACAAGAATTAAATGTAAATATAGATGTAGGTAACCTAAAACAATTAATAGAATGTAAGGAAAGTAGATATAAGTTTATGGAATATTTTAAAAAAGTCTGTAAATTAGTAATAAGTAGAAATAAGTAATAATGATTGCTAAAATATATAATAAAGATTATATATACTTAGTAATAACAAATTAGTAAGAGAAGAAGTATATAAACTCATAAATTAGACAGTAAGTAACTAGATTAAGAACCTATGTATTATAAAGAAAAGAAAAAGAATCAAAAAATTGCACAAAAAGAAAAAGGAAAAGAAAACTAACAAAAGAAAAAGACAAAAAAGAATATAAACAAAAAACAAACTAAAACAAGAAAAGAAAAGTCTCTGACCCTGTAAGTGAGAGGGAACTAGAGGAAAAAAAAAAAAAAAAAAAAAAAAAAAAAAATACCCGTGACACAAAAATTGTATTTTAGTTTGGGGTCAGTACTATATAAGTGACTGTTGTGTGTATATCTTTATTGTCTGTTCACAGGTATATACGCTGAAGGCAAAGGCTCGCAAGAGTCAAGTCCTTCGACTCCACTCTACGGAGACACTACATTCTCCAGTTTCGGACCAAGAGTGTCCAACGGATCGCATTATGGACAGACTGGTATGTGCCGCCTTAGTTTTAAAAGCTGTCATGACATTATATTTAAGGTGAATGAATGAATAAATAAATAAAATTTTCCATTGATGTATCCTATACTAGCAGGGCAAAAAACACTTCAATGAAATTGTGGTTGCATCAGTTGATATGATGAAACTGCTTTTTTACTCTATCTTCGCGATTTCGTCCCCTCTTTGACATTAAATAGAGGCCATTTTTGCGTGACCCCAAGGCTTCAGACCAACTAAG
The DNA here is from genome assembly GCA_905220455.2 of Deilephila porcellus. Taxonomy (NCBI): domain Eukaryota; kingdom Metazoa; phylum Arthropoda; class Insecta; order Lepidoptera; family Sphingidae; genus Deilephila; species Deilephila porcellus. The sequence continues at coordinate 2,029,185 of LR999995.1, forward strand.
TTGAGGTCTGGGCTATGTCGGGACCCTCCCCCCATCTCGAAGGGATATCTGATGGCAGTTTACTAAGCGGTATAGCAAGCTATACTGGCGTCTACCTCTCGCTTGTCCACATCCTCTACTCCCCATATTGCGAATGAGAACAGAGAGGATTAAGTCGGTGTGCCGGATTATGGTTAAAGATAGATCCCGACCCTAACAACTGCCGTTGCGGAAAAAGGTATCTGCACACCGGGCTGACAAGCAAGAGACACCGACTTCCCTGGAGGCTCCTTAAGCGAGGTTTCTGACATTTCAAAAAATATTTCGAAGGCCTGAGACTCTGACATACCCCTTCTTCCTCCTCCGAAGCATCTTAAGCAAAATTTTTGATATTTCAAAAAATATTTTTTACCCAGGTTTCAAGATGCAGCAAGACAAAAAGTACGGTGCTAGCAACACGATCTACGCGCAGCCTTCACAGATAATAGCCGGCTTCAACAACCTGTCGCTGTCGCTGTCCCGCCACGACGCGCTCAGTCCCCTGGCGCTGCGCAAGAACATCGCCACCAGGTCGCACAGCGCCGACAGACACCATATGGAACGTGAGTACTCTTGTAGCAACTGTATCAGCCTGCGGCCTAACCCACCACCCTCAACCGAATATTCGATTGTAAAAGAAGGCCCGTGCTGTGCAATAGGACCAATGTGGGTTGATGCAGTAATAAATAGAACTGTCTTTAGTTAGGGGGTCCAAGAATACCGATAAAATATCCCCTGCCGGTCGTAAGAGGTGAGGCTTAATAGAGTCAAGGTCGCTAGGTATGATGACTACCACAAATAATTATTACTATAACTGTCTTTTAGGTAGAGGGAGTCCGAATATCGCCACGGTATCCCCTAATTCGTTAAGGGAGAGCTAAAAGTCACCAATGTCGCTAGGTATGATGCTGACGCATGACCGCATGACCCAGGATATATTTCGGGCGTCCATAACACCTCTACGGACGTCCAAACAAAGTTGCTAATATAGGCAGTCTGTGTCCTCTAACTAGAGAGACCAGAAATAGTACTGTTCCTAAGTTAAAGTTGTTCTCCTCGAATGTATTTATCGTCAACAATAATATCCGCTACTGAATATACATCTCCATCGAAGTTTTAATTATTTTGTGGTATCAGTATCTTTGTTGATCATAATATGTTATTGTTATTGCATAAATAAATAATGCGGATATGTGTGTATAGAGGGCGGGCTGGTAGCGTCGCTGAGTGCGAAACTAGCGCCGCAGTTGTCGCCGCGCGCCGCACACCGCGTCGCCGCCGCTACCGAAGCACACAAGGGTAAAGGTACACAATAATGTACTTTCACATATTCTCATCATCATTATTATCACCGTCATCACTAACCGAAAGTTTAGCGGTCAAACCAATGATAATAATTTATATTGCCAAACGACGTTACGAGGGATTTTAATAGTAAAGAAAACATTGTGGAAAGACCAGCATTCCATCGAGATTCACATGACTTACTAAGAAATTTGCTAACTTGCACTTGGCCGGGGCGGTTGGACTTTAGCCGGAAGCCTCTAAATGGAACTCTCACTTGTATAAGAACCCCATGCTCGGCATACCCCTATGAAATGCACTCATATCCTCACAAAGTTTGCCTTCACCGCTAACTTTTTGATTGAAGATGATGACGGTGATGAGAATAATGATGACGACGGTGAAGAAAAATAAAATATATAACTACTCGGCAACGTGGTTATGTCTGTTTGTTTGTTTACAGGCGCAATGACGTCAGCAGTACAGCCCGCGTTTTTGGACAAACTATCAGCCACCATACAGCAACAACGACGACAACTTGACACCGCCAGAGCGACCACTGTAAGGGAACTCATCAATTCACACGCACAGGTGAATATATAGATCATTTTATACTAGTTTATAGTCATTAGTGCGTGGCCTGTTGGGAACGGGGCAGACGCGGCTGCCAACGTGGTCATGGTGGTCGTGGGTTCAAATCCCAGGGCATACCTGTAACTTTCTGACTAACAAGATTTTCTGTAAGTGAAGTCCACCAATCCGTACTACGCCAGCGTGGTGGATGATGGCTTACTCCCTCTCTTTCGATCTTTTGTAGAAGGGGCCTTTGTTCAACAGTGGGCGACTATTAACTGATATTATATAATTAAATTAGTTCATAAAATGTGGTACTTAATATTCGAGAGATCATCTGGGTAGGTATCACCAAATTATTTATATTTTTCTGCATCAATAGTTACAATGTCATTAAAACTACGCATAAAAAGACATAAATAGAGATCTTATAATAAATAATAATAAATACACACAACAGTCACATACATAGTCCTGACCCCACACTAAGATCGAGTCTTGTATCGTCACACAAATATTTGTTTCGGTGCGGGGATCGAATCCGCTGCCTCTCGTTTCACAGCCGGCGTCTAAACAACTGCGCCACGGAGGCTGTCGAGGTTAGGTTAGAGTTATCTCTCTAGGCAATTTCTTACAACCATGGGATTCAAAGATAGTCTATGGAAAAAAAAATGTGTATTTCTGTCACCAAGCAACAAAGAGTAAGCACTGTTGTATTCCAGTTTGAAGGATATCAGTAAATACTATTCATTAATATAACCTAATGTGGCAGTGTGATAATGAAGTACAGTGTCATGCTTAATAATAATGAGTGTTTAAGTTTTGCTCCTGTTTATGGGCAGGCGTGATGATGTGACATCAGGCGATTGAATGTCCATTCTGTATTGGTATCAGCCCATATACGTCCCACTGCAGGGCACAGGCCTTCTGTACAATCGACATTACGATTGCGAGGGGTTAGGCCAAATAATCTATGTTGGTCTAGTGCGGGCTGGCTTACTTGCTCGTCCTTATAACTTATGAAACTATTGGGAGGATATGTAATTGGAAAACTAGTGGTCGCGGGTTTGATCCCCGTATCGTACATAAATGTTTATAACATATAAACATTTATGTTTTCTTATCAGTTTTTTATTACATTAAGGTTTTGAATTGAGTCGCTGATTAGTGTTGTGTTACAAAAGGAGTGGTCTTCGCTAATCCACAAGTATTTGTTTCGGGTGTGGATGTAAACAAATATGTCTCTTATAGTTTCTCAAACACATGACCCAAGATTAGTATTACAATGTGTTGTCAGAACTATGTAAGTGTGTACGAGCACAGAGGTCCATCCATAGGTCGCTGGTTCATATCCGGCTCGAAGGATCCAAATAATATACGAGCACAGAGTGAGGGTGCAGTTGTTTGGAATGATAAGAATGTCAATGTTCACTTATTTATTTTCCAGCTTCACAAAATGATCTTAAAGTTAATTATGTTAAGAAAATTTTAAAAATGTATAATGAATGCACCCGCAATTGTTCAGTATGCACTGCTGTTAATTTGAAATAAATTAAGTTATGCGTTACAAACATATTTATGCTTATTGCTTACTAAGGTGTTCGGTAAATTAGACCAAACAAATTGTCTGTTGGATGTTTATTATTACTTTATTTGTAATAATCTATGTAATGAGCACTGGTGACCTATCTTCTAAGCGCTTCCAATATATGTTTTTCATATGTCCAAACGTAAATAATTTATATTTGACGTCATAGAATTAGAATTTTAGTTTTCCTCAATTAAATGATATCGTCCAGGTAAACAATAGAATATTATTTTTTCAATGTGTCGATATATGACTCAATTTTAGTAACTTTTTATTAGTTCAATCGTCATGCGTATTATAAGGAAATATATTGTTTTATTAGTCGCCTCTTTGCTCTAGGGATAGCGTGTAGCTCTGGGTTCGCAGCCCAGTTCAGGCAATTTTCATGTGAGATTTTCTGTGTGCAAATCTGATATGTATTACCCGGAATTTGAATTTGTCTCCGGAATGGTGATAAAATTGCTCCTATCACATTTTTGCCGGCTGAATTGGACGAATAGATGACATTTGTGAATGATTTCATTAATTCTCAGAAAAAATCTACCGCAGACTTACCTTTTCGTATGTCACTAGTATGCATGGGTTCGTCATTACTATCTACTCGTATCACTTGATAACGTTTTAAAAACAACACATTGTTACGCGAAATTAGACTTTATCCTTTTAATATAAGTCACAATTTAGAATATGCAATTTATTGTAGATACTCTCCTTTGTTTTGAGTTGATTGAGCCCATTCATAACGCCAATGTACGGGGAAATAATAGTATGTGCTAAAAATAAAGGGTATTTACCACGCTACGTACGCAAGTATGCGGCTATATAGGAATATGCAGTCGCAGCCAAAAATCCCGACAGAATACTTGTTCTACATAGTAACGGGGTGAATCGAGACTCTGGCGGGAATAGGAATAAGTTGCTAGTCAGGTTGTATGAATTAATCTTTACTAATATTATACATGCAAAAGTAAGTCTGTCTGTCTGCTACCTTTTTACGCCTAAACCACAGAACCGAATTTGATGAAATTTGATATACTGATAGATTAGACCTCGGGAAAGGACATAGGCTACTTATTTTTGTGAATTAAAGGCTTGAAGGGGTTGAAATCAGGGATGAAACTTTGTATAGAAAATTCTAAACCATCGAAAGAGAAATAGAGGACAGGGTTGCATGCTTTTTGTCATGGGACAGAATGAGAAGGGACAGAACAAGAAATAACGGGGCGGGACGGGAAAAGCAATATAGTCGACGGCGGTCACATTGAATTTAAATTCCTTTCCATTTCACCTCACAGTCTCTATACCGTAGTCAAGAAATGATCATTTTCGACAACTGACCTAAGTTTTCTATTGTCCTGTAGGTGATTTTAACTTACATTAGGTACTTAAGTATATTGCAATAACCTTTTTTGGAAATTTAATAAAAATGCTTGTCCTACAACTCCTAGTAGATTTTTCGTTAAAATTGTTGGTAGTTTGTCGTCTTTAAGATTAGGTTTGGGAGAGGTCTATCCAGCAGTGGACTGCAACGGGCCGATGACGATGATGAAGATTAGGTTTTACGGTCCATTAAATCTACGGTTTTCATGTTTCTGGTCTACAAAAGACTTTAAATTTTACATGGCTAATTTAAGCTATAGTCCACCATGCTGGCCTAGTGTGGATTGGAAATTCATACGTCATCACATTTGATGCAAACGATCCTTAGTCACTATGTTGTTTTGCTTATTACAGAGAAGGTTCTTTACACTTTCTACTCAATCAACATGTTTTCATTAGTCATTAAATGATAGTAAACACACTCTAGTCATCCGGAGTCCCGACCTTATACTTAGATACGTAGTGCCATAGTGAGTCATTGGTATAGAAAGTAAGGGGCTTTTTAGTCTCAAAACAGACCCGAAACAAATATTTTGTTCATTAATTTCAGCATAGAAAATATTTTTTCTTTAGTTCACCCGAAACAAATATTTTTATACACATAAATATTATTTATAAATTTCACAGAAATCAATTATTTATTGAGAATAAAAATATTTGTTTCTTTTTAATTTCGCACGGAACAAATTTTTTTTTAACCCACTAAAATTTGTTGAGCTGACAAATCTTAGTATGAGGTATCAATGTAATACGAATATTATTGATTTATTTTAATGGTATGATTTCTTGATATTGCTATCCAATAAAGTGTTGTTGTAGCATATTGTATTCGTTGTATAATCACTAAGTTTCCTTATTTATAAAGCTAATTTCATTATCATATTTCAGCGGGTTATTTTAAGGTAAAACACCAAGTATTAGTTACGATATCTTTGACAGCCTCCATAGCACAATTGGTTAGACGCCGGCTGTGACGAGCGGCCACGGGTTCGATTCCAAATGTTTGTGTGGCCCACAAAGAATTTGGGTTTGAGTGTTGTGAGACCAAAAAGTCCCTTTTATTGTCATTTCTAATATCCATGACACCTCATTTATATCTTAGTGTGGGTCTGAACCATGTGATTGACTGTAAGGTGTATTCATTTATAAATTTACGAGACCTTGTCTAGCAGGCTTCTGAATTTAATACGATGTCAGATTTTTGAAAACAGACTAATTTATGGTTACAAAGGATTAAAAACATATTATTTTGTGTTACAGCCCGACCCTCGCGTGTGTCACACTTCACTAATGGAACAGATCAAACGCGGTGCAACGTTGCGCCGCAACCAACACTGCAACGATCGCTCCGCGCCCAAGATACGATGAACTGCAACGCGCAACATGCAACGCAACACCCACCTCTCGTCCGATCTACTTTAAGTAACTACCAAAGTATTAAGTAACAACACAGATATTTCAATAGAATAGCATTACATTACAAAATGAAGGACTCCAAGAAAAAAAAAATTAGGAATATTTCATTTTTTGTTAACAGTTTTTTTGTGTATTTCCACTTTTATTTACGAACTGAATAATATATAATCATAATTAGGAAAATATTATTCAATGTTTCAAATGGTGTTTCAGATACAATTTTGTTTTTAAAACACGTCTAAGTATCGTATTTCTATCGTATATATTTGCAAATGTGTGAAATCATGCTGTGTTGTTCCTTAAGCGAGATATAAATTACGACTAAAATGACATCCACTGCCTGTACAGTATGGAAACTAATGGTATTATCTAGGTAAGTGGGTTGATTGAGGTGAATTATAAGTATCAAACTAGGTTATTATGAGTCTTTTCGATTTTTATATCGATTATAATCGATTAATCATGGCCTGATGTTTAATTCGCGTCACTTCATAAATATGATTTAAAATATTGTTTTTTGTAGTATTAGAGTATTTAACAAAATCCGAACCGTTCTTTATATTCACAGATAATTTTAAATGTTTTAATCAATAGAAATTCGTATGTGATAAATAGCGTTGGGTGAATGACCTTTTTGTACGGTGCGGTGTCTTTAACATCGAATGGTGGAATTTCAATTTTGTATGACTAACGATTCTAACGACGTAATAACAGATATAATACATTTTAATAAATATTGCTCATTATTTTGATAATTCTCGCATATTTTGTTGGAAATTGATAGGTATACCAAATTGACACATGGTGTGTGTTTTAAAATTGCATAAAGGTCATAAAACCAAAGTATTACAAATATTTAAGTAATAGCCTTATTCATTCATACAAATGATGAATGAAAAATTGACTACGTGATCACAACTACATGTGTGACATCACCGTGACGTACTATAACGAAAACTATCTATTAAACCTTTTTTATTCCGCAAACCGCAAACGATAACTGACAATGGAATGCTTTGTTCAATACAATTTAAATTCCATTCATTTTGAATACTATAGAGTACTGACACTCCCTCCAATTATATTTGTTTCGCGGAAAATTTATGTAATGGTTTTGTCATGTTACCTTTACCTTTTTTTAAAGTGTCCTTTAGTCATAATTACATAGTGTCGGTAATACAAATTTGTACTATATTTAAAGGTGATTATGGTTTATATTTATCTGACATTTCGGGAATTATTTAGTCTACCACGCTGAACTAAATGGCAGACTTCATATCTTTGAATTTTTTTAAGGACTTCCAGGTATGCAGGTGTTTTTATGATAATTTCTTTCACCTTTAAAATAAGATATATGCAACGGCTCTCGCTGGTCGACACAATTATGCCGGCCTGGTTGTATCGGGTATACATGATGAAACGGAAACGCGACATATTTTCGTGGGTCACTTTGGGTATACGAATATCTTACCACAAGCTTATGGTTTACCTTTAGTTTCTGAATAAGCTTAATTTATAATGTTGACATGTTTTTTATTAACTATTTCACACGTACGTACATAAACTCACGCATTTTCCCAGAGGGTAGGCAGAAGTGCTAATACAGATTTTATAAAATATTTTTTTTATAACCTGAACTGCACACTTACTGCTTTGTCACTTTGTCGTTATGAATCAAATATAAAATGTGGCTGACATGTGTCGTAATATATTTATTTTTCTGTGAGTCAATCGGGACACCACCTTATTACGACATATATAGACACAACAAATCGAATTATTTTCACCTATTCAGTCGATAACCGCATTGACTCATATTTGAGTATTTTTTATATTAGCTTACTCGCGAACGTCCTACCTTATTTGGCAATAATAATGCAAAAATAAATTAATCTATAAAAAAACAATGTGGTTTAAAAAAACCTTTAGTCAAATTACGTGTGTTTAACGTTCTGGGAATTAATCTATTGTTGAGATTAATAAAAACATATTTTTTCTGTGCTGAAAATAATATTATTTTCATAGGAAATGTAGGAAAATAAAAACATTTCACTTGAAATTCGTGTGTCGACTGAATAATATTTTTTGGAAAACTAGACTTGTAAAAATACATTGCGTAGTTTGAGAATATGAGGTAAGAACTTACTAAAGACCTAAAATTAATTTATAAAAATACACATGTTTACGTTTACATCGTTTCGTAAACACTTTATTTATTTGCACATCAAACAAATTATAAAATACTAGCGGCTCGGCCCGGCTTCGCCCGGGTGCAGATAGTTTTTGAGTTCCGTCCACATCAACAACATATTATAGTTTTCGCAGCGCACGTGATGTAAAGAATATTGTAGGTAATTTTTTTACACCTTGAATAATTGAAATAAAACTATTTTTTACGGATTTTATCGCGATCGGACTGCAGTCCGCCCCGTGACCACGAAAGCTGTAAAGTAATCGAAACGTCGGGAAGTTAAAAAATGTTAGAATTAAACCAAATCGCGATAAAATCCGTAAAAAAATAGTTTTATTTCAATGTGTAACATTCGCGTAAATCTAAAAAAAACCATTACACCTTGGATTACATTATTGGAGACTTAGTAAGGATGCTATTTAAAAAAAAATAGCCTATGTCACCCGGGGATAGTGTAGCTTCCCAACAGTGAAAGAATTATTCAAACCGGTTCAATATATTCGGAGCCTGTTCAATCAAATGTTTCCTCTTTATAAACTGCGTTACATACATTTATGATCAGAACCATTTCTTTATTTTATTTCTTTATTGTTCTCGATTAAAAGAGCTTATCGTCTTGCCTTACTGGTCAATTTCGTTCCATTCGAATGCCTCATTTGAAGGCTTATAAATGAGCTGGTCCCAATTTAAAAAAAAAGTCGAGTAGTGCTGAATTCTATTTAATAGCTTATACGTAGCAAACGTATGGATGATGTCACTTATTGTTTCAATTGTTTACTACAATCAGGTTTGTAGACAATCTTCAGTGATTTGTCACTGCTGACGTTTACAATGACTAAATACTATGTACGTCCCATTTCAGGGCACTTGTTTACTAATGGGAGGGGGTTAGGCCATAGTCCACGATGGATTGGACGTGGAGGACTTTACCGCTGAAATTCTAGGGCTTAAGTGTGCACGTTTCCTCTTGCTTTCCTTCAGTTGAAGTGATAGCTTACTAAGTCAGATAAATAAATTAATTAAAATAAAACTAATTTTACGGATTTTATCGGCGGTTTAATTTTTTCGACAGCCTCGGTGGCGTCAACTTTCCAGTTAGAGTGGTAGATATAAATGACTCTAAGTAAACTTTCGCTGTAAGGATCTAAACTAATGTTTACGTCAATAGTAGTTTACGAAAGTTTCATTGCTACGTCAGTGGGTGGGGCAAACTCCATTCGGGCCACAAACACATCAATGTAATTGACACAAACAAAAAACCAAGACATTCGCATTACTACCAGGAATTCCTTGCGCTCCCAATAAAATACTACCGAGTAAAGATGTAGGAAAATGGTATGCGGAAACCCCTACGTCACTAGAAATTTTAATGCGCAGCGTACGGCACGTGGTTTTACATAAACAAACTAATGAAGTAAATAAACATTCTTCCTACTTCTATCTGGAGGTAAATTCCAAGCCCCCTGTATATAGAGGATATACGTAACCTCCCGGATAGCGAACACCATATACATAATACATAATTTTCACGCCTTTCATCCATAGGGGGTAGGCAGAGGTGCAACCAGGACATCATGTTACGCCTTGTGTCCCATCACGATGTGATAGGAGATGAGCCTTTGTCATATCGGTCTCAAATTTCTGGCTGCGTGCTAATAATGAATAGAAAAAGACAATATCACTTTGCCCGACCCGTATACGATGGTAACAAAGTAAGTGATACAAAGAAGTGTGTTTTCGGATTCAATCAGGCTGCAATAATTATATCGATCGGTGCGAGACTAAAATCTCGCCATTGAGTATTGGTTAATATCTATGGTATGCACTGCACTAACCATTTGATGAATTACTTTGTAGTGTCGTCTTTGTCGTATCAGTGTAACAAAGGAAATCCAGAAAGTTTACATGACTCCTTTTTTTGTGTTTTTGGGATTTCGAAAAAAATATTTTCACGCAATACAATGGAAATCGCTTGGAAAACTTATTTTCTTAGTGGGTGTAAATAAGTATGTCATTATTTTTCAAAATATAAAGGAGCCTATTGTTAGAAAATGTGTTATTATTTCGCTTTTCTAACTAATTGTAAAAAAAAATAAGTATTTTTTTTATCTATCATAGAAATAATAATACACACTACTTTAAAGTGAAATCAATAAATCGGTCTATTTTTATTCAGTTTCGCAAAATGGAGTGGCAGCTCGAAATCTCAAACTTTTGGATTTATTGTCAAATGCACGTCGGAGTGACTAAAATTCACCTGATAATACCTACATTGCAATCCAAATAGAGCATCCACCATCGAGATTTGGTTATCTCCCGTCAGTATGTAGTAAGAAGGACTATATCATGTCGGCAAGTTTGTATCCGAATATACTAAGACTAATCCTATAACGCGATACACTTAACATGGGCCACTATGACACATATTTCACCATCATGGGGGCCGTCCATTAATCACGTGATGATTTTTTAGCATTTTTATCCCTCCCCCTTCCTTCTATGTGATACGTGGTGAGGTTTAAGACTAAGCTCTAACCCCACCCAAAATCACGTGTATTTTTAGTACCTACAAAGAATCTTATTTTTTTAGAATATCATCTTTCAATACAGGTATAAGTAAAGTACAATCTAGGATTTCTTTCCTTCCTTGATAACGATGAGTCAAGTTCACACTACACGCCGCTTTTCGGTTTAGAAATCGCGCATTGACGAAAAAATAAATACACGTGATATCTTACTACACCCCTCCTCCGCCCTTGAAATATTCCGTGATTTTTGCTAATGCCCCTTCCCTCCCTTTCGAGCCTCACGTGATTAATTGACGGCCCCTTGTACTCTGGTCGCTATGCGCGCCCGCCTGATTGAATTCGGATATGTATAGGTGGTTTTGATACGCGACAGTAAGATCGAGACGACGAATTCTATGATTCTTCATTATGATTATCATAATAACCCACCTCCTATTTTATACTATCACGTTAGGATTTTCTCAATTCTTATACATGGAATCCGCGAACACAGCGTCATGGGCTCTTCAATGCAATATTTACGAGTGGTAATATCCTGTTACGTAAACTAGCAGTTTTGTACGAAGCTGTGACGTCACAGTACGTTTAGTACGCGCGAACCCGCGCTTACACCATTGGCCGATACGTTTCAAAATGGCGGACGTCTTGCATCTCCCTCTCACTACTAGAAAAGTTAAAATTATTGTGGTTTTTATACATAATTCGTGATAATTGCGCGGTTAGAAACAGGAATTTATTACATATGCTTTTAAAGACCGTCTATCTGCCAATAGCTCTTCCAATACATTTTATAATTATTAATAAATATTAATGGACTTCTGTACGAGGAAAAAGGCAAATGTGTATGTAACGGAATTTTAAATACGTAAAAATATATAATACTACATCTGTTAATTCCCGAAGGCCATTTAGTATGAAAAGTCGCATTCAGAATGAGTCAAGGATACAACCAGCCTAACACATAGTCTTGATACTGTCGTAACTTCAATGCATATAGTGCAGTACAGTCCATATTTATATACTAGTATCATAGACGTATAGTGTAGTAACTATAGTCGCGAGATATTCATCTTTCCCTGGTGACACTATCATGCGAGCCTTGTATCTAGCCTCCATGGGCCAGTTAGTTATACGTCGGCTGTGAAACGAGAGACCGCGGGTTCGATTCCCACAGCGAGATAAATGTATGTATGAAATAAGTATTTGTTTCGGGTCTTGGTGTTTGTGAGACCGAAGTCTCTCGTAGTTCCTGATACCCACGACATAAGACTCGATCTTTATAATCTAGACATACACGGGTGAAGCTGAAACGCGACACTTACGTGAGTCACTATGACGGGTCCTTAGCGCTGTATAAGATGGTCAATGTCCCGATAGATGGAAATCCACTCCCACTATCAGCTGATAGGCCTTATGACGTTTTCGACATTTTCGTTTCACATAAAAAGTTATATGCAAATGTTATTTGTACAAATCTTTAAACTTGCAAAAGCATATAATTAATTAATTATTATCTGTCATTAATCCTATTTTTGGAATGATCGTACACGTGCCGATTCCAGATCGTAACACATTTTTGTATTCGCTACTCTATAGGCTCGCCCCTTATCACATCATGGGACGGAACATACAAGTTGAAATGTGGGGGTCCTTGTGGCGCCTTTGCCTACCCCTACTGCGATAAAGGCGTGAGTTTATGTATGTATGTGTGCTAAGGTGGGTTTTCCCCCTTTATATTCAGCAATTGTGCGGACGAATAGGGATAACCTACCACGCGAAAAGGGATTATTGATCTTTTTTACCGTGAATTTTCATTCGATTTACGGTGATCTATTAGTCATGTGCAATGCCCTTTTCGAATTTCACGTGCAATTCCTGCTTATTTCGTAAAGCTATTGGGTTTTTTGTCCGCACGCACTTGTCTCTGCAACGACTAGACTAGGTTTAAAAAATATTTTTGTATATCATAGCCCAATTTTTCCGGCAGGTATTTATGAAAGCAAAATAAGCCGATTTTCTTATATAAAAGAGATGTTTTTATGATCAGGATAATTTACAACCTAGTAATAATAAGTGAGTTAACACCTATCAAAGTATATAAGTCTTAAGCCACATCCTTAATTCAGAAGTTTTCTTAATCCCTTATTTTTGATTCTGTTCAATATCCAACTCAAATGTTGAGAACTCATCAAATTAAAACCGTTTATATGTAAGCATAGGTATTTACAAGTAATAACTGTTGCACAAACAATGATTTGCTGTTATTTCGACAAACATTTTTGCTTGTCGTTCTCTTTATTCATAAAGTATTGTATTCATTATTCAAGACAACGTAGGTAATATGCTTCATAAAACCACACACCGATAAAGTAAAGAAAAAATGGTTCTTGTTATAATATGCACCGTACGCATGATTTGTATATTTAGTTGTTCCGTCGTTATAAAATAGAAAATCTACTTTTGAGCTAACACTATTATATGTTTTCTAACAAAAAAATATACATATATTTTAAATCAAAACAATTGCAAATGAAACAGTACATTCCGTACCGTATGTGGCAAAAAAAAAACAAGTTAACATTTCAAAAAGTCAAGTAAATCGGCTTAACTTTATGTCCATATCTAATTCATTTAGCACAAATAAAACTTATATTATTACCTTAAGTTTGGCTGTAGTTTTATTTAAAAATTCGCATTTGTGACGAATGTTTAAATATTCTTCTAGATTATGCAATTTTCATCATATTGTCTGCTCTGTTAAAGTTGTTACGTTGTGGCAGTTAGACAAGCCAGATTGAAGGACCTAATGAAAAATGGAACCTTAAAGTTCCCTGTTATGATGTAATTTTCCGTATCATTTTCCTTCGTGACATCATACAAGAGTTAATGGTAACGGCTTGCAATCTGTTTGACGTGTGACGTGTAGAATGACATCACGAAACTCGCTGTTACGTAGTACACGTGTACAAAATAAACAGCTATGAGTATAATAAACAAGACGCCTTTATATTTATGTTTAATAATTGTAAATAGGTAATTAAATACCAGAGCACACCTCTGATTTCTCGGAGCCATGTATTGATAGACAATTATTACTTTAACGGTGAAGGAAACCTGCATACCCTGGGGATAACAAGATTTTCTACATACATACATTGTCGTCAAGCCTGTATCCCATAAGGGTAGGCAGAGACTACGGATCGCCTTCGCTCGGCCCTGACATATCATTCTATGGTATGTGAAAGCAGCCCACTCGTAATAGGCCAGTGTGGTGGATTACAGCCTAATCTCTTTCAAAGAAAATCTCCATTGTTGAAAAGGCCCGTGCTTAACATGCGCAATAATAACGGCTGATACATTATAATTCCTTATACCACCACACACTATGCGTGTGTCGCGGCCATAGAGTAATTTTGTCTCCTATCATGGCAACACGTGTTTTTCAAAAAAGTGACTACACAACCACATAGGCTTACGTCACAATATCTCCTTTTACAGGAAACCTGTGTGTAGTCGGTTTCGCGGTCGTATTAGAGTTGCCAACTTTTTTATTCTAATACATCTTATAAAATTAATTGCATGATACAAAAATCGTTCATTGGCTTTATTAGAATAAATCATACATATAGAGGTTATGGATATAGAATTGATAACACAATAGAGTTACACGAAAGTGAGGGTAGTGATAAAGAAAAGAAGCAATCAATAAGTAAACTACCATTAAACCGTTAAAAATTGCCATACAAAAACAAATATATTTGCAATATATAGCGTTTTAATGACACCTCAGGTATTTCCGTCAAGTCCACAACAAAATAAAAGGTTTTGATATCACAAAACAAAAGGAACACTTTAAAAATATTGGCAACCCTAAACCAAACGTATGTTTACATTAGTGACGTAGAAATAGGCAGTGACGTAGGACATATGACGACGCGATGGCCCTGAAAGGAAAGTTTTGTATAGTCGGTGTCATGGCCTATCCCGTGACGTGAAACAAACATAAACAAAAAGTAGGAAAGTAATACGTTAAAGTAAAGTGACCTCAATATTAACGAAAGTCAATTGTGTGAAATACGAAGAAGCTGTTGCGCATTTTCCCGTTTTAGTCGAAATAATTGTGATAATTCATTGTCTAATGAAATAAATAAATACATCCAACAGGCACGTATTGTCGTGACCCTATAGTAAAATATACGGCTTGTGTCGTGGGAATCAGAAACTACGAGAGACTTTTCAGTCTCACAAACACCCAGACCCGAAACAAATACCTGTGAATCACACACAACATTTGCCTCGGAGCGGGGTTCGAAGTCGAATCCGTGGCCTCTTGTATCACAGCTAGCTCTCAACCAACTGCGAAAAAGATGCTGTAAAAAATTTATGATAAATACTTTCGGCTTTAGCTACGCTTTTAAAATTTTTACCTTTCGCCACTGCCGTATTTTTAGCTAACAAAGTCACGGGCAGTTTGTTTTCTGTAAATTCAAAGTAACTCAATACCTGACCTTTCAGTTTTGAAAATGCGTGAGTGTTGTGTTACTTAGAAAGGCTTTGTTTGTGATAAAATACATCATTTTTGTTTATTGACAGCCTCCGAGGCTCAGTTGGTTAGACGCTGCTGGCTGTGAAACAAGAGGCCGCGAATACTTGTGTGATCCACAGGTATTTGTTTCGGATCTGGATGTTTGTGAGAGCGAAAAGTCTTTTGTAGTTTCAGATACCCACGACGCAAGACTCGATCTTAGTGGGGTCAGGGCTATGTATGTGACTGTTGGGTGTATTTATTAATTTAATTATTAAATGAGTCTCGACAGGCATTGCGGTTTCATATCTATAATAGCTGAGATCATGCATTGTTAGGTAAATTATATTCATGCATACAATCCTCAAAGTAATTTAGAGAAATAAATAAAAAATGCACCAGCACTCATATACGTAGTTCCGACACACTAAGGCCCAGTTGCATAAACTAACTTTACACATAACTTCAACTTTTATATTGTCATCGTCATACATTGGAGATGCCACATTGATATTTTCTAAGTTAAAATTATGGGTAAAGCTGATGCAACTGGGCTTTTATTCAAGTCTGGTGTCGTCAGAATCTAGAAAATACTTCTAGGTCTTACAAACACCCAGACCTTACAAATACACATTACAACCACATTCTTGATTCAGTAAACCCGCGATGATTTCTATCATTACTAGCGTGCTAACTACGCCACGTAATCTAAATATTCTAGGATTTAAATCATCCTTTTGTCAGGAAAATCTATATCATCAAGCATAGATCACGGATGATAGTCTTCAGCCGACCGTTGCGATCTGTAATCGTTTCATTTTTGCTGCCATTTGATAGCGGCATTAGAATTTCGCTGAGAATGGCTTTGGTAAAATTACACCACAAATGATGGATTGGTTCACTGACAGGATTTCTATCGCATTTCTTTCTATAAGAACTGTAAAATATGTAACACTAGGCATGTTACACGAGATTTAAATAATGCAACAATATTGAATTATATCATAATTATAATTGACATTGTCAACCACACAACATAGACAAACTTAACTAAAACACAAACTCCACATACCCTCACACTTAAATATTCACTACAATTAATAAGAAATAACAAAACAAATATAACATTAAAATTTTAAAAGAAATATGTTCGTCGCATACAAATTAATATATATTCTAACTATTTATAGATAGGTGGCTTCTTAAGTCTACATGACCTCACTGGACGAGACTGAACCGGTACAACTGTAGGTGAAACGACAGCCGTGTTAGCTTCCATAGCCCAAGGCATACGTTCACCAGATACCATGCCACTCGGCGTCTCCGAGTTATATGCCGAAGATTCCGCTTGTGGTTCCGTGGTTTCAGAAACCAATTCTGGCTGCTCTACTGAGCCCGAAGGATACACAAGACTACTTTTCTCCCTCCTTCTTAATTGATCAACATGGCGATGAACTACCTGTCCATCTGTATCCACTACCTTGTAATCGGTGGCACCTAATACGTCATTTATTTTCCCCGGTATCCATCTGTCCCTTTTGTGGTACTGACGATACCATATATCATCTCCTTGGTGAAAGTTCCTGTCCTTACCTCCAACAGCTCCTGTCTGACGTTGCTGTGCTTTCCTAACATAGGCATCTCTATCGGGTTTCAGAATATCTAACCGTGTCCTTACCCGTCTACCTATCATTAATGTAGCTGGACATTCCCCCGTGGAAGCGTGCTCCACATTCCTATAATAAAGAAGAAAATTATTTACAGCATCCGCAATGATTTGACCTTCTCTATGTGCTTTATTAATAACTCGTTTTAAGGTTTTTACAGCATTTTCTGCTGCTCCATTTGAAGATGGATGATATGGCGCAATACGTATGTGTTCCGTTCCGTTATTCTTAAGAAACGTAGAAAATTCCTCACTAGTAAAAGGTGGCCCATTATCTGTAATTACCTGCTTCGGAATACCCCAACGACTCCAAAGTTCTTTTAACTTAGTTATCGTTATTTTAGCAGCAGTACTAGGAACACAAAATATCTCTATCCATTTAGATGTAGAATCAATTATTATTAAATATAACTTGCCGAATATAGGCCCCAAAAAATCTAAATGGATTCTGATCCATGGACGAGTAGACCATGGCCAAGCTCGTGGTGTGTGTCGCGGCGGCGCGTCCGCAAACACGGCACACGTCACGCAATTCCGGCAGACCGTCTCCATCGCCTCGTCAACCCCTGGCCACCACACATAGCTACGAGCCAACGCTTTAGACTTTACTATACCCATATGAGGTTCATGGATTAACTGTATTACTTTCTCTCTACAGGCTGATGGAATAACAAGCCGATGTCCCCACATAAGACAACCCAATTCCTCATATAACTCAGATTTTCTACTAAAAAATGGTTTCGTTTCGGCAATTTCCCAGGTTTCCGGCCAACCGTCTCTAACATAACTCAGCACCCTAGCAAGAGTGGTATCCTTCTGAGTTTGCCTCTTAATCTCACTATAGTCAAGTAACAAGGCATCTTGTGCGAAATGCAAAAACGTTTGCTCTGGCATAATTTCTTGCGCACTTCCATCTATTGGAAGTCGTGATAACCCATCCGCACTATTTTCAGATGTCTTAACATACTCTATGTCATAGTTATACGCTGATAAAATGATTGCCCAACGAATCATCCTGCTAGCTGCCATAGAGGGTATACCCTTGTTTGGTCCGAATATCGACACCAACGGCTTATGATCCGTACGTAAAATAAAATGCCGACCATATAAGTACTGATGAAATTTAACTACGCTAAATATAATGGCAAGTGCTTCCCGATGTATCTGAGAATAATTTTTCTCAGCTGAAATAAGTGTCCGAGAAACGTAAGCAATGGGACGCTCCCCATCTACACCTGGCTGCGATAACACTCCGCCAATGCCTCGTGCACTCGCATCACATGTTAAAATTAAAGCTTTGTTCGGGTTATAATGAGCTAAAACTTTTGTACTTGTAAGAAACCGTTTAAAATCTAAAAATGTACGTTCACACTCCTCGTCCCATTTCCATTCAGTTTTAACCCTCAATAAATTAAACAAAGGTACTAATCGGGCACTAAAATTCCTTATAAATTTTGCAAAGAAATTAACCATTCCCAAAAACGAACGCAATTCGGAAACATTGCTTGGTCTTTGCATCTTATTAATAGCCTCAACCTTCGCGGGATCTACCTTAACACCGTCTTTAGATACTATATACCCCAAATACGAAATCTCTTTAACCAAGAAAACACATTTAGATTTTTTAAGTTTCAACCCATTTTGCAACAACCTTCCGAAAACTGCCTGCAAAGCCTGCAAGTGCTCCTGTTTTGTAACACCTCCAATAATCACATCATCCAAGAAAACCTGCACGTTAGGAATGCCTTGTAAAACTTTATTCATTATACGCTGGAAAATTCCAGGACTCGATGCCAAGCCAAAAACTAATCTATTATACTTATATAAACCTTTGTGAGTATTAATAACCGTATAAATATTCGATTCGTCCAACTCAATCTGATTGTACGCTTGTGATAAATCCAATTTACTAAAATATTGACTACCATTAAGCGTCACAAGAATATCATTAATCTTAGGTAGTGGATATCGATCAACTAACAAAACAGGATTTAAAGTAGTTTTGTAATCCGCACAGATTCTTAGCGAACCATCTGGCTTATTAACGGGCACCAAAGGGGTGGCCCAATCGGAAAATTCTACCGGCTCAATTATGCCGTCGCGCAGCATGGCATCCAGTGCTTCCTCGATACGATCCCGTAGCGCATACGGCACCGGGCGTGCTCGGTGAAATACAGGTAACGCCCCATTGCGCACTTGCAGCGTCACTTTTCCGCCTGTGTACCGACCCAGCTCGCCATTAAAAAGCTCCTTAAACCTGTTTAACAAATTATCAATATCAATATTGAAATCAATCGGTTTACAGTACTTAATATTAATATGATGATGACGGAATTTTGGTATATCAATATCTAATTCCGATAACCATTTTCTACCAATTAACGAAGTTGTGCCTCCCGAAATAACAAATAAATCTAGACACTTGGACTTGCCCTGGCAACTTACCACAGTTTTTATGACTCCTGCTGGCTTAATTTTCGACCCATCATAGAATTTCAAAATGGTATTGTCTAATTGTAATTCCAAGTGCGAAAAATACTTATCATACGTATCCTTGCTAATGCAAGAAATAGCCGTACCGGTATCAATTTCCATATACAACGTTATACCGTCAATACAAACAGGTAATCTTACCGCCTTATAGTCATTCAATGACAGCTGATTAAAAAACTGCATCTCCTCGCTATCTGCGTCAGTCTCGTCACCGGTTTGGCCAAAATGAACTGCCTTACCACGTTGGAAACGTACCACCGGATTTTCTTTAAGATTCGGACAAATGCGACGTAAATGACCCCTCTGCTGGCATTTACTACATATAAAATTCCTATATCTACATGTTGTAATACGGTGCCCATATAAACCGCAACCAGAACAAGCATCCAGCAAATTTCGCTGAGATGACATATGCGCAGACCCTGCTCCGCTGCCATCGCGGCTCCCCTCTCGTTCCGGTTGATGAAAATTAGCAACAGGCTTTCTTGTTCTCTGATTAACCAGCCATCTTTGACCTTCCGCTGACGATTTAATGATGTTTAAATCACTGGAGCTACTTGACTCTACTCTTTCTGAATTGACTTTTGTCGCATCTCTCTCAGCTGTTTCTAATGACACAGCGATACCAACTGCTTTCTGAAAAGTAATCTGATCATTTTCCGCGAAAAGCCTTTCCCTAATTAGAACACTTTTAACACCACACACAAATTGATCTCGTAAATTATCATCTAGTGAACTTCCAAATTTGCAAAATCTGGATAACTTTTTTAACTCCGCTACGAAAGAATTTATATTTTCGGTGCTATTTTGTCTTCTTTGGCGAAAACTATATCTTTCTACCAAAGCTGAAGGAGTTGGTGTCAAATGTTGGTGTAATAAATTCACCACAGTTGCAAAAGATAAATCTGCCGGCCTCTTAGGACTGGCCAAATTTACTAAGAGTTCATATGGCTCTTCTCCCATACAAGTAATTAGGGTTGGTAGCTTGAGTTCTTCTTTAATATTGTTTGCAGCAAAATACATCTCTAACCTCTCGAAGTACGAGTTCCATGCTCCCTTCTTCATGTCAAATTCTCCGATTTTACCAATTGACATTTTGAATTTTTTTTATAACTTTTCCTTATTTGCAAGTCATAAATTACGCATTATTGACCTAAATTTTTCTCGTCGCCACTGTAAAATATGTAACACTAGGCATGTTACACGAGATTTAAATAATGCAACAATATTGAATTATATCATAATTATAATTGACATTGTCAACCACACAACATAGACAAACTTAACTAAAACACAAACTCCACAAGAACAAAAAAGAATCGTACAATATCTTACAAATCAAGCCTTCTATCATAGCATTAGAAATAAATAATTATTGTCAATAAATTGTTCGTTTTTGGATCTAAAGAAGGTAGCAATTTTAGTTCGACCGCGAAACCGACAATGCATAGTTTTCCTGTAAAGTTACTCAGCGATGTGATGTGATGGGGATCTAGGTATAGCTACGTCACAATATGACATTGACAAACATAATACATCATTTTCTAGGTAGCTTCATGCCTTACCTCTTCCTTTTTTTATCCACCATCATCAGAGATCGACAATTCACCTATTTATAAGTCATTAGGCATTGTGATTTTTGTTGGTTGTCACTTTACATCACGTAAAAGAACGCTTACTTTAAATCCCAATGAAAATATTTGTATGAGAATTTTACTCAGGCAAAGTCAGGTTGAACCCTTAGCATTCACCTCAATCAACCTCTTACGTTTTATAAAAATCTTTCTTTGTCCTTGTCTAACTTTATACATAAGAGTGTAAAGAAACTTATCAAAATATCTTTTTTATGAAATACAAAATGATTTTTTTAATAATTAGCTACTGACTACCATGTTAGAACGTTTCATATGGATCTCTTTTTTTCGACTTTAAGAGAAAATCTTAACCATGTAAAAATGCTACATTGCCCGGAAAAAAGATGTATGACTTGGAGAAACAGATAAAAAAATAAGGAAAGAATTCTACCAAAAATTTAAAATGTGTATTCTTATTTCATGTACTGCATCGTTTTCTAAGCATTATAATGTACAGATTTATATTTAGTATATTACTTCTGAAATGTATGGAAAATACAATATTAATGACTATTGGACAATAGTTTGTAAGGATTGTATAAGATATCATATCGGATATAGCGACTATCCAATGTATTGCAAATAATGACATACATACAAGTCAGAAATCTAGGAAAGTCCCCTTCAAACTAATATACAACATTTTTACAATATTAAAATAGCAGCCAATTTAATAAATAATCCAAAATACACCATTATTCGCCTAATACAGAAACATTTTCATTGTGTAAAAAAAAATGATAAATCTTCACGAGCGCTATATCCGATAAACGTGTATTTAAATGTAAATTATAATCAAAATTATTCAAGATCTATTTTTACGTAAAATCGCTTGTAACGACGATGCATTGTTAGTCCCACGAGGACATTAGAAGGAAAAACTGTGACATATTACTAAAATCTAAAGACTTGTCCTTTTTCTATGACATGTAGATTTCTATAACGGTTTTAGAAAAATATTTTAGGACTAACGAGGGCACTTTAAGGGGGTAGCTTATTTCCAAAACCCCCACCCTCTATTCGGACTTTTAACCCAACTAATACTTGTAATAAGGTGTTAAATTCTGACACATATCTATTTGAAAAACTTTTTAAATGTTATATTAGGATATAATAGCGTTGCATGCAAGTGTTGCTGCAACTAGGGCTATAATTTGTAAGGACCACTTGGTAGATCGTAACCAAATAAATACGGAAGAGTTTTGTAAAGCAAACTTAGATCAGCAACAGTTACACGCAACGTGACATGTAACATAACTTGTAACAATATTTGTATCTCAATGTTGTTTGTAAGTTTCGTGAGTGTATTGATTTCTAATGTAATATGTGCGTGCAACTTTACGTGTAACATGCAACGTTGAATCATGTTTAAGACTAAATTCCTTATACGTAATGCACTTCACAATGTAACATTTATCATGTAACAATGTAACATAAAATGTGTAACCATGTATCAAAGTTTTCCTGTTAGATGCGCGCAACATGCAACGCAACACTATCGTGTAACATACCCATGCTCTATAGTATTGTGAGTTATATTGCGCGTTACATGTTCTGTAGAAAGTTATTGTATCCATGTAATAGATTGTTAATATGAGTGTTTGATGCGAGAAATGAGTATTTTAGTAAACTGGCAAGACTATGGTGTTCTGGAGTCCCTGGTGTTGACAGAAACTGAGGTCGCTGGCATTGGCAGAGACAATTGTCACTGGTATTGCCAGATAACGCTGGACCTGAATATAAGGTAAAGTATGAGATAACACTTGTAAAAAAGTATTACTGGCATTATCAGAGAAAATTGCCTCTATCACTAGCAAAAAGTCTCTGACCACGGCATAGAAAACGGAGTCTGGCATTGTCAGAGCCAAAGCTGCGTAGAAGCTAAGCTGTGTGATTTTTCCACGATAGAAATAGATTATTTTTTCCTTTCTAATTATTACTAATTATTAAAACTATCAAATCGCGCCTCCTAACGCGAGAAAGTATAACTAAAATATGTTCATAACTTTATAATATATATAAAATTATAAGTAAGTTTTTTTGTAGATTTAGTTAGACAATCGGGTGGGGACCGCGATTATTGAGAAATCTCTAAAAGCGGTCTTCGGCCCCATAGCTCGTTTCGTTTCCCACTATATATTTTTTTAATCGATGTCTAAATGCTGTACTGATTTAGCTAAGCTCGCTATGAATGTGTAGTAAGTATTTACATATCTTATATAAATGTACGTCCAATATTGTCGTCGAATTTATTTAGATGGGTGGGTACCTTTCAGTGTATGTTTTTAATAAAAAAGAGACAGATTTGACCAACGAAATAAATATTTCAAAATAATTAAATTTTGTATCGGTTTATTCGTTATTTTTTTATCATTAAAACAGGAAATTAACTTGTGTGACGTAGTTTTTTTTAAGACGGTCGATTTGTTACGTGTATTCTATCAATGATCTAAACTCGTAGATTCTAGATTTTCCGTGTCTCCTTTTAATATACCCCATCTGAGTCAGTTGATGGTTGTTCTGAACATGTCTTGTATTGGAATTTGTGTAAAAAACAATATCTGTATGTCTGTTCATATCGTTAACTTGAAAATATGATTTGACAATGACATAATAATTTATCAGTAAATACTCTAATTGAACACTTAACATCAAGTGTATGGTAGTCACTGTGTATTGCCGGTATAAGACAATTTTTATTATTTTCCTACATGTTTGCAGGGGAATCTTCAGCTTCACATTTATTAAATTACAAATTAAGACTAGTTGTAAATGACAATTTTGATTTATTGTTAGAATTTTATCCATCAATGAAATTGTTCATCGATTTATTTTTATTCACTCACAGAACGAAGAATAC
The DNA here is from genome assembly GCA_905220455.2 of Deilephila porcellus. Lineage (NCBI taxonomy): Eukaryota > Metazoa > Arthropoda > Insecta > Lepidoptera > Sphingidae > Deilephila > Deilephila porcellus. The sequence goes on from LR999995.1 coordinate 2,053,341, forward strand.
TTGTAGACATTTCGTTTAGTAAAAAACAATGCCCTGTAGTGAAATCAATAAAAAAATCAAACATTAAAAAATATCAAACATGATTAAGTATTCGACACAATAATGCCGGCTTTCATATAGCTAATATAAATAGCTTTCTATATGACAGACTTTAAAACATTTCATTTCACAACATAGCTACGATTTTTTCACGTGAAAGTATACAAAACATTATAAAACCTTTGCGGTTTGATGCGTCAGCGGCTCAGCGCAACGAAGTGTAAGATTCAAATATTGTGTCGTAAGAACATTGCTTTCTGTACACGTGGTCAAATCACCAAAGGATTAAATGGAAAATAATGCTTTGAATATAACTTTTGTATACGTGTCCTTCGGATAGCGACCAGCGTGCACAATGATGGAAACTCCGTCATATTGACATGCGTCGCGTTTTGATTTCACCTTGGGTGTCCTTAGAAATATCTTAATTGCGTCGGTAAGCGGAATTATCCACATAAGTAAAGCCATTTACACGGGGAGGGTTTCTCACGGCGAGAATCGTATGCCAGTATCGCATGACATAACCGCCACAAGATTATCGTGTTCTGACAATGTTTACACGATGCAACTTTTATATCCTTACGATAAATCGTATCTTCGAGGCGGGAAACTCTCTCCGTTTAAATGGGGCTTTATAGTCATTATCGCCAGCCCAAAAACACGAAATGATAAATCAAATGCTAAATTTAAGACCAACCAGGCTAAAATCCGAAGGTCGTGGGAAAAATATTCACTGGACGGCACCCCTCATCATTCCAACTAACTAAACATTTAGATTAAGAGAGATTGTGTACGTAAGAATAAATCATTATAATGTCCCTTAATTTTGTTTTATTTAACTATATGTTTACTCCTGTTCAAGCAAGGGGCCACATTTCAGCAGTCATTAAATTCATCGGTCTTGTAAACGAGATATTATAATTTCACCTAATGATAAGTGATTACTAATATTCATAGACATCTAAAAAATTATATCATAAGTGTATTAAGTGCGTGGTGGCCTGTTGGTAACGGACCAGACGCGGCTGCCTACATGTTCACGGTGGTCGCTGGTTCAAATCCCAGGGCACACCTTTAACTTTTCGGAGTTATGTGTGTATTGATAGTCAATCACCACACCCTTTAACGGTGAAGGAAAACATCGTAAGGAAACCTGCATACCGTAGCGATTTTAAAGAATTTCTACGGTATGTAAGTCCGCCAACCTGCACTAGGCCAGCGTGGTGGACTATATGGCCTAACCACTCTCAATCGATTCTCTCGATTATAGAGTAGGCTCGTGCCCTGCAGTGGGACGTATATGGGCTGATATAGATATACACACGAACATTTACCTCGTTTCCCAGCCGGCGTCTAACTGTCAGGTAGTTTGTCGATGACTAACAAGAGTTGCAGTAATGAATCGGCGGGGTAGCCCCTGGATTCGCAGACATCGTCCTTCCCTTTTTAGAAATAAGGAATGATAAACGTCACAAATGTATTTAACAGGAGTAAAATACACCATTATTCATTCAGAATGAATCACCGTTTAGAACACTAATATTGAATAAAATAAAAAGGTGTACATTATTATTTCAGGTAAACTTTTTATTATCACTCATAATATAACGATAAGTAAAAAAATTCAAAAAATAAACAAATTCTTTTTGCAAATTTTTAGTTGCATTGTGTCTGAAGTCATTAATACTACCACCTGGCTTCGTTTTAGGTCGCAGTCTTGCTATATACTCTGTATAATGAAAATAGTAGGGCCACGCTGTATTACCGTTGGATTTCTGTAAGACTAGGCCGGTTCAATCGTGTTTGTAAAACCGACGTGAAGCGACGCGACGTTCTGTGTTCCGAGCGGTCATTGACATTGCTGGCAGTGCGATAGTTCGTCCCCCATCCTGCTTTCCTTTCCTTACTCCTCTCATTTTAAGACTCCGAACCTATCATTTAAGTATAAACCACTCATCTGAAATTAACCACCATCATTTGACCGACATAGCTCTGAAAGTTAGTTGGTTGAAGTAGCAATGGGCTGGCCACATGTCGCAGAACTGATAACCGCTGGAGTAAGCATGTTCTGGAGTGGCGACCGCGTCTTGACAAACATAGCGTGGGACGTCCTCTGGCCAGATGGCGGGACGATTTGCACAAGAGGGCCGGCAGCGACTGGATGCGTAAAGCAGCAAACCGGGCTCTGTGGCGTACCATAGGAGAGGCAGTGGACAGCAACGGGCTGATGATAATGTGAGCATTTTTTTGGCCTATTAAAAATCATGGACGTCCTGTAAGATCTCTATAACGATCTGTTGGAAGCCGCCTCCATCCAGTTACTTTCTGTAACCCTTATTAAGTCGTGTTTGCATCATTTAGTTGGACATTTAATGCTTCGTTTCCCGGTTTTTAATTATCCTCCATGAGCCATAAAACTTATAACTATTTCATTGTCTCATTCTTCAATTTATATATCCATTCCATGGTAGCCTAGAAGACATTGCCTAGCGTGAAAAAACCGCCATTTTTTATTGTCTGTTTCTATTTATGGTTCAAAGTTGGATCAATAAATAATAATTGATTAATTACATAATATTTTATCAAAAGTAATAATTACAAAATCATTACATAAAATATTTCAATTACTTTTAATGAAAACAATGGGAATCCCTTCAGCTGTGTTCTTATGTCATATTCGAGGGCAACCGCTTTATCTGAATGACATTTGTATGGGATTTCACACCACATACATTCATGATATTTCTTGAAATCAGCTGTAAAATGCATGTGAGCCACGATGCCTCTGATGTGTATTTTTAGAAGCCACGTTAATTCATATGACTAAGTAACTGAGTCTGTTCTTCACTTTTCAAAACTAACCATTGATCGTAATGAAATTATGTAACGGAGAATCCTAGGATTTATTTTAGGAAATTTCATAACTTTATGCCCCTGAAGGGAGAAAGTTTTTATGAATGTATAACAGTGATATAGAGTAGAAAAACTCATGATTAATTTGAATGCCCAATGGCGCAGATGGTTTGAGGCCTTCTAAGAAACGAGAAGCCACGGGTTCGATCCCCGCACTGGGACAAATGTTTGTTTGAACCACAAGTATTTGTTTCGGGTCTGGGTGTTTGTGAGACCGAAACATATCCGTAGTTCCTGATACACGACACAAGGCTCGATGTTAGTGTCGGGTCAGGATTATGTATGTGACTGTTGTATTGACGGTGTATTTATCATTATTTATTAATTACCTAAATACCACGTGTAAATAAAATTATCCGCTAAATTAATCATATACTTTAATGAAGTTTTCATTAATTGAACCATCATTTTCAATATTATTGTTGTCCATCGGAGGAATTCATGGATTTACCTCAACTTTGATAACTCCAATTAAAATGTCTGTTTAATTGGGAATACCATGTGTTGTATCATCGATTGTTATTCAATGTTTGTTATCACTTATGATGAGACAAATACACAATAATGAATTAAATTATTGTTGTTACATATTCTAATACATCATACCATTAAGGTTTATGGCAAATATGAAATTACTGTTATATAAGACCAAATAATAAAATTGTGTATTTGAACATAAAGATGTTATCAATAATAATATAAAGGATAAAAAGATAAAAGGATTATAAAAGATAAAATAATTCAATTATGTATGTGAACTCATATTTTATGAACTTAAAAAAAGTATTTTTTTTAATGTTAAACGGTTCTATTTAAAAAAAAAGATAAATATAAAGAAATAATTCGGGCGGTCTTTGGTAGAAGTCATCACACAACTTTCCTCATTGATCTACGCCATTGATCAGACAAAAAATATAATAAAATCGTTAGGCGTAGTATTTACATATTTACTCAGATGACGCTCCGCCAAATATCAATTACTAAATTGGGTCAAATTTCAATTACTAAATTTGACCCAAAGAAACAAACAGGGCAAGCTAAATAAAACTGTTTAAAAATAAGGACAGCACCAACCTTGCTATTAGTCCATAGATATAGATACAGACTACAAAGCTGAGGTCTTGGGTTCGAATCCCGGGTCGGGCAATGTGATATTAGGTTTTTCTATTCAGCCCGGAGTCAGGAATTTGTGCCCGATATGGCGATAGGCTCGCCCCCTATCACATCATAGGACGGATCATACAAGGCGAAATGTGGGTTTCCTGGTGGCGCCTCTGCCTACCCCTTCTGTATATAAAAAACTACGACACTTTTGGGTCACACAAACACCCATACCCGAAACAAATACCTGTGGTTCAGTCAAACATTAGTTTAAGTGCGGGGATCGAACCCGCAGCTTCTTTCAATACCCGGTTTCCTTATTGACGGCACCACCGAGGCTGTCAATCTACTACATTACTATGCTGTTTATGTTTAGTTAACAATATGAGGATACATATCATAATTGAACACGAAATTCCACATGTGTGACGTAAAAAGGACGAAACGCTGTTATATGTAGGTACCTACGATGAAATTTAACGAATTTTCAATAATACTTTCTATGCACTCACTTTCGCCGTATACGGTAATAGAATTATTATTTATTTAATCGCTTTGAGATGACTAAGGGACTTCACTGCACTGTTCATAAGCGCAGTGCCGTTCAATTGCTCTCGAAAGCGGCTTTACCCAACCTCATCCCGAACGTGACACATTTCCACGATTCAAATCGGATTTTTACCTCGACTTTACAGGAATATCTCAACACTAATTGTGATTTTCACGAGAATTCCCACGCTGTGAATCAATATTTCACGTCACATATTACGTAGCGAATATAACTAAAAAACATATATATTTGATGTCATAGTTATTACATTATTACCTGACACTGTCATTATATTACATTAATTAAATAACTTCAATTTATAGACAGGGGATTTTGTATAATAACATTATGAGATACGTAAATAAGGACTGTATTCAAAATCTGAATGCGCAGTGGGATGCCAAGCATTGCTTGGGGATTCATGGTGTTGACTGTTGTTTGATTTTGCTACTGTCCATGAGCGGTCGTATCGCGGCGTTTAGCGTTGTATATTATGTAAAACAAGAGGCCGCGGGTTCGATCCCCTCACCGAGACAAATGTTTTTGAGGCTGCGCAGAATGTTTTGCGTGTTTGTGAGTTTTTATTCTAAGGAAATACATTAACTACGTTAATCGGTGTATTTATTTTTTATCAAATTCGTCCAGCTTTTAATTGATTTTATTTAGTTACTCTCCAATTCGTATGTGTGCTTGAGGAAAATTAATAAAATATAATTACGCCAATTAATGGCAGGATTATCGTAACATAACAACTACATGTTAAGGTTCTTGGAAATCAATATACTGGTGATTATGCGGCCAGCAACACCATACCTGATAGTGGAAAATATATAATGTGTAATAATACAGGAGCTCAGAAACAATATCAAACGCGATTTTATCATTGCAATGAATGGCAAGACGTGCATGCCATTCGTCTGATGGTAAGCGATACGACTGCTCATGGACGGTAGCAAAACCAAACAACACCATGAATTACACAGCAGTGCTTGGCGTTCCACTGCGTTCGCCATCCTGAGACATAAGATGTTAAGTCTCATTATGTCCAGTTGTTACTCTGGCTACAATGTCCTTCAAACCGGAACACAACAGTGCATTTACATTGCTGTTTCGCGGGAGAAATAGACATTGCGGTGGTACCTACCCAGGCGCTCTCTTACAAATGAGACACCTACCAGTAAAAGATAGTAACATAGGATCAAAAATAGGAATATCTTTTTCTGTTTTTTTTTTTTCCACCGCTATAGTGCTAAGTATAAGTTTGGCCATGAAATCAATGCAAAGGTGCTGGTGGGGGTCATAATGAACTGGATAGTATTCCACAGCTATGAAGCATCCTCCCGATACTGAGAGGGAGGCCGAGAGAGGTATGACGTCACTGGACTTCCAACTCGGCACACATGCGCATGTTGCGGCCGAGCCGGGTCCCTATCAATTACGCCAGCATGTCGACTAAAATCTCTCGGTGGCCGTTGCGCGCTTTTCGGAGGGCACTGGATACTCCAAGGCCTGTTCAGCCGCAGTTGATTAGACGCCGGCTGTGAATCGAGAGGCCGCGGGTTCGATCCCCGCACCGAAACCATAAGTATTTGTGTCGGGTCTGGGTGTTTGTGAGACCGAAAAGTCTCTCGTAGTTTCTGATACCCACGACACAAGACTCGATCTTAGTGTGGGGTCAGTACTATGTATGTGACTGTTGGGTGTATTTATTTATATTATTATTTATTATTGTTTAACGCGTTATGGGAGTCGCTATAGATGAGGCCGTACCGCCCCTGCAGTGTGCCCAGCGACTGCGATGACCCATTAGGTTGCCTTCTACTACAGGCAGAGAATACTCTGTCAGATATCTTTCGCCACTTAGCCATAAGTCGTGACATAGTATGAAAAATAGGAATATCTTTGAAGGTACCGACTTAAAAAATAAAATATTAATTTCTTGGATTAAAATATTTATACAAATTATTAAATTACAATGTCTTGCCATTATGTCACACGGCGAATGCTTTTTCTACTCGTCAATTTCCTGTGATTTTTTTGAATTCTGATGATTATTTATAAATTCGTCAAGTGGAATCATGACTAAATCCGAAGACATTTTTGCAAGAAAACGGAAGAAATAATATTTATAGAATATTCCCATGACAGTAACTATTTTGTTCAGCGATTATTTATTTATTATTCTTTGAATTGTTAGGATACAAATATTATTGCCTCCTCAGAATGAAGTAGGAAAAATAAAATGACTGAATGGTTGAGATCAAAGTCATCATAATATGTTTGTAAACATTACATAAGTGACAATCTGTATACGTCCTACTTCAAGGCACGGACTTCTTTTCCAATCGATAATTCGGTGGAGGCGTTAGACCACAGTCCACCACGCTGGCGTTTTGCAATTGGTTCCACAGATTATTCCAATCCTCGTAGAGCATTTATACAGGGTATATCAAGACCGCGACCGAAAACGAAGCCAGGTGGTAGTATTAGCGATTTCAGACACAAGGCAACTAAAAATTTCGAAAAAAAAAAATCGTCAAATATTTTTTGTAATTTTTTACTTATCGTCGTATTTGGGTTATTAATACTTACATAGTTTCCCTAAAGTAATGATGTACACCTTTTTATTTTTAAAGACGCAATTGTATGTAAGGGTTTCAATTCCTTTTTTCGCAAAAACTAGGAATTTAGCACCCAAGCACGATGATATTGAAAAATTTGAAAAATTGCAAATAAAAATCTGATACTTATCTTACGAAATTTTTAGTTGCATTGTGTGTGTAACCACTAAAACTACCACCTGGATTCGTTTTTGGTCGCGGTCTTGATATACCCTGTATACAGCAGCAGTGGAGTTACTGGAAGATAAAATTCAATTTTCAAAAGTTCCATCACCAATTCAAAGGATACATTATTCATTGCATACACGCTAGATAACTGAATGGGTTTTTGGCCATTCAAAAGAAAATGATGTTAAGGAATTAATCCGTACTAATGCACTAAAACATGTTCGCGTAACTTGTACGTAATGCACATATAAAACTGGATTTTACACTACAGTTTATACTTAGAATATTATTATATAATTCTGCAAGCGTGAATCATTCATATAATATGTTCGTTTGTGTATGTTCATTCGCTAGATTTTCTTCGATGGGATTAAATTTTGGCAGGTTATAAAGTTCGGCTGTAAACCCTAATTTTACACACATACATACATAAACTCACGCCTTTATCCCAGAAGGGGTAGGCAGAGGCGCCACTAGGACACCCACATTTCGCCTTGTATGTTCCGTCCCATGATGTGATAGGGGGGAGCCCATCGCCATAATAACCCTAATTTTAAAATTACAATTATCAAATATCAATCAATAAAAAGCAATGATAGTTCTCAAATATTTTTTGAATAAAATACATTACAATATGAGTCACATCAATATTGATATTCATCGATATAATGCTAGTAAGTATTTGGTACTTCACTATATACTTAAAAGGTGGAGGCACAAAAGTATATTATTTAGGTTTTCTATAACAGGTAGTTAGGTTTCATTACACAGTTCTCACCTTCCAGCTTCTTCATCAGATTAGCTCTATATCAAAATATTGCATTTTTACGCGATATACCTGCAAAATTTCAGGTCTATTGGAAACCGTGAAGTAGGTCAAATTTAACTTCAAGATTTCTTTCCAGATACCTGGACAGGTGAAAGTAAATAAAAGCTTGTAAAATCGTCAACAAATAATAATTACGCACATTACGCTAATATCAACGCCCTACGCACGGGGCAATACCATTGAGAATGGTTCAGGCATTAGTCGATCTCGCTTAACTTCCAGATATAAAGGTATATGCGGATATCGCAAATTGGGCAACTACTAAATGCGAATTTACACGTTACTTAGAAAAGCGACAAGTATAAGTTTTTAACACGCTTTTATTAGCTTCGCTTGTATGTATGTATGCGTATGAATACGAAGCGAGGGGTGCTTACAAAAATTACTTTCCTCAAGCACCCCAGCTTTTTAACCATAAAATGAATGTATTTCAGTCTATTTCCTAATCTTAAACTTATCAATTGTTTTACTTTTTTACTTGGGTATTTTACTAAAGCGTGTATTTTAGTTTTTTAACTATTATTTATTAACTTCAACCTTTGGTCAGACTGCTCTGGTATAATTGCAAGACTTTACAAAAAGTGTATTTGTTCTACCTGGCATTATCCGGCATGAATAATGCCGTTGTTTTAATATTTCACCAAGATTCTGAGGAATTAATCTTTATTTCTTCTATTCAGGTAGGTTACGTTGGTCATCTACCACAGCTTCTTTGTCTCCGAGACAATATTATACTAGTGGTAGGTCTCTCATATCGAGAAGCCGCCTGGGTAGGTACCACCGCAATGTGTATTTCTTCCGCAAAACAGCAATGTAAATGAACTGTTGTGTTCCGGTTTGAAGGACATTATAGCGAGAGTAACTACTAGACGTAATGAGACTTAACATCTTATGCCTCAGGGTGGCGGGCGTTGGGGTAAATTAAGCATTGCTTAGTAATTCATAGTGTTGTTTGGTTTTGCTACCGTCTATGAGCGGTCATATCGCTTACCATCAGGCGAATGGTCACTTATCTCGCCATTCAACGCAATAAAAATTAAATGGATTTTCTAGACGTGTCATCTGAGGGCAAGATAGACAACACAATCATAAAGGAGCATACGTGGCTCGTTTAATATTTTTTTTAGATTAGGCCTTAAAAATACTTTGTACCGCGCGAAAATCAAACGCTTATATAACTTGATTCAATTGTTATATCATAACAATCCAGCCCATATACATCCCTCTGCAGCACACAGGACTTCCCTACAATTGAAAGGGGCTGTGCCATAATTCACCACGTAGTGTGAGTTGGCAGACTTTATATGTCATAAAAAATCTTAGAAAAATCTCTATAATACGCAGGTTCCATAATATGGTCTACCTTTGCTGATAAAGTTTGTAGTCTACGCTAATGACGTATAAATAACTCCGAAAAGCCATAGGCGGGTTCATTTCTTGTGCGACCACTGACTCAGTAGTTCACGTCTAATCCTTTATCAACAGGTCATATAGGACAGACTGTACGGACGAACAGACTATGCGAATATATAGACGATACCTTTCTGCGGTTGCTACACGTTCAAACATTGCCGATAACCGCCTCCTACAAATCCTCTTATTTTCAATATTCGAAATTGTTTTTCCTGTGGCGTGTGTAGTAAAAATTGTGTTATTATCAATTTGAACTAGAATCAACATATTTTGTATTAAGATATGAGTAACTAAAAACTGACAATAACACGTATAAGTACAATTGTTTTCTTTGACCGCACCACTTGTTCTTTACTTCGGCTGCGTATCGACATTAATTCAATCATTTCGCACGACTCGATGTGACAAGACATTTCTCTGTTAAGATTTCAAAAAGTGTGTTTAAACGGAGCGCTGTAAAGTGGGAATTCTGTGTTATTGTAGTGTATACAAGGAAAATTAATTAGTAAATATATAGAAGCTGGCAGTGGTTTAATAAGGAATCACTAGTGTTTCACCGTCCGAGCAACACGGTCGACTAAAACAAGGCAATGCCTTGTCAGTTGACTAAAATTTTAAAATCCTTATAACCATAATTTGTGTCAGGATTATTAAAGTGTTGGGAGGTTGGTGCTATACAAAATGTGTCAATTCGCTATCTGTGTTGTGTTGATGTGCTTGAGTGTCGGAGTCAGCAGTTTTGCCATTGGCAAAGAGAAAATAACCGGTAAATATTATAGTTACATTCACCCATTCGGTTCAAAAATTTCACCCACATAATGATTTTCTTTTGTAGTGGTTAAATTAACGGTTCAACCCCATATCAAGTTTATTAACGTATATTTTTTAAAGTAAGCCGTAAATTAAAATAAATATATAGATCATTAATGTCTTGCTAAGCAAAAATGAGACGCTTTGTGTATTGAATCTTTGGTCAATAATATATTTATGAGGAAACATGTAACTTCAGAAGGAACTAAGACAGTACATTGCATACTCTATTATTTATTTTCCTTTATTTTAAATAGATAACTTTTGAAAAATATAATAAGTTAAATTAAAGTAGTAAATTCCATTGCATAGTCTTACTTGCAGCCAAACCTAACGAGTTATGACAGGTTTATACCTTGGGTTGTGGTTAAGAGCCGTAAAAATTCCACCACAGTATACCTTGCCTGTTGAAACATGCTAAAGCCGAGCTGGAAGCTAATGCCTTTACCACACCCCTTTCGCCACCCTCCAGTAAGACCGTTTTAAACAGACATACATACATACATAAACTCACGCCTTTATCCCCGAAGGGGTAGGCAGAGGCGCCACCAGGACGCCCACATTTCGCCTTGTATGTTCCGTCCCATTATGTGATAGGGGGCGAGCCTATCGCCATATCGGGCACAAATTCCTGACTCCGGGCTGATAATGAATAGAAAAATCCAATATCATTTGCCCGACCCGGGACTCGAACCCGAGACCTCAGCTTTGTAACCGTACCGTAATACAACTACGCCACCGAGGCAGTCCGTTTAAACAGAATTCCTTTTAAAAAGACCCGTTTTAACTAGCTTCAGATAAAAGTTTAGTTAAATCACCCACTTATGAATTTTATATTGTAAAATACCTAAAGTAATATTGTTATACCTTTATAAATGTAATTTTAATTCATTGTTTATTTGAAGTGTTACGTTAAATACAATTATTATTAGAAAATAAACAAGGAAATTGAAAACAATATTTTACACTTTTCAATGATATGCTTTGGATAAGTCACTATTTTATTTTATTTTACGTCGAAGAAAACATTTTTATTCTTCAAATATAATCTAGCTTTATTTAAAGGTAGGTTGTACCATTTAATGATAGATAATTCTTTTCTTCTACCTTCTTTACTTTCAAGATCGTAATTATTAGTCAGTAGTGACCTTTATTTTAAAGAAATAGAACAATATTTACGTGTACCAATTTCCTTTATGTTTGATCGGGCTTAAGAAGACATTATTCTAATGAAAAGTTTTTGGGTTTACCTCAATATTGTTGTTCTCTGTTTCTACTATATATTAGACGTCATATTAAACGCGCCTCGTATTTTCCGACGCCCCAGAGTGGACAGAATCGTTTCCTCAAATGACTAGTTTGTTTTCGATATAAACTAACACCCACCATATTTCATTGATGAACGATTTGACGTCAAAAAGCCGGGTATTTTTTGAGTAAAGTTGAAGTTGAAACACGGATTTGGAATTCTAATTAAGTATCAGTCGAGTCGCTTTGTGTATAGTTTGTAAGGTCCTAGGGTAAATTATCGATAAACTTGGCTACTGGGGAAAACAAAAGCAGCATCTCTGCATAATCTATACACATATTCATCGCTGAAATTGTTATAAATAAATGTGTATTATATTTCAGGTCACAAATGTGGTGTAGAGGCAAGTTCGAATCTTGTTCATCACAGTCCGTGGCAGGTTTATCTCGAGTACTACCGACGCGACAATCAACTTGAAATCCGATGTGGTGGCTCCCTCATCGGCCCCAGACATATCGTCACCGCTGCCCATTGTGTCAAGAAAATCCGATATTCGAGGTAAAAAATTATCTATTTTAAACTATATATTTCTTGTGTTAAGTAGACATTCATAACTTTATGTGAGGATTCGCCTTTTTGATCAATGAATTCAAATTCTCCAAATCATTGCCATATTTATTATTTAACTTTAATATTGACTCTCACATCACCCTTAGCGATAATCCTAATTCCTTCCAAATTTGTTTTATTCTCCCAAACTATTAAGTCTATTATCATTACAACTTAATTCTACAGAGATTTAGAATACAATATTTTGTTTTATCAATTCCAGTCTCTACGCTCGATTGGGAGAATACGACTTGAACAGCGAGATCGACTGCGTGCATGGGGTGTGTGCGGATCCAGTGGTTCGCATCGAGGTCGATGAGATCTTCGTCCATCCAGACTACGACGGGAATGAGCGCGATATAGCCGTTCTGCGGTTGAAAGAAGACGCTCCTTATACTGGTAGATATTTCACTGTAGCTACTGACTCCACAACACATGCGACTAAGTAACTACACTGAAGAATCCAGATACGGATCAAGAGAAACAACGTTGTTTGTCGACATTATAATACGGCAATGAAGTCAGAACAGTCAGAATTTTGTTGTTAGCTTTTAATACCGTGTTAGCTTAACAACGAAATTTCATGCAATAACATAATATTTTAAGTGCAACTTGTTTTACTACTCTCAGCATAAGCTAATAAACAGTTCATGACATAATAGTATTTCATAATGTTATAAGATGTGATAAATAGTTAAAGTATCTTTAAATAACAACAGGTTTTGAAATATGTAGAAAACAATTCTTATTTTGGAATAGTTATTTTAACCATTTTTTTCTATTACAGATTTCATCCGCCCGATTTGCTTGCCGTCCGGATATCTAGAAGACAACGTCACGTTCACAGCATCTGGGTTCGGTGAGATTCCTTCCCTCGGTACATTCAGTCACGTTAAGAAAATCCTGCCTCTACCGAACTGGGACATCGATGAGTGCAAGGCAGCGTACCAAGACTCTGTTCTACCCCAGAAAATCATCTGTGCTGGCGGAGAGAAAGGGTTAGATACCTGCAGGGGTGATTCTGGCGGACCCCTTGTCAGGTTCAGGGAGGTAGCTGAGCTGTGGGGTGTGACAATTCTGGGTAACACCAGGTGTGGTGCCGAAGGATATCCAGGAATTTACTCCAGTGTCCTGGATTATCTAGACTGGATTGAGACTGTCATTCAAATTTAGTGGATTTCAACTAACGAGTTTGGCTATGGCTTATGAGGCTTATGATTTATTTGATGCGTGGGTGAAAATTTTGATGTCCGAAAACTTAATTATTTTGTCGTACTAGCTGCATTTATTACTTTGGGCATTTACTACGTAATTTTACGGTTTAGAATGTTTTACAATGCTTTTACTGTAAAATTCAGCCACCGTTTTATATATTGATCAATCAGATAATAATATAGTCTATACATGTATGGGATGTACAATCTCATCACTGACGAATGTGGATGATGCATACGATGTCCAGTCGACCTTACGATCCAGGGCGTCCAATTGGGTCCGTTTCCATCTGAGTATGCCGCAAGAGTACATAAGTACAGGCATAACCCATATATTTGCATATGTATATTTTTTATAACATATATATGTAAAAATAAAAAAGAAATGTGAGAAAAAAAATGAAGAGAATAATATTCTGTAAATAATGACATTTCTTTAAAAGCCGTATCTGTAATATCTATCTAACCTTTGTATAAAAATTATGTTTCAATAGATATTTGTATGTACCTACATTTCATTAGTTTGTCGAAATGTTTTATTTGCTTAAATATATTTTATTGTATTTGAAATATAGTTCCGAATGGCAACCGAATTGTTTTAGATTAAGTCTGCATCGACGCTGTGTATTGAATAGTTTTAAACCTGTATTTTTGACAGCTGTATTTATGAATCATAATAATAATATAATAAATGTTACGTTTAATAAGTATCCGGTTTCTTGATCTCTTTTAAATGGACTCAATTTTTTTAACATTCTGACTCATTTTTTACCTCGTGGTTCATATTCATTTAATATAAAAATATATTATTGAAAATTTTAAAATATTTTAATATCAATTATTTAGGACAATAAATAGGGGAAACGCTATAATGATTGTCTACATTGGAAAAAACAAAAAAATCACGTTTACGAAGAATTAGTCTAAATTTATCTCACTAGATGTCGTTACAAGAATCTTAAGTATATTAACTCTCAATAAATTCGGCAAAAATACTTTATAATAGTATTTATTAGTATCATCGGTTATTATACAACAGTAAACTGCAAAATACATTAAAGCGTTCAGCCTATTCGAATAAGAAAAACCTGTGGCTGTGATTAGCATTTTTGTCATATTTGACCTCATTTTGCATCTTAATATAAAGGAACTATACATGTATTTCATATTATGTTGTAAATGAAAATACTTTTTAAGTGCACTTGTACTTAGTAACATATATTGGTAAAATCTACCTTAATTGCCTTGCTACCTGTTCTATACATGAAAAGTCATTTACAGGTAGAACAAACAAAGGAGATGTTTCATTTTGGGCCGTCTTGTGTACGTCTAGTACAAGTACTAGAAAAAAATGTGGAATTCAAATAAAATACATTTAGATTTCTTGGACAACGGGGGGCTTTATACAAAAATGTGATTGTTTTAGTACAGAAGCAATATTTTCTTCGATAATCTGTCCTCCATGATGCCTAATTGCATGGATCTAACATTATTTTATTATATCTATGCCTAATTGTCATTTCGTTCAAAAATGCGCAAACCCATTAACTTTAACTTGAATATATTATGTCTTATTTTTAAAAACCCGCTACTAATTATAATTGTTTTCTATATATTTATCTGTTGATACTATAGTCCATAAGTTTTCAAAAGATGATATACGTTGTTAAAAGCGTCACTTTTATTATTATATTTATATTTCATGAATTCAGTTAAAGAACGAAAATGTTTGACATGCTGCAATTCCAAAACAATATGGCCGTTATTGTCGCCATCTGTGGTCGCCATATTGCTTGTAGTGTTGCTGTTCGTGGCTTGATATTTATTTTTGTATAAAGTTATTAAGCAACGCATAACAGTAATTAATACGGAAATCGAAAGCCAATTTCACGAACTATATTTCATGTACTGTACAGCACTATGGCCCAAGGTCCATACATTTCTGGACCATCTCCTTTGGGTAAGCTTTACCAACCTAATTATGTACCAACTATATCTGTCATTCCTCATAAATTCGTTCGATTTCGACCAATTCGCTTACGCGTAGAAATGTCAAAATAATAACTAGATCAATAAGAAAATATCCTTTTGTGCGTTGTATCCGTTCCATACGCGAAAAATCGCTTACGGGTAGAACATGCAAATTTGGGTCATTTTCTTTTACCACGTAAAAATATAGGGTAAAAAGTGTGCCATTATATTTTTAAGTATGATAAGATGTCTCAGCTATTCGGAACGTGCGCGACGGTGGCGACGCGCAGCTTAGGCAACTTTTTCGGCGACTGTCAAATATTGACATGTAAACATTGTTAGTATTTTTGCAATTAAAAACCAAAATAAAGAGTAAATGGTACTTTTTGACTTTATTTGAGTGCAATTTATTGAAATAGTGTATGTGTAAAATGGATATAATCATAAAAACCGGGTTCGAAAGTATTACACACAATATTAGTTTCCAACCACAAACAGTGATAAAAGGCAATAAATTAGTATTAGCCCAGCATGTAAGAAATGTTGAAGAATTACGAAGTAACGGCAAGAGTTACTTAATACGAGCCCAAGTGATTCGCCAGACATCTGTGACACTAACACCCTACAAAACCAGTTTAAATGTAAGCAATTTTTATGTGATGTCAGATCTCTATTTCGTGTGAGTAATTTCTCATTTACTACTTGTATGCTTATTATTCTGCTTATTTTTTTTACAGATAAATTATGCTCGTGTCGTCACTAGTGTAAAATGTGACTGCGTGTATAATCAGAGCGGCAAGTGCAAACATGTTGGTGCTTTGATATCATATGTTAACAACACCATCAGCTTGTCAAAAACAAGTAATGAACAAGAGTGGGGCAAGCCTAGTATTCGTCAGTTTGTTAAAAATAAATATTGTAAAGGAAGATACTTTGAAGATATGTTCCCACCAGTTGCAAAGAAGAAATGTAATCTGTACACTGTACACTGTAATGTACTGTACCTGTTCACCGTGATGATCACTTTATTGAAGGAATTATTTTAAAATGTGAATTATTTTATTTTAAACACTATTTACTAGCATTGTACACAGAATTTATCAGTAATAACAATAACAATGATTGCAAGGATTTACAGAAACGTTCTTTTACTGGAAAAAATATTATAAATTCATATTAAGAACTAAAAATATAATTAATAATTAATATATTATTGTCAAAATTGAAGAAACTATTTAATTAAAAAGAGATAAATATATTTAGAGTGAGAGATAGAAGATTTAATGAAGGTTTTTATTTTTTAAATAATAAAATCTGATTTTCGTTTCACAAAACCTGTTTTTATTTAAGTTCCAATTTTAATAATTACTTACATACTATTATTAGAAAATATTGGAGGTTGTAAATTCACTAAAACACAGCACATGTGCACAATGTCATCAATATGAGAGAATAAATTATGAGGTATTTTATCAAGAACCCGATAAACTCTTAATCTCTGCATTATCCTTTCTACGTGAATTCTTACTCTAGCAATTTCGTAGGTATTTTGTGTTTGTTCTTTCGAAAACTCACTTTTATTGGTTAAAAATGGTGGCATAACAATTTTAACTTCTCGGCCACTGTCATCTAAAACTTTTTTTATTTCTGGAAAACCTTTGTCAGCCAAAACTACGTCTCCAGCTTCCAAAAGATCAAGTAGTCCAGATTCCACAGTCATCTGTGAGTCGGTTTTCCTTCCACCAGCTACTTTAGATTTGAAACATATAAATCCTCCAGGCGTAATTCCTATAATAACTTTTGCAGTAAATCCCTTTTTATAATGTGAGTAGCAAACCACACGGTCATCCACTGCTGGCGGTACTTCAATCCTGAATTCAGTACAATCAATGATAGCTCTTGTACTGCTGTAATCTGGACTGAAACACTCTGGCATTGTGGCTTGTACAGCAGCTTTATGTGGCCAAAATACTAATTTGGCAGTTGCAGATGTTAAATTGTCTAACATTGAATAAAATAATCTTGAGACTGTGGTTCTATGTACACCAAATAATACACTCAATGCTGAAAATGTCAAGCCAGTTTTCATTTTCATTAAAAAAATTAAAAGGTGGTTTTTTAAAGAAATTCTGCCTTTTGTATTTTCTAATCTTGTTAACAGAAACTCAAAGTTTTTAAATGTCACACCCGCAAGATCTAGAAGTTGTTGATCTTCTTTAATTGACAATATACCAACAAATTCCGTACCATTCGTTGATATTGATTGATCCTTAAATTTTTTTTGGTCAGTACAACAGCTTCTGTCCATTTTCTTTGAGGTATTAGTTGAAATAACTCTTGAATCAGATGCAATATCCACTTGAATTTCAGCATCACAGTGATCATTATAGATGTATCGATTGCATGTAAATGTGGTTTCATTTAATATCAACTCAGAAAACACATTAGCCTGGCATCCTTTATTGGTTATTAGCTGTGGCTGTTGAATAAATTCATCCTCTACTTCTTTTATCACTTGTGTTGACGTAGTACACTTTGAGATTTGTGTGGTTCTTGGAGCTATGAAACGATTATATCTTGCTAATACCTGGGATTCATTAATCTTCTTCTTCCTGTATATTGTCGGGAATATCGTAGGAACATAACTAGGACTTAATCGTTCCTCTGATTTTTTTCCTCCAATAAAATGTGCACTACAAATTTTGTCGTGAGGTTTCGGAGACCATGGTGTGCCATCATCACTAAAATTACAAAATAAAAAAATATATATAAACATCTAAACTGTTGCAGCAATGTTGTAATTTAAGGTTAATACGGTTAAGGACACTTACTTCCTTCTTTTCACAGCAGCTATCCATTTTATTCGTTGTTCCAATTTATATGCCGCTCTTGGAAATATATAAAATTTGCAGGAGCTATTTCTGCCACTATTTTTGCATTGAACAACGCAACAATAGTCGTGACCCATTTTTTAGCTTTGATTTGTACTGAAATACTTCTATTTTGACAGCCAGTTAGCCGAAGTAGCTTCCATTTTTTGTCACGTTGTGCGCTGCGATCGTTTTGGTACACCTACCACCCGTTTCGCACATAGCGAATAGCCAAAGACTTGTAAATAATACCATCCAGCACCAACTAACAAAATTTTAATTCCTGACTCAAATTTTAGTACTGTGAGTCTTTATTTCTTGTATAATTTTAAAAATTGATTTATTTAATGTCGATGCTTTTTATTGATTCAAAGAAATTGAATTGAAATGATGAGTTTGTTGCATGAAATATAGTTATAAATGCTCTTTTGTAAATCGAATACATTTTTTATGTTTTTAATATTTGTTACGGGGATTTAGACTCCAGTCTACCTTAAATACATATTAAGTATGTATATATTTCTGTGCGATCTCTTATGCTCGATAATGTGAAACAAATATGTAATCGTTATACAATAATGTCTATCTAATCACTATTGCCTGATGTTTGTCGCAATAGAATTAAGAATATTTTTTGACATATTTTATTATTGTTAATAACATATGCTTTGTAATATTCGTGTTGAGATGTATTATAAAAGGAATGTGTTTTTAATACAGAAACATTGATCGTGAAACAAATATTGATTTTTATTTATCACATGTATCAACGACTGTTCAAAATTATTGGAGTCAGAAATAGAATACCCTTGTTTGTCTCCTCTGATATATATGTAGGTGGATAACACAAAGGCAATATATATGTATATATATATATATATATAGTATAAAGACCAAATTGTATCGAACTTATTATCATTTCAAAATGTTATAAAGGACAAGTTTTTGACTATGATGGCATAAATTCGACTCCCAGGCAGCTTATAAGACATTTTTCTTACACAAATAGGATTGCTTGACCTGGGTATTGAACAGAGTACCTCATCGTTTGCAGTGACACGGTCACCAGTGCAATAAAGCGGTACGCTACAGTTTTGTACAACTTATATTTAAATTAACGGCATACTGGTACACTATTATTTATAAAAACTTTGAAATAAAACTATTTATTACGGATTTTATCGCGAATTTTGATTAATTTATTGACGTTTCGATTATTTTGCAGCTTTCGTATTCACGGGGCATTTATATAAACTTTTCAAAAATGACGTTTATAAAAATAGGAATGCGATCTTTGACTACATACAAAAACAAGTTATATACGTCATTAATTACTCGAACTTACGTATGTTTAATTGTACATATCATAAACAATAGTTTGTAACAATGAAGTGACGTATTATAAACCACATATTTAAAATAATAACTGCTAGGTGGCGTGGTTGTACTGCGGTACGACTGCAAAGCTGAGATCTCGGGTTCGAATCCCGGGTCGGGCAAAGTGATATTGGATTTTTCTGTTCATTATCAGCCCGGAGTCAGGAATTTGTGCCCGATATGGCGATAGGCTCGCCCCCTATCACATCATGGGACGGAACATGCAAGGCGAAATGTGTGCCTACCCCTTCGGGGATAAAGGCGTGAGTTTATGTAGGTATGTATGTAAAATAATAACTATAATATTGTCCATGTGTAAGTTCCTAACTGTATAACGTCATAATCTCGCAAAATATGGGTTCGGTCCCTGCACCGAGACAAATGTGTTATCCACAGTTATTTGTTTCGGGTCTGGGTGTTTGTTAGACCGAAAAGTTTCGGGTAGTTTCTGATACCCACGACGTTAGGCTCTAAGTCTGAGATCAGTACTATATATGTGACTGTTAGGTGTGTTTATTCATATAAATTATATACGAAATTAAATTTCATGTGTAACTTTCAGCAAGTGGATAAATCCAATTTGTTTTACGTGTATAATATAACTATCAGTCCGCCCCGTGACCACGAAAGCTGTAAAGTAAACGAAACGTCGGGAAGTTAAAAAATGTAAAAATTAAACCAAATCGCAATAAAATCCGTAAAAATAGTTTTATTTCAATGTGTAACATTCGCGTAAATCTAAGAAACCAGTAATATAACCATATTTCAAAATACGGAGGAGAATGTTTGAAAAAAGTAAATTCTACGTATAACTTATCATCAGGGGAATTAAAACCAATTCATTTTAATAGAATATGTAATAATTAGTGCTGGAACTAAGTTGTAGGTATAGTGACGTAATAAGCTGATATTTTTGCTTTTAATTTTGCTCGCGGTTTTCAGAATTTGGAGCCTTATTACATGCTGTATTCTTGGCATGCATTTTTGCTACAAATCGATATATATTTATAGGCTAAATTATTCATAGCGCTTGGTGGCGGCTGTTGACACGATAGACGTGGGTTCTAATCCCAGGGCACATCTCTTACTACTACTTCTACTACTACTTCTCACTAGGCCAGCGTGGTGGACTTTGGCCTGACCCCTCTCAATAGGGATGTGTCCAAGGTTTGATTTTGAGCAGTATTTAAAGGTTCCTGAAAAAAATCGCTTTTAAAAAACATAAATTCGAAAACAGCATTAAAATTGGTAGAAAAATGACTAACCTATTTATATATTTTTTATAATATTTTTAATAGTGCGGTGGGAACACTCATTTTTTTTGTCGCTCGCATGCACCTTATGGATGGTGACGTCACGTCGTGCATGTTGCATCCTTTTATATTCCTCTACTACCAAACTTTAAATATTTGTATATTCTATAATACTAAACGGATTAAAAAAAATCTTATTACGATTATGCAGAACATAACTATATAAATAATAATCAAAATAAAGGCAACTAACCTATTCAGCTGTCAATTGTGTAGACTCGTGCCCTGTAGTGGGACGTATATGGGCTAATATTTTTCTAGTAAACATACATACATACATAAACTCACGCCTTTATCCCCGAAGGAGTAGGCAGAGGCGCCACCAGGACACCCACATTTCGCCTTGTATGTTCCGTCCCACGATGTGATAGGGGGCGAGCCTATCGCCATATCGGGCACAAATTCCTGACTCCAGACTGATAATGAATAGAAAAATCCAATATCACTTTGCCCGACCCGGGACTCGAACCCGAGACCTCAGCTTTGTAACCGTACCGTAATACAACTACGCCACCGAGGCAGTCAGGCAGTTTTTCTAGTAAATAATGGATTAATTACATTTCATATTTCAGGGATACCTATTTCAGTTGTATACATCCCGTGCTAGTTAGTTATTCTCATACACTTGCGTCATGTAAACTAGGTGTGGGCTAATTATATTGTATTTAAGCGTTCCTGTGTCCTCAGGATTTTCCGAAAAATAATTACTCGTACTTCCTCTAGTCTAAAATTGGCACTGTTTGCAATTTAGTGTAATATTTGTTAAGTATTGAATCATAGCATGAAAAGGAAAAAATATTCTAAAAATGGAAAATAAATGCGATGGAAATATATTTTTGACAAAACAAAACAAATACTTGCGTTGGAAAAATAAAGCATAAAGTCCAAAAAATACCATTTTTTTAATGGATAATAAATGATTGCGTTAATAAATACAATACCTACAAAAAATTAAAAAGCCGATTTGTTATTAAACGGCACATTTTATTCAATTAATTAATAAATAGCTTCTGCCCGCAAACTTCGTCTGCGTGATTAACTTTATTTGGAATATCCCATCCCGTCCCGTCCCGTCGCATTTACATTCCAGGTATGTAATCTAGTCCCATCCCATCCCTTTAAGTACAAAAAAGTGACAAATATATCGTAATTCCTTCCTCATCCCACGGGAACACTATTTTTTTTTCGGGATAAAAAGTAGCCTAAGTGTTATTCCAGGATATAGGATAGGCCTATGTTCAGCAGCGGTCTTCCTATAGCTGAAAGGAAGAAGCAGTAACGACCGTCACGGAAAAAGCCGGTATATGTCCCACTGCAGAGGCGTGGTCTGGTAGCTCTTTCTGCCTACCCCTTAAGGGAAAAAAAGCGTAATGCCTGTTTGTTTTGTTTCTTTAGTAAACCAAATTTCAAACATAATACGTTCATTGTAATAACGTGTTTTACACTTCGCGTAGTATTCCTGTTATAGGCAGTAGTAAATGACGTTGCATTTTGAATGAATTTCCTTTTAAAGAATATTAAATTAGGTCATTGTATTTACATGCACAATGCGCGTAGGAAAAAGTAATATAGTACAAAAATACTACATACATGCGTATGTACATGCGTAAACATACGCCTTTTTTCCCGAAGAAGTAGGCATAGGTGCTAGCAGAATACTCACATTTCGCCTTTTGTGTTCCATTCTACGATGCGACAGCGAGCGAGCCTATCGCCATATCGGGCACTAATTTTATATCAGTGCCCCTAGCCGGAACATTTTGAAGTATCGTATAGTAATTCTCGTATAGTAAAGTAAACGTTTCCCGCTGTGAAATTTTAGTTCCAAATATGCTCACAATGGCGCTGTTTAAATTCCCATACAAAATTTTACTATTACTATTCTATTACGATACTGCAAAATGTTCCAGCTAGGGGCACAGCTTTGCAATCGTACCGTAGTAGAACTACGCCACCGAGTCGTCGCAGTATAAAATAATAATAATAAATAATGGTTTCTTAGATTTACGCGAATGTCACACATTAAAATCGTGAGTCCGCCCCGTGACCACGAAAGGTATACAGCAATCGAAACGTCGGGAAGATAAAAAATGTAAAAATTGAACCAATCGTGATAAAATCCGCTAAAATTAGTTTTATTTCAATAAAAATTAAATTCACCCAACAGTCATATTTATGCAAAAGATAATGTTTTGTGTCGTGTATCAGTAACTACGAGATTTTTCGGTCTCACAAACACCCAAACTCGAAACAAATACATATGGGTCACATAAAAATGTCTCAGTTCGGGAAGTGAATCGATTATCTCTCGATTTAAAGTTAGTGATAGCCAACTGTGCTACGGAGGCTGCTAAAGACTCTAGACGTTAGGATCTCTATTAAGCAAGACGCCGCCTAGGTAGGTACCATTGCTTTATCTATTTCTGATAAACATCATCATAATACAGGCTATCTTCAGACTACGACCGAAAACGAAGCCAGGTAACTTCAGACACAATCCATAAAAAAAATTCGACATTTTTTTTGTAATTTTTTAGTAATAGGTATTTGGGTGGTAAATAAATAGTTTTCGTAAATTAATAATATACACATAATATACACCTTTTTATTTTTAAAGACGCAAGGGTACCTACGTAAGTGTTAAATAGAAATTTAATTATTTTAGCAAAAATTAGGTATTTCCCACGCAAAAATGATATTATTTAAATAAAAAAATTGCAGATAACCACCGTCGCTTTTTTTTTCAAAATTTTTAGTTGCATTGTGTCTTTAATCACTGAAACTAACACCTGATTTCGTTTTCGGTCGCAGTTTTGATATACCCGGTATGTATATAAACACATTATATATGTATGTATATATACATTATATGCAATAAAATTACTGGGCATTAAGAGGCTTAAAAGCTAATGTCTTGTGACGAGTGTAATGACATGCAGTGCGTAGTAATACTAAATTCTGAGTGGTGTTACTTCTGTTTATGGGCGGGCATGACGCTTACCATCAGGCGAACGACTTGTTCGTCGCGTCCTTCTCGGTAACAAAAAATATTTATGTAATATACTTCCGCTATGAAAGTAATAATATAATTGGTTAGCTAATTGTACCTCTCTATTTAATAGAGACTATTGAATATAGTCAAACACTTAAAATATAATAACCACCATTTCGGATTTTTTGGTTCTTGGACATTGGTTTGTCAATGGATATATTGTCACACGTATAATACCTTCCTCTTTGTTATGTTATAATCGGGTAAAAATGTGACCCACGTCACCGAAACAGTAACAAATTAATCAATACCTGATTCATCAAATCCGAACGAGTAGTTTAGGCACTACAATTGGATATACGTGAATATTTTTTATTTTTGGCTTTAGGTAAAGCCAGACGAGTTTGTTTCGCAAGGTTACCTCAGTCAGAGCTGTGTTCAATTATTTGAATCTTAAATTACGCCCCGTTTAATGGTTTCTTAGACTTACGCGAATGTTATACATTTGAATAAAACTATTCTTACGGATTTTATCGCTAATTGGTTTAATTTTTACATTTTTTAACTTCCCGGACTCCGCCCGCCCCGTGACCACGAAAGCTGTAAAGTAATCGAAACGTCGGGAAGTTAAAAAAATTTAAAAATTAAACCACATCGCGATAAAATCCGTTAAAATAGTTTTATTTCAATTACGCCTCGTTTTTTAAATATTCAAGGTGTAAAATAAAAGTATTTGCTTACATAAAAATGACAAAAGTATTAATAAATAAATACTTCGAAATTATACTAAAATATATAATTCTATTTAGTTAAATACTAATAAACATATTGATATTGAATACTTTAAAATGAAGGTACCGTTATCTTCTTTGTACTAACTTGTCATAAGCTATATTTAACTAATAAACGAATTTAATTTAACAAACTAAAAAAATATCAATGAATTATGTGTTAGTTAATGAAGGTGATGCTAGCAACGTCCAATTAATAATCTACCTACGTCATGTTCTTTCGGAAATGATAACAGTCGTCATGCACGTTAGTCCGTCATGTATACGGTCGAAATATCCGTCATTTCCGATTCCGAGAATTCATTATACAATATCCGATTGCAAATTTATCCTTAAACGAATATTATCAGTCTTCCATAAAAATCGTTAATTTATTCCGCGATATGACAAGAATCGTACACGGTTGGGGACTACGTGAATGTGGGACTAGAGGCCTGTTGGTAACAGACCTGGCGCGGTTGCCGGGACGGCGGTCACGGGTTCGAATCCCATAATACATATCTAATTTTTCAGAGTAAATTGTGTATAGGTAGTAGTCAATTACTATGCACTATAACGATGAAGGTAAACATCGTGAGGAAACCTGCATACCTAGACAATGGCCTAACCCCTCTCAATCGTACTCTAGATTGTAAAGAAGGCCCGTACCCTGCACTGGGACGAATATGGACTGATAAAGATACAGACTAATAGATTCACATTAGAATTAATGTTTCTTTTTAGTTATAATTATAAGTGTAAGTTTGTACTGTTCATGTAAATAAATAAATAAATACAACATTCACATACATAGTCCTGACCCCACACTAAGATCGAGTCTTGTCTCATAGGAATCAGAAACTAGGAGAGACTTTTCGGTCTCACAAACACCCAGACCTAAAACAAATAGATAATGGATCACACAAACCATTACCATTA
Organism: Deilephila porcellus; assembly: GCA_905220455.2. Lineage (NCBI taxonomy): Eukaryota > Metazoa > Arthropoda > Insecta > Lepidoptera > Sphingidae > Deilephila > Deilephila porcellus. Next base: position 2,079,089 of record LR999995.1, read on the forward strand.
TTTTATTTGTATTCGATATACTATTCCGTGTTAGCCGCCATCCCTTATAATTTAAACCACCCTCTGTTAATCTTTTTCTTAAATCCATCCATGGTTGTCTGTAACACATTGCCTTTGAGCGATACGACCGCCTATTGTATTTTTATGTATGTGATTTTGGTTTATTTTAATTTTTTGTGTGTGCAATAAAGTTTATATAAATAAATAAATACCATCAGGTGCCAATGAACCTGATGAATGATGTGACTAATCAGTTAATGAGTGGTGACAGAACAAAAAATATATTTCACAAATTTCGCAATGTGAATTCTTATGTTTTTTACTGTCCGTTAAAGGTGCAGTCCCGATCGAGCTGACCGCTTTGTGACGTATATAAGGTAAAACGTGGCTTTACTACATAATAAAAGATGTTACTAATACATTTTCATATTGACCACAATAATGGTAATCACTTCTTTCTTAATATTTTTTATTCTATCAATGTGACAGAAAGTGCGTGGTGGCCTGCTGGTAAACGGACCAGGTGCTGGTCGCGGGTTCAAATCCCACGGCACACCTCTGACTTTTCGGAGTCATGTGTCTATTGATAGTCAATCACCACGCACTATAAAGGTGAAGGAAAACATCGAGAGGAAACCTGCATACCGTAGCGATTTGCAAGAATTTCTACATACATAGGTACCGTAATATTCGCCAACCCGCACTAAGCCAGCGTGGTGGACTATAAGGCCTAACCCCTCCCAATCGATCTCGATTTTAGACGAGGCTCGTGCCCTACAGTGGGGCGCATATGTGCTGACACAGTACAGTCAAAGTGACAGTATTGCACCTGACGGTAAGTGCAATTCTCAACGTTTATTAAAGAAATGTAACTATTTAGAGCAATTTACACTATTTTATTTACACTATTGATAATTGTGATGTTTTAAAAAATAGCTAACTTAACCTATGCACTCAAAATATTAATAGAAACAAAAGTCATTTTGTACTTAAACGGTACGGAAGCGTCAGCATCGAACGTGAAAAGTAGACTAATAGATATTGAAATTTAAATTAGTTGCCAATGCTATTCTGTTTTGATCGCATAATTTTATCGCCTAAATATTAATTACAACATGTAAGTTGTCTTTTTGTTGACTGCCTCGGTGGCGCAGTTGTATGATTGCAAAGCTGTGGTCTCGGGTTCGAATCCCGGGTCGGGCAAAGTGATATTGGATTTTTCTATTCATTAACAGCTTGGAGTCAGGAATTTTTGCCGGATATGGCGATAAGCTCGCGCCCTATCACATCGTGGGACGGAAAATACAAGGCGAAACGCGGGTGTCCTGGTTGCACCTCTGCCTGCCCCTTCCGGGAAAAAGGCATGAGTTTATGTATGTATGTATGTATGTTTGCATGTAAGTTGTCTTTTTGCAAAGGGGTGAGTACAGCTTTAGCAACACGCCAAATTTTTTCGAGAATATTAAAATCCCAAAATAATGAGAGAGAGCGACTCTATGTATAACCTACTTATGTAATACTCTATGTATATTACTAATCTAATACAATAGTAACAATAACAAATAAAAAAATTAAGAAGCCAGAAATATCGTGATTATTACGCAAATATACTAAATAAATAAATAAAACGTTTTGTAGTCTGGCTAGCGACATCTAGCGGATTTACACAAAAACTTTTAGAAAATAAAACATAAAATGCAAAATTCTGTGCATTATTTTCATTTCTTAACTAATTTTAAAGATCTCATTAAATTCTGTTTACTATTTTCTACCGGAAAACATATGATACATAATATGTATTTTATTCTTTGATGTAGCATATTTTTAGTTTACAGTTATTGAAGTCAACGCCAACGTTATACGATATAAATAAATAAAGCTTTCGAATTTACTTTAAAAAAAAAATTATATTATGTATATTATTTTAAATGCACTTTTTTGGTGTTGCGTAATTAAATTTAAAAAACGTTCCTACATTTTATTAAAAGAAATCATTTTTTCTACCTATTTTTTGTGTTATTATTATTTAAAATTTATATAATAAAACCCAGTTCTATTCGCATATTTGTTTTTTCTCGTGCGGTGATTATGACGTCATGCGTATGAGTGGCACGCGCGGCGGACATCGGAATTACCGCGCGTTATACGGACGTAGGTACGGCCATGAAATGCGAGGGTAGTTTGAGATATTACGTGACCTAGTTGAGTGAGAACGGGCTGTGAAACGAAGGATCGCGGTGATGATTTCTGCAGTGAGACAATTTTATATGTTGTCTACAATTTTTATTTTGGATAATAATAAACACTCTTTATTTAAAAACACCATACAGTAAACAAAATAAAAGATAATTACCTACTAAGAACATAAAAATTAAAGTGCGCAAAATCGGCGGTCTTATCGCTAAGAGCGATCTCTTCCAGACAACCTTTGGATCTGAGTGTTGGGAGAGAAAAAGTATTTCATAATCTGTGATAGATTTTTATATGTACTAGAGTGGTGTTAGGACTATTAATGTGACTGTACGGAGTAAAAAATGAATATTTGTAGAATGCATTTAGTTCTACGATTGCGCGAAAACATCTGTGTGTAAATTTTTAATTGTTGTATTAAAAAATGATTAACATAGGTCGGTTGTTAATATTTTTTATGAATCTCTAAACATTTTTAAGCAGTTACAAGTATTAATAAAAGCTTAACGTAATTGCTTCATGTAACATACACAAAATACATCAAATAGATGAAGGTATTTGCGGCTAATTCTTCAGTATGCACATATGTTTGGCTGTGTTAACGTGTTAAGTTCTTTGTAATCAGAAGAGCAAACGGCTTCTCATTGTTAAATTTGAAAATAACTAAACGCTATATTTTTTATAACTGATAAGTGTAAGGTGTACAATTATCTGAGATTAATAAATAAATAAACTTTTTAGTATAATCTTGTTGTTGTTGTATCAGCCCATATACGTCCCACTGCTGGGCATGGGCCTACTCTACAAACGAGAAAATCGCTTGAGAGTGTTTCGGCCATATAGTCCACCACGCTGGCCTAGTGCAGGTTGGCGGACTTACATACCGTAGAAATTCTTTAAAATCGCTACGTAATGTAGGCTTCCACATGATGTTTTCCTTCACCGTTAAAGTGTTTCTATTTATATATTTCACCGTAAAATTGTAAATACCGTTAGATTATAATCTATCTCGCGAGATTGTGAACTGTCGAAAGATTGTAAACCGTACAATTGACTTCATATTGACATAATTTTATTTGAAATGGAAATAAACTAACTTAACCTAACGATTGTTTCTTTGCGGTAACTCACTCTGGTACTTCACTCATAATACAACTAGATTTTGAAAATTTTAATATTGTGATTTAACAGTTTTACTTCGATAGATTATAATCTACCGAAAAATAATGCGTTAAATTGTCAGCAGTATGTTATGGTTCGCAATCTTTCGACAGTTCACAATCTCGCGAGATAGATTATAATCTAACGGTATTTACAATTTTATGGTGACATATATAAACTATATAACTATCGATGTAGCATTATATGTATTTTACAAACATACACATGTTACGGAATAACATTATGTTACATAATAATAATACGCAAAAACTAACAAGATGACTATCATATAACTCTCAAAAGTTAGAAGTGTGTCCTAGGATTTGAACCCGCGACCACCGTGAACATGTAGGCAGGCGCGTCTGGTCCGTTACCAACAGGCCACCACGCACTGTGTTTTAGTGTAATACTATGAATCAAAAGTGCTATTATTTCGGCATATTTATTAATCCTTAAATTAAGTTAATAAAATTAAAATGTTTCAAATAAATCAAAGAAATTAGAACCATATTAATCGCTAAAACAGCGGCCCTACAGGAAAAAGCGTGCACAACACCCGCGCATGACACGATCTCATATAAGCTTTACTCGACAGTTTCACAAACCAGTACAACTCGAACCACAAAGCATTAATGAGAATAATCGGCGGGAACGAGACGTGAGCGGCGAGGCTTCCCCAAGCGGACACAAAATATATTTCATGTGGCGATTGTCTTACATCTTCTTTACCATCATCAGTGTGTTTGGTGCCGAAGATAACAAAGGTAAATGTGATTTTTAAAGTTATTATTTGATTTTTTAAAAAATAGAATCGCATGTTTAATCGTGTTAAAGTTATGTTTAAAATATAGTTTAAATTTCGATGTGTTTTTAAAATAAAATCGCATATTTTATTATTTTTTCAAATTACGTTTAAAATATAATTTAAAAAACAAAAGTTATAATGTGTTCTAAACAGTAATTGTGATTTTAAATATCTTTAATTATTTATTTACGTTTAGTGTTGTGTGTGCAATAATTATGAATATTGCATCAATGTTTATAAATTGTGTGTACTCGCGTTTACCTTGTTGATGTGCCTAAATTTTAGATAATATAACATAAACAATATTATTTTAATTAATTAAGGAAACCAATCGTGACCGATAAGAATAATTAATAAATATCGTTTATTCATTAATAAACTGATGGGAATTTCATAAATAAACATTTGATTAAACTTTTAATTACATTTTATTCGATGTATAATATCGTGTACCTGATTAATTAATTAATAAAATAACTCCGTTTGAATAAATAAACAAACAAATAAATTAATTAATTGTGGTTAGATAATGTTTAGTTTGATTTTCTTTAGTTTTAGTAAAGAACTTAGGGCGTATATAATGAATAAAATATTTAAAGTTTTAGGAATTGAAATAATCACTACTTTTTGAGCAGATGCGTATCTTATGTGTTGCAGATATATAGTTGATTTAATATTCTTGACAAATATCATGTTTGCTATTAAAATATTATCGTAAATAGAAAAACCCAACAGTTAATCGCTTCTTAGTTACTGATAACTTAGTTTAAACAAGTTAATAAAACGGATCTTGAAGCTGCATAACCAATTCATTTTTTTTAGAAATAAACCATGATGGTTTTTGTGCATTATCGCCTACTTAAAAATTTAACATTAAACCAAATCCGCGATAATAACCGTTAAATTAGTAACATTCGCGTGAATCCTCCTTCCTCAACCTTATCTTAGTCGAGGTGACTTTATAAATGAACTGAAGGAATCCTCGAAAATGGTATGCTTAGTTAAAAATATACCTTTACTAAAGGTTCCTCGAGTGAGGTTGAGTCAAGGAAAAACTTCATCAATTACGTCATTGATGTATAGATAAAGTAGAGATTTAACAAAAAATCTTTGAAACTAGTCTATGATCACTTGAAAAGTGACAGTCAAATGTCATGTCAAAGTGTTTACATAGAATAATATATAATTATTAAACTCAAAATCTTCGGGATTATGACTGGAAAACAAATATTTAGTGATTCCGAGAAAAAACGCATGCAGACAGGAGGAGGGTCATACCATCCAACTCGGAAATTTCGAAGGATATTCTTATGGATGAATCGTCGTTCGGGATATTCGTACGGAGTACAAGTATTACAGGAACTGCTGAAAATCTTTAATAACTCATTCAAAATAATAAACACTGGTTCCAAACCAAAAATCTTTTATTAAATGAATTAAAGAGTAATGTTTGTATCATTCACTCAGAAAACGTGTAAATCGTGTAGAGGCACCCACCTCAAAAAATTGTTGGCATATTTAGGTATATAAGAATTTTAAAAGGTAAACTTTATTTCTCTCTTTTAAATTACAATTTTAAAGTAGGATTATTTCTTTTATTTCTTCCTTAAGGTAGGTCGCGACGTACCTTGAGTTTGACAGTTGATTCCTTTCCTCGAGAAAGGAAAATTTTTGAGTGACGTTGAGTGGAGGAGATTTTTTTCTACTAAGAATACGGATTTCCTCTATAGTCAAGTGGAGTCGAGAAATTTTCGAGGAACGTCTTAGAATATGGGTGTAAGAAACAATTTCGTAAAAAATAGTTTTATATCAATACTTTAAATTGGTTGAGGTGGCAAGTTACAATTTTTCGAAACTATAAGGATAAATGTTTATTACATTGAATTCCAAGATGGCTGTTTAAGTCTTTATAAATTGTACTTCATACGTAAGGGTATTTCCTCGGAAACCAGTTATGTATAAGAGCGTATTTCAACTAAATCTTACTAGTTACTGTAAAAAACATTCTAGTTTTTAATACAGTACAACGCCGATTATCTGAATTGGGATCAGGTTCGATTCGGATAATCGAAAATTCGGATCATGGAACACAGACTGGTAATAAAGAAAAACGAACTGTCACACATAGAAGTCTTCACTTTATTAAGTTTAACAACCTTCTTTATTAAGCTTTCAATAACTAATCGAGCGATTATTATGAAAATTTACACACACATTTTAGAGGTACAGAAAAGAACATGTAGTACCTACATTTCTTCAAGAATAAGTACTGTTTCCGAAAGATAAAAAAGGTTTATTTTTATTATATTATGTTACCTGTATCAGTCGACTACCTAAATTGATTGACTAAACCTAGGTTTAACGCGAGTGAAGCTGCGAGGAAAACATAGTTATTTACATAAACATACAGACATAAACTCACACCTTTTCCCAGAAGGGATAGACAGAGGTGCTATCAGGACACCCATATTTCGCCTTGTATGTTCCGTCCCACGATATGATAGGGGGGAGCCTATCGCCATATCGGGCACAAATTCCTGACTCCGGGCTGATAATAAATAGAAAAATCCAATATCACTTTGCCGAACCCGGGATTCAAACCCGAGACCTCAACTTTGTAATCGTACTGCAGTTCAACTACATAACCAAGAAAAAAAAAATTGACAATCAATGTTTATCATGACTAGAAAAAAAACGAGATATTAAATATTTATTAAAATACGGCAACTTTTGTTATGAAATAAGATGACTGTGCTCGCAGTAAACAATGTGGTTTAACAAAAAATTTACTTACGAATCGGCTGATTCATTCGGTTCAAAACAAGAAATCCGGTTTTGAAGTTTGGACGACTGGCTAAATCGTGTTTTATCATGCATGCATGCATAGCTTAATTATTGATATACTGACGCCATACGAAAGTAATTTGCGGTCATTGACGCATTGTCAATCTCTGTCTCTCTCTTTAGCCACAAAAACCCCACTGCTGGACATAGGCCTCCCCCATGGAGCTCCATGCATTGTAAATACTATAATTCATACTTAGAACTTTCGTTTTATCTAAGTAGTCTTTAAAACAAATATTGAGTTGAAAGCCGTTTATACAATTACATTTATATATTTTATACAATTGTTTATACATTAAATACTTTTTGGAAAATTAGTTCCGATACATTCCTGATACGTTTTATTTATCAGTTTTCATTACATACCAATAGATGGCGTTGCAAATATTTTTTGAAAAATAATCGTACCGGTTTTATTTAGAATGCGTATCTTGAGTTTCAATTTCGATTGGGAATATGTTTTTAATTTATACGCTAACGATTAATTTTATAGAATTTTTAATAAAAAAAATCTCTAGAAAACAATTCTTCTGCTGCAAATTTAAACCATGACTCGTCGTTGACGTCAAACGTATTTCCCATGGGATTTTCTGATTTTAAATAAACCATTAATTGACAAACACAAGGAAAAAATTCTACTTAGGAACATCATTATGAGTGTTACATCCCATAGTTAAATAATACGAATTATTGTCCTCTTTCATGAATATCACGCTCATTAGGGTTTTCCACAATCGTTGATAATTTGACATTCCATGCCTAAATAAAACTGGGTATAAAATTTGAGTATACGTTTTAATACCTACGCCGCGCCGAGACAATTGTTTTGAGCTGAGAAATGTAGGAATCTAATTTAGGAATAAATTATAAAGATTTTTAAATTTATAACTCGTTAAATCCGGATATTCCGACCTTGTAACCTTATGACTTTATGACCTTACGTTTCGTTTGTACGTTGCTATATATTTAAAAAACCCTTATGGACTAGCAATAAAAATACTAAAAACAACGCTGCTTACACACTTATCATTTTAAAATTAGCAACAATTATTCTTCGTCTTCTTCACCTGGCGTTATTCCGGCCGGTGCCAGGGTCCGTTAATTCTTCTCCATTTTGCCCGATCTTCGGCATCCTCAATATTAAGGACATTGACCTTCATATCTTCCTTGACGACATCTCGTTAGCGCTTCTTTAGTCTATACCTCGGCCTTCTAACAGATTGCCAACAATTATTAATAGAAAAAAAATAGAAATCGATGAAACAGTTTCTTATACTGTCTTGACAAAATATCTATGTAATTTACCTGATGATCAGTAATATCTATATACAATAACCACTGGCGAGATATAAACACATATTCCCAATTAAGTTAGACTTCGAAAGCCTAAAATCCAGTACTACATACATACATAAACTTTTATCCCCGATGGGGTAGGCAGAAGCGCCACCAGGACACCCACATATCACCTTGTATGTTCCGTCCCACGATGTGATAGGGGGCGAGCCTATCGCCATATCGGGCACAAATTCCTGACTCCGGACTGATAATGAATAGAAAAATCCAATATCACTTCGCCCGACCCGGGACTCGAACCCGAGACCTCAGCTTTGTAACCGTACCGTAATACAACTACGTCACCGAGGCAGTCCAATACTAAAATCCAATACTAACTTAACATTTTCTTCCACAGACAAGCCCTGTGGTGTTGAGGCAAGTCCTAACGTTATCCATCGCAACCCCTGGCTAGTGTTTCTGGAATACTATAGAAGGCACAGGCCTTACGACATAAGGTGTGCTGGCACACTTATCAGCTCGGAACACGTCGTCACCGCTGCTCATTGTGCTAAGGCCAGGGCTAGTCAGTAAGTATTTTTATCTCAAACAGTTACTTATTACGTAAGCTTCAATAAATCTGGGCTGAGGTTCCAAAATGCACTGAAGGTAAAAATCTTGAAGAACCAGTGTTTAGATTCTTAAAATCAAGCTCTTAAATAATTACTTTGCAACGCCTACAACATCTTGATCATATTTTTTTGGTTTGGTAATTTCGGATCCATTATTTCAGAATCCGTTCCATGTATAATTTGCATCAAGAAATCAAATCACTGGTCTTCTACTTTAATCCTATTGTTCCCTTCGGAGACCATCACCAAAATAAAATATATTAACCTTTTCTTTCCTCCCCAGTTTGAAAGCGCGTCTAGGCGAGTATGACACGTCGTCTAAATCGGATTGTGTCGGAGAAGTTTGCTCGGAGCCCGTTCGAAAAATAGACGTGGAGAAAATCATCGTCCACCCTGAGTACGACGGAGATAGGCACGATATCGCCATCCTTGTTCTGTCTGAAAATGCACCGTATACCGGTAATTATAACATTTTAAATTTCTAATCAGTTAGTGACTACGGATCTGATGCTAAATGCATACCAATGAGAAATGATAGCCAACTAGAAATTGATTCTATTTTAGGAAAGATTTTGTAAAGATTTAAAATTATAGCATATTTGTATAGCCCTAATAATTTCCATGGAATAATTCATGGGTTCTTAAATTTGATGCTAGAGAATAAACCAATGTTACAGTTTTAAAGTTTCGTGAACCGCTATTAATTTGGCAAGGAATAGTAAAACTAAAAAATGAGGGCTGTTATTATACGTTTTGTAGAATTGACATTATTACATTTATTATCTCTTCTACAAGACAATTCTCCACAGAAAATTCAATAATCTCTTTTTCTTCCAGACTTCATTCGTCCAGCTTGCTTGCCGTCAGGTGTGTTAGACCCAGCAGCAACATTCATCGCATCAGGATGGGGTGTGGTACCATCGCTGGGGTACTACAGCGACACCAAGAAAATTCTACCACTTCCCAACTGGAACATCGCGGACTGCAAAGCTGCATACCCGGATATCGAATTACCTGACCACATCATCTGCGCTGGTGGTGAAAAGGACGTAGATACCTGCAATGGAGATTCAGGAGGACCTCTCGTTTGGACCCGTCAAGCAACCGAGCTTTGGGGGGTTACCAGCTCTGGTAACACCAGGTGTGGGACAAAAGGCTCCCCTGGGATCTATACTAACGTGCTGGACCATCTCGATTGGATCCGCTCGGTAATCGATGAGTGAATGCAGGATTTGGGAAGAATTGGACAATGGGGTAATGAGATACTGCCAAAAAGGAATGGGTTTGACAATGTAAAAAAATTAAAATGATTTTGTTTTCACCCGCAGTAGATTCGTGGCTAAGCTGAACCTTTTTAAATTAATTCAATACCAAACCATTTTTTAACATTTTATGTATTTTGGATGACTAAATTTCGCAATATTTTTTTTTACTTGCGTGTTTATTCAATTTAGCAATGGATTCAATAGTACAATTATGCATTCTATTTTTTTTATGCACGCAAAACCTTTTTTATTTTCTTGTTTCTTTAACTGTCTTCTAATAATAGTATGTAATTTAGAACATAAACCTACCGTTCTATAGTATATGAGCCAAAAAAAATGTATATAAAATAAAATGTAAAAAAGATGAATTTTATGTGATATATTTTCCATAATGGAATTAAAGAACATTTTTGGACGAATATCTTTTATTTTATATCCTTATTATTTATTGTTGTTTTATTTAAAAAAAACGTGTGTGTGCAATTCATACACGGCGGAAGTGAAACCACAGAAAAGTAGCCTACGAGAGAACGACATAAATAAAGAGTATCAGGAGTATTATAATAATAATAAGGTTTATTCTTTTTTTAATATTTCTACTAAGCTTAAAAACCAAATTTAATAATTAAATGTGAAATTGTACTACTTTTTGTCCAAAGACGGGTCTAAATAGCCTCTATGAACACACTGAATTGATGACATCATATTCATAGTGAAGGTATGTGACTGTGGGTAGATATAACATTACAGCTAAATATCGAACTGTGGGTAGAACTCTCTAACTAAAGTAACCTCCTTCCGTTTTCTGTCGCCCTAGTACTTTTTGTGCTCTGAAAAATATGTCGCACATTGATGACATAAGTTTCATCAAACCTCCTTCCTTTCTCTGTTACCCTAGTACTTTTTGTGCTCTGAGAGATATTGCGTATATTGATGACATAGGTTTAACGAAAACTCCTTCCGTTTTCTGCCACTTTAGTACTTTTTATGCTCTGAGAAATATTTCGTACATACGTTTAAACAAATGTCCTTCCGTTTTCTGTCGCCCTAGTACTTTTTATGCTCTGAGAAATATTTCGTATATTGATGACATAGGATTAAAGAAACCTCCTTCCGTTTTCTGTCGCCCTAGTACTTTTTGTGCTCTGAGAAATATTTCGTATATTGATGACATAGGTTTAAAGAAACCTCCTTCCGTTTTCTGTCGCCCTAGTACTTTTTGTGCTCTGAGAAATATTTCGTATATTGATGACATAGGATTAAAGAAACCTCCTTCCGTTTTCTGTCGCCCTAGTACTTTTTGTGCTCTGAGAAATATTTCGTATATTGATGACATAGGTTTAAAGAAACCTCCTTCCGTTTTCTGTCGCCCTAGTACTTTTTGTGCTCTGAGAAATATTTCGTATATTGATGACATAGGATTAAAGAAACCTCCTTCCGTTTTCTGTCGCCCTAGTACTTTTTGTGCTCTGAGAAATATTTCGTATATTGATGACATAGGTTTAAAGAAACCTCCTTCCGTTTTCTGTCGCCCTAGTACTTTTTGTGCTCTGAGAGATAATATTTCGCATTGATTTTAAGTTCAACTTTTGATTTTCCTCTTTCCTTATCTATTACTTTTTGAGTCTTTCTTGGTGTCGCTTTTTCGTTTCATTAAATTATCAAATCACGATGGTGCTAAAGAAGTTCCACTTCAAAAACTGACTTTGTTTTTGGGATAGTATCGTTTTTTTGGGTCATTGATGAATGAAACACATTTATTTATCTAACATTTATTAGTAATTAAATTTCTAGATCAAAGTTGTATAGAACGAAACAATTTAAAGGATAAATCAGTCTTTCGTGTAGATATAACGTACATTTAACTACTACTTACTTTAAAAGTTGGACTTAAGAATCTTAATTAAATGCCGGAATTGGGAATCGGCGTCAAATGTAATAAATAAATGAATACAAAAGTCACATGCAAAATCCCGACTTCACACTGAGATACAAGCCAGAAAATGCGAGATACATTTTGGTTTCACACTACACAGACGCAAAATAAATGATGTACGCCATACCATCTGCAAGGATCTGACCATGTATTGGTAAAAATACTTTAAGAAATATCATCATATCATATCATCATAGAAAGAAATAAGTTTAATGTACCTTTGACGAATGTTGTATCCATTAAATGAAGTTATTAAAAAATAGCATTTTTTTATATTTTGGCACCAAGTTAGGCCTTTTCAAATCGATCATTTAACATCAATTCCGATTCCGCCTAAATATTTGATAAATTTTAAACATTAAAATGTATTTTACAATTATATCTACACATCCAGTGTACTGGTTTAATAATGAATATTTACAACATTTATACACAGAAACAAACACCGAATTAAATTCGTTAAATGTAGTAAAACAATCACAATCAATTCGTTAAATGTTCATTTTAAATTGTCCGACAATTCAGAAGGTGTTCATTTATTTCACAGTGGTTCATTTAGTTAAACAAAATATATAATGGTGAATATAAATGAATTATTTTTGAATTATCTAACAATCACAATGCGTTGTAGTTAAGTAATTATACTAATACATATTAGACAATGAAATAGCAGACCGGGTTTTATATGATTGAAGGGCGCTCATTGAATGCAATACAAAAAATATATTTCAATTGAATTAAAATAATAAATAAATAAGAAGTAAGGATTATTAACCTAATATTAAGAAAGAAATAATATTTTCTTGTATTGCATTACAAATCTTAAAAGCGGCGACTATAAATACAATCACGACTCATTCATTTATTAATAACATAGTTCATTTAAATTACTGCAATAAATTGTCGTTTCATTTAGTGATAACATGGTACATTTAAGTAAGGAAATTATATTCTTATACGAAATACGAACATTTAGACGTAGGTGGTCCGCGAAAAGAAATTCCTTGAATTCATTATCATTTAAAATGATAATTCTTCTTTGGCTAGTTACCTGTGATGTGGGGTCCTGCATACTTCTGGAATAGAAAAAAATAATCATTTTATTCTAGAATACGTTACGTATTAAGTAGAATAATACGTCAGTTAAGTCGCTATTAGTTGCCACACTCTGGGTAAGATTTTGCAAAAATATTCATATTATTTATCAGATTTTTATAAGCAACCTATAATTTGTACGGCAATTAACAACGAATATACATAGAGATAGTTTTGATCAAGAGATTCACTTATAGGTCACATCGATTCCTGAAAAAAAAAAGGATAGTTATTACGAGTTGGATGCATTCGAGCCAAAATGGCAGGAGCTCGCAGAGGACAGGGTCGAATGGAGGAAAAAAAGAGAGGCCTTTGCCCAGCAGTGGGACACATTATAGACTACAAAAAATATGTTTGTACAGAATATTCTATATATATATTTCTCGTTGTAAATTATGTTAATATAGTTCCAGCAATATTGTATAGATAGGAATATGTCCTAGATCATACGACTAAGCTAATGATTTTATTGTTTTTTATTGATTTGTATCCCGTTTTGTGTCCCTTTGTCAAATAAATTATTTGATTTGTGCGTAATTTTCTATCTAGCTTCAACATAATAGTCTATTAAACTTACTTCTCGGCACGCTCTTTAACGTCGATTTGGATATGCTGTCGCTGTCTTCCGACTCGGAACACACTTGGAAACTCGTCTCTGTAATAATTTTGTTATAATTTTAATACAAAAAAATACATACATACATACATAAACTCACGCCATTATCCCCGAAGGGATAGGCAGAGGCGCCACAAGGACACCCACATTTCGCCTTGCATGTTCCGTCCGACGATGTGATAGGGGGCGAGACTATCGCTATATCGGGCACAAATTCCTGACTCCGGGTTGATAATGAATAGAAAAACCCAATATCACTTTGCCCGACCCGGGACTCGAACCCGAGACCTCAGCTTTGTAGCCGTACCGTAATATAACTACGCCAACGAGGCAGTAAACTTTACAAAAATAATAAATTTTAATTAACATAAGTACACCCAACCCATTATAATGGATATCAAGAGCTAGTAATAATTTTGCCGTCCCACATCGTTAGATCCCGAAGAATAAACATTAGCAGGTAGCAGAAACTATTTTTTCGTTTTTAGTTTTTTGGTTCACGGAATTAATTAATCTTTTTGGAGACATATTATGATTCTACTTTTAATCATTATAATAAGTCTGGAGCTGTTCAAGTAAATCCGATAAAACGCTCAATAGTAAAATGTTTTAATATCACCCTTAGCCCTGGGATAAATTCTGCTCCTAAAACCCTTCAGATTGTACCGAGGTCAACATCTATTAACTAACATACATGCATAAACTCACGCCTTTTTCCCAGAATGGGTAGGCAGAGGTGCTGCAAAGACACCCACATTTTGCCTTGAATGTTCCGTCCCACGATGTGATATACGAGCCTCTCGCCATATCGGGCACAAATTCTTGATTCTGGGCTCATAATTAATAGAAAAATCCAATATAACTTTGCCCGTCCTGGGATTCGAACCCGAGACCTCAGCTTTGTAATCGTACCGTAGTACAACTACGCACCGTGGCATCTATTAGTTTATTAGACATTATTGATTGATATCATCACATACTGCCTACTGGACTGCCTCGGTGGCGTAGTTGTATTACGGTACGGTTACAAAGCTGAGGTCTCGAGTTCGAGTCCCGGGTCGGGCAAAGTTATATTGGATTTTTCTATTCATTATCAGCCCGGAGTCAGGAATTTGTGCCCGATATGGCGATAGGCTCGCCCCCTATCACATCGTGGGACGGAACATACAAGGCGAAATGTGGGTGTCCTTGTGGCGCCTCTGCCTACCCCTTCGGGAATAAAGGCGTGAGTTTATGTATGTATGTATGTATGTATCATCACACAAAATTTACCAGTGTCATATCTCTTATTGTGTCGGTTGGGCAAGTCTTGGTTCTCCACGTGACCAAAAGTTCGGAAGCCGACCGCAAACTGTGCGTACGGACTGATCTCATACAATTCTGAAACGTAATGTATTAGTAATTAATATCGACAAAATAACACACGCACTTTCAGTAGAAATCTACAATGATTCACACATGTAGGTATGTGAGTTGTCGAATGATTCACAGTACAAACGTTTTCAAGTTAACCAGCATTGAATGTTTTAATGACAAATTAGATACATAATCATACACATTCATGCTTTATTCCATATAGGTAGGCAGAAACTATTTATTGCCACAAACTACAATTCTGGCATATCTGTGTTTTTTAGGATTTTTGTCCTTCGATGAAACCTACTTTTTGTGTAGGGAAAAGTAAATATTTTCTATAAAAATAAACATAGTTGCGACCCCGGCCCAGAGTTCTTGCAGAAATTAACTTGAAGTACAGTCACATTAGTAGCCCCATTTGAAGTTATTGACGTATCGAAAATGTGATGATAATTACTTTATTTTATAGAAATCTGTCGCCCGGGATAAAACAGGAAAACGTTTCAGGACAAACCATAAAAAAAGCAATAATGAATTTTAAGCAGTATCGGTATCGGGGTCACCGATATTTTTTACCGATACCATGAATGGGCATTCTCCTTTAATAAACACACCAAAATTCACATATTTAGTCCTGATAAAAGTCAAGTGTGTCGTGGGTGATTAGAAACTACTAGAGCTTATCTGTCTCAAGATCCAGACCCGAAACAACTAGTACTTGTGGATCGCACAAACATTTGTCTCGATGCCGTGATCGAACACGCGGCCTAATTACGCTACGTAGATTATCAAAAGTTAAAGGTTTATCAAGAAGTAAATCACCATGTTTGCTATTATTCATCATGTGTATCGGAGCGCTGTATATTCTGTTCTGCGGGTTGACGGAGTTCTCCTTTACATTTGCCAGGTTTGTGTGCGAAGTGTTGGCAGTCACGATACCGCTTTCTGACTTGTTGTCCACTGTTATTGAGTCTCTGTACTCTGTTAGGTTGCCTCCCCTGGAAATTTAGTGAAAAGTATTATCATCAGCGATGATTAATCACTATCATCATCAATAGCTAATGGGGATAAACTACTGAACATAGACTTATAAAAGATTTTACAGTCTGGATCCTTTACTATGTCATCTGTTCTGTCTGTTATTAACTTATAGAGTGAGAATATTTAAATTTAACTTCTAGATAAATTAGTCCTGTAAATTTTGCGAGTTGCTTTCAACATGGTTTTGACATATCGACAGAGCTTCTTCACAAGGTTTTATTTGTGATAAATAAGATACTTATTCTGTAAAAATTCTAGAGTAGTAAATTGAGATAAATACCTTTGTCGTTTGACGAGTATATAGACGCAGCTAAGCAGACATATAGTCAGCAGTATTGAGCTACAGATGATGACCAGCATATTGAGGTCAAAAAGTTCTGAAGGAGGACCTATTTCACCTGGAATCAATTCAACGTTTTGTATAATTTGCCTGACAAAGCCATCAATGATTTAGTGATAGTATTTTTTTAAATCGGCTAATAATTCAAATATGAAGAATGCATCAACGATCATTTTAATATCTTTGGTATTCATGGGTGGCAATACATTGTCATTTGACGATTCATTTACTCTTTCGTCAAATCCCTCTCTCTCTTCAGCAACTCTTTTGATTAATTTAAATCTATGGTATGAAATCTAATGTCCTTAATTTCTAAATTCTTGTTTTATCTACACTTACTTCCATCTTCATTTTTGGTAGCATAGCTATACACGGTAGTGACACTGCCTGCTTCGTTGGTAGCGGTCAGTCGCAGTTGATACCAAGTCGCTGGTTGCAAGTCGCTGATCGCAAATGAGCCTAGTCGATAGGGACTCTTTGATTGGTATAGAGGTGACAGGCTCCAGGAGGGCACGTCTGAGAATGCCTGAAAATTATGGGCGAATATTATGAAGATTATAAATTGATTATTATCGTTTTAATGCCATTAAAAAAACCAGTCAAACAGTGATACGTGTAATTTTAAGATAAAACACGTTATTTAACTTCGATGGTATACGCTACGTACTGCAAGGAGGGCACTCCGTAAGTCCTTTTTAAAAAAATACACTATTACTGCTAAATTATTTAATCGAAAACTGTACAATTACATAGGTATTATTATTAATCAATAGTAAGGACAATTTGTAAGTGCTCGGCGTCGTCAGAAACACACCTATATATACCCTAGGCTCGAGCACATGGTCCAAAAGGGCATATTGCATACAGTGCATTTTTTAATGGAAAAATTAATTATAACAATACGCTATACCTCATAGTTTCCGATTTGGTCATCCACACCCACTTGAAAAAAAAATCCCTTAAACGTGTCGTGAGCTTAAATTATCCTAATTTCATCATTTGTATTTGCTTTTTTAGTTTTAACAATCGATCATGTACCACAAGTAATAACAGCAAATGCAATATCAATGTTAACAATTAACCATGTCTTCAAACTACATACATACACAAACTCACGCCTTTATCCCCGAAGGGGTAGGCAGAGGTGCCACTAGGACACCCACATTTCGCCTTGTATGTTCCGTCCCACGATGTGATAGGGGGCGAGCCTATCGCCATATCGGGCACAAATTCCTGACTCCGGACTGATAATGAATAGAAAAATCCAATATCACTTTGCCCGACCCGGGACTCGAACCTGAGACCTCAGCTTTGTAACCGTACCGTAATACAACTACGCCACCAACCAACCAACGCATGTCTTCAAACTAACCATAGTATTATGCGCCCGCGTCCAGACACGGGTACCCAGCGGTCGGTACTCGACGTCCCAGCCGCGCAGCTCACAGCCGGCGTCGTCCCACCCAGCCAGCTGCACGTAGATATGCGAGCAGTTGCTCCAGAGCCACTCGTTTGTTGAGGGGGGGATTGGTACTGAAAGATATGGAATATAACATACAGTAATAGGTAAGATGGTATGTCGAGGATTGAAGACAATACACCTAACATAATATAGTCACATGATATAGTCTACCAGCTGCCCCACAAAGGCTGTCGAAACTGAATGAATATGAATATGGAAATGAATAAAATGGTACGACCTCTACTACCTATATCTATTTCTACTATTTTTTACACAAATTCATTGAAAAACTTAAAATTTCGTAGCTTTTTCAACCAAGATTCTTAACTACTCGGAGATCTCTCATATCAGCTGAGATATCTTGTGGCCCATTAGCCTTTGTTTCAAAATTTTCTTTAAATATCAAACGGTGGTAAAGGATTAAGTCGGAACACAATTACAACGCTATTGAACATTTTCGGTCATCAGGTCAGTCATTTATGTCGAAAAAAAAATACCACAAGGTTTATAGATCACTAAATTTAAATCTTTGAATGAATGCTATTAATTAAAACCCCCCTGTTTTTATGCAACCTTCTTAGTTCGGTTTAAAGAATCTTTATTGTCTTAAGAAATCTTACAATTTCACTTAAAAGACTAACTTATATTTTTACAGTGAGCATGCAGTACATAGTTGCTTAATAGTATAAGTTATGGAATTATGACACTTAAGTACAAACAATACCAATGTATTACTCGTATGATAGGTTAGGCAACATTCAGGTTTTTTCTTACAAATTTAAATACAATGTAGTTTTCTAAGAAGTTATGATTTTTTTTTTTTTTAACAGATGATAAACATATTTATGTAAAAATGATATTAAGTTTAAGACAAAGAGAGAAAATAAAACAAATTAGAATACGGCAGTCTGACATGGAAGGTGCGCGAATATCTAGTTTTCCAATAAAAAAGACTCAAGTGCTTTCTTGAAAGTATAATTTGATTCAATGTCTTTCAGTACCTTTGGTAGTTTATTGTATAATTTAACTCCTTCATACATTAAGTTTTTCGTGCCATATCCGGTTCTTGGATAAGGTAAATGTATATGTTCAGCGTTTCTCAATCTTTTGCTTTGTAGTTGGCAATTTTTAATAAAACTTATTTCCGAATGTACTTCACCATTTATAATTTTACGTATCAATATGCATGTTTTAAATTTATATATTTTTTCTAAATTCATTAGTTTTGTGTCTGTATATAACTTTTTTGTTGGTGTGCGAAGATCATAATGAAATAAGACTTTAATAATTTTGTTTTGTATAACTTGGAGATCTTTGAGATGTGACGATGCTGCAGTACCCCATACTTCGATTAAATATTCCAAGTGTGGTTTTACTAAGGAGTTGTAGATATTAAGCCGAATTTTCTTGGGGAGACAGCCAACTACGTTCCGCAGAGCTCCCGTTAGGGATGTAATTTTTGGCTTTATATAATCAATATGTGCCTTCCATGTCAGCTTGCTATCAAGGATCAACCCAAGATATTTCTCATGATCTTTCCTTTCTAGGATTTTACCATTTATATGTATGTGTAAATTACCGTATATGTTTTTATTTTTTGCTGCAAAGATTACGTAACATGTTTTTGAGGTGTTTATAGTTAGAAGGTTGTATTGAAACCATTCCGAAAGTAAGTCTAGGTCTTTTTGGGCCGTTGTTAGGGTATCAGTAAGTGAGCGTCCAAAGTAAAATAGACAAGTGTCATCCGCGTATAATGTTAAATGACCCTGTAGTTCAACTTTATGTAAGCTATTGATGTATATCAAGAATAGTAAAGGCCCCAGAATGGATCCTTGTGGCACGCCACAGGTGACGGGCAAGGCAGAACTTACATGATTGTTTATTTTAACTATCTGGTATCTATTTTGTAGGTAGGATTCTAAAATATTATATGCATTGCCTGTTATTCCAATAGATTTTAATTTGTGTAATAATATAGAATGGCTAACCGTGTCGAAAGCTTTTTTCAAATCTATAAATATACCTAGAGCCAGATTTTTGGAATCAATATTATTTTTAATTTTTGTGACAAGGTCGACTGTAGCTGATAAAGTGTTACTTCTTGGACGAAAACCATATTGCCTAGAAAACAAGAAATTAACAGAATCCAGATATGCAGATAATCTTTTATGAATTATTTTTTCAAATATTTTAGAAATTATTGGCAAGACAGAAATTGGGCGATAATTTCCGGGTTCCAATTTTGATCCCGCTTTAAATATGGGTGTTATTTTCGCTACTTTTAGGGAATCTGTAAATACGCCCTCTGCTAAACATCTATTGATACTGGCTGTGAGTCTTTCGGTTATTACGGATTTGATACATTTCATGCATTTTGCGGTTATTCCATCAATGCCGGCACTTACATTAGAATCAAGTTCAGTAATTATTTTTAACACTTCGTTTGTTGTAGTAGGTTGGAACTGAGATAAGCTACTTGGATAATTATTATCTTAGTTAGTTGTTATCTTAGTTGCGGTAAATTCGAATAGAAAGTAGCTTGCAGTACAGCATAGTAATATAGTCTTTCAATAATTGGCTTACCTCCACCAAGAGTACTAACATCCATATAAGCAGGTTGGGAGGTCCCAACTTTATTGGTAGCAGTGATCCTTAAAGAGTATTTAGTCCCGCACTTCAATCCAGTTAGTGTGTGTTTCTGAACTCCTGACATGTTGGGCAACTTGTTAGACGGCCACGCTTCTTGCCAGGGCCCATTTGCTTCTTTCCAAGTAAGGCTGTAGCCTGAAAAGTTGAGCTGATCGTTCTTTTAAGAAATATTAGGTATTTTGTTGCATGTAACAAGATTAATTTTAGGTAAATAAAATAAATAAATAAATAAATAAATTAATACACCCAACAGTCACATACATAGTCCTGACCCCACACTAAGATCGAGTCTTGTGTCGTGGGTATCAGAAACTACGAGAGACTTTTCGGTCTCACAAACACCCAGACCCGAAACAAATACCTGTCGATCATACAAATATTTGTTTCGGTGCGGGGATCGAACCCGCAACATAACAACAATTTTAATTTGCTGTCTTGATTGCTTTTGAATGCTGTCTTGGTTATTATATGTTGATGGTATTAAGATGTTGTTAGGTTTAGCTAATTACGTAATAACTTAAGACAGAAGGTCCCTTAAGTAGGGACTGAATAAATTAACCGACTTGGTATTATATGGATCTCACAAATTTTACGGTAGGAGAACTTGCGTCTTTTTACAGGTTTTGTTTTTGATGAGAATCAAGAATGATGATAAATCATTCTTGATAACTAACCTTCTAACCTAACCTAACCTACATTTCACTTTATCAATCGGTCTTGTTTTCCTACTATTTTTATCTATGCTTTGATACACTTTTCTAAATAAAATCATCTACAACTACTCACTGATCTTCTGACTGGAACTTCTGTTGTTAATGTAGTACGGTTGCTCCCACTCCACCAATATCGAATCCTTGTATGGAGTGGCCCGAAGTACCGGTGACTCGGGCAGTGGTAGAACAATGACATTGTATTCTACTGAATCAGATCCGTACAGGTTCTTGGCTAGGCAGGTGTAGTTACCACTGAGGGATTGGTCAATGTCTGAAACAGGGATTACAGATGTTAGAACAGGATGAGTTTCATTTTCATATTTTTGCATTATTCCCTCATTTGGATCTTCAGAAAAGACAACATTGGTGCAAATATTCGTAAATCTCATGCTTATTCAAGATCGAGTTCAAAACATAATTTGGAGAGGAAAGGAATACGGATAGGAAGGTTTTAAGTTTCTGTTGTAATAGGATACCTTATTTGGAGATGAATTGGCTATGAAGAAGTAGGTCTCAAGTTTCTATTCAAGTATTAAATCTCCAGTCTCTATAGCTGGGGTTCCCAATTATTTCAGTGCGTGGAGCACATACATGTTTACTACTTTATTTCGGCGCCGTAACCTATCTAGCTGGTCGTAATAGATAGGTAAAATAAAACTAGTTAGGTATATGAGCCCAGAAATAAAAATTGAGAAAGAGAGTATTGCTTCAGTTTCTACAGCGCGCCAAGCGGCAACGTACACTTGGGGAACATCTGCTCATAGGTTGATCTGAATCATCTTACTGTTAATAAGCAGGCTATCGTCATGGTTCCTGGTGAAGCGCGGATGGTGAGTGATGATGTTGTGCTGGTGGTACCAGACGGTGCGCGGCGGTGGTGAGCCCACGCACTGGCATACCAGCAGCACGGACCTACCCACGCCTACTGATATTGTACCACCCAAAGAAGCAACACCGGCTACCACTGAAAGATAAAAACAGATTGGATTTTGAATGAAGGCATTACAAGTGGTATGATGCCAGACAGAATTAATGATGAATGATGAACGATGAACGACGAACGATGAACGATGAACGATGAACGATGTACGATGAACGATGAACGATGAACGATGAACGATGAACGATGAATGAATGAATGAAAGTATTTACCCCTATGATCAGGTGCTTTAGTGAGGGTGCGCGAGGGTGCACCCTCCCCAGCGGCCGTGGCGGCGCGGACCCACGCGTCGTATGCGCGGCCCGCTGTCACTTCGCGTACTTCTGCACTGCGCCGCGTGCCTTCAGCTCGCACTCTTCTTGCGGTTCCACCACTGCAAATATAGTAAATAAGCAGCGTGATCAGTTAAGATTTAGAGTTTAAGCTATTAATTATAATTATATAAACAGCGTGATCAGTTGAGATTTAGAGTTTAAACTATCGGCGATTCCCGTAGCAAATTAGAATGCCGGGTCATTCCGTGATTTCGTGCAAATTACATATCCAGCTAAATAAAACCATGGAACAATGCCCTTTTTTTTAAAGATTTTTTTTCGAATGTACTTCATATCAAGTTCCCTAAAACTAGTATCATTGAAAGTTTCAATATTTTAGTTAAGTTTTGATTTATCGTAGTTTATCGCCTGAAATTCTCATTACCCTCTGTGTCCAAAGTGTGTCGAAATTGAATTGATTCTGTTTATTTTTTTTGGATCAATTATTTTCTTCAAATTCTTCGATAATCTGTTAGTTTAATTAATTATTATTTTAATAATAGTATTTTTAAAAATAAAATCGTAGTATAAACGATTAAAAAAAGGTCCTAAAATTTTGTCACACAAAAAATGTCATTACCTTCCATCGCTAGAATAGTTCAATTCATAGGCGCCTTTGTAAATCCTCACTCGTGAGTCATGACGCAATCTGCTTGTAACGGTCAGTTAGCCACGTCGGCAAAACAACGTGGCCGTGTCTTACAGGCTGATGTAATTATATACGTTCTTTGTGTCTTCGAAAGTATTTTGTCCTAATATTGGTTCATTACATTCCGTTCAATTATAAAGGGGAAGTAGCACTTAATATTACTATAATTTTTATAAATTACGCCTTGTCTATAGGCTATAATCCTATTTAATTGTGAATTAGTCTTAATGTATATTTAGTCAGTTATTTGAGAAGTTCTTTCAAATTATCATTCATTTCCGTTGCATCCCCATCCGTACCATCCTATTTTTGTGGATGGTAATGAACGATTATGGTAGTGAATGAATGATTTTCTTATCAAATTACTATTTTATGTACACTTTATTGTTTTAAGCCGTAACTGTAACCGTTGAAATATTATATGTAATCCAAAAACAAACAACATAGTGAGTACGTGGTCCGCAAACCTGCTCCGAGCAGTACGCGTTGAGCTCTTTTGTATAATAATTGCCATCCTATATCTATAAATCTACACAAGATAGAAAAGTGCCTTCTTTTGAATACCATTAAAAAAGCATGCTAGATTTGTTTTATTGAATAACATTCTTGAATTTTTGTCATTTTTTTAACTCCCGCGGAACGACGAAATTTGCACGAAATCACGGAACGACCCGCTAACGACCGCGATCGTAACAAGCAACGTGCGGCGCGATGTTTCAGAATGGACAATGTTACTAGGTATGCCAAATCGCTTGAAATGTTGTCTCAGTAAAGCCTTTATGTATACAAACACATTAGTTTTGTTTTATTGAATAAAATTCTTGAATTTCTGTCATTTTTTTAACTCCCGCGGAACGACGAAATTTGCACGAAATCACGGAACGACCCTGCCATTGTTTATTTCAATTTGCCATGAAAAATTACTCGTCCAGAACATTTTTATGGAGTTAATTTGTAAAAGGCTACTAATAATCACTTTACAATTCATAGCTGATTTTAACAACGCAGTACTTGGGTTCTAATTACAACAATTGCATTTAAAGTTGTGGTAGATTTAATAGATTAAAAAGTATGATAATTTTACCTGGCTGCTGGCTTCACATACACAGTGTAGTATAATATATCTCCGTTAGGATGATCTGGTTTCTTCCAACTGACTAGCAACGATGTCGACGACAGAACTAGCATTTTGATGTCCGCCGGTGGACCGGGAACTGAAAGTAATTATTTTACTATGATTATTTCAACGATAAAAACGATTTTCACTGTATCTGGATCTTATTTAATTTATGAAGTTTTCTATAAAATATGATTGGTGGTATTGCGAATATTAGAGTCATTTTTAGAAGTATATTATGCTTATAAAACTTCCTACCAAGGATTGGTGTGACAGAATTTCGTTATAATAATATGCAGGCTATTTTGCCCTAGTCGATTTTCAAAGGCAAATTTTGTAATAAGAATTCTATAGCTACCTAATACTGATGCTAAAATATTTCTTACCATCTTGCAACGTAGCGCAGATTATAGGGTAGGAATACGGTCCGGTACCGAAGTTGGAAAATCCAGCCACTTTAATAGTAAAGTTTGTGAACTTTTGTAAGTTCTGTAGATATAGCTCCGTGTGCAGTGAAGTTTGATTGTGCCAGGCGCCTTCTGTGATATAAAATAAGGTTCAAATTATTTTTATGAATTTTATTACATAAACTCTTCGAAAAATTGGACGTTAGATAGATGGCCAGTGTTTTGTAGTCGTTTTTTAGACCACACATCGACAAACTGGCTTTTAATAAAATCCTTAGCCACAAACGCCGGCAAGATAGGTGGTTAAAAATAATAAGGTACTAAGCTACTATACATAGATAATTTTATTTGACTAATTGAAGATGCTAGCTTTTGAATCCAATTTGATCTCACTGGGAAGGAAACGCTGGTATAATTTCTACTGGTTTTTCTTCTACTGGTGGTAGGTCTCTTGTTTGTGAGAGGCCGCCTGGGTAGGTATCACCGCAATATCTATTTTTTCCAAATAGCAGTGTAAACGCACTGTTGTGTTCCGGTTTGAAGGACATTGTAGCTAGAGTAACTTCTGAACATAATGAGACTTAACATCTTATGTCTCAGGATGGCGAGCGCAGTGGAATGCCAAGCATTGCCTTGTAACTCATGGTGTTGTTTGGTTTTGCTACTGTCCAAGAGCGGTCGTATCGCTTACCTTCACGTGAATGGCATGCTCGTTTTGCTATTCATAGTAAATAAAAACATTTGTAACATTTTCCTTAAGTTATTACTCTATTAATTATTAAATGATCTTACCTTCTGTAGCATACAGTACGGAGTATCCGACCAGTGAGCTGCCTTGTCCAGGAAGGGCTATCGGTTGCCATCCAACCCTGAGGGAAGTAGATGAGGTGGCCGTGCATTCTACTGATGATGGAGCTTGTTCGGGGGCTGAAGAACAACAAATAATCAGGTTATCCAGTGAAGCCAGTGAGAGAAGTCAAAAATAAAACTTTTGAGGCAGACCGTGAATTTTAATATAACATTTAGGTATACAAAAAATTAAGCGAATTGATAA
This sequence comes from Deilephila porcellus, assembly GCA_905220455.2. Classification (NCBI taxonomy): domain Eukaryota; kingdom Metazoa; phylum Arthropoda; class Insecta; order Lepidoptera; family Sphingidae; genus Deilephila; species Deilephila porcellus. The sequence goes on from LR999995.1 coordinate 2,104,950, forward strand.
TACCCTTCTTTTTGAAGCTGGGTAAAGAAAATGAACAACACAGAAACAAAAATAAGCTCTAGTTTATATGCTCGAAAGTGTAAGAAGGAGCGTCTTTAGAGTCCCTCACAATTTGCCGAGATTTTTATACGAAGCCGATTTACCGAATTCCATTACCGGGCACAAAATATTATGAGCTTGTATTAAATGCGATCAAGAGTTCAATTTGTCTTTACATTTTAGTAGGGCGAAATAAAGTAAGGTCTTACCGCCTTCTCTGGTGTCTTGAAAAACTGGTAAAGAAAATGGTCCTGAACCGGCACTGGTAAATGCCGATACTGAGACAGCATATCTGAAAGGTAGGTGAATTTAGTATTATTAAATTAGACGATATAAAATTCTTATTATTATTTTGGAATAAGTTTTGTAACATAGAATAACATATTTTTATTGTAATTCCGAATAACTTTTGTAAGCATAGAAATGGAAATAAATACCTTGTGTTCTTCAGAAGCCCGCTAAGTAAAGTCTCCTGTTTTCCCGAAAGTTGAGAAACTTTTAACGTTCGCGAATCGGAGTCGTCTGTAACAAGATTTTTTCCAATATTATTTTGGGTAATAGGTTCTTAGTTTATTTCTCGTTTGAGACATACCTACGTTGTAATGGTTTGTAATGGTGCGGCAAAGACTGCCAGTTGTAATTCAGCGGTATTCTTACTTGACAAAATCTACGAAAAATTGCCTATTATAGTCAAAGTTCTTACCAGCTCCTGAATTCTGTGCGACAGCCCTGACATGGTACCCTATGATGACTCCATTATGGGTCTCCTTGAGAGGAGGCATCCAGGATACTTGCAGTTCTCCAGGGTTCTCTGTCTGTTCCGCTTGCACGTTTATGGGTGGTGACGATGGAGCTAAGGAAACAAGTATGGTTGATTGATATACTTATATTAGAAATGCACTTAATATGCAGATTAGTAAACGCACTATTCGCCGCACTTTAGCCGTCCATGTATCAAAATAAAAATATAACTGAAGAAATATTAAGTATTATGGAAAAAGTTATGATAAGCGATAAAAAACCGTAACGCATGCCGATCAGTCATCACTGTACAAACGTGTAGACGCTTTGCATGCGTTTGCCGCTTTTCTTTCAGTATTTTGAGCCATAACGACATTCTGTGGAATATATCATCTAAATAATAGCTACTCTACACAAACTTAACTAAACATTATTTTCAAATTTGTCGTGACTAGTCGAGGTTTCAAACCCTGTAGACCTGGCAAAATGACTGCAACCATGACATACAACTTAAACCCAGAAATTAACAACATAGATTGTTAATTAGGAATATATATACCGGGTATATCAAGACTGCGACCGAAAACGAAGCCGGGTGGTAGTTTTAGTGGTTAGAGACACAATGCAAATAAAAATTTCGCAAAATAAGCGACAGTTATTTTTTGCAATTTTTTAAAAATCATTGGTTTTGGGTAGTAAATACCTAGTTATTGCGAAAATAGTAATTTAAAACATAACGTACCATTGCGTCTTAAAAAATAAAAAGGTGTACATCATTATTTTAGGAAAACTATGTATTTATCACCCAAATACGACAATAAGTAAAAAAATACCAAAAAAAAGTTGACGATTTTTTTTTGCGAAATGCTTAGTTGCATTTTGTATGAAGTTACTAATACTACCACCTGGCTTCGTTTTCGGTCGCAGTCTTGATATACCCTGTATAGTCATACCTTCTTCATGAGTTGTGAAGTGTATAGGAGCTGTGAACTGGCTGATCCCGACTTGGTTTCCCGTGGCAACCCTAGCCACGTACGCTGTCGCCGGTCGAAGGTTCTGCAGCTCTACCGATTGACGGATGTCTGTGTCTTTCCTGAAAAGAATATTCAGTATTTTAGAAGCTGTTATAAATTGTGATGGTTAATTCGTCAGTATGGAATGGTGTCGTACCGTGAGCGGTATTAGTGTTTTACTAAAATTGATATAGCTTAGGTTTATCGATTCGATCAATCAAAAGAGAGCGACATAAGTGGAATGATTTCTAATTTTACCGTTTCTCTATGTATTCTGTACGGCAAGTTTAAAGGTCAGAAAGGCATCCATGACTCCTAATATTATGGCGTAAGTTTTCTTCGAACTATTTATAAATATTCGCATTTAAGATAAAAAAGCTTGTTACTTCTATCGCCCCGCTAGCAATCCACTAGTTATCGCGATTATTATTACATAGAGGCACCACTTACTTCTAACCATTTATTACGGTCATGTACTATCCATACCGATTACAGCAGTGGTCTTCTTTTTACCTCTTTAGCTACACGAAGTTCATTGCTGAACATAGGTCACCCCTATAAATAAATAATAATAAATACACCCAACAGTCACATACATAGTCCTGACCCCACTAAGATCGAGTCTTGTGTCGTGGGTATCAGGAACTACGAGAGACTTTTCGGTCTCACAAACACCCAGACCCGAAACAAATACTTGTGATTCTCACAAACATTTGTCTCGGTGCGGGGATCGAACCCGCAGCCTCTCGTTTCACAGGCGGCGTTTAACCAACTGCGCCACGGAGTTATACCATAGGGGTATATAGGGGTATTTCCAAAGACGCAAGTTCGAAGCAGCCTGGATCCAGCTAGTCCCTCCGACCTTACCCTGCCCATTGCCACTTCAACTAGAAGATTAGGATCTATTCCCAGGATTTACCTAGTAACGTTGATGGTGACAGCATGGTCCCAGGTGTGAGCGTAGTGGCCAGTAGAGTACTGGAGCGAGTAATGTCTAGCATTGGCTCGTAACGTGTCTCTCCAGGAGATTGCAGCAGATCTGGACCGAACTGAATCTATGCGGACATCTGACGGTGGGGTAGGCGGTTCTGTAATTGATAAAATATTAAAAAAAATGATAAGATCATTGTGATGATGATCCGTGGTATTGAGTAAGTTTGAGGTAAAATAATTAAGTCCGTATAAATCTTACCCAATATAGTAAGTTCCACGTTAAATGTTGCTGCTCCGTAAGGATTACTAGCTCGGCATTGGTAGAAGCCAGCGTCTCTTGTCTCGGAATACTGGATGTTGATGGTACTGGTCAATCCTAGTGGTGTTTTAGCTTCTGCTAGTTTGATCCTGAAAGTATATAAAAAATGGGTATGAGAGAAAAGAAGAAAAAAGTTTAGTAACGATGAAAAAAAGATGGTATAAAATCACCATAATATAGATGCAAATGTATGTTTCGTTTCAAACAGGACAGTATAGTTGATTCAAACGCTAAGAATAGTTGTTTCTAAATATATATTTACTAAATATACCACAGCATTGCGAAACAAATAAAGAATACGTTTATTTAGTTTGAAATCACGAAAGAACATTATGTATTTTAGTTTGCATGCATGGACGTATTTGCATTAGAAAGACTTAAACAACAAGTCTCTTTTATTCACGACGACATTTTCAATCATTATTATGTTTGGATCACTGACCGTTGATTTTGCAAGTCCAGTATATTCCCGTTGTGTGACCACGCTACCCTGATGGGTTCGTCTCCTAAAGGCCGGCATTCAAGACGTACGGCGTGACCGAGCTGTGACGTCACGTTGGCTGTGGCAGACTCGAAGTGCACCGGTTCTGAAGAAATTAATGTTTATTGTTATAAAATATTGGGCGATATTTATTGAAAATGTGTGTGTTCTCATTAAATTATGTGATTAGTATATTATGTGATGAGCAGTTGAATACGGGCCTCATCCATGGTTCAGAGATGGTTATTGATAATCCACGCTGGCCGAGAAATAGGAAGGTGACTTCAGATATTTGAATAACTTACGTGGTATTTTTTAGGTATGCATGTTTGATTTTTTTATTTGTGAAACGTTTATTCTAAAATTACAGAGATCCATGCTTTAGGATTAATATCGAAACCTAGACTTCACCAGACAGTTGTATCTAAACTATCACTTAAATTAATGTGTTGACAAATAATAAAATCGGTAATACTCACTATTGACACTCATCCAAATAGTCTTGCTAAGAGGCTGGCCGACGCCATTTTCCACGTTGCAGGAGTACAAACCCTCGTCAGTGAGAGACACTTCCTCAATGATGAGGGTTCCGTTAGGAAGGCTTAGAATTCCACCGCCTGCTAGCTCGAGGACTGGCTGCCAGGTTCCCAGAAGAGCTGTAGCATAAAATCTATCTTGTTGATCTGTATTGAAAGCAATTCCTCTTTATCGTGATAATAATTTGTGTCTGATAATTCATCGTTTTAGTATGAAAATACGGGCATTAAACCAGTTGTTTGGAAACTGTAGGACACATAGTCATTATTATGGTTATATTTTTTTGTTGTAGATATAAAAAAAAATATTATAAAGAGGCAAGAATTCTTATGTTCTGATTGCGGATTTCGGTGCCCTCCACGGTGGTACCGATCATTGATGTTCCTCGTAGTTTTGCGACAGGACAGGGTTCTAAGCAAAAATATCGACTAAATTTACCAAGGGACTATTATTATACACCGTGGAAACGTTAGAAAATGTAACAGCTAACAAAATCCGTAGTTCCTTGGATGCGAAGTTAGAAAACTAGGATTATTAAAAACTACACAATCATACCGTCTTTCTTCATCCAATGAACTTGAGGCTGAGGGTATCCACTTGCGCTGCACGAGACAGCTCCTCGTCTACCCAAGAGTAATGATGAGTTCGATGGCTCTTCCAGCCATTTTGGAGCAACTGAAAATATAATAGTATTACTTAGGTTTACTTATAGTCTATACTTAGGTCTACATCCAACAAATTTCTGCAATCTTTATCACCTGTCTGGAAGTCGTTAGATATAGACTAGTTCTAACACGCTGCGATAGAAATCCTTGGTTAAAGAACTATTTTAAGAGTGAAAAAAGAAGAAGATAATCTAGTTAGTTTTTGTGTACCATTTCCTTTTCTATCCAACTTGTATGGTAAATGCTGACGACTAAAAATTATTTCAAGTATAAAGGAGAAATAAAACTAACCTTTTATATAAAGATCAGTGGAGCGATTTACTTTCGCGACGTGGTTAGAAGCGACACACGTGTATGTTCCACAATGTTCCAATGATACTTTCTTGATCACCAGCGCGCTGAATAGCTCTGAATTCCTTTCAACTACCTGAAAAATACATACATACATAAATAAACTCACGCCTTTATCCCCGAAGGGGTAGGCAGAGGCGCCACCAGGACACCCACATTTCGCATTGTATTTTCCGTCCCACGATGTGATAGGGGGCGAGCCTATAGCCATAAATTAACCAATATGGTAGACAAAAATAAAAAAAATCTGACATATTATTCTAACAACCAAAATAATTTTATTACGATTAAAAAAGCGAAAAGCAGGGAAATCCATTCCAGAAACGACGAGGTCGGTATAGTATTCGTTTTTCAAAGTGACTTGTACAGATATTGTTACACAATACAAGATCAAGTTATTCACTTCAGTACTCACTACTCACCTTCAAATTACTAGGAATCCGTTTCCCGTCCTTCAACCACTCGAAATGTATCGGCAGATCTCCAGTTCGTACATTGCAGTAGATATTTACAATCTGACCTTCCTGAAGATTGGTTCCCAGAAGCAAATCATCTAAAACTGGTGCTTCTATAACCTGAATTTCGAAGGCTCGTCTTGCCATTTCTCCAGAAGGACTGGTTACTATGCAAGTGTATATAGCTCCGTTCTGTTCTTTGGTTACTTCTGGTATTGTGAGAATCCCGTTTATGTTCACCAGTGGTGCGCTCCTTCGGGTCTTTGGTTTGGATCGCTTGTACCGTGTTTGAAAGAGGCTGTTGGTTGGTAAGACCTTGCCTTGATATTCCCAGTCGATTTTGCTGTAAAAATAACGTAAATATAATTAAATGTTTTCCGAGTGGGCTTTGAAAATATTATAATAGAGGGTATCCACTTGGTGTCTAGCCCGAATAAAATGGTAATGCAGATACTTTAAAGTAAATTACCGTTGACTTGCCTATTACGTCGATGATTGGACGAAATAATTAAAATCTAAATAAACATTCAATTATTCTTTCATAAGATTTACTAAATTGTTGATGAATACTACAGCCACTTCAGAACGTTTTGTAGCTGTGAAGAAGAAACGGCACAAGAAACAGATATTAATCAAATTAGTACTAAGAAATAGACTAACCTTATAGGGTAGCCATAGAACGGGCATCTCAGATTAACTGATTCTCCACTTTGTACCTTTATTGGTGGCAGTGACCTGATGTACGGTGGCCCTGGAATGGAGTATTTTATTTAATACTAGCTTCTGCCCGCAAACTTCGTCTGCGTAATTATTTTTATTTGAAATTAAATTTATTTGGAATTTCCCATCCCGTCCTGTTATATCCCGCCCGTCTCGTCACTATCTCACTCAAGGCATGTATTCCCGTCCTATCCCATTCCTTTAAGTAAAAAAAAGTAACAAATATATCGGAATTTCTTCCTCATCCCACGGGAACCCTAAATTTTTCGTGATAAAAAGTATCCTAAGTGTTAATCCAGTGTGTCAGCTACCTCAATACGAAATGTCATCGAAATCCGTTAAGCTATTTTTGTGTTCATCGCGCATAACCACACAGACAAACCGATAAACAGACAAAAATCCTAAAAATCATTGTTTTGGGTGCTATTACGTTAATATAGACCCCCCATGTTAATTTTCCTCATTTATCTTCAATGTACAGATATCGATCGGTAACAAATTTATTATATGTACAGATTGTTTTGTGTGTAGCTATAAAACTATATGGCATAACCCTCTCTCAATTGTACTCTCGATTGTATTAGTAGAAGAGGCCTGTGCCATGCAAAGAGATGTATATGGGCTGATACAGATACAAAGAAAACAAGAGGCTGTGGGATCGATAAATGCACCAAGGAAAATGTATTTGTTTGGTTGACATTTGTCAAAACTGGCTCATAAGAGACCGTAATTTTTCTCGTAGTTTCTAATACCCATCGCACAAGAGTTGCATTTATGAATATGTGGCTTTGAGTTATAAATTTAGCTTACCATAAACATCAAGTCTGTTCTCGTGACTAGCGATATGGTCTCCTTCCTTAGCCGTGCAGGAGTACAGCCCTCCGTCTTCAACCCTCACTCTGGTGATGTTCAGCTGGGCGACCACGGAGTTGTCTGACGTCATAATTTGTCCTATTGCATATCTGTGGAGGCAAAATTGCGTTTATCATGACGTTTTTAATGGTTCGGATAGCTGACTGCTTTTGACAACCTTCATGGTGCAGTTGATTAGACGCCGGCTGTGAAACAAGAGGCAGCGGGTTCGATCCCCCACCAAAACAAATGTTTGTGTGATCCACAGGTATTTGTTTCGGGTCTGGGTGTTTGTGAGACCGGAAAGTCTCTTGTAGTTCCTGATACCCACGACACAAGCTTCGATCTTGCTGGGGTCAGGACTATGTATGTATGTGGCTGTTGGGTGTATTTATTTATTGTTTAAAAGATTCCATAATCACTAGTCAGTAATTATACAAGATAATCTGTTGCAGTTTGTTACCTTGGGTCCGTGTTGCTAGAAACTATAATCCCATCTCTCTCCCATACAAATTGCGGTGGTTTGTCGCCCGTTGCTGCACATTGCATGCTTATCTGCAAATGAAATTAATTGTTTTTATAAAAGGTGTCTAGTTTTAAGAATTAACTGTATCAAAACATGTACATCCCATTGTAGGGCATGGGCGTCCTCTCACAGTACGATTGAGAGGGGTTAGGCCATGTACACCACGCTGGCCTAGTGCGGGTAGGCAGACTTTACTTGTAGTATGCAGGTTTCCTCACGATGTTTTCTTTCACCGCTATAGTGCGTGGTGATTGACTATCAATACACACAGTAATCGAATAATGTATTCGGTATTATTATTTGAAATAATTGTTTTTATTTACATATAATAATCTGCTTTAATAATTTAGATGCAAGTGGCAACAATATACTGGAAAATTTCGAGTGTGAATCGTACACTAAAAATTTCACGTCAAAACGCAATTTATACTGCAAGTACCCTCTTATCGCTATTATAAAGAATTTAATTTTCAATTAACTAGATGGCGTTATTATGTTATTTCATGTTTATTCCGAAGTAAAAAAATATATGTAAAATTAGGCTCATAATTTCTTATAAGTTTATTATAGACTAAGTGTTCTAAGTGTCATTATAATGTTTGGGTGTTTGTCTGAAACTAATAAATTTATTTTTAGATCGATGTATTAATCCATCTCAATGATGGTATGAGTTCGATGACAAGAAATTTAGCAGGTACAGTTTTTTTTATCGCGATAAATGACGAGACCAGTATGCCATTCGCCTGATGGTAAGCGATACGACCGCTCATGGACAGTAGTAAAACCAAACAACACTATGAATTACAAGGCAATGCTTGGTATAGCGCTCGCCATCCTGAGACATATGTTGTTAAGTCTCATTGTGTCTAGTAGTTACTCCTACGACCTTTAAATCGGAACACAACAGTGCATTTCCACTGCTGTTTAGCGGGAGAAATAGAAATTACGGTGGTACTTACCCACACGGCCTCTCAAATCTGGGAGACCTACCATCAGTATGATTTAGTAAGAAATATAAACTTACGTCACCACCAGAAGTGACAGTCCTTTCTGTGAAATGCTGCGTGATCACCACTCGGTTGTCAGCCAGTCTTTTTCTTCTGTCGAGACCTGAAACAAAAATAAATATTTTTGGAAATCTACTTCTATCAGGAAAACACAGAGGAAAAATTCTCTTATGTCCATCCCATGGTAGTCGGTAAGAGATTGCCTCGAGCGATACGACCACCATATTAAATATTCGTTTAGTTATTAAGATTTATTTAGTGTACAAAATGAATAAATATTTTTTTTGTATTATATATTTTGTATGATTTCATGCCCAAAAGAATATATATTTTTTAAATACCTCAATCTAATATAAATAAAAATACTAGCAACAATCTTAAGTAATAGCAAATATTATTTGCTAACAAACATAGGAAAACATCAAACATCTAATCACAGACGTCATTAGACAAAATCTAGGCTCATACCAATATATAGGCGACCTACTTACATAACCTAGATAGTGTAGACATCCTACCGAAGGTGGTGGACCGTAAAAGCGTTGATTAGAGCACTCACACCGTAACTATGTCTGCCTGGTGCATTGCAGGCCAAATTTAATAACCACTTGATTTTCCGTGCATTTAAGGAAAATTAAATACACCCAACAGTCACATACATAGTCCTGACCAAACACTAAGATCGAGTCTTGTGTCGTGAGTATCAGAAACTACGAGAGACTTTTCGGTCTCACAAACACCCAGACCCGGAACAAATTTCTGTGGATCACACAAATATTTGATTTAATTGTACGAAAATTTGATGAATTTTATACTGGCTTGAGAATGAGACTGTAAGTCCAATGGTACTTCATGGTAAGTGTCTAAGTAAGCGAACATCGTAAAACCAATAACCAATTAATATTAAATCTTTTGTGAATCTAGCCGCACGTCTCATAATTTCTCCAGAACTCCGTTATTCTTTTTTACTTACATACATACATAAACACACGCTTTTATCCCAGAAGGGGTAGGAAGAGGCGCCACCAGGACACCCACATTTCGCCTTGTATGTTCCTTCCCATGATGTGATAGGGGGCGAGCCTATCGCCATATCGGGCACAAATTCCTGACTCTGGACTGATAATGAATAGAAAAACCCAATATCACTTTGCCCGACCCGGGACTCGAACCCGAGACCTCAGTTTTGTAAAAGTACCGTAATACAACTACGCCACCGAGGCAGTCGTCGTAGATTTATCCAACGGCATATAATCGCGTCGACATTGTGCAAGTTTAGAAAAATGTGTGTCTTCTTTGATTTGACAAAAGTACTAGAATTACGACGTTTTTGAAATTTCTTCTTTTACCATATTATAGAATTCAATATTCTTCGTACTTACTTACGGTAGCATTTTTTACTTTGCAACCGTCGAAATTGTGATTCGGGTAGTACAGTAAAGACGGCCAAATTGTCTAAACATATTACCAAAATATCTAACTCTTCGTACAAATAATACAGCTGAAGCTAATATACCGTCATATTGGACGGAAGTGTAATCAGCGGAATATTAATTGGCTGCAAATGTCTCGGGGTGTCTCATCGATTACATATTGGATGATGCGACTCAATGCTGTAATTAATGACATTTCTAATAGTTTCCCCGCAAACTAGATGGATATACCGGTTATATCAAGACTGCGACCAAAACGAAGCCGAGTGGTAGTTTTAGTGGTTACAAACACGATGCAAATAAAAATTTCGCCAAAACAATGACAGATATTTTTTTAGAATATTAAAAAAAATCATCGTTTTGGGTGGTAAATACCTAGTTTTTGCGAAAATACTAATTTTAACCCTGACGTACCATTGCGTGTTTAAAAATAAAGAGGTGTACATAATTATTTTAGGAAAACTATGTATATATCACCCAAATACGACTATAAGTAAAAAATTAAAAAAAAAGTTGTCGATTTATTTTTCTTTACTTGCATTGTGTCACTAATACTACCCCCTGGCTTCGTTATCGGTCGCAGTCTTGATATACCCTGTATTTTGCAGCCATTTTTATAGTTGGCTTAGCAAGTATAGGATATAAAATAACTTTTATACTGAACTTAATGCAAAAAGAACCATTGGAATCCTGCTCAATTTTGAGGAGTCCTACTCTCCAGGTCCGGAAATATTCATCAGAGCTTCACCATTTTTTTATTGGACTGAATGACAAGCGCGAGCTTTTAAAAAGAACCGTACGTATGAGGTAACCAACATAAAAAACATACAGTCGAATTGCGAACCTCCTCCTTATTTGAAGTCGGTTAAAAAGGGCTTGGGTTTGGGTCTAGATCAAGTAATTTTTTTTATGTTTTTATTTCAAAGTGGCTGCACTAACACCTAATGTTAATTGGTCCAGGTTGAATATCGATCAGCGAGGAACTACACCTTTTTGTAGTTTATCGACAAAACTCTGTCGGCCTTTTGGAAACCGGAGAGCTCCCTTTTTTATGCTTGTGTAAGAAAGTAAAAATACACCTGGTGGTAAATGCTGCTTTCTCCAAATATAGTATCTTCATGGAAAATAATAATAAAAATCTTACGCCCTTACGCATCTAGTAATGGATAAGGCAGAAGCACCAGAAACCTACATACATACATAAACTCACGCCTTTACCCCCGAAGGGTTAGACAGAGGCGCTACCAGAACACCCACATTTCGCCTTGTATGTTCCGTCCCACGATGTGATAGGGGGCGAGCCTATCGCCATATCAGGCACAAATTCCTGACTCCGGACTGATAATGAATAGAAAAATCCAATATCGTTTTACCCGACCCGGGACTCGAACCTGAGACCTCAGCTTTGTAACTGTACCGTAATACAACTACGCCACCGAGGCAGTGACCTACATAACAGTATACATATCAATATGTAAACATTAAATGCTATATATAGAAACGACCTGGCTCCGTCCGTCACTCAATTACAGTTCATTACAGGCCCAATCACTCGGCAAGCAATTTAGTCCTCCGAGAAATATAATTACTGGCAAATTTGCGTCTAATAGATACATACATAGAGTCTGTGTGGATAAAATGTTATGTATGTTATGTGTAATAAGAAATTGTGGTTTTGTTCTTCGTGTGCGTGTGACACATTTATACGATGGATTTTTTAATCTCTGATTGAATTTTTAACTCTTTTGAGTAGGTATATATTTTTGAACACTTGTAGATTTAAAATAATATACATACATAAACTCACACCTTTTTCCCGGAAAGGGTAGGCAAAGGTGCTACCAGGAAACCCACATTTATTTTTATGTTCCGTCCCACGATGTGATAGAGGGCGAGCCTATCGCCATATCGGGCACAGATTTCTGACTCCGGGCTATAATGAATAAAAAATCCAATATCACTTTGCCTGACCCGGGTCTCGAACCTGAGACCTCAGCTTTGTAATCGTCCCGTAGTACAACTACGCCACCGAGGCACGTAAATATTTATTTTTATTTATACTTGAAAAAAATATTGTTATATCTTATCACATAGACAAACTAAACGAAAAATAAAAAAAAAAAATCGAAATTTTTACTTTTGCTAAAAATAAGCTTATAACTTCTTTACGTCTTGTTTTTACAAGAATTATAAATAATTAATCCACTATGCACGAGTATAGACACGAAAATCATTATAGCATTTTCAATTTTTATCTTACATATGTATTATCTTCCCAATTGTAGTACATACAATTCCTTAAGGAGCAAAAAACATTTAATATGACATTAAAATCAATGACTACAATGAGGTCGATTGACCAAATCGAAGCCGGCGAATGTGAGCGGCAAGATGGGCGCTATTAAGGCAGGTAACTTTTCTTACTCATTTAGATACATACTATATTGTTGCAATAGGTAATGTCGCTCATTTACATACATAATAGTGTTTTATATTTCTTTGGTAATATTAGTCATATAGTATGCCAGAAAAATCAATGACTACAGTGAGGTAGACTAACAAAACCAAAGCTACGGAATCAGCAGGTGAATGCGAGCGGCAATATGGGCGCTATAAAAGCAGGTGTCGGCAGATGGAGCGGTAATTGCAGTTTACTAACTGTAATAAAGCTCATTTACATAAATAATAGTGTTTCATATAATACGCTAGTAAAATCAATGACCACGGTGAGGTCGACTGACAAAACCTAAGCTACAGAATCAGTCGGTGAATGCGAGCGCAAGATGGGCGCTATAAAAGCAGATGTCGGCCGATGCAGCGGTAAAAGCAGTTTACTAACTGTTCTAACGCTCATTTACATAAATAATAGTGTTTCATATAATACGCTAGTAAAATCAATGACTACAGTGAGGTCGACTGACAAAACCTTAGCTACAGAATCAGTCAGTGAATGCGAGCGCAAGATGGGCGCTATCAAAGCAGGTGTCGGCCAATGCAGCGGTAATTGCAGTTTGCGGCCGGATGGACGTACGGGTATTGGTGCTTGGGGGTTGTTGGCAAAGTGTAGCGTTCGGGCTTTTTGTGAAATCTCTATGGGGAATAGTTTTGAGGGACTGGTTGAGTAAAAAAATAAAGATAATTTGTTTGAAGAGTGCTTAAAAACACTGTGTTTCGCAAGCGTTAATGTAGGATTTGTCAATCAATTCGTTTAGCAATTATGGCGTATGAACGTAATAAGCCAACAAACAAACATCGTATTCATAATATTATTTATTATTAGCCGCTATAACTTTTTCTAAAAATCAATATTGTCTTCTTATTGTTCAGTTTGTTGACCAATTTCAAATCGTTAATTTCATTCACAGGGCTAGATAATAAATGGAACGACCCATATCCCCTGACATCCCGTTCACATGGCTTAATAATAAATATTGAATTGCTTGTTATTCATTTAGTATCGATTTGATCTGTGCTAGTTTACCTAAGTAAAAGCATACAGTTAAAGTAGTATAAATAATTTTCGGACATTTCCAAAAAATCCTTATTTACTACAGTGACTGCAGCAAACGTACGCGGAGTGAGCGTTCGACGGTATGTATTGGGTATCGGGTAATTACTTATTTAACTTCACGGCGCTCTGCCGGAAGGGTAGACAGGGGAATCAGAGCAATTGATGACTTGTGTTCCTGCGAGGGAGAATGTGGTTTAGGAATCAAATTATTGCCGGTTTGATTACTATTGGTATATGTAGTGGGCATTTACACGATAATAATAATCGTATTGCAGCCTCCTGTAATCGACAGATCGATAGAGAGGGCTTAGGCCACAGTCAATCGAGGCGGGTTGGTGGATTTCAGATATACAAATTTTTAAAAATGGCTGCGGTATTCGTGTTTCCTCATTATGTTTTCCTTCATCGGTAAAGCTATTGTTTCTTTTGATCAAACTCTCTATTGTGATGAGTTTCGTGCGACCCACAAATATTAGTTTCTGGGTGTTTCTAAAGCTGAAAAGTCTCTCGTGGTTTGTGGAGTCCTCCAACCAGTTTAGGCTGAACCGATAAAAAATGCCACTATATTTTTTTCTGGTCTGGTTGTTATAAGACCGCAGTCTTTCGACCTTTCTGATACCCGCGCCACAAGACTCGATCCTAGTGGGGTCATTTCTATGTGGCTATCAGGTATATTTATTCATCAATATACAGAGTATATCAGGACCGCGACCGAAAACGAAGCCAGGTGGTAGTTTTAGTGACTTCAGACACAATGCAAGTAAAAATATCGCAAAATAAATCGACAACTTTTTTTTTGTAATTTTTTACTTATCGTCGTATTTGGGTGATAAATACATAATTTTCCTAAAATAAAGATGTATACCTCTTTATTTTTAAACACGCAATGGTACGTAAGGGTTTTAATTAGTATTTTCGCAAAAACTAGGTATTTACCACCCAAACACGATGATTTTTTAAAAATTATAAAAAAATATCTGTCACTGTTTTGGCGAAATTTTTATTTGCATCGTGTTTGGAACCACTCAAACTACCACCTGGCTTCGTTTTCGGTCGCAGTCTTGATATACCCGGTATAGCGTACTCTCCTCAGAGGTACACAAACAATCCGCACACTCAATTCGAGCGGTAGATAAATAATAGCAATAAATAATCTGCCCATGACACGGAGCGTGTAGAGAGGGCTTTACTTGCGTCACCGAACCGAGCCGTGAATTATGTAGGGGCCGTTAAATTTGTTTATTTAGAACTCCGCCTATTTGTTTTACATATACAGGAGAATTTAATGAAATATATATTTGAAATACATATACAGGGTATATCAAGACAGCGACCGAAAACGAAGCCAGGTGGTAGTATTAGTGATATCAAACACAATGCAAGTAAAAATTTCACAAAAAAAATCGTCAATTTTTTTTTGTTATTTTTACTTGTCGTCGTATTTGGGTGATATATACATAGTTTAACTAAAATAAAGATGTACACCTCTTTATTTTTAAAGACGCAATGGTACATAAGGGTTAAAATTAGTATTTTCGCAAAAACTAGGTATTTACCACCCAAACACGATGATTTAAAAAAAAATAAAAAGAAAATGTCACTGTTTTGGCGAAATTTTTATTTGCATCGTGTTTGTAACCACCAAAACTACCACCTGGCTTCGTTTTCGGTCGCAGTCTTGATATACCCGGTATATAATCAACGGATAATAGCTTATTGCGATGAATGGTGAGACTAGCAAGCCATTCGCCCGACGGTAAGTGATAGGACCACTCATGGACAGTATCAAAACCGCAGCAGTTATACCAATTCGATTAAAAGCTGATTAAAAGCTAAAGTAAAATAAGGAAATGTGTGTGTATACGGTAAGAAATGTTTATTTCTTAGTAGGCAGTGTAGGTGATTTTTAGTGCCTCGGTGGCGTAGTTCGATTAGTACTACGGTACGATATAAAGCAGAGGTCTCGGGTTCGAATCGGGTCGGGCAAAATGATATTGCATTTATCTATTCATTGTCAGCCCGGAGTTATGAATTTGTGCCCGATATGGCGATAGGCTCGCCCCTTTCACATCGTGGGATGGAATATAGAAGGCGAAAAGTAGGTGTCCTTGTTGCACTTCTGCCTACCCCTTCTGGGAAAAAGTAGTAAATTTACGTACATTACTATTGTAGTACAGAACCCTCGAATCCAAAACTCAGGTTTAAGTGAAAAGTAAAGTCTTGAGATTACATTACGGTGTAACACCTCCCGTTTCACCCGGATCCCTTATTTTGTCGGCGCGTTATATTTGTTTTGCTTCACGCGCCATTTGTTATGAATCATGGCGCTGGCTTTCACACTCCCGGCCTAGACTCCGACTGTAGATATATTGCTTTCTCCGCACTAATTGTTGTGTATTTTTATTTATATTACCGGTAAAGTTACTGCAATATTTTTGATAGTAGTGGCAGATCAGAAAGAGCATCTCTATTGTAATATAGCCCCATAATTGCTCACTGCCGAGCAGAAGATTTCTTAAAACTGACAGTTCGATTGGGAAGGATTAGGTATAATCCACACGCCGCGCCGGCCTGGTGTGGTTTGGCGGACTTCACACATCATAGAAAAACGGCGAGACGAGCATGTGCCATTCGCCTGATAGTAAGCGATACGACCGCTCATGGACAGTAGCAAAACCAAATAACACCATGAATTACAAAGCAATGCTTGGCATTCCACTGAGCTTGCCATCCTGAGACATAAGATGTTAAGTCTCAATGCTAAGGCTACAATTTCCTTCAAATCGAAACACAACAGCGCATGCGATCCGATCAGATCACAAAAAAACAATTAACTTTTGAAATTAACTTTATTATTTAATAATTGAAAATGAAGGGTACTTAAATTATAATAGTCACTGATCGGATGACTAATACTTCAGTCTGCCACGTGACCAAGAAAGCTGTAAAGCAATCGAAACGTCGGAAAGCTAAAAAAGTTAAAAATGAAACCAAATCGCGATAAAATCCGCAAAAACTAGTTTTATTTTAATGTGTAACATTCGCGTAAATCCAAGATGCCATAACACAACAGTGCATTTACACTGCTGTTTGGCGGGAGAAATAGACATTGTGGTAGTACCTATCCAGACGACCTCTCATATATGAGAGACCTACCATTAATACATCTTTATCTTATACAAGTTTCCTCACGATGTTTTCCTTCACCGTTAAAGTGCGTGGTAATTCACTATTATACACATGACTGAAAAGTCAGAGGTGTTCTCTTTCGAACAGAAGTAGCAATGCAAAATAAAAACACAAGAAACGAGTACATCCCGCCTTAAGAGGTCACAATACCCCTCATACCAGGTATCACATATTCTTCCAATGATATGACTTGGATTCTTGTATGTAGATATTTTCCAATTTCTGTGGAATCAGGGCAGCTCAATTTTATGCATACAGAGGTTCTACGAGCCCAATAACTCTTTGTGGTTGAATTTGTAAGGATATGGGATTATGGATATTTCTGCGAGAGGGCCTTGGGGTACAATGAGGTAATACCTTTTTATATTGTGACAGGAGAATGAGGTATGTCGATGATAATGATTAAATAAATATACAGCATGACAAAAAACCCTGTCCGATCCACGACGCGCATTTGGATATCTCTATTGTGGTATTAAAAAATACTAAAAAAACATATGAGAAAGGATAACATAATTATTTTTTATTATATTCTTCCATTCTCACTCGTACCCTCGATTGTAGAGTAGGCCCGTGCGCTGCAGTGGGACGTATATGGGCTGTTACAATCTAAAAAAATATTTTATATTTCGACAGCTTCTGTGGCGTAGTTTGTAAGCCGGTGAAACTTGAGACCACGGGTTCGATTCCCGCACCGATATAAATATTTGTGTGTTCCACAGGTATTTGTTTCGGGTCTGGGTATTTTTGGTATCAAAAAGTCCCTCGTAGTGTCTGATACACGACACAAGACTGGATCTTAGTGCGGGGTCAGGACTATGTATGTGACTGTTGGGTATATTTGATGTTTATTCGAAGCGGTCTGCCTCCAACGACATCCTACCTACCTTTATAGTATAGCAGCTTACACACTTCTGCTTGGCGGCAGAAACAGACAAATTGGTGGTACATATCCAAATGGCCCCTTCGCATACAAGAGCCCTGACTGCTAAAGAAAGAGTATTCGAAACATAATTGTTTTCACATTAATAATTACATTTAACCAGCTAGGATATAAAATTAATGAAAATTTCAGTCAATTGTCTAAACTCTAATCTTAAACTCATTATCAATTTGTATATAGGTTTTCAACCTATTATATAATTATTTTATTAAAAACCGTCTGTCTACGGCTATCTTATCAAAGGTGCACGCAAATTACCCGTTTTTTTTTAATAAATATAAAATTCTAAAGGTTCTGGTAATAATAATGTCACATCTTTTTAAATTATTGTATTGTCATCAGTCGTTGACAAGTTTCCGAAAGAAGTCAATTCGACGTTTTGAAGTACTCGAAAATCGACATCAAAGATTTCGTTACATATTTACATACTGGCGAAGCTAATAAAAACGTGTTAATTAATACATACATTTAATTAATTTTACAAATGACTGCACGTTTGACATCGACTATATCAGAAATATAAATAATATAATATATTGGAAATACCTGTACTTGATTGGCCGTCATCCGTCGCCATTGAACGACTCAAAATGTACCTGAAAATAAATTAAATTAATTATCATTACGATTGAAAAATCTCGACGATGTTCGGGAGCGCATTATGAAATATTCGTGTTGCTGTTAAATGCATATAAAATTCTCTTTCATTGAATCATTTAAATTTAATACATGGATTTCCTTTATGTTTTCAATTAAATGGCGCTTATGATAAGTCAGAACAATAACAATACGTAGTATTAATAATAATACAATACACTGTGTATATAATTATTTATATTTAATTAATTTCATTCAATATATTGTGTGTCATGTGTATATTGATAGTCAATCACCACGCACTATAGCGGCGAAGAAAACCATCCAGAGGGAACCTGCGTACCATAGCGATTTGTAAGAATTTCTATGGCATGTAAAGTCCGCCAACCCTCACTAGGCCAGCGTGGTGGACTATATGGCCTAACCCTTCTCAATCGTACTCTCAATTGTGGAAGAGGCACGTGCAGTGATACAGGTATTGTTTTTAAAACTATTCTTTAAAATCTAAGTTATTTTAATCGCAAATTCTGAAGCATACTACGGGAAATCAACAAAGATTTTTAAAAACCAGTACTCTGATATGATCTTAAGATTTAAATTTCAGTATAGGCATGACAAAAAGAATTCGAAATGTGCATACCAAAATACGTCTATTAAAAGAAGAAGTCCAACAAAATCCCATTTCACGCTCCGTTTCACGTATCAAAGCGTCTTATAAATATATATATAACATATAATCTTACGTCAAATTTTTCGGACCAGTGAATCGTCGAAACAAAGCTTCGGTCCAAATATGTTTAGTAAAGGGAATACAAAATTGTGTAGTTCGTTTGAAGCATTCCGTTCTTGAGGAAACAGTGTAAATATAGGTCCGGATATATTTAATGTTTTGTTTTTGTGGAAACAATTGAAGTGATGTTGTCTCGTTTTTTCTCGTTAGGTTATATATTTCCGTCTCAATAAACAATCATTTGTAAATGATTACCGATTTTTTCTTCTATACTACCTAATATTATAAAGAGGAAAGATTTGATTCTTTATTTGCATTGAATAGGCTGCGAAATTAATGAACCGGTTTAAAAAGCTGCGCTATGCCCGGGTGACATAGACAATATTTTCAAAATAATAGGGATCCTTACTAAAACTCCAATAATTTAACCCAAGTGTATAAGATTATTAAACACCTAAAATATTCTTTACATCGCGTGCGCTGCAAAATCTATAAGATGTGTTGAAGTGGAATGGACCCAAGAACTATCTGCACCAGGGCGAAGCCGGGCCGAGCCGCTAGTATATAAATAAGTTTTTGTTTCTTTGTTTTTGGAATGAGGTTCGTCAGTAGTTATTAGACCGTTAAAAACTACGCAAGCAACATTTATACAACGTCTGCGAATTATCTGGTTTTAATAATTGTTTACAATGCTTGATTGCTAAATCACAAACGGACCAAGGGGTGGTATATATGGAAATACTTACTTCATAAATATTTTTCATCAGTGAGGCTAAAAGACTCCCTACTATTTTATCTACAAATTAATACAAAATTAAAGTAATCTCCGTATTCAATAAAATATGTATTTTTTCTCTCTCTACGTCCTTACCAAACTTTATAACTAAGACAAAATGTAATTAAAAAACGTACCACACTATTTATTTGACCTACATGACCTTTGATTGAAATTCGACAAATTCGGCATCTAACGAATCTCAACTTTTTTGAAAGTTAAAAAAATAAACTCAAAAAACTGATAGAAAAGAAGTTCACGCACGCCCGCGAGTTTTCGTAAAGAAAATGTTTTCCCAAAACCGAAAAGTTTTCTAATACAAACTTTCTCCTCGGAGAAATGAAGCATAGAGTGCTGATAAAAATCCCCGTATCGTGTGGTATAACGCATGTCTGAAACATCGATATGTCGATAGTAGGGTTGTTGAATTGTCGATATTTGTCGAAATTACTGAATGTGACCGTCAACAGCCTCCGTTGCGCAGTTGGTTAGACGCCGGCTGTAAAGCGAGAGGCCGCGGGTTCGATCTCCGCACCGAGACAAATGTTTGTGTGAACCACGAATATTTGTTTCTTGTCTAAGTGTTTGTGAGAACGAAAAGTCAACATACGAGTAACCGTGTCGTCAGTGTGAGATGATTAACTTTCCATATACTTTTTCCATATGGTCCATTGTTGACTATAGCGCTTTTGTGGCGCCAGTGTAAAAAAGGATACATGAAAATTCATAAATATAAAATTATGTGTGAAGTCCTGCACTTGGCAAGGGTAATGGACGAAGACTAGTGCCGGAAAAAGCCATCAATTCGTATTAAATTGTTTCTAGAGACCCCCAGTTTGCTTAATTGTGATTAGAAAAAAACATGACGGGCAACATATTGTGTTTTACTGATTTTTAAGCCGCATTCATTATTAAACCTCTATCTAAAACGTTACTCCCTTAAAACCAAACCAAAATAATACTAATTTGATACGATTTGTTGTATCTAAAAATCAGAATATCCATTCATGAAAAATTCAGGGTAATCTCACCATATTCTTCGCACCCAAACTAGTCCATTATAATGCGCTCCACGTAATACTGAGACTTAAGATAAGACGGTGAAGCGTGTGGAGGGTAGAAATTCAGGACTTAACCTGATATTTCATGCATTCTTGGTGTAACAGGGTTCTACATTGTTGCGTGTTAATTGAGTTTTGATGTTGAAAATTACTGAGATTTTTGGTGTAATGCATTTTGATTTGAAGGTAAAATCAGTGGGCATTTGACTTTGAAAATGGCACGTATTCCTGGTCACTTATCGCTTGCTCATAAAAGGAGGAAAACATAGCGAGGGAACGCGTATATCTGCGAATTCTGGAAAAGAATTTTGAATATTTTGAAGTCTACCAATTATGCTAGCGTGGTAGACCAAATTAAGGTCTAATTTCGAAAGGGTTGATATTAGACAGGCAACCTTTGATAATAATAATCGGTGGCAGTGTAAGTTACTATTACATACATACATTCATACATAAACTCACGCCTATTACCTAGAAGGGGTTGGCAAAGGTGCTACCAGGGCACCCACATGTATGTTCCGTCCCAAGACGTGATAGGGGCGAGCCTATTGCCATATCGGGCACAAATTCCCATCTCCGGGAGATACTGTTCATGAGTTTTGCTACTGTTTATGAGCCGTTGCATCGCTTACCATCAGGCAAATGGCAAGCTCGTCTCGCCATCCATTGCAATAAAAAGAAGAATGTGCCTAAAGTTTACATACTAAAAGTGAACAAAGCAAAAAATATCCTAAACCAAAACAAAAGGTTGAAAATGGAAACAGCGACAGCTCTCGCGTTGAGTACAAATCCAGTACTGCATTATTCAAGCCGCATCTTGAGTTATTCAGGCCGAATCAATGGGTTTATAGGAGGCTTTTAAATATTCATAAACGTGATTTAGGATCATTGGTTGCGTGTGTGTTGGGTGGATTATTCGATTTCTGCTGTGAATTTCATCGTCAAATGTTCTCGTGAATTTTTTACTTGTCGTTTTTGGGTGGTACGTACATAGATTTCCTAAAAGAATAATTTGAACACCTTTTTATTTTTAAAGACGCAATATTATGCAAGTTTAAATTATTATTCAGCAACAATGAGGTATTTGCCACCCAAACACGATGATATTTAAATAGATGCAAAAAATTTTTAATTGCATTGTATTTGTAACCACTAAAACTACCACCATTCTTTTCGCTCCGTTTTCGGTTGCAGTCTTGATATACCCGGTATAATAATAAATAAATAAATATTTCATTAAATTCATGGTCATTAAAACTACCACCTGGCTTCATTTTCGGTAGCAGTCTTGATATACCCTGTATTGTTCACCTCGTTATTGATGGGCCAATCGACATCTTAACTTGTATATTAATACGGGGCTATAACTGAATGAGACTGATAGTTATTTGTTTTTTTTTTTTGACAGTCTCCGTGGCGCAGCTGGTTAGACGCCGCCTGTGAAACTTGAGGCCGCGTGTTCGATCCCCGCACCGAAACAAATGTTGGTGTGATCCACAGGTATTTGTTTCGGGTCTGGGTGTTTGTGAGACCGAAAAGTCTCTCGTAATTTCTGATACCCACGACACATCATCGATCTTAGTGTGGGATCAGGCCTATGTATGTGACTGTTGGGTGTATTTATTTATTTATTTGTTAACGCGGGGTCATAACTATATGAGATTGCTAGGCATTTGTTTTTTTTTAAGCTGATACCTGAAATAATTAAACATCCCATGTATTTCGGTATTTTGTCACGAGAGTTTCGGCTCGATGGAGCGAAAACCACCTGCACGTTTATTTTTCATCAATACTTTATGACGCGCTCATGTTTTGTGTGAATTTTTTTTGGTTTTTATTTGGCGAGTTTATTTTGAATTAAGAGATGGATTGGTGGCAGGTTTGTTCCAATTAAATTACTCATGTTTTCAGATAAGTTGCAAAATGCAATGCTTAAAATGCGACTAGATGTGTAAATAAAATTTATAGCTTCGATAAGGTCAGTTTTTGATGAATTGCGGATATACGAAAATATGTGTTAAGTTAATCCCCGGTGACAGGGTATTCGTATCTACCTAGATAGCTGCCACTGAATTCCTTAGTTAAAAACTTGTCATAGTTATCCACTTAAGGGTGCGTAAGTAACTCATTTTGCTCTCACCCCGTGTATATTATACTGATGGAATCACGCCGGCTTATTAGTCGACATCGATTAACGTAATTAATGTATTTCCTAAGGAAAAAAAATACCATAAAATACTAATAAATAATATACTTAATATAATAAAATTAACATAAGTATTACAACGATTATCTTGAAAATAGAAAATAAGTACTATGTGTATTGACTTGTCATAAGAGCTATTTAATTGCCTACGTGACCAATAAACGAATTTCATTTCATTTCATTTCATAATTTTGTCGAGCAGCGATAAGTCTTTCACGTCTTTGGACACTATCAGCAATAAGCGCACTACACACCAAAGTCGCCGACACCGACCTATGTTGGCAACTTTTTCCGGCGGGCTAGTTAGCGACTTCACTCATAACGTTGCTAAATGTCGCTGGGCTAACTGAGCTGAGCGCTTGCGTCGCCGACATGCCGCCAACAGCGGGCAACACGTGCGGGCGCTTGTTGCCGACATGATTCTTTTCTTATAGGCCATTGGGCTGGGTAGTGTGCCTTATACTTACCACCAGTTACAATTAAAAATTAAAAACAAGACAATATAAAGAACAAAACACACATAGGTCAAAATAAATAACCTCTTTTCCGTCCATAAGTAAACAGGTTATAGACATACCCCTCCTTTGACACAAATAGCATGACCTCAAGGCAAGTTAGCTTCGATTTGTCCTGCGGCGGTCATGCAACGCCGCAAACACCAAGTTCCGGCAACGAGTTTCCAATTTGCTCAGCCACTGGGCGGTGTTCTAGCTAAGTTAGATGTCTAGATAAATATTGTGTATAGATTGATTTCTCTGTGTAAGTGGTTTTAATATTAAGGAATGTTATTATGGTGTAATAAAGTATTAGAGAGGTTAGGCCATATAGTCCAGCACGCTGGCCTAGTGCGGTTTAACTCTCTCAATCGTACTCTCGATTGTAGAGGAGGTCCATGCCCCGCTGGGGACGATTTAGAATAAAGTATTTTGCCAGTATTGTTTCGGATCTGGGTGTTTGTGAGACCGAAAAGTCTCTCGTAGCTTCTGATACCCACGACACAAGACTCGATCTTAGTGCGGGGTCATGACTATCTATGTGACTGTTGGGTGTATTTATTTATGTATACTATAACGGATGCTTATTTAGGAGCACACTTTTTAGCTATGTTGTGCAATGATTTGTATTTTTTATGGCCCCCAAAATATATATTATTTTGATTTGTTTGGGTGATGAGATCAAAAAATCTCTTGCGGTTTCTTATTAACAACATAATATGTAAGTCTTAGTATCTTATTGCGTGTTATTAAATGCTATGGTTGACTATCGAATGTATTTATTTAAAAAATGCTATGTTAGATATTGACAGCTTTGGGTTTGAACTTAATAATGTGTATAATTGTATATTTGCTGTCACCTTAAATTTTGTATCGTCCTTTTTTGCGCTGAAACCTTGAATCTCAGTTTTCAACCACAAGTATTTCTATAGCCGTATGTATTTCTAACAATAACAAACATTTCAAAACATCGCACAAACTAGCGTCTAGAACATTCGATATTCCCTTCGGATCAACGTCCGAGGAACGTCGCATTATCCAACTCACTGAACCACACCGGCAGATGCCGCCGCTGCTGCCATATTGTCGTACTTTAATATAAAGAAAATGTGTGCTATAATCTTCACAATTATAGCATTTATTTATCCATACGCGACGAAATAATATAACTACATACATACATAAACTCAGCTTTCTTCCAGAAGGGGTAGATAGAGGTGCTAGCAGGACACCCACATTTCGCCTTGTACGTTCCGTCCTATGATGTGATAGGGGGCGAGCCTATGGCCATATCGGGCACAAATTCCTGACTTCGGGCTGATAATGAATAGAAAAACCCAATATCACTTTGCCCGATCCGGGACTCGAACCCGAGACCTTAGCTTTGTAATCGTACCGTAGTACAACTACGCCACCGAGGCAGCAAGCAATACAAACCTACGACATCTCAAAAACCATTACACGTTACCAGACGAGTTCACCGATCAATAACTTGTAATGCATATTGAAGTTTATCGGAGTGTGAAACGAGGCGCCATATTTCATGAAATTATGCTGATAAGCGCACCCGTCGGGTCCGACTCACTGCGTCCGTGGTATGAAGACTAAGTCTTCGGTATTAATGCCTTGAGACACTAGGTATTAGTTATAACCTAGAACACACAATAAAATAGTTTATTTATTGTTATTATAAATAAAAAAGCCTGATGTAATAAAATGATTTTTTACGGATTTTATCGCGATTTGGTTTAATTTTTACATTTTTTAACTTCCCGACGTTTCGGTTGCTTTACAACTTTCGTGGTCACGGGGCGGACAGAGGTATTGGTCACCCGCTCAGTAACTGCTACAATTTAACTACACTTAATTTACAATTATTATATTATAAAATGTTAATTGGTTCTTGCGATCCGATCGGTTCATAATAGTCTGTAAATATTTTGTCTGAATCAGATTAATAGAAATCAAAATCTTATAACAGAACATTTTTCTTAAGATTTGTTTTCAAGGTAGGAAAAGGCTTCCATTAAATAACTAACTAACTCCCACGGTTCAAGACTACCTTTCCCGTTCGCATCACCGAACTTCCTAACAGACGAAGCAGCAGATTTCAAAAAAATCAATATCTACCCTACTCAATTTTCTGGCAGCCTCCGCGTGGTTAGACGCAGTCTATGAAACAATAGGCTGCGGGTTAGATCTCCACACTGAAACAAATATTTGTGTGAACCACAGGTATTTGTTTCGGGTCTGGATGTTTGTGGGACCGAAAAGTCTCTCATAGTTTATGGTACCCACGACACTTGACAAGACTTGATCTTAGTGTGGGGTCAGGACTATGTATGTGACTGTTGGGTGTATTTATTTATTTATTATAATTTCTATCATCAGTTTTTTGCGCTCTCACCAAGACCCGATTAATTGAAAAAAAAAAACACACGTACAAAATCCTTTCGCCTGTTCATCACGGCCCAGCCTGTCATTGTAATGAGGGGACCGGCGTTCGAGCGTCTATTAAAACTTTTCTTGTTACACTGCGTTGTAAATAACTGTGTTGTATAGACCCTGATACCCGCCGACTTCGATATACTTCGAAAAAAGTTTGAGAGTCAAATCGGGTTAAAGAGGAATTAGGAATATTTTTATTGGAAAATAATTTAAGAACTTGCTGGTTGTAGGGTGTTCGTATCTGTCTGGATTACAACCATCGTTCACGGTGACTTTTATACCACTAAGAAGGAGACACACGGCTGAAATTTGTTAAGCATTTACCATAGCTTATCGAGGTATGCAACACCAGACGTTTCATTTGCGCGTTGCCAATCCCGTAAAAACCTTTATAGTGGGGTCACTATGTGGGTACGTTAGCGTTTAGTGTCTCGGGTTCAAGATAAAACGTGGATGATGGGACCTTTTGTCCCTTTCTTCCTCCACTCTTTATTCCTTTTCCCCT
The DNA here is from genome assembly GCA_905220455.2 of Deilephila porcellus. Classification (NCBI taxonomy): domain Eukaryota; kingdom Metazoa; phylum Arthropoda; class Insecta; order Lepidoptera; family Sphingidae; genus Deilephila; species Deilephila porcellus. The sequence continues at coordinate 2,131,481 of LR999995.1, forward strand.
ACAATTTTGATGAGTTGGAAAGGCACTTACGATCTCCAGTTATAGGTATTCCTGAGCACTGGTATTTTACTCATAGTACTTTTGCTCGTATATCAGATTCGAAATTTAAAACAGTGCTACCACACTAAACTACAGCATCGGTAGAAATATTTCCCACCACTCACATTTCGATAGCCTCATATAAATTAGTCCAATTAAGTATGTTCAATCCACTCAATTAAAGATATGAAATTACACCATACCGTACCGTAAATAAACAACGAAACGCAATAACATGTATCAAAGGGCTAAAATACTGAACTAATGGAGTAACGAATACTGCGAGCGAAAGCAATCGTACGGGTAAACATCACGATCATTTGCCATTCCGTGTGTCGACTGATGCACCTTGTATTATGCACGAGGCTCCTAACTGAGTACTGCGCAGGTTTCCATTTTATTTTTGGGTCGATTTTTTTCTAGGTTTGGGTTTAATTACTTCTATGGGAATTTAAAGACAAATGTCATATGAGTAGAATAGATGGCTATGAGGTTTGGTAATTACAAATCATATAAAGACAAATACAAATCGTATAAAGGAAAATTATGAGTAAGGCCGCAAACCCTTGGGTTTAAAGGGGGCTTAAAGGGTTCTCCACAAGAATTTGGAAGGTCTGAAATGTTGGCTATGATTGAGACACCAGCATCCACTAATGAAAAATTACATATCTTGATGTTAAAGTACAGAGAATAATAACACCTCACCTCTATCAACACGGGGACTGTCTTTAAAAGCCAACGTGTAGACTGATGTACCTTATATTATGCACGAGCCCGTGAGTAGTGGGTATGCTTTCGATTTTTTTTTGTTTTTTTTTAGAGTGAGGTGAATTTGGAAAGACTGAAATGTACCAGGCCGCATTATGGAGGAAATTAAAGGTCAGTCACAGGTCTACGTGGCAGTTCATAAGGGGGGAGGGGGGCTGTGTTGATCAGTGGACTTCCTGAGGTTGAAGAGAGAGGGAGAGAGAGACTCGTCGACGCACTTCTCATAAATAAGACGCCTGTATCCAAGAGTGAGATACTATGTTTGGGTGTAAAACCACAAAAGAAATACCAAAGCTATAACATGAACGTGGGACTGTCTTTGAGATTGGTTTGTAAATACAGCGTCCTTTAAACTCTTCTGATGAAACGATGCAAACTTTTTCTATCTCTTTCTTCAGAAATACAAAGATAATTAATTATTACACCCGATTCTATATATAAAAGCATTACTAATAAAATATACTACGCTTTATGAATTATATTCATAATCGAATCGAGAAGCTCATCAATAGGAAAACCACTCGAACAGGCAATAGCGTTTGTACAAAGTGGCAATTTCTGGAATGATCAAGCATTTATTGCGTTCTCAGCTCTAACCGGGGGACTACAAGGTATAGTCGATGATTTATTACAATCTGTCTGCCTGATAGGGATGCTATGGAGTAATCGATAAGTAACTGCAGGGTTCTAGGACCAGTTGAAGTTAGACAAGGGACGTACTAAAGCACATTGAGTAGATAGTTGAATTTTTTTGGATACATCTATGCTAATATATTTTATAAAGTTGACGAATTTTTTGTTTGTTTGTTCGGGCTAATTTAAAGAACTACTGGTTCGAATTGGAAAATTCTTTTAGTATTCGATATTCCATTTATCGAGAAAGACCATAGAGTATGTTTATTTGACAAATCACAGCATCAAGTTATGATTTATCGACGCGTCGCATCCCTATCGTGTCGATAATTTTGTTAGAACAACGCCGCTTTATCCCTGTCAATCAAGGTGTTGGTTGATTTGGTATAAATAATGGTGGGCATGATTCATTGTTACTCGAAATGGTTTCGTGTTATATTTGTATCGTGTTAAGCCCGCCTTAAATGTTGAGTGAGGATTAATATTTTATTTATTTTATAAGATAAAATGAGTTTATAGTTTCCTTAAAGGCCGGCAAAGGACGATACATTGCGGCCCACAAATATTTGTTTCGTGTCTGGGTGTTTGCATACGACCAAAATAGTCTCTTGTAGTTTCTTATTCTTACGACACAAGACTTATATTTTGTGGAGTCAGAGCTGTGTCTGTGACTGATAATGTATTAATATTTATTTAAATACCTTCATAACCATATCATTTCTGACAACCTCCGTAGCGCAGTTGGTTAGACGCTGGCTGTGAAACGAGAGGCCGTGGGTTCCACTACAAGTATTTGTTTCGGGTCTGGGTGTTTGTGAGACCGAAAAGTCACTCGTAGTTTCTGATACTCACGAAACAAGACTCGATCTTAGTGTGGCGCCACGACTATGTATGTGACTGTTGGGTGTATTTATTTAATACGTTTTAAAATAACTAGTTTAAAATCCAAGATCCTATACAAAAACATATCCCATTATCGATCACAATTAAACCGCAATAAACGTAAACATTAATCGCTTTGAACTCAACCACAGATACAAAATCTATTCCATATTATATCATTGGAAACGATTCACTTATTTATATCGTATCCCGTGTCATTTCAGTAGATAAATAACATTACACAGTTCGTTGGAGCTGAAAATTGCTCCCTATATACTTGGCGTAGCAAATTCTGATACAGTAGGGCAGCTTTATTCGTATTTTTACGGTGGCTTAACTAAATTACTTGGGGTTTTGTTTTATAGATATGGCAGTGAAAATATGTGTTGTTTTGAATTTAGGAAAAATACTACTCTTTCATTGAATGTCGTGAAAAAATTAGTATTTTTTTTAATTCGCACTGCTGCGACTACAATATAACTACTATAATAAGCGCAGTGCAGTCAAGATAAGAGTGTACGCCAAAACAAAATAGCTGCCTTTCTCTGACACGATAATGTCGACCTAATTGTATCCAAATATACACAGAATCTACCAGAAATTCGATGCATTTGCTCGCTTTTAATTTACCGCAGAGTCACATCATTCATGCTAAAAGAGATACATAATTTATTTTATCTTCTCGTTGAAACCACATTTGTCCTACTGCCTCAACATTCACTGTGTTTACTCACCGGGCTTTCGTTTGCAAATAATCTTACCATTATATATAAAAATGTTTAATACGCAAATGTTGTTATTTGTTTTGATTTGTTTGTGTTGTTTGATGAGGACGAATGTTCGTTTTCATGTACTCTATGTTTATTTAATGAAATCGATCCTTGTCTGTTATACGTACATATACTCGCGCATTTATTATTGAAAAGGAGGGCAGAAGTGGTACTGGTAGCAACTTTATATTCCGAGCTCTTATCTCTGTCCCAATCAGTGGTGGCGGGTTATGCTGCTTGTGTCGAGCTGGAAGGCCAGTGACACTGACACACCCCTTTCGGCCTCTCCCAGGGTACCTAAAGGGGAGCTTAATAGCTTTTCGTCTTGAAAAATAAAAGCGGTTTATGTCGCCATATAGAAATAATACGCAATTCGTTCCAGACAATAAGGCTCATAACTCTAAAGCTTTTTAAATAGAAATGACTCATGTAAAATGGGTTGCCTTATCTGGGAACCTAACCCAAGGTCAAGTCAAACACTAGTTCAACGACATTATTTTATTTACCAAAATTGTTTCTGGATATGCGGAAATATCGAGTAACATACATACACTACTGTTGGTAGGTCTCCCATATGTGAGAGGCCGCCTGGGTAGGTACCACCACAATGTCTATCCCTCCGTGCATCAGCAGTGCAAATGCACTGTTGTGTTCCGGTTTGAAGGACATTGTAGCCAGAGTATCTACTGGACATAATGAGAGTTAACAAATTATTACTCAAAATGAGCGAGCGCAGTGGAATGCCAAGCATTGTTTTGTAATTCATGGTGTTGTTTGGTTTCCAACTGTTCATGAGCGGTCGTATCGCTTACCATCAGGTCAGCGGCATGCTCGTTTCGCCATTCAACGCAAATAAAAAAAAAAAACAAGTTAAAACACTAAGCCCATATTTTACCGCCAGGTTTTAATTTCACCCCGCATATTTTTAACGGGAATATTGCAGGTGTGAATAATAGAGGCACTCGTAAGCTGTATGTTTATTTCCCTTTTTAAATAATTAAAAAACAAAACTTAATCACACTAAACGATGTTGTGACTTTCACGCAATCATAAATATCGGCGGCTTTGTCGTAATAAACTTAATTTATTAACAAATAATGATACTTAATTCAAATATTTTTTAAATTGTTGGTTTTTATACCTACGCATTAGTCTAATGTTTTACATAAATTTTTTAAACTAATATAACAGACCCGCTATAATACACATTTACAGCTGAGAAAATGCGTCATTTATATCATAAGCCTCACTATCCTTCGTGTGATTTTTTAAATCTAAAATAAATAAAATTGATATCTAACAGGCCTTTAAGTCCAAGTCCACCATGCTGGCTTAACTTTAATGGACGAAATCACGAATTTATAAGGCAATAGATTTTCTTATATTTTCACCCGATTTTCAAATTAAATAGGCGTTTATTTACCGCACCTACAAGGTAATGGAACAAAAACGTTCAATAAAATATTATTTGAGGCCGAACCTCCCTTCACCCAATCTCAGAAAACGCGGAAAAAATTACAAATTATAATAAAGTTGATGCCAAAATCCACTGTTACCATTTCGTTTACGTACAATAAATTTACGAAAATTATTTGGTCGCTTGCACACTCAAGGCCATCCGCACTCAATTTCCAACTTTATGTCCCTCCAACAGGGTTTAGTTTGCAATGTTGCGTCTAAAGTATCGAATAGGGATTTCGTCTTGAGATTTCGTGCAGAAGCGAAAAGGTTGGTAGAAATATTGCCGGCCGAATATAACCAGACAGCTCTGTTGCTTGTTTGCCAAATATAAACACAGGGGTGGTACTTTCTATTTTAAAGTTTTCTTAGTGTGAAAGTAGGCCGGGGCTTAGGTCTTTTTGTAACGAACAAGACATCCATAAAATAAGGTTTTGAGATTTTTATGGGTGACTATAGCACTGAAAGGACAGATAGAGACGTCACTTGTGCTATGCATAGTTCGCTAAACTTATTTTCGTCTTTAGATGTGGTAAGAGAAGGCTCTTTTGTCGAGCTGGGCGTAAAATCTAGTCTACAACAATTCGTATGAGATTTTCGAAACTGAAAAAGCTCACATAGTGGATTGTGTGTCATACGTGAAAAACGAACCCAGGAACTCACTGAAGCTGAAACATACTTCCAATAGATTGATGAGACAATTCATTTTTTTTTGACAGCCTCCGTGGCGCATTTGGTTAGACACCGCCTGTGAAACGAGAGGCCGCGGGTTCGATCCCCGCACCGAAACAAATATTTGTGTGATCCGCAAGTATTTGTTTCGGGTCTGGCTGCTTGTGAGACCGAAAAGTCTCTCGTAGTTTCTGATACCCACGACACAAGATCCGATCTTAGTGTGGGGTCAAGACTATGTATGTGACTGTTGGGTGTATTTATTATTATTATTATTTATTATTTTCATACATTTGGAACGGCCTATACACAAATCTTTGATATGCCATAATACAGTAAATAAATAACTTAGTCAACTAAATAACATGTTTGTTGAACTACGAAACGCAACCCTAATGACAAGATTGGCGTGTACCGTGAAATTTCAAATATTATCTGTTGGAGATGCTTCCTGCGTTCTGACGTATTTCATGAAACTATACGAGCTCTATTTTATTTGTTTATCATACCATCTATATCATATTTTGCGTACACCTCTTGCTTCTAAAATTTATTTCCTTAGAAAGTTATTACAAAGTAATTGAAAACCCTGATGATCTGGAAATCTTGACTTACAGTTCATAATGACATAATGACAGCCTCCGTGGCGCAGTTGGTTAGACGCCGGCTGTGAAACGATAGGCCGTGGGTTCGATCCCCGCACCAAGAGAAATGTTTGTGCGGCCCACAAATATTTCTTTCGGGTCTGGGTGTTTGTGAGACCGAAAAGTCTCTCGTAGTTCTGATATCTGCGATACAAGACTTAATTGATCTTAATGTGGGGTCAGGACTATGTATGTGACTGTTGGGTGTATTTATTTATTTATTATTTATAATATATGTACGCCCGCTTCTAAACATGGGCCTCCTCTACAATCAAGAGTTCGATTGAGAAGGCTTAGGCCACAGTCCACTGATCTATTAGAGGTTTATGAATGTCACAAACATACAATTCTTGTAAAGATCTATTTAGTATTCAAATAACGATGTTTTTCTTCACCTTCATACTTCATGACAATCTAAAATACACACACTACCTCCAATAAGTCATTTCACTACTAAAACCATACCATCCTTCGCCGTTGTCGGTAAAATATATCTAAAATACAAACAAACTGCAGCGGAGATTTTAATTCGTCATCTCGAACTGCCTGAGGAGATGAGGTCGGCCCACACCCAATTTGCAACCAATCTTCATGATTATTTTTTAAATGAGAAATGCAACTTCAGATCCGGGTCCCTTAATGTAGGTGTCGACTTTTTGTGTTTTTAATATACTTTTTTTAAAGTTATATTTGAAGTGATTTTCATTTGTTGTGTAAAATTGCTTTCCGAGCCTAAGGGCCTTTCCGACTTTTCGAAGTTGCGTGTAGTTATTTTCAAAGAGTTGATAATATATACCGGGTATATCAAGACTGCGACCGAAAACGAAGCCAGGTGGCAGTTTTAGTCGTTACAAACACGATGCAAATAAAAATTTCGCCAAAACAGTGACAGATATTTTTTCACATTTTTTTTAAAGCTTGTTTGGGTAGTGAATACCTAGTTTTTGCGAAAATACTAATTTAAAGCCTTACGTACCATTGCGTGTTTAAAAATAAAGAGATGTACATCATTATTTTAGGAAAATTATGTAGATATCACCCAAATACGAAGATAAGTAAAAAGTTACAAAAAATATTGACGATTTTTTTTGCAAATTTTTTACTTGCATTGTGTCTGAAGTCACTAATACTACCACCTGGCTTCGTTTATGGTCGCAGTCTTGATATACCCTGTATGCAATAAATAAATGGCTATCAAGTGAACACAGACTGTCTCTATGATTGAGAGTTATGACTTTACACTGCGTTATTTTAATAGGCACTGAAAAAAATCACGCTTCATTGATTTTGATTGGTGCTTGCTTTGGTAGCGCATTTGCACTACGGTACATTTGGAAAGCTGAGGTATCGGGTTCGAATCCCGGGTCGAGCAAAGTGATATTGGATATTTCTATTCATTATACATATATCCGCCCGGAGTCAGCAATTTGTGCCTGATATGGCAATATGCTCACCCCCTGTCACATCGTGGGACGGAACATACAAGGCCTAACATGGGTCCTGGTAGCCTCTGCCTACCCCTTCTGAGAAAGCGGCGTGAGTCTGTGTATGTATGTATGATATTTTATTGAGTGTTATCAAATTCTTAAAACTAAAATGTTTCCTTTCATCAAAACTAACCCGATAAAAATACACAGCTTGTAACTCAAAGAACAAGACTTAAATCCAATCGCTTTGTAACTCTTTATCAATTAAGCATCAATTAAGCTTTACTTGAAAACCTAACAAACTCCACTTAATTCTCAATGCCACTTCATTTAAACTACTCGTAATTTGCCTTAAGGAAATTCCTAGCCGATCGAGCAAATGTGCCATTTCCAAGATGTTCTTCTACCTTTACATTTCGCTGGTGAAATATGAATTTGTATCCATTTGCAGAATTATTTGGCTGGCATGAAAAGACCTACGTTCTCGCTAAGGTAAGATGGATTGGCCTTCACTTATCTCTGAAATTATTCTAGAAGAACCTTACGTATATAATATATTTTTGTTGTCCGGAAAAGCGATGATACCCCATAATCGCCCAATTCTGATAATTACTGTTAAGAGAGTTAAGAGTGGTTAGGTCATTGTCTACAACGCTGACCTAATGCTGATTGGCGGTATTCAAATACATTTAAAAATCTTTTTAACATCTCTATGGTATGCAGGTTTCCTCTCGATAGCTATTTCCCTCTCAGCCATAAGAACATAGGCTTCCCCAAGGATAACTATTTACTTAACATTAACTAAAAAACACGAACCCCCTAATGACATTAGCAACCTAACAATTAAGCACCACTTGAAATGACAAGCTCTACTTAATTCTCAATGCCTCTTTCAAACTAATTTGTCTCAAGGAAATTCCCAGTCAATCGAGCAAATGGCCCATTTCAAAGATGTTCACGACATTGGCGACATATGAATTTTATACGCTGGCAAAAGATTTGGCTTCTATTGATCTAATATAAATTGGTAGATTTCAACTAACTTTAAAACTATCGTAGAGAAATTTCAGATATTTTGATTTTTTCCTTCTTAATAAAAGTAATATCATAGTAGTATTTTAGTATCTCAAAAACACGACTTCAAACCATGCAATTGCATTAGCTACCTCACAATTAAGCCAAAGTTTGAGCCACTTAAAAACCTGAGCAACACTGATCCTCAATGCTCATTCAAACTAATTTGCCTCACGGAAATTCCCAGCCAATCGAGCAAATGTCCCATTTCAAAGATGTTCTTTAAATTTTCAGTACCCACTTACCGTCGTGAATTTTTCAACGCCTTACTTTCGCGATCCGTCGAGAAACACCTGTCGTGTTGGAGCGCTCATAAAATATTCCTAGATGTGGTATGGAAGTTGCATGCTTAAGTTGAGTGGGACGTATTTCTTGGTTTTAATGGACTTGCTGTTTCTGAATCTTGAGTGGTGGATATATTTTCAGTATGAGTTTAGGTCTGCCTCGGTGGCGTAGTTGTACTACTTTACAATTACAAAGTGCAAGTCTCGGGTTCGAATCCCGGGTCGGGCATAGTGATATTGGATTTTTCTTTTCATTTTCAACCCGGAGTCAGGAATTTGTGCCCGATATGGCGATATGCTCGCCTCCTATCAAATTGTGGGACGGAAAATACAAGGCGAAACGTGGTTGTTCTGGTTGCTACCAAGAGAACCTCTGCGAACGCCTTCCGGGAAAAGGCGTGAGTTTATGTATGTATGATTTTTTATCTACCATGGAGAGCCATGCTCCGGATTTATTTTGGTAAGACAAGGTGACAATAATATACTTCGTAAATAATTTACATTTCAAAGAGGGTATCTAATGGCGAGAAGTGCTTACAATTATTCGTTGATGGACATAAAATGTATGCGACCTACTCGCCTACGAATTTCCCATCCCGTCCCGCCCCTTCCCACTATATACCGCCCGTCCCACCCCACTGAAGGCATGTAATCCAGTCCCAAAGGGATGGGCCCTTTGAGTATATAAAAGTAACAAATATATCTGAATTCCTTCCTCATCCGGGAACACTACATTTTTCGGGAGAAAAGTAGCCTAAGTGTTAATCCAGGGTGTCAGCTACCGTCATACCCAATTTCATCGAAATCCGTTAGGCTGTTTCTGAGTTCATCGCGCACAACCGCACAGACAAACAGACATAAATTCTAAAAATCATTATTTTGGGTTCTATTACGTTAACACAGACCCCCATAATAGTTTTTGTCATTTATCTTCTATGTACAGACATCGATCGGTTACAAATTCATTATATGTATAGATTATACCAACACACATGTTTATTACCTAAATAAAATGAGTCCCTTTACCCCAATAGCCATTCCAGGGTCTTTTCTACCCAAGGGCTCGATAAATCACTTGCCTTACAATCAATCCGGCGTAAAGTATCAACATTGTACCTTAACCCTCCAAAGCTCTATCGAGACTGGGTAATAAAAAACAGGGGCCTGTAAGACCGATCCAGCGGGATATATCGGGGACGTGGGGTCGGGTTTGCAATCAGCTAGAGTGCCTTCCGTACCGAGACAGTGGTGTAGGGTTACCCCTCTGTTTTAAGATTATGGACAGTCACTTGGAGTCGCATGGTTGTTTCACAGTAATTTATGGATGTTGGAGACATAATTGTATGTCACTAGATATTTTATTTTGGTGATAATGTGCTTAAAACGTTTACAGCCTCCGTGGCGCAGTTGGATAGACGACGGCTGTGAAACGAGAGGCTGCGGGTTCGATCCACGCACCGAAACAAATATTTGTGTGATCCACACGTATTTGTTTCGGGTCTGGGTGTTTGTGAGATCGAAAGATATGTTGTAGTCTCAGATCAAGATCTTAGTGTGGGCTCAGGACTATGTATGTGACTGTTGGGTGTATTTATTTATTCAAATCCGGGTGCAGTGAAACTGTCGTGTTTTTATTCAATGAGTGAGATTTCCGTAGTCCCAATTGGACTGTCAATTTAACTGGATAAGTACAACTGTATGTGACGGAGGATAGCCTATCACAGTGACACCCGCAAGTATTTTAAGTTTCGGGCTAAATCTGTGTAAATATAGTTTCTACCGTGTCGTCATAATTTCGCAACGATCTCTCGTAGTAACTTCTTTGTCATGCAAGTAAATGAATCGGGTATAGGTGTGTAATCGTAAGGTGGTTTTTGAAAACTGAAATGAAACGAAAATTTATTTTAAAGAATGTGGTTACGTAAAAATGTTTACATATTTGTTCTATAGAGTCTCACAATCTGTCATAATTGATGTGCTAATTTGGTTTTGTTACACGCATTATACATGTATTAGCGGACTACACCTACTCACCAAATATCTCTAATTGTAATTAATTATTGTAATAATATCGTTTAATCCCCATGAATATCATCTAAACCAAAACTCTTATTAATCCAAAATGTCCCATTAAACCCAGAACTCGCACACACCCTACACAATCGCAAACGTTAGTGCGAGTGATAAACGTGCGACATTTCTCTACACATCCGTAATCATTACCAGTTTACCTGCCACCGGCATGATTTACTATTGTAGTATAATGTGAATGTATAGTTGTAATTTGTAGCTTTGTATTTTTTTTTAATTACCTAGTTTAAAAAAAACTTGGAGATAGGTATTTTTTAAACTGGCTTTTGAGTCCGACAATCTTGCTATGAATAATGCCTGCAAGTTTCACTTTTGCGGCCTTGTTCATAGACAGTTTTAAAACTTATTTTAGCTATCGAATGTTTTATCCCTTTCGAACAACTTATGAATTCAGTTTGAGCGAAGAAGACAAAACATTCGTCATTCGCTTTTCCAGTTCAACTCGTGAATATAGGTGACATTGAGACGCGAAGATATACATGAATCCGAAAAGTTTGAGGTGTGCCCTTGGATTCGAAACTGCGACCACAATAACACGTTGGTAGCCGCGTCTGGTAGCCCACCACGTCTGTACAAACTACAGAACAATACAAAATCCTTATTTGTATACATCGTAGTACATTTAAACCGCATAAATCATTCGTTTTCCATCGCTTAAATTGCAGCGCCGTTTCGTTTAAGCGCATCGGCATTTATGTTTTAATACTCTTTCTTTTTCGATGTATATTAATATTGTATCTCTAACTGGAAGTGTTTTGTTAAATGATAATTATTTTTGATTTTATGTTGACCACGGCAAGGCACGAGCTTTGAGGCTTAAGCATTTGTTAATTTATATTATTAATATACAAATTTAAGGGGTTTGTAATTTCTATAAGATGACACGTATATCGAAAATACATGCATAAACTCTCACCTTTATCCCAGAAGGGGTAGGCAGAGGCGCCACAAAGACACCCACATTTCGCCTTGTTTGTTCCGTAACACGATGTAATAGGGGGCGAACCTATCACCATATCGGGCACAAATTCCTGATTCCAGGCTGGTAATGAACAGAAAAATCCAATATCACTTTGCCCGACCTGGGATTCGAACCCAAGCCCTAAGCTTTATATTCGTACCGTAGTACAACTACGCCAACGAGGCATTCGTTAAAATAATGTTCAATTTATCTGCTTCTAAGCCAGACAGGACTCCTGCCTTCTATGCAATTTTACTACTATGAATAGTATGAAAATATATTGTATACTTATAATTTAATATTAATACTTACAAACTGCCGCGTATAGTTCTCGTACCTGCAAAATAAATATGGATAATATTAATGTCAGGTCATATAATTTATTGTTAGATAATGGTTTCTTAGATTTACGCGAATGTAACACATTGAAATAATACTATTTTATACGGATTTTATCGCGATATTACCTGTATCTCCAGTAGTCGCCGATATTTTCATGGAGGACTTTGAGGAAACAGCCCTTAGTACAGCCCCGGTCTCGCCAAGATTTTACAAGCGGTACGTAGATGATACTTTCACAATTTTACCATCTGACCAAGTAACTGCATTTTTAAATCACCTCAACTCCATTAACAATAAAATTCATTTTACTATGGAGTTGGAACAAAACAAATCTCTTGCTTTCTTAGATGTTTTAGTAATCCGTAATCCTGATCAGTCCTTAGGTCATACTGTGTATAGGAAAAAGACCCATACAGATAAATATCTGAACGGCGAATCTCACCACCATCCGAAACAGTTAGCTACCGTGGGTAAATCTTTGTTTCAGAGAGCACAAGGAATCTGTGACGAGAAACACCTGGCAACTGAGCTGCAACACGTCAAGCAAGTACTGCGAGACAACAAGCTCCAAATTCCACGCCGCTGTCACAGAAACCGAGTGAAACCAGCCACAGTTGAACGGGTCCCGGTTATATTACCATACATAAAAGGAGTCACAGACAAGATTGGCTACATCCTGAAGCGTGCTTCTATTAAAACGTACTACAAGCCGCCTAAGAAGATTAGTCAATTCTTACCATCTGTCAAGTGTCATATAACTTTACAAGAACCGGGAGTATACAAAATAGATTGCGACTGTGGCCTCTCTTACATCGGCCAAACCAAACGCAGCATAGGGACCCGCGTAAAAGAACACATAGCTGACGTCAAACACCGACGCTCAACGAAGTCTGCAGTTGCTGAACACATAGAGGAAGGCTCCAAGCATTACCTTCGCTTTGACAAGCCCCAAATCCTCGCTAAAGAACACCGTTTCCTGCCCAGGATGTTTCGCGAGGCTATTGAAATTAAAAAACATCCAAACTTCAATAGAGAAGATGGCTTGAAGCTTGCACCATCATGGGATCCAATTCTACATTTAATTAAATCGGATCCCAAAAGACCAGCTGCCAGACCTCAAGACACAGTGAGCTCCTTCTGCGTAGATCGGATCGCAAATACTAGTTAACTTTTTAAATTAACTTTTTAATTTAATAATTGTAAATTAAGGGTAGTTAAATTGTAACAGTCACTGAGCGGATGACTAATACCTCAGTCCGCCCCGTGACCACGAAAGCTGTAAAGTAATCGAAACGTCGGGAAGTTATAAAAAATGTAAAAATTAAACCAAGTCACGATAAAATCAGTATAAAATAGTTTTATTTCAATTATTGTTAGATTTCAAAAAGCAAAACAAAATATAAAATTGAATCTAATACGGGAATCCTGACCACATTAGAAAAGACTTAGGTGTGGTTGTCGAAATATGAAGGCGCACATATAAATTTTCTCATTTAAAGTGTTAAAACGAAACAAACGCCGAATTGATACGTCATGTTGGTTTCACGAATTAATAAGATTTGGGTATTCTAAGAATAGGTCAACGTATTTAAAAAATTTCAAAAACCTATCCACTTCATGGATTATCGAAAACCGCATCGAAATCCGTTCAGTACTTCCCGAAATATTCGCGAACAAACATACTGAATTGAAATACCTTTCTTTAAAATCAGATAAGAATATATGACGCCACCCATCTCACTTTTGAAGATAACATGAAGATAAATACGTGTTTTCGTTTACGTTTTATTTACTGCAGTAAAACTGTCTGTTCTACAATGATTTATATCTGTTCTAGATATACAAGACTGCGTTTTGGCTCGGAAATAATTGCTCGGAATCGAATTTTATACTACATTCTTTAAAAAAATAATATAACCAACAGTCACATATTTATTCCTGACCCTACACTAAGATCGAGTCTTGTGTCGTGGGTATCAGAAATTACGATAGACTTTCCAGTCTCACAAACACCCACACCCGAGACAAATATTTGTGAACAAACATTTATCACGGTGTGAGGATCGAACCCGCGGCTTCTCGTTTCACAGCCGCCGTCTAACCGACTGCGCCACGGAGGCTGTCAAAATGTATAACGACATCATCGTTGAGAGCAAAAATTATTCTTCAGTAATTTATCTAAGTTATATTTATTCAAAGTTAAATAATATACTCGTAGCTCCTTATTGTTTCGAAATTCATAGGAAATAAAACCCGCATATCTAAGGTCCCATCTATCGTCTATTGTTTTACTAGGAGGTTTCCACAAAACCATCAGGATAACATGCATGTTCCCACATTAATAAGTAAAAGTTTATTGACGAATATATACAGAATCCGAAAAGTCAGATGTGTCCTGGGATTTGAAGCCGCGCCTTCCGTAAACATGTTGGTAGCCCCGTCTGGTAGCCAACAGGCCACCATGCACTGTACAAAAAGTACAGTACAGTAGGAAATCTTTATTTGTATACATCTAAGTACATTTGTACCATCTTGATTTATTTATTTGAGTATTAACACTTCATTGCACATACAAAAAAGGATAACATGTTCTACAACACACAGAGTCAAAGCAAATATTTTTATTATAAAAACATTTTTCAGTAAGTAAATCAAACGAAACAATTATTCACTGCATCACTAAGTCTTCGGAAACATTCCAATTATTGGCTTTTTGTATAAAACATTTGTACAAAACCAAAATTAAGAAAGGATCTCCGCAATTAACCGAAGACAGACAAACGAATCGAATACCCTCGAAACGTTTAGAATTTCAAATTATGCAAAAGCGCTTAGCTTTGACGTTGATTTTTATACTAAATTGTATCGAAAAAAATGTATTATTCATAACATTTATGTCACGGGAGTTTAAAGACCTTTTCAGTTAAAGTCGCTTTTGAATTCTACACGGATTTAGATGTCTGGATGTGACAAGTAATTTGTAGAAAATTTTAGAGTAATTAACTATGATATAGTCGCTAGATGCAGGCCACTTCCATAAGTTCGATGTGGAGATTCTTAGGGCAGCGCTATGTTCAGCAGTGGACTTCTTGCGGCTGAATAGATAGATAGTTAGATAACTATAGTACATTCGTTACCCTAACACTCGCATTTAATACACCCAAATAAATACACCCAACAGTCACATACATAGTCCTGACCGACACTAAGATCTTGTGTCGTGGAATCTTGTATCAGAAACTACGAGAGACTTTTCCGTCTCACAAACACCCAGACCCGAAAGAAATACTTATGTATCACACAAATATTTGTTTCGGTTCGGGGATCGAACCCGCGGCCTCTTGTTTCACAGACGGTGTCTAACCAACTGCGCCACGGAGGCTGTCAGAGTCAGGCTGTATTTTAGAGTAAACATATAGGCTTATCCATGCTTGTACTCTTAATGGGTAGGCAGAGGTGCTTCTATTATCAATCATAGTTTGTCGGGATTGTGTTTTCCCCAAGATGTGGCAAGAGTTGAAGTTATTGCTATGCTAGGCTAGATTTCTAGTACTGAGCGTTTGTAGTTAGAAATTTTCAAATTAAAAGTTTTTTGCTTGATTATCCGGCGATTATATTATAGTAAAAGTTATGAAATCAATTAATGTGATCGGTAACCACTGCTGCGCATACATTATACATACATACATAAACTGACGCCTTTTTCCCAGAAAGGGTAGACAGAGGTGCTACCAGGACACCCATATTTCGCCTTGTATGTTCCGCCCACGATGTGATAGGGGGCGAGCCTATCGCCATATCGGGCACAAATTCCTGACTCCAGGCTGATAATGAATAGAAAAATCCAATATCACTTTGCCCGACCCAGGATTCAAACCCGAGACTTATAATCGTACCGTAGTACAACGACGCCATCGAGGCAGTTTACAAACATCACCATACATAATTTGAATAAGATTAAGATTGAGATATAAAAAAAAGGGTTGGAAGTATATATTAGAGAAGATTCGATTCTCTATTCTCTAGAAGTTCTTGATGTTATTTTAACAGAAATACTTACCATGCCCACTTAAAGTCGAAGCTACCTATATCTAACATAGCAAAAAACAATAATATCTCCAGCAAGTATGCCACCAATCCCTCACATACTACGCTCAAGAATCAATTTTTTAAAGCCATATCTATTCGTCCTACATCTTTGTACAATATCAACTTGGATATTGAAATTTCCGGAAAACTTCCAACGCCACCGCGGACGTTTGACAGTAACGGTTTGTAATTAAAACCGATTTTTGGATGCCATTTTAGGGTGAAAGGCTGAAGGGGTGGGATCCTCTTTGGGCATAATGAATGGGGTTAATTGTTTGTGAATTATGTTTGACATTACCTATCATTGTATTAGTTGTAGGATATGTATGAAGAGATTAATGACAGTTGAACTGAATGAGGTGTGTATGGATCGTAGCACTTGTTCTGTAGTGTGCCTGCCTCAGTGGGATGTAAGCGTGAATTTATGTATCTATAATGTATACAGGGTGATATTAACATATGGTTTTTAATTAAGATCACATGTTCCTAACCACCCCAGGTAGAATTTTACCAAGTTTGAAAAAAACTGCCTGGTAGTTTTGTCAGAAATCGCGATTGTAGTTTTCAAGGCTTTTGATCAATCTGTTTATGGACGAGTCTTTTTACGGCCTAGGTGGGTTCCCGAATCGAACTTAAGCTAGGCTAAGCGGTAAAAATACTCGTATCTATACGCGGTGGCCAAAAATCGTAAAAACTAAAATCACGATTTTTGACAAAAAATCATCTCGGTTTATTTTTTTATTTTTTTAATGCCACTTGGGGTGATGAGAAAAGTGTGGGTTAAAATAAATACCGTAAATACCATTTGTCAATATCAACCTGTATAGTAGGTATATGTCGTATTTTAATATTATAGTCATAATTTTTGTGTCGTTATACTGATAATAAAGTGAATAAAATATAGAATGCACCTGAATCATGCAGTTTAGTCCATACAGAGGATTCGATTCAAGAGGTCGATACAATAATGATGCCGGGTTGTTTATATGATTAAGAATAATTAATACACCCAACAGTCACATACATAGTCCTAACCCATTAAGATCAATTAAGTCTTGTCTCATGGGAATCAGATTTTAAGAGAGACTTTCCGGTCTCACAATCGGTTTGTCCTATACTATCACCAGCTTCCTGCTTTCTTCCATCGTCAATTTTCGAGCCATACTTCTCTTTATCTTCGCTATTTGGTCTCCCAAAATGTTCATATTTAGATATTATTATGCTGCTTATTACTTATACTTATTCGACTACCTCGGTGGCGTAGTTGTACTACGGTACGACTACAAAGCTGAGGTCTCGGTTTCAAATCCCAGGTCGGGCAAAGTGATATTGGGTTTTTCTATTCATTATCAGCCCGGAGTCAGGAATTTGCGCCCGATATGGCGATAGGCTCGCCCCCTATCACATCATGGGACGGAACATACTAGGCGAAATGTGGGTGTCCTAGTGGCGCCTCTGCCAACTCCTTCTGGGATAAAGGCGTGAGTTTATGTATGTATGTAGATATTATTATATAAAGTTTTGTAAATACAGTTTGTGTCCAGTACATGTACATATTACTTACGGCGATATGAAGTAGGTTATGTGTACTGAGCTTAAACAATCAAATTACAAGGGTAATGAAAACAAGTATAGACAGACAATTTTATGTAACGTTGTTCAGTTATTAAATTCGGCATAAAAATAAATATTTTTTTTATTTACTAAATATTTTTATTTGGTTTTATGTTGTTGTTAAAGTAGGTTAGACTGGTAGGTTCTGTGCAAACGATATCTCGGAGCCGTCTTCGAGGCGTACCGATGCAATGGTGGCCATCGCGGGGTTTTTAATCGGTATTTCGGCGCATAGGTTAGTAGGGACCCGGCCCAGCGGCCGCCCGGGAGAGAATGCTTTAGGCATGAAGTCCACCTGTACAAAATTGTATAAAGTGTAAAAAAAGTTAAACATCATAAGGAACCTGCATGACATAGATATTTTACAAGAGTTTTTATGTTAGATGAAATCCGTCAACTCACATTAATTTTACGTGATGGACTGTGGCATAAGCTCTCTCAGTGAACTTGGTACTTGAGTGAACTAATATAATTCAGAAATAAATGTTAAGTCGGTTTGGTCATGTCAAGAGACACAAGTCTCTCGCCATTTGACACGGTCATGCCGGCGTAACAAATTGCTGCTTTACGTCAAGCGTCATAATATATCATCTATATAATCAATTTTTAACCGATCGATGTCTGTACATAGAAGATTTATGAGAAAAACTAACATGGGGGGGGGGGGGGGTCTGTATTAACGAAATAGAACCCAAAGCAGTCATTTTTATAATTTTCGTTTGTTTGTCTGTGCGATTGTGTACGATGAACTCAAAAACGGCTTAACGGATTTCGACGAAATTTAGTATGGAGGTAGCTGACACCCTGGATTAACATTTAGGCTACTTACAACCCGAAAATTATAGTATTCCTGTGGAATGAGGAAGGAATTCCGATATATTTGTTACTTTTTTATACTCCAAAGGATGGGATGGGACTGGATTACACGCCTTGAGTGAGAAACGGGACGGGCGGGATATAGCGCGACGGGACGAGTAATTCCAAATAATATAGACATATTTTTTTTAAATAAAGTTAATCACGCAGACGAAGGTGCGGACCGAAGTTATTAAAAATAATTTTAAAGTATTTCAAACATCAATAGCACTGGTAGTTAATTTTAGGCACTCATAACATGAAACACACAAAAAGTACGACGACGTTGGGGCGATGACAGCGTTCAATTTCCCCCCTATATCCGGCGCTCGGGAACTCGTATTTATGGCATCAACGAGAAACAATAGACGGCAGGTTTGGGGGTTCGAATATCTAAAATTTATGACTTTTGAGATTGTACATACAATATACCTACATACATAAACGCACGCCTTTATCCCAGAAGCAGTAGGGAGAGGCGCTACCAAGACACCCACATTTCGCCTAGCATGTTCCGTCCCACGATGTGATAGGGGGCGAGCCTATCGCCATATCAGGCACAAATTCCTGACTCCGGGCTGATAATGAGACATTGTGGTGGTTCCTACCCAGGCGGCTTATCACATATTATGAGAGACCTACCACCAGTAAAATGGGACTAGAAAGAGAAGAAAAAAGGATGGGTGGAGGAACATGATATTAGTTCTCGGGCAATCTCATTCACACGATCAAAACACGACTTCAACGTTTTCAAGTCTGTTTTTAGATATCTTTATACAAATTCAGAAATACCCAAGCATTTAGCAAGCTCCGAAATCCAGACGTTAAATTAAAAGCCCATAAAATTATAATCAACTGTAGTACTGTCGTCCCTTGTAAGTGAAATCGGTTTATCCATCACCGCCCCATTTCCTCCGGGCGAAGCAATCTCTTTTATACGATAGTTGCCATCCTATTTCCTTTCACCCGGTGTAATACTGCTCACATTTGCCACTCGTACTAAATTGTCACTTACACTGTATACCTTAACAAGGCCTGTGCAGTTGCTTGCATGTTTAAAAAATATTGCACACATTTATTTATTTATCCTTTATTGCACCAAAAAGAAAAGCAATTACAATGAAATGTAATAAAAACAAAGTACAAAAGGCGGCCTTATCGCACTGGGAAATTTCTTCCAGGTAACCTTGGGATGGATATAAAAACAGGAGAATGAGAGGGCAGTCGAGGAGTAAATAATAATCAAGAATGATTAAACAATAAACTTGTAATATAATACATAGATAAAATTATACATACATTACACACATTACATTCAACATAAGCTCATGGCTTTTTCCCAGAAGCGGTCGGCAGAGGTGCTACCAGATACCCACATTTTGCCTTTTATGTTACTTTCCACGATGTGATAGGGCAAAGCTATCGCCTTATCGGGCACAAATTTCTGTCTCCGGGCTAATAATGAAAAGACATACATACATAAACTCACGCCTTTATCCCCGAAGGGGTAGGCATGGGCACCACCAGGACACCCACATTTCGCCTTGTATGTTCCGTCCCACGATGTGATAGGTGGCGAGCCTATCGCCATATCGGGCACAAACTGACTCCGGGCTGATAATTAATGGAAAATCCAATATCACTTTGCCCGACCCGGGATTCGAACCCGAGAACTCAGCTTTGTATTCGTACCGTAGTACAACTACGCCACTGAGGCAGAAGGCCTTTAAAAAATATTGTGTCATTTTTTTAATGAAACAAAAAAGCATGCTGAGGGAGTTTTTTAAAACGGTATTTTTTCACAGAGCTCTAGCATGCTCTGTTGCTAGAATCAAAACATCTTGTAAAGGATTATTTGAAAAAATATTTTAACTTTTAACATGATCGCATGTAGGAGATTTGTAGCCACATGGAAAGCGACCACCGGACACAATGCTGAAAAACCTTTTTTATAGCTACGCATATGTGTTTTCTTGTGTATCTGGTTTCGAGTAAGCCGGCATAAGTGCCGACCGGTTAGAGATAATCTCTCGTCAAGTGATGCTTTTAATTGCATTGTATTAAGTTTATAATCATTAATTGTCAGCCGTAATATATAATTATTAATTATCAACAGCCTCCGTGGCGCAGTTGGTTAGACGCCGCCTGTGAAACGAAAGTTCGCGGATTCCATCCCCGCAATGAGACAAATGTTTGTGAGGCCCACAAATATTTGTCTCGGGTCTGGGTATTTGTAAGACCGAATGTCACTCGTAGTTTTTGATACCCACGACACAAGACTGTTGATCTTAGTGTGGGATCAGGATTATGTATGGGACTGTTGGGTGTATTGTATATTTATTTAGGTGCGGTCTTAATAAGTGGTTGAACTACGTTGTAGATATATAATAGTTATTCTAGAATAGGTTTGATTTAAAAGTTGGTGTATTGGGATATTCGATTATAATAAAAAAAAATATAATTGACAAAAGCTCTTCAGCGACACAAGATCGTAGCCGACCTATCCATAACATTGGTAATACTTTTTTATTTTACATTATACAAAGAGGTGTTACGAATTTCCTGGCCAGCATTGCACACTTCTTGTTACGTCGCAAGGGTTTTGCAAACACAGCCCCCGTTTTTCTTCATATAGTTCCAATTTGCGCCCCTTTGTTTCAACCCTTATAGGTAACGTTTAGTAAGTGAATAAGACCTTTTGTGTGATTCGATGTTATGTTAGATTATGGATATGTTATTGTGTTGCTAGTGTAGTGTATAATTCTGATGATTTGTTGGTAAAAAGTTGTTCTAATATTTGTTCAAAGACGTCGCTATTTTGGTGGATAAAATTGTATGTTATTTTTGTAAGAATGTGTTGATTTAAATTGAAACCATTTTTTTCATTCCTTCTGTTACTTAGTTGTATTATCTTTTTACTAGTTATTTTCTAAATATTTGCCTATCCTGAAAGCTAAAATTAACTCAAATATTACAAAATTATGTATTACTATCAAATACATACTCTTACACCTCAGAAATAATGCTATCACTCCGAATGTTTGAAAAACACACGTCATTAGCGGAACTGGAGGAAAAAAATAAAGAATTTGAAACAGCCAGCATCATTTTCTACACATCACACGTTTTTATGTGCGTCTTCATTACGTGGACAATGCAAAGACAGCTTTTTTATCCCTAATGATCGAGCGTGATCCTGATTGTTCCCCTTAATGAGCGCATGTGTGCCTTTTGTGTGGCGTTTTTAAATCTAAATAGATTTTGGATAGCATGGGTGTGTTTTTATGGAAAAAAACTGTAAGTATTTTGACTTGGCACTATTTAAAAACATTGTTTTTTTGGAGATTTGTTACTAATTTATTATTCAATTTATAATTATAAAAAACACATATTTTTTTCTTCTCTATGTTATTAATTATTATTATAGATCGAGCGTGATCCTTATTGTTCTCGATTGATCTATTTCTCCCACAATACTGAGGCATGAAACAAACATTTTTTAATACACAAATAATTCTCTCGATGCGCGAACAAATACATTCATTTCACAAGAAGTTCACATACACCCACTGCACCTAGATATATAAAAAGATTTAAATGGTCTTACAAAAGGGTGAGTGCCCTTGATATAATAGAGAAAGGGTTACAAAACCTAACGATCTAGGGGCCTCAGGGAATCCAATTCTTTCCGTCCCTTCGTAATTTTGTGAATTAATAATTCAAACTCATATAACACGATCATTGACTGGGCTATTCAAAGGGTCGTGTCGAAGGGGCACTTACGCAAATTGTGCAAGCCTTTAGAGAATTCATATGGATTTCTGCATATTATTAGCTAAATTGTTTGTTTTCAACTCCTATTGTTTAAGGTTAAAGAAAATAGTGGTTTCTTAGATTTACGCGAATGTTACACATTGAAATAAAACTTATTTTTACGTATTGTATCGCGATTTGGTTTAATTTTTACATTTTTTAACTTCCCGACGTTTCGATTGCTTTACAGCTTTCGTGGTCACGGGGCGGACAGTACAAAATAGTTTTATTTCAATGTTAAAGAAAATACATACATACATATCTAATTATCTAATTCCTATCTAACTTGATATGTACAGTAAAATTTATAAATAAATACATACAAAAACTCACGCCTTTTTCCCAGAAGGGGTGCTACCAGGACACCCACATTTCGCCTTGTATGTTCCGTCCCATGATGTGATAGGCGAGCCTATCGCCATATCGGGCACAAATTTCTGACTCCGGCCTGATATTGAATAGAAAACTCCAATACCACTTTTGCCCGACTCGTAATTCGAACCCGAGACTTCAGTATAACAATAATTTACCACAAGGTAAAAATATGTATGTACATATTATGTACTTGTACACAAAACTGCGAATCGGCGAAATGCGAATTCGCAACGCAGATAACTGTGACACGAATAGCTCCTATGCTATTTCGTGTGGCAAGGCTTCTCCCTTCTACGTTTCAGGTGACGCTTATTGCTAAGGAGGTACACGATAAACAAACAAAGATGCAGGAATGCGCGATGCGAATCAATTCGCAAGATCTTGCGATGTGTTGTGGGAGCTCGTAGATTTTTACGATGTATCGACGTATGTATCGCGGTTTCGTGTACGAGCCTTATATCCCATAATGAGCCTACCGTCTGATACCATTCGATACTCTATCTGGACGGCATTAGCACTTGAGGTGATGGTGATGACACACCATGAGGTGCAATGCAGCCACTATGCCGTGCCAGTTAAAAAAAAATATCGTATTCCATTCCGCACTATAATATTGTCACTATCTGATTCTTTCCTAACTTTTGTCTTAAGATATACATGGGCAAGTCTTTCTTTCTATCGAGCGTTATGTCAGCCGGTGCCAAGGCCCGTTTTTCCGGCTCAACTTCCGCCATTTCGCCGCATCTTTAGCATCATCGATTGAGAAAACATTGGCTCTCGTATCTTCCTTGATGACATGAATCCAGCGCTTCTATGCACAGGCC
Source organism: Deilephila porcellus (assembly GCA_905220455.2). NCBI lineage: Eukaryota > Metazoa > Arthropoda > Insecta > Lepidoptera > Sphingidae > Deilephila > Deilephila porcellus. Next base: position 2,155,096 of record LR999995.1, read on the forward strand.
TATTATTGTTAAAAGAGACAGTGACGTCACCGAAATGATTCATTTATAAACATATAAAAGTTGTGCAGTAACTTTTGAGTAACTTATTTAACTTTTCAGCAACAGTGATTTACACCAACAAGTTGTTGAAAATATTTCCGCATGACACCCCCGTAGTAAGGTGTCGTCGTAAAGAATACAGCCCCCTATTTGTTTGCCTCTTGGAGTCAATTCGGTAGTTGAAACTTACCTTATTTCCCACAGGAAATCTGCCAGAGTGGCGTGTTGGCGAATTTATTTTGTGCCAAAATAACCGTGCCTTTTATTATGGACACTGGAATATTGCGATGCGATGGCGTGAATAATAAAAAATAAATCTGGACTATGGAAAAAAGTGTTAAATATGTATTAAATTTTTCATAATGCTAACATTGATTCTTTTTAATTGTTTATATCGCGGCTTTTTATATTTTTATGGATTGTTTCTTTATTCCATAAAAACGCTTTTTGGCAAGTGTTTATTTTATATTACTTTTTTATTAAAATGGTTGGCGAGACGAGCATGTCATTCGCCTGATAGTAAGCGATACGACGGCTCATGGACAGTAGCAAAATCAAACGACACCATGAATTACATAGCAGTGCTTGGCACTTCACTGAACTCGCCATCCTGAGACGTAAGATGTTAAGTCTCATTATGTCCAGTAGTTACTCTGGCTGCAATGTAGAGTGTTGCGGACTAAGGTTTAACTGATGGTTGAATAATAGTATCAGCCCAGATAGTGACCATATCATTCCTAAATACAATATTATATAATAGTTAAGAACCCATTTTAAGCATATCCAAATACAATTACCCAGCATAATTGCGTGAATCGACGAAGGAAAAGCATGACTAATCAGCGGGAACACTGTATAGATCTTACTTTCTATGGGGTGCTTTGTAGTCACTTAGTCGTGCCAATACAAAAATATAAAAGTACATACATAAACTTATGCTTTTTTCCCAGCCTTTTGGGAGGCAGGTAGGCAGAGGTGCTACTAAGACACCCACGATTCGCCTTGTGTGCGCCGTCCCTTGATAGGGAGCGAGCCTAACGCTACAGCGGACACAAATTCCGGCTGATTATAATATAAGGAATAGGAAAATCCAATATCACTTTGCCCGACACGAATTTCGAACCCGAGACCTCAGCTTTGTCCCCAACCGTAGTACAACTGCGCCACCGACGCAGTATATAAAATATACATTTTATAAATAGACCATTCATTTGACCCTTTGCATATCAATATTCCACGAAAAAAATATTTTTAAACGTAAACTCAAGTCACGCGTGCAAACATTTCTATAGAAACTCATTTATTAATGTCAATTAATTATTTACATTCAGAAAATATTTGTAATTCTGATAATTATTTTCACGTTTCGGTGCATTGAAGCGGAAATATTCGATGAATTTGTGGGGTTTCGCAGAATTCATATGAAAATGTGGCGTAAATATTGAGGTCTTGTTTTCATGTTGTTTTTATTTAAAACACGGACGTATGTTAATTTTACAATGGTTTAGACTGTCGATATAATAAAACAATATTTGATAGTTATATTTTGTGGGTGATCATGAACAACTGCGGTCATTTCACTATGGGTCCATCTTCTTAATGTAATTAATTATCATTCATTCATCACTTACTTATTTCTACCAAATATAATCGATCTTATCCTTAATGACACTTAATAGCTCGGAAAATATAGATAGGCTCCATTTCAAAACCAAACAATGCCTCACACCCGACCCTACTATTTCATGCGGACAATAAACCTTAATCACAATTCAGACTTAGATAGATATAAATCCTCACAAACTCCGATATTTGCCTCCAATACATATGTACGAGAATTCACCACTGTGCAACATTAATTAACAGACAGTGAGTGTTCGGCTTGTCTTAATTAGCAAAGTTTCGGGACGCGGTCACTGGCTAATCCGAGGGTCAGACGAACTCGTACGTATAGGCATGTTAAGTGATATTAACGCTGTGTTGTAATAGACGGGTGTGGAAGATACAAACCCCCGAAGCACTTGTGGCCGGGGAACTTAGTAAGTGGATACTTTGATCTAGGTTGAACACTTAAAACTGTTCACAACTCTTCGGATTTCGGTTAGGCCACTAGGAGCAACTTGCGAAGTTGCGGCGGCACTTTAGCGTCCGGCGAGTCCTATACTGTTATTGGGTTATTTCACAACATCGCATGAGCTCCTAAGCAATACCTTCAGCTCGTCGATCCATCGCTTGCGCGGCACATACTACGCTCCTTTTACGTGTTCTCACAACACTCGCTCCTGAGCTCTTGACCACTACCTTTAGCTCGTCGCTCCACCGACCTGCGCGTCACACACTACGCTCCCTGTATGTGCTCTCACAACACTAGCCCTTGAGCTCTCGACCACTACCATCAGCTCGTCGCTTAGCCGGCCTGTGCGTCACGCCCTACGCTCCCCGTACATGCTCTCACAACACTCGGTCCCGAGCTCTCGTCCACTACCTTCAGTTCGTCGCTCCACAGGCCCGCGCGTCACACACTACGCTCCTTGTTTATGTTCTCATAGCACTCGCTCCTGAGCTCTCATCTAATACGTTCAGTTCGTCGTTCCACCGGCCCGCGCGTCACACACTACGCTCCCTGAACGTGCTCTCACCACACTCACTCCTGAGCTCATTGGTTCATGGTTATGTTAATCCTCGTCTGGTTCCACGAACTTGCGAGCAGTTTTCGAACATGATCCTCCACTCAGCTAGGCATTAGCATTAATTCATACCTACTTCCGCTGAGTAAATACGTTCCCAAAACTTCGACACAACGTAACTAGCTCGGGATCCTTTATCTCTATGTGAACATAATCCCGCGCCCGGATCAAAGGGTAGAACGGGGTCGAATTCTCGAAATGCTCACCTCGACATTCTGTAGGGCGTTCGGAAATCGTTGACGGCTTTTTGTACAAATTTTATACGGACGAAAATTACGGTTTTGTGTGAGCACCAGACGATGGGAATAGTGACAGCTTTTGGGATTTGTAACACAATTTTAGGTGCAACTTTTGTCAAGGAACTACACATTGTTATGATTGAGGCCATTCTTACTGATAGCACGAATAGTTTGAAAGCATGAGAATAATAATATATTGCTCAACGTCGTTTTGCGTTTGAAACACAACAAGAACAAACATACGAACTCATAAATGAAGAAGATTACTGTCATTATTTTCCGAATATTAATAATTATTATTACGTACAACCCAATAAAACAACGTATTTTGTTATAAATTCCCATCGTCTACCTATTTCACTGTGAAAAATGTCAAAATTGAAATAATGACTATGTCATTTCAAAGCACACAATTATCACCACTCTAATCACCAAAGTCGAGCCTAAACAACAGCTAATTAGAGCAACTTGGATTAAGGGCTCGTAAAACTAAAGCCAACTTCGACTAACCGGCCACCGGCGCTCAAACTCCTCCGACTAATCCGGGCAAATTTATAGTCGTGAGAATGGATTGTGATCTTTATAATGTTCGAATTACTTGCTAAAGACGAGTTTCTTTTGATTAAAGTTGTTTGGATTTATGATGTTTTAAATTTGAGATTAGAAAAGTTTTGTAATTAATTTGAACATTTCGCTCTTAAATTGTTGAGATTTGAGAAAAGTATAATGTGTTTTTTGGTAATTTTCGAGCATTTTTTAATCGGTGATCTATTGTAAAATATTAAATTGATATTTTGTTTTCAATTAGTGGCTAGTATTTTTGAGTTATTCATATGGATTAGGCCAGTATAGAGAACTACAAAATATTATTATATTATAGTATTCTAAGTTGGTATTTTATAGGTCGTAAAATACCAGAGGAATCGTCATGAGACGCCGGTCTTTAAGGAACGTATCTTTTATCGCATCTAAGGCCAATTTATTGTATCGCTTATCCATCATATGTAGTACAAATTATTCGCCAATTAAATATTTATTACATACTTCTACTTAGATCGAATACTAATATGAAACGATCCATATAACTCACGAGTTAAACATTTACAGCTCATGTAAATGTTTGCACTATTGCCGAATTCCAACCCTCGATCCGTCAAGTCAGTTTGTACGGCCATGTACGAGTATCCAAGATTGTATATACATTTTGTTTATTTATTGAAATACAGATAGATTGTTCGTAAAAACACGACGCATTTTTGCGGTTTTTATGAACTAGTCTGTGGTTTTTCGTTTCACTCTATGGAGTATTCTATTCCAATTTTGAATTGTCGATCGTATATTTTTGGGTTTTAGTATAAATTCAACCGCTTTGCTAAATTTATGTTTCCATTGGTGTGTGAGACTATTGGACATAAAATATGGTTAAAAGTAAAGTTTAAGGACACCTTGCAATGAACCTCGTAAGTATGTCTTCTGTCAGGTTTAACCTATGTCTAGCCTGACAAAATGCGTCATAATGAAATGAAGGACCACCCAAGGATAGTCAACTCCCATCGCTAGACTCTGTCTGGACTAAACTATAACTATAATAATAACTGTACTAACACTACCTACCATATGCATTGTACTGTCATACCAGTTTAAAACCCCGTTCACACAAGCTACCTTCAAACACACTAGTCGAACAACGGCGCATCATTCACGCTATCTTGAAAAGTTTAACAAACGCTGCGTAAACTCTCACTGGCCCGCTAGAAACTTTTAAATATGAAATCAACTACAGATGTTTTCAGTACGTTTTAATATGAGAGCTAGTTTTTAGATTCGAATTTTGTTTTTATGCATTTTTTATTTTTTTAAAGTTACGCTGGTGCCTTTATAAAAAAACTGTAGGTTTTGAGCTTGGAAATTGTGATGTAATTTTGTATGGTTTGGGCAGCTGGTAATAATTATATTTCTGTATTAAAAGTTGCAAGTTCGTTCCCAACAGGGACAAATTCGCGGATTTTCGTGGATTGGAATTGAATGTTTAATTGATAGATTTTTATTAATTCAGCCTACATTATATCCCGCTTTAGGGCAAAGGGCTAGTCCACAGTAAAAAAAGGTTAAGCTTTAAACGTCGTCGTCTAAACGTCGGTTTAGCGGACTTACGTGCATTTGAAATCGTTGTCCAGAATTCTCAGATGCGCAGATTTCAGGACGATGTTGTCCGACATCATTAAATGCTATTATAATCTAAATTAGTTACTTAAAAATACATGTTTATTTCTTATAAAATTAAGGAAGACTGTTACTTATTCATCGTTATACTATTAAATATTTTTATTTGGGTTTTCTTTTTACCCACAAGACTGTTAAAGTAAGTACCTTATTCAATATTGCAAAGTGCTGCTCCGTCTTGTATCATCTATTTGAAGAAGTGCATGTGTAAATTGTATCTGTATTGGTGCATTTTCTATTTACCTACCCACTCTAATATTACTCATCGATATTAATTGATAGCCTCCGTGGACCAGTTGGTTGTACGCCGGCTGTGAAAAGTGAGGCCGCAGGTTCGACCCCCACACCGAGACAAATATTTGTGTGAGCCACAAGTATTTGTTTCGGGTTTGAGTTATTGTGTGTGATGTCTCTCGTAGTTCCTGATACCCACGACACAAGACTCAATCTTAGTGTGGGGTCAGGACTATGTATGTGACTGTCCTGTTTTTTTTTTTTGTAATAATAGTTGTAGAAATTGTAACTCCTCTACTTTCAGCACGGGAATGATTTGCATTAGTTATTTAGTCCTTAATACCAATCTGGCCTAATGCCAGTTGGTAATCTTCAACTTTATTATGTGCTATTTCAGCTGTGTCATCCACGTACACAGGATTTCTAAATGTTTTTCTTTACCATTAACGTACATAATATGTATGTATACATACATAAACTCACGCATTTTTTCCAGAAGGATAAGCAGAGGTGGTACCAGGACACCCAAATTTCACCTAGTGTGTTCCGTCCCACGATGTGATAGGAGGCGAACTTATCGCCACATTAGACAAATATTTTTGACTCCGGGGCGATAATGAATAGAAAAATCCAATATCACTTTACCCGACCCGGGATTCGAACCTAAGACCTCAGCGTTGCAATCGCACCGTAGTACAACTGCACCACCGAGCCAGCCACTGTTAAGTGAAGTAATTTTATTGAGACAAATTATATTAGAGTTTACGTGTACTCGAAACATGTACTTTATCAGCCCATAGTCACTATTGAGGACTACTCAGAACTTCTAGATAACCGAAAGATATTCAATTGAGAAAGGTTAGGCCAAGGCCCACCAGCCTGGCCTAATTGAAAATAATACGCCATTACGCCTACCATAACGCCATTGTCTATCCCTGACTAAACTACCCCATATTATTTTGAAATCTTTAAACATTATTCGAAAAGATATTTCGATTTCCTCGTAACAATAAAGTCCATTAGACTGGAGTAAAGTTTGAGAACAAAAAGCGCATTACTGCACTCGCTTCTTACAGATATAGAACAGATGTGTCGGCCAACTGTTGTCTGATGAAGTGTGACGTTGAAAATCCAATATTACTGTTCAAATGTAAAGGAAAAATGCAGGTTTTTGACATACTTATGCCTGTTTGGTAGCCTGATCTCGGGTACACATGTATTATAGTGTATAGGGTATTTATAGGGTATAGGTTTATTCTTTATTGTACACAATAAATATAACAATAGGTATAGAGACAACAAAATAACAAAGTACTGACTGGTGGTAGGTTCCTCATATGTGAGAGGCCGCCTGAGATACCACCGCAATGTCTATTGCCCCCGCCAAACAGCTGTGTTACCGCACTGTTGTGTTCCGGTTTGAAGGATATTGTAGCCAGAGTAACAGCTGGACATATTAAGACTTAACATCTTATGTCTCAGGATGGCGAGCGAAGTGAAATGCCAAGCATTGCTTTGTAATTCATGGTGTTATTTGGTTTTGATACTGTCCATGAGCAACCATATTGCTTACCATCAGGGAATGGCATGCTCGTCTCGCCATTTACTGCAATAAAAAAATGTATACTATGACACGAAGTAAATTTTTTTTTTGATACCTACAGCACTATTATGCGGTTTTCATCAAATCTATAACGTTGAAGGATAACATCGTGAAGAAACCTCGTGACCTGCGGTGGGATGTATATAAATAAATAAATACACCCAACAGTCACATACCTAGTCCTGACCCCACACTAAGATCGAGTCTTGTGTCGTGGGTATCAGGAACTACGAGAGACTTTTCGGTCTCACAAACACCTAGACCTGAAACAAATACTTGTGGTTCACACAAACATTTGTCTCGGTGCGGGGATCGAACCCGCGGCCTCTCGTTTCACAGGCGGCGTCTAACCAACTGCGCCACGGAGGCTGTCATGGGCTGATACAGTACTATAACATCAATGAAAAGTCACGACCCAATATAAAAGACAAATACAGGTAGAATAAAAATACTACTACAACTTGAGACCTTATCGAGCCAACTTAATCAAGAACCAATTTGGAGAGTGTGCATAAAGAGGATTCAAGTAGTTACAAACTTCACTATGAAGACTTAACGAGGTGACGTCAGAGTTACATCTGTTATGTCATGCGCTAATTAAATGACGTAACCACACGTACCGGAAATGACGTGTGGCGGGAATGATGTGTTGCGGGAATGACGTGCGGATAGTGCTGATGATGCTTTACAATTGGGATTTGATTAATCGGGTGGTTAATAAGGGTGGTTGATATAGGTCTTGTAGATAAACTTCTTGAAATAACAATGATTGATAGAAAACTTTCTTGAAATAGCAATTACTGTGTTGACGCATGTTATGTGGTCAGTGAGACTGCCAAAATTTTATCAATTTGCTGGTCACAGGATTAGGACACATTCGAAAATTTTTAAGAATTTTTATCGACTCCTTAGTATTTTAAAGCCGAAGTCTCGGTTTCGAATCCCAAGTCAGGCAAAGTGATATTGGATTTTTTTATCCATTATCAAGCCGTCCGGAATTTTTGCCAGATTTACCGATAGGCTCGGCCCCCATCACATCGTGGGACGGAACATATAAGGCGAAACCTGAGTATCTTGGTAGTACCTCCGCTTACCCCTTCTGGGGAATAGGCGTGATGTTTATGTATATACGTATCTAGAGACCGTGTAGCAATTTAATGTCGTCATGTTTACATCATCAGTGTGCATGATTTCCCTTTTGTATATTTTTTTGTTTTCGATAAGTAAAGGTTTATTTGGGATATTAGCAAAAAACAGTATGACTTACCGTCACCAGTAGGATCAGCAAATCTGAAACAAATTAAAATAAATAGTTAGTTCACTATTAAAACTAATAAATTTTAATAAAGATTTTTTTTTGTTATTTAACCTACACCCATCGTTCATGGACAAATTGCAGAATAATCCGTTCAATAATCTTTGTCCATCATAGTCCAATCCCATTGTTAATCCAGGGTGTCAGCTACCTCCATACTAAATATCATCAAAATCCGTTAAGCCGTTTCTGAGTTCGAAGAACCCGATCATTTGACTAGTCAGTTCTAGCTGAGGTCTGAAACCGAAAAGTTGTCCACAGGAATTATACTATATTTTGATATTGTAAATTATTGTAAGTGAGAAGATTTAAAAAAATACACCCAATGGTCACATACATAGTCCTGACTCCACATTAAGATCAATTAAGTCTTGTGTCGTGGGTATCAGAAACTACGACTTTTAGGTCTCACAAACACCCAGTCCTGAGACAAATATTTGTGGGCCTCACAATCATTTGTCTCGTTGCGGGGATCCAACCCACGGCCTCTCGTTTCACAGGCGGCGTCTAACCAACTGCGCCACGGAGGCTGTCAAGGCCAATATTGAAAATATACTGTACTGATTCCGCGTTCTGGGCGACTTTACTTACCTAACTCAACCGTACAAAATCACTTGACCAATATCACTATTCATCATTATTATTCTAAATTATCTATGAACTGCTCTGAATTTAACTGCAGCCTCTGTATAATTACTTTATTGTAAACTTGTTTTGAAAAGAGTTTCTTACCCGTTCTTCACTGGCGAAAACAGCCTTGTGAACCGGGTGGTAGTGGAAAAAAGTGACTGAATTTAAATAATGTATGACATTTCATGGGTTCAATAAATATTTACATTTCATTTCATTACTATAAGTTGTTGCCAAGAAGAAGTTATTATAACACTATGGTATGTACTATTTGAGGTCCGTCAACCCATCTCAATCAAACTCTCGATTGTAGAGGAGGCCTTGCAGTGTGACGTATATCATCATCATCATCATCAGCCCGTTGCAGTCCACAGCTAGACATAGGCCTCTCCCAAGGTACGCCACAGAGCCCGGTCTGCTGCTTTACGCATCCAGTCGCTGCCGGCCCTCTTGTGCAAGTCGTCCCGTCAAGTCGTGACGTATATGATGAATACAATATTATTATTATAAATGAACCAGGGTCCATGATTTATAACGCATATGATGTAACTACATAGTATATTTATATTTATTAGCACGGAACCCTCGTAAGAGCTGTTCTCAGGGTTTTTATAAACATTATGTGCATGCTAAGTGGATTCTCGTGTCGGAAGTCCAGCGTTGCATTTTGCAACGTCATACCTTATACAGAATGTTTTAATACTGTAATGTTGATTTATTTGGTATATTATACACCTTTACATATTTTTTTGAAGATAAAGCTATTATGTTACTCTGCAATTTTATATATTTTAAAGGGAGTTAGATATGGTATATGGTCTGAGGTTAAAATCATAGTTTTATTTAAGCAGTAGCCACCTCTGCGTTATCAAAGTTTATTAAATAAATCAACTTAGTCTTATGTCGTGGGTATCAGAGAATGCGAGACTTCCCGATCTCACAAGCACCCAGAACGGATGACACTTGTGGATCACCCAAACATTTGTGATGCGGGAATCGAACCTGCGGCGTCTCGTTTCACAGCCGGCGTCTAAAGAACTACGCCTCGGAGGCTGCCGTATATTCAAATAAAACATAATTATATCAAATGAAGTCAATAAAAAGCGAACCATATTTTATTTTTAACAATAGAATAGACGTCTTATAACACTCTTTACAAATTCCAAAATATCGAAACACCTTAATGTTATCTGTACGTGAAATTTATTGGTAAATATTTACAATATTCGATATGTTAACTTGACGCGATCATGATGGCGCCAACTTTATATTCATAGTTCTGACTATCACACTGTCGTGTAATTTTTGAATTGATATTGATAATTATTATTCTTCTAGATGACTAGATGCCTCGGTGGCGTAGTTGTACTACGGTACGACCACAACGCTGAGGTCTCGGGTTCCGAGAATAAACCGTCGCTACACAGTATCACGTTACTGTAAGTATTATATCGGCGCAGTTATCCCACTTCAAAACTTGGGACTCCTCTTCATCCGAGATATCGATTGCGACGGCCTAGGCCATGACTGACCAAGTGCGAGTTGGCGGACTTTAGAACCTATACCACAGAAACCTAACCTACTATACCATAGAAATTCTTGCAAGTCGCTATGGTATGCAGGTTTTCGCACGATGTTTTCCTTCATCGTTCAAATGCGTGGAAATTGATTATTACTAAAATACAATTAGACAAAAATAATTGGATTCCAAGCTTCCAACCATCTTCTTTATTCGAATTCCTACAGCTTTTTACGTACGTATTACGCTACGGTGTAAAAAAATCCAGTACCTTTCCATATTTCCAAACTACGGACATAAATTGTGTTTTGAAGCGAACCGAGGAGACAGGGTCGCCGGGCCACAGTTTTATGAATTTTTGTATATCATGCATATTGTACGTTCATTTATACAAATGCGTTTATAGCTGAATGTGGAATACGTTAGTAATATTTCTATATGGAAAGTGGGGAAGTTTAGAATGTTCGAAACGTGGGATGAGTCGTATTGTTGGAGGAAATTGAATGAAATTTGGAATATACATAAGTAGATTATATCTAGGGCCAATAGAGTGGTGAAGAAATAACGTATTAATTTTACTGGTGGTAGGTCTCTCATATGTAAGAGGCCGCCTGGGTATGTACCACCGCAATGTCTATTTCTCCCGCCAAACAACAGTGTAAACGCACTGTTGTGTTCCGGTTTGAAGGACATTGTAGCCAGAGTAACTACTGGACATAATGAGACTTGATATCTTATGTCTCAAGATGGCAAGCGCAGTGGAATGCCTCGATGGTGTAGTTGTACTACGGTACGATTGCAAAGCTGAGGTCTCGGGTTCGTATCCCGGGTCGGGCAAAGTGATATTGGATTTTTCTATTCATTATCAGCTCGGAGTCAGGAATTTGTGCCCGATATGGCGATAAGCTCGCCCCCTATAACATCATGGGATGGAACATACAAGACGAAATGCGGGTGTCTTGGTGGCGCCTCTGCCTACCTCTTCTGGGAAAAAGGCGTGAGTTTATGTATGTATGTATGTATTGCATTAAAAAACAAAAGGATGACAGTTGGTGTTGCTAAAGGAGTTTCTTGCGAAAGAGTTTCTTCACATGTACAAAATGAAACGGGGCAGTATTTAATCATTCAAAAGATCTTTTAAAGACAATTTGAATAAAGAACATTTTGGTTTGAATGTCTAAATTTTGTACTGAAAACTAAAACACACATAGGTCTATGTACGTGTTTGTAGTTTTACGGCGTGGCAAGACAAGCGCTCCGTATGCGCACCACAAAGTAAACAGGAACATCTTAGCACATCTGCATGTTGATACGCAATAACGTTGAGTGCTTGGTCTACCGCGGGTTCGAGTTTGACGTGTAGTTAACTTCGTCTTTATAATGTAGGTGTATTTTAACATCGAGATAGGCCATTTTAAATAATTTAAAACTATAAAACAACATCTCCTTGAAATGTTACCAATTTCTTAATAGGTACAATAAAATAAGTTTGAAAAAATGCGATATAGGTGTGATTTTCTAAAGCACTTAAATAAATTTCATTGTTTTCAAAAATATATATTGTTGACGTTTCTTGAGGTGTATAGTGCGAACACAAAAAAAATGTTTCTAAATATTTACGTTAAATTATTATTCCTTTTTGCTAGGACAATAAATAAATTGATTATTAAACTTTGAATTTATTAACATTATTATCATTATTAACATTATATAATTTTAACATATTAAAATAGTCCGTATTGCCCAAGGCAATACATTGTATCTTAATAAAAAGTTAGTTGTGTACATAGTAAAAGTTTTCGGTATGTCCCTTACGGCCATTGTTTGGAAGGTTCACCAGATTTTTAAAATATATTATTGACATGACAACAAAAAGCGTGTTATCTTGAGAATATAGAACTTTTAATGGGTATAAGCTATAGATATGTATAAGCAAAGCAATGATATCAACATCGTCAGCGTGCCTATTAGGAAAACTAAAAAAATATATGGTTTTTAAATTTAATCGAGCTCGATTAGCTTAGTGATCCGTTATTTTTTTAATTCAGTTTCTCTCTCTACCAAATTGTAATTTATTTTTAATTAATTATTTATTAAATATTATACTCTCGCCAAACAAAAGTGGAAATACACTGTTGTGTTCCGGTTTGAAGAACATTGTAGGTGGAGTAATTACTGGACATAATGAGACTTAACATCTTATGTCTCAGGATGGCAAGTGCAGTGGAATGCCAAGTAATGCTTTGTAATCCATGGTATTGTTTGGTTTTGCTACTGTTCATGAGCGGTCGTATCGCTTACCATCAGGCGAATGGCATGCTCGTCTCGCCATTTATAGCAATAAAAAAATGAAACATGTATATTACAGCAGAATTACTGAAGTGTCCCATAAAATATCCAAGCCAATTATTTACCACTTCAAATCAATACTAGTATGTAGAAACACGCGAAACTAAAACGTAAAGGCTACAAAGGGTATGAAAGTTGGATGTTTCAAACAGTTTCGGCTCGCGGAACAAATTCCAATCGGGATGATTGGGGATTTCTCCCGTGGGTTCTCGAATAGTTTATACAAGGTTATATAGATATATTTTTTATATGTGGAAGTTTTCTTTAGAAGTATCTGAGTGAAGATTTAGATCAAAATGCAGTTGTTTTATCGATGTATTTCTTTGTTTGGTTTGGTTTTACGCCTTAATTACTTTATTGTAGCCAGAGTTACTACTGGACATAATGAGACTTAACATCTTATGTCTGTGGATAGGGGGCGCAGTGGAATGCCAAGCATGCTTTGTCATTCATGGCGTTGTTTATTTTTGCTACTGTGTAAGAACTGTCATATCGCTTACCATCAGGCGAGCGTCATGGTAGTCTCGCTATATATAAAAAAAATACTCGTCAAGTTAACTACACCACCGATAGTAAGCGACAATAGTAGTGTCTATCGCTCGAACGAGCCCGCACATTACACGAACCGCGACGTGAGTTACGAATTTACGCCCGCCTTGGAAATATTATGACGGCGCGAGTTTTTCGCAGCGTAAAATGTTGCCTTCCTGACTGATAAGCGGGGAATAAGTAAAGCGTTGTTTATTCAAAAATATTTTTTTGTATTGACACGATGATAAGTAAAAAAAAAAAAATAATAAATAAATAAATACACCCAACAGTCACATAGTCCTGACACCACACTAAGATCGACTCTTGTGTCGTGGGTATCAGTAACTACGAGAGACTTTTTCGGTCTCACAAACACCCAGACCCGAAACAAATACCTGTGGATCACACAAATATTTGTTTCGGTGCGGGGATCGAACCCACGGCCTCTCGTTTCACAGGCGGCGTCTAACCAACTGCGCCACGGAGGCTGTCAAAACAACAAAAAAAAAAATACACCCAACAGTCACATACATAGTCCTGACCCTACATTAAGTTAGAGTTTTGTGTCGTATCAAGTTGGAAACTTTCTCACAAACAACCGATTCAAATATTTACTTACGGGGCGATAGACTCGCCCCATATCACATCGTGGGACGGAACACACAAGGTGAACCATACATCGGTGTCCTGGAAGCACCTCGGTTTACTCTTTTTTGGAAAAAGGCATGTTGTTTATGAATGTATTGTATTAAAAATTCCATTGACAGAATCAGATATAAAGACAAAACAGATTAATTCAGTTACTATTATAAAAAAAACGTATAAAAATAATATAATACTTACAATTCAGTATCTTCTTGGATCTTCATTTCTGTTCCTGCAAAAGAAATGTACAATTTTAGTATCCGTTTATTATTAATAAGATGGAATTTCTACATCTAATAATTCCCTACAAGATATTCAAAGGGCAGGCAGAAAGAAATTGTGTTATAAATAAATACACCCAACAGTCACATACATAGTCCTGACCCCGCATTAATATCAATTAAGCCTTGTCTCGTAGGTATCGGAAACTACGATAGACTTTTCGGTCTCACAAACACTTGTGGGCTTCACAAACATTATTAAATTGTTTTGACATTAAACATGTACACAATCCGACGACTATATTTTCAAAAGAGCACATAGAGGATTTTTTTTTATTAATGGAGAGACGAGCATGTCATTCGCTAATAATAAGCGACAGCTCATGGACAGAAATAAAACCAAAGAACACCATGAATTACAAAACAATGCTTGGCATTCCACTGCGCTCGCTATCCTGAGACATAAGACTCAATATTTCAAGTAGTTACTCTAGCTAAAATGTCCTTCAAACCGGAACGCAACAGTGCATTTACACTGCTATTTGGATTATTTGCTGATAGTTCTTGAGTCAGTCAATATCAACAACAAATTATAGTTTTCGCAGCGCACGCGATGTAAAGAATATTAATTTACACCTTGGGTTACATTATTGGAGTTTTAGTAAAAATTCCAATTTTTTTTGAATATGGGGAATTTCACGTGAAGCGGGCAGCAAAAAAAAAGTGAGGTTTCAGAATTCGTTCATGTTCTGTTTATCTGTACTCCTGGAAGGTATGAACGTGAACACGAAATATTTTTTTCGTATGTGGCATAGTTTTTGAGTTATTGGTGTTGAAAGAATTGGAAAAGTTGGTGAAAGGGATTTTTAGAGGCGATTTTTTTAATTGAAAAAATTAACAACAAAATACTATAGGTATTAGGTTATGTAGTTAAAATACATTTCTTTATTATTTCTAATCGAGATTAGAAATTACTTTTAGTTTTCTTATGTTAAACCGGAAGTAAATGTTTCAAATCAGAATTTGAATAACTTGGCCCGTAAAAATTTTAATTATTTTTATTGTAAAATAAAGCTAATAATATATTAATTTTACATTAAAAGTTGTAGAATGTTATCTTTATAAGTTTAGGAGATACAAGAGTAAAAGTACATAGATGTCGCACTGAGCGTGGTACCAGACGCTCGCGTAGGTCGCCCAGTCAGCAGTAAGGCAGCGTCTATCTGCCTTATTTATAGACGAAATTTATTTAGTTATCAAACGAATGATTTGTCCCTTTCGAAAGACTTTAGAATAGGATATTTGACTCTTTTTTTTCTTGTATTATTCAAAAAGTATCCATATCCAAAATCTAGCTGACAAAGAATTTTGTAAATCCATTCAGAATTAAACAAGTCAGAAACGTTTTAAATCTTGTAGTGGGGTAATAGATAAGAGATGCAAAACAAAATTAGTGACGTCACTGTGCATTATAGTAATTCATTGTAGTGTGCGGGTGTGAAAGGGACGGTAAGATATCCCCACTACGTCCCCTTTCATTTAAAATACTAATATTTGCCTCATGTTAGAAGCTACTTTAATACTGTTTTCACAAAAATGTTTTGTTAAAATGGCACTTGTGTTTGTCTACAAAATAATACAAACATTCGATGATAGTCAAATACCCTATTCGGTTTGAGCGACGGAGACTAAACATTAGATAACTAAAATAGGTTTTTAACCTGTCTATGAATAACGCCCCATAAGTTATATATTAATTTAAAAATTCGCTTTTATATTGTCTATATAGGCAATCATATTGTCATGTATGAATCCCACAGAGGTAAGTAGAATCAGATTTGGCTAGCATGGCTTTAAGTATATATGAACTGGCTTGGAGTAATAATTAATTTAAAAAAATGTGGATATATTTATAATTATGTATTTTATAATAAATAAAACAAATAAGATACACATTATTAATCTTTGCATACACGCTCGTCGGTTTCGAGGACTAAAGATTAGTACTATTTAATTATTTTTAATGTTTTAGAATTAGAATCAACCTCGGAACTGATACGTTTTCCAAGTATTAGTTCGACAGTTGAGGGTTCGCCGTACGAAAGAGTTTTGAGTTCCTTGTAATCCGTAGGCGTTGGATTTCCTCATTTGAGCAGTAATAAACGGCTGTTTCTCACAGTGCTGATTTTTCATTTAACTAAATAGTACTAATCTTCAATAATGTATTGTCTTGTTTTTTTATTTACTATAATAATATAATAAAATACATTATTATAAATATATCCACATTTTTTAAAATTAATTATTACTCCGAGCCAGTTTATATAATATATTTAAAGCCATGCTAGCCAAATCTGATTCTACTTACCTCTGTGGGATTTATAAATGACAATATGATTGCCTATATAGACATTATAAAAGCGATTTTTTAAATTAATTTATAACTTATGGGGCATTATTCATAGACAGGTTAAAAACCTATTTTAGTTATCTAATGTTTTGTCTCCGTCGTTCAAACTGAATTCTAAAGTCTTTCGAAAGAGACAAAACATTCGTTTGATAACTAAATAAAATTCGTCTATGAATAAGGCATATAGACGCTGCCTTACTGCTGACTGGGCGACCTACGCGAGCGTCTGGTACCACTCTCAGTGCGACATCTATGTACTTTTACTCTTGTATCTCCTAAACTTATAAAGATATCATTCTACAACTTTTAATGTAAAATTAATATATTATTAGCTTTATTTTACAATAAAAATAATTAATTTTTTTACGTGCCAAGTTATTCAAATTCTGATTTGAAACATTTACTTCAGGTTTAATAAAAGAAAAAAAAAGTAATTTGTAATCTCGATTAGAAATAATAAAGAACTGTATTTTAACTACATAATCTGATATATATAGTATTTTATTGTTAATATCTTCAATTAAAAAAATCGCCTCCAAAAAACCCTTTCACTAACTTTTCCAATTCTTTCAACATCAATAACTCAAAAACTATACCACAAACGAAAAAAATATTTCGTGTTCCCGTTCATACCCTCTAGGAGTACAGATAAACAGAACATGAACAAATTCTGGAACCTCACTTTTTTTTGCTGTCCGCTTCACGTGAAATGCCCCATATATAATATATCCTATGTCACCCGGGGATAGTGTAGCTTCCCAATATTTAAATAGTTTTTCAAATTGGTTCAGTAGTTTTGGAGCCTATTAAATTCAAATAAACAAACAAAAAAATCTTTCCCCTTTATAACATTAGTTTAGATATAGAAGTTTAACACACAACAAAGATTTTAATAAAAATACTAAGAATTTTCTTATAATGTAATAGCTGTTGTATTTTAATACGTGTCTGTTTATTCCTTTTCATTATTCCTTCGAATAGAATAGAAGTTTTACTAAGAATTTAATAATAGATCTGTCTTTATGTGTGTCGGTATTTTTAGTGATTTTAGACCCAATGCAACTAAAAATTAAAAACAAATAAAAAAAAACGTTTTTTTTGTAAAATGTTAACCATCGTCGTGTTTGGGTGGCAAATACGTATTTTTCCTAAAATATTTATGCACACCCATTTATTTTTAAAGACGCAATTGTACGCAAACGCTTAAATTATTATGTTATCAAAAACTATATATTTACCAGCTAAACGCGACTCTACCTAAAAAAATTCAAAGAACAATCGTCGCTTTTTTGTTGCAAAATTTTTATTGCAGTATTTTTTTTTATTGTATTTGTAGTCACTAAAACTACCACCTAGCTTCATTTTCCTTCCCAGTCTGGATATGTCTGTATGTCACTCTATTATTTACTTATAGACATACATAAATCACGCTTTTTACCAGAAGGCGTAGGCAGAGGTGCTACCAGGGCACTCACATTTCGCTTTGTATGTTCCGTCCCACGATGTGATAGGGGGCGAGCCTATCGCCGTATCGGGCACAAATTTCAGACTCCGGACTGATAATGAATAGGAAAATCCAATATCACTATTCCCGACCAAGGATTCGAACCCGAGACCTCAGCTTTGTAATCATACCGTAGTACAACTACGCCACCGAGGCAGTCTTTGACTTTGTTTCTACTTTACAGGCATTTACTTATATTTCTTAAACTAAACTCCAAACAAACCAGCAGACCGGAACTAGAGGGCAAGAAATAAATAAACACGGTCATGTGACGTATCCCATCTGTCGGACTAAGCCGGCCCGTGACGAGGGTACTGTAATATTTTTAACATTTTGTTTGTCATAATTATTAGGGTTCGCGCACTTTGTATTTACTGTTTACTTTCACAGTTTTTCACTTTTGATGGTTTATTTACTTATTTATTTATTTAAATCTTTATTGTACACAATTACAAACGAAAAAACACAATACAGAAACAACAACAAAAAAGTACAAATGGCGATCTTATCGCTCTACAGCAATGTCTTACAGACAACTATGGGATGAATTTAAAAGAAGGAAAGAGAGAGGGCAGTGTAACAAATTAATAATTAAAGCTTAATAATAGTAATTAAACATATTACACGTTAATACGTGCTTTGTTTTTTAAGCAATGTGACAATGACCTTGCTATGTTACAAGTGGCGGTTGCATTCTATTGCATTCAAGATTTAGTAAAAACATTGTTTAATAATTTTAAAATTAGATATCATTGCTATTGATGGTAGTTTTTTTTGTTTTGCTTCTTTAAACTAGTAGGTAATTTATATAATTCACCCTTGTAAATGTAGTATAATAAATTATGGTATATATTTGTGCGATGTATATGAGATAGGGATAAGTGGAAGGAGTTGAGAGACCTTTGCCCAGCAGTGGGACAGTATAGGTTAAGAAAAAATAATAAGACATAGTTGTTACTCGACGGATGGCACAATCGTGCTGAAAACCAGATATCCACAGGCTAAACTCAAAATGTGATACTTCCGTAGGTTACGAGGTATTGAGAAAATATTAATTTAATATGTCCTATATGACTGGCTCGGTGCCAAAGGTGTAGGGTCCGAATCCCGGGATATTTCGTTTTTCTATTCATTATCATCCGGGAGTCAGGTATTTGTGCCCGATATGTCGATAGGCTCGCCCCCTATCATATCAGGCGACGGAACATACAAGGCGAAATGTGGGTGTCCTGGTGGCGCCTCTGCCTACCCCTTCTAATACATTGTAGGACATAAATAAATGCGTGAATTTATGTATGTCCTACAATGTATTGCGAAACTTTAAGTTACACTGTGTCTGATGTCACTAAGACTACCATTTAGCTTCATTTTCGGTCGCAGTCTTAATTTACCCAGTTTACATACTGCAAGCCGCGGGCCTCCTCTATAATCGAGAATACGATTCCGAATAGCTATGTACATTCAATAGTTGTCAACTTAGTCCTGATCCCAAAATTAAGTTACCAAGACATGTGTCAGTTGTCAGAAACTCCGAGAGGTTCTTTGGTCTCACAAAACCTATACACGAAACAAATATTTCAGACTCACACAAATATTTGTCTCGTTTTGTGTCTAGATTAACCTCCAGCTTCGTTTCTCACTGTCATAACCAACTACGTCACTTTTAAATTATTTTCACACAAATGAGTGTCTCTTAGGCCCGAAACTCAAACACCATTTAAGTAATAAGTTGCACTTAACTATCTACGTCCCACTTAATCAGTGCATTTAAGCTGGACTTGCGTAGTTAAGTGCAACATAATATTGAAGTGACGTTTCAGTATTCGAGCGTTAATCCACTGCATAAAATGTAAAAAACACCCACATCCAAAATTAGCTGCCAATTCCAAACTCTACTAAAACTATACACAAACAAAGAGATCCGGGAACTCTACGAGCATTAATCACGTCGTAGCATACTCGTCAACGCGGGATAGAGTCCGGCTCTACAAAACGACAGACGCGTCGTATTGACAGAATAATCCCGATCATTTCGGACCGACGGTATTAGTTTTGCAGACTGGGGTTTGTATTTAACCGACTTTAAAAATGTAGGTTGTGTTTGAGCCATATGTGTGCCATTTTGAATGTATGTTTCTAGGTATATTTATCCCAAATCCCCTTCATTTTGAATCGTGTATTCAATTGAACTTAGGTTACAATTGTAGAAGAGCTAAAACATTATCAAACACTTTCAATAAAAAAAAAAATCTGTAAGATTTGGAATTTAATTATATGAAATATTTTTTTTATCCAGATACATCTTAAAAGTTGATTGTAAAATGTATTTAACTATAATATTAATTATTTCATACACATTAAGTTTAGAAAGAATATTCTCACTGCTACATTCCGTAGACTTACGTAGCTTCGTAGCAATTACGCAGCACGCGTTGATCTACGACTAAGAAATACGATTATAGTAAGACTTTTACGTGAATTGATGGCTATTATTATATAAACCAGCATAAGATTTTTTATTCAATAAGACAGTAATAACAACGATATGTCAAAATTCAATAAGTGGGGTAAAAAGGGTGTCATTTGTCTGAGCACAATAATATGAACTATGACCAATTTAGTTCATCAATATAAAAGATAGGAATCATATTTTGACAACATATTTGTTGGACCTTAGCGGCGGTATGAATCATTGTCTTAATAGTAAATACAGGAAAACGAACTTATTTGAATAAGTCGTTGAAAAATTCATGGGAATTCGCCTGTCGATAATCTGAATTTCACGTAAATTGTCAACTGTTATGGAGACCTTTTTTTTCTGCAATTCATCGGTAGCACCATGGTAGTGAACTGTCTGTTTATGGTAGTTATAAAATCAACAATTTACATTGCATCACCCGACAACGCAGTAGAGTTATTTCCTATCGCCTTAAAACAATCCGATCCAATCCTTTTTACGATGCAAGCTCTGAAAAGAATTCCCCAGATCAGTGTTTTCAGAGCACTATCTTTTTTGGACGAGTCTTAAAAGAATGTACATAGTAAGTAACCGCTTGATTATGCTCCTAGTATAGCCAAAGTATTATAATATTTATAAACCGCTTATCATCATAAAATCTGCAAATTTCTCAATAAAAAATAACACAAAATTAAAAATAAAAATACACGTCTATACCTGAATTTTCCAAGAACCCAGCGAAGGTATTCCGGCCTGACTGGAAGGGTAGATACCCGTGATAAGAAATGCTTTGACAATGTAAACCTTTAGACTCGCCGTATGCGAAGGCTGCTGCGGAGTATTTTAACATAATTTTCCTAAGGTATGTTGTTTCGTGATAAAATATAACTTGATGATATTTGGTTGCATTAGTGGTTCGAATTTGAATTATGATATGGTGGTTTTAGATTTTATTGAACTAAAAATATGTTGTAATATTGATAGAAATGCTTTGCAAAAAAAGATTGATATAAAAATATGTTGATTGACACGAGTGTATATTCGAAGTATTGTAACTAAGGCTAGAAACAATTAATATGTTGTAACATTAATAAAAATGCTTTGCAAATAAAGATTGATATAAATAAGGATAACGGGTCATACTGTTTAAAATATTGAATTGTCATCGGTCCTTAATAAGAATGCCAAATTTCGAGTTAATCCGGCGTTTTGAAGGGGGTCATAATCATGTTCAAAGATTCCGTTACATACTAACATACATGCGCCTGAAGCTAATAAAAGCGGATTAAAAGATGTTGACTGACACGAGTGTATATTTGAAGTATTGCAACTAAAGCTAGAAACAAAATATTATATCAAAATTAGTACACAGACATTTTTCTACTTTACAGTGTTATTAAAACAACCACAACCAGAGGTTACATTCCTTCACCAAAAGAAAACCTGAGCTTTATATAAATAAACAAATCATTGAGTTCGTCATACATTTCCAAACCCGCTTGCTAAGCATATAAAATATTGGCAATACCCTCCCAAAGCCATACTTAGAGGCGCCCTATACTCAGCAGTATACTATATTATGTAGTTATAGGCTATGTTTATCAGTCACGGCAACCAATTGGCTAGATGCTACTTTAAAAAAGACCCTAAATTAAAATTATATTTAAGTTCAAAAATTATATTTTCTGATTTTCCACAGACCCAAAAAAAACAAAACACGCGAGCTAAAACCAATCTGCAAATGTATTTCTTGACATGAATAAAGCATAAGCGGGATCAAGAATACAATTATAGACCGTGCTAAAATTCATTAGCAGATTGGTGGAAGAGCATAAATATTTAGCAACTGTTTCTAATACATTAGAGGGTAGACGGCTGGCTGAATTATGTATTAGATTGTGGTGCAAGTGTTCCAGATGTGAAATGTGGAAAATACCTTGTCTTTTATATGTATCCAGGCGTATTTACTTAAGGTAGGTAGAAATTGTACTCGTAGGTCTGTAGTTTGCTCGGCATTGCAAAAATAAATATATGGAAAATTGTGCTTATTTCATGTATCCACATCCACATACGTGCCCGAGGGAAACTTATTTATGTACACCAGTGATCTTTCAGTGTTTGACAAATATTATATTGAATTTATGTTTAGGTAATCAATTGTCTTATTGGCCCGGCAGCAACGTAGGTGTATGGAATAACAAACCTGAAAGCCTAGTCTTGAATAGATTTCATCTTCTAAGGAGAAATTCGGCCGTTATTCATTAAATAATATTTTTTTTATAAAATCAATCGGATCAACACTTAAAAAGTTCGAAATTGCGATTTATTTTGTGATAATAAGTCTATAATACCTAAAGCTCATTAACAGCTTCAAAACGAAAAAATAATAAATCGGTTTAACAAATAAAAGAGAAAATGGTATTGTATTTGCCCATTTAACATATAAATAAATGTAATTTTAATACTCATGACTTTTCCTGGAACGGCTAATTAGAAAAATCGAAACGCCAGTCCAACAACAACACTTTATGGCTCTACTGCAATTACAGTGAGCTTTACCACTATTATAGTATTGCTCTACCAATTATCTATTTCGTATGTTTCTCGAGTATAAGAAGACACTTGAACTTGCACTACACGTTTGATAAATGTGTGTTATTTGTGAGCAAACACACCGGAGCTACCGAGTAATTATGATTGAGTGGAGATTTGTTGATTTCCGCTGTTTTTTTTACACATTTCTTAGAGTTTTCAAGTTATTTATTTTATAGTTCGCGTGGGGTGAGAGTTTTTTTTTAATTTTTCCCTCTCAATCTTTAGCGACAAAAAGTTTACTAATAAGTCAATATAGGCCTGCTGTAAGATTTTTATAGCGACCTGAAATCAAAGAGTTACGCAACATTATCCAGCTCATTTATCCATACCTTAGTCCATGGTAAGTGGAGAGTGGCTCTACCACGCTTACAGTCTGGCTCTGCCAATATATTATTATTTATTATTTAATACTTTTTTGCACTAAATGGAGATATTACAAATACAAACTTATACAATACAAATAATAGTACAAGTGGCGGCCTTATCACACTAGGTAATTTCTTACAGGCAACCATGGGATGGAAATATAAATAGGAGAAAGAAAGGGCAGTCTAAAGCATAAAATAAATAATAATAATCTACAATGTATTACTCTATATATATGTCGAAGCATCGTTAAGCTGGCTCGGCATATTTGCAGGTTGGTCGGACATCTTTGGATCGAGTGGGCGTATAGGCACAGGTTTTCACCAAAATAAAAGTCTCACAATATAGATTGATTATTGTACTACTCGTTCCAAATAACAATCAAATAATAAATCACGATCAAGAGCAAATGGGTTTGCAAGCGACCATCACGTGCGAATCGTCGTCCAAGAACACCTCCAAGAATGATGACTCGCCCGACATGACAGTTGACACTTACAACTCCATTCGGGTGGTACCCGCTCTCAAAAATAATAAATCAACCGTCAATTTTAAACATTATTTTTGAACTACCAACATTCTAATTTATCGATCAAAATAAGCGCGCGCCGTTACGGCCGTCCTGCATCATCACACGTCGTCGTGTGAACCGTCACTGTTCTCCAGCTCATCTGCGAACAATGAAACAACCAATGTATACACGGACACGCTCGGTCATTCTGACCGCCTCAACACCATACCTTGAATAAACTGAACCATTAACGTTGCCTCCAACACTGACTTGGCCACTAATAACAAATGTGACTCAAGATCATCTTCTCCATCAACATCATCCTCCACATCGTCACCGAAGCCAATGTCACCTAGACTAATTTGTGCTACTAAGGCTGACTTATGCCACCAAGGCCAATTTATGCCACCAAGGCCAACTAATGCCACCAAGGCCAATTTATGCCACCAAGGCCAACTAATGCCACCAAGGCCAACTTATGCCACCAAGGCCAACTTATGCCACCGAGGCCAATTTAATAATTTTACAAAAAAAATAACAAGTATTAAGTATTGCAATAAACTTCAGAGTGCGAATTACCACAAACAAACAGATCCACTATCTTTTTGTACTTACCACCGCCGTTATGACATCCTGATGCTGTGTCACTTTCGGTCCCTTCCAATGCAGTATTCAACTCTAATGGAACATAACATTCGGGCATGCGTCTCAAGCGATCTTTGATTTTATCGCGTACTAATTTTTTTTTTCTCTGTACTAGGCCTATATGGTCGCCTCTGTATGGTACGATTGGGATCAGCTAATCTGATTTCTAACTGACCTGTGCTAACCCTACCTGTGGGAGTCCCTTCCACGAAATAATCTTCATTCTCTTCGAGTAAAGTAAGTAGTTGTCCCCGAAAGTTACTAGGTACATCGGTATCAATGCTTTGAAAATCTTTTACTTTAGAGCCTACGTCACAAACCGCGATTATCTTAGTTTTCTTAAGGATAAGTTGATTCTCACTTATTTCAATGAAAAACCCTAACGTCAGTAAATCCCTACCTACCATAATAGCATGAGAGATGCAATCATCAGGAACAACGTGGAATAGTAACTGTAATGATAACCCTTGTATATTAACAGTGGCTAATATTTGAGTGTTGCACTGCAAACTAGATCGACCTATACCTAGCAGAGTTACTATTGCATGTTGTCGCCTACCAGAGAATTTTTCAGCTATACCTTATCTAATTAGAGAGCATTCAGCACCGGACTCAAAACAGAATAAATACGTCTCACCGTTATCAGTGACAAGTTGGTTTGAAGCTGGCTTAATGGTGCAGACATCCACTCGACGCTCCGCAACCGCTTCCTTTGTTGACTTTTGTTTCCTCGAACAGCGCGTGAACACGTGGCCTTGCTCGCCGCAGGAGATACACGTAAGCGGAGACGGTTTCCTCGGAATCTCTGCTGGAGTTTTCGACGCAGACGCTTGAGATGTAACGTTCTTGGCATAGCAATGAATTGACAAGTGACCTGGTTTGTTGCATAAGTAACACCGACGTAATTGATCCAATCGAGGTCGTTTAGCATCACTATTGACAGCTGGTTTATCCTGCGTCGAAGGCCCTCTCTTACGGTAAGTATAAGCCATAAGTTCTTGTTGCAATTTTACCCGCGAATCAATTTCTGTGGTGAACACCAGCCTTTGTAGTCGCGGTTCAATTTTTGATGCATGTGCTAACGTTACAGCAATTGCTATTTGTTCGTTAGATAGAGAGCGCCATCGATTCATGAGTGTGCTTAAAAATCGATTAGCGTATGATGCCAAACATTCTCCATCTTTGGGATTCTCGTTAAACAACCTGCACAATGTGGCAGCAGGTGTTTCAACATAATCAAACCGGGCAAGAAAAGAATCCTTCATTTGAGGCCAGGTTATACCAGCAAAACTATTCTGAGCCAGCCACGACGCTGCTGTGCCTTTAAGCGCTTTACTCAGAGCTTTTATTAAGTTGCTACTAGATAGTTCTTTTTCCTGCATGCATAGGTCAACAGTGGCACACCAAGCTCAAGCATCGCTATCTTGTGATTCAGGGTTAAATTCGGGTAGAACCAATTTAGGGTCTTTCGTATTGGATTGCTTCATTGTACGAATCACTTCCATCATTTGACGTTGTTGCATCTCAAATAACAACTTCCACATTTGATGGTCACTATCGTTTTGAGGAATAACAACATTCTGACCTGCGGGGTGATCCTGCGCCGTTTCTGGTAATCTCACTTCTGATGTCGAAGCATCGTTAAGCTGGCTCGGCATATTTGCAGGTTGGTCGGACATCTTTGGATCGAGTGGGCGTATAGGCACAGGTTTTCACCAAAATAAAAGTCTCACAATATAGATTGATTATTGTACTACTCGTTCCAAATAACAATCAAATAATAAATCACGATCAAGAGCAAATGGGTTTGCAAGCGACCATCACGTGCGAATCGTCGTCCAAGAACACCTCCAAGAATGATGACTCGCCCGACATGACAGTTGACACTTACAACTCCATTCGGGTGGTACCCGCTCTCAAAAATAATAAATCAACCGTCAATTTTAAACATTATTTTTGAACTACCAACATTCTAATTTATCGATCAAAATAAGCGCGCGCCGTTATATATATATAAATATAAACATAAACACATGTAAAAATATATGATTATACACATACTTACAATACATACATACATACATACATACAAACATACAATACATACATATACGTAAACATATTATATACTTATCCTACTTATCCATATAACATTCGTTAAAGGATTTGAAGGACAAAAATAGTACCTAGTCAGCGACAATCTTGTTGAGAGAGGAAATAATTCTTGATCATTTTTTTAAATGATGACAGTGTTCGTGCCCGTCTTACCTCAACTGGAAGTGAGTTCCACAGTCGGACAGCTTGGACAGTAAATGATTTGTCCATGAATACTGTGGAGTGCATAGGCATTCTCAATTTCAGGTTCTCCGACGACCTCAAAGATCTCGAATGTGAGTCATGGTGAAAGATGAATCGATCTTTAAGATAAGAAGGCGTGAGAGGATTATACAAAATATTGTAAAGAAGTGAGAGAATATGAGTATTCCGACGAAACCGGATGGGTAACCACTTGAGCTTAGCACGAAATTCAGAAACATGGTCATATTTGCGGAGACCAAATATGAATCTGATACAAAAGTTTTGGAGACGCTCAAGCTTATTAAGTTGGTCCTCGGTGAGATCTAGATAGCTGACATCGGCATAATCAAGGATGGGGAGAAGGAGAGTTTGTGCAAGTGAAATCTTCGTTGTGATGGGTAGAAGATTGCTCAACCTTCGCAGGGACCTTGCCGAGGCAAACAGTTTCCGACTAAGCTCACGAAGCTGCGGACCCCAAGTGAGTGATCTATCAAGAACTAGGCCTAAATTCTTTACAGTGTCACTATATGGGATAATGGTGCCATCACAGATGACGGGTGGTAGTATATCCCAATTTATTTTAGAAATCATCTTGGGGCTGCCGACTACGATGATTTGGGTTTTAGAGTAACTAGAGAAACATACGAAATAGATAATTGGTAGAGCAATATATAGTATTGCTCTACCAATTATCTATTTCGTATGTTTCTCTAGTGTAAGAAGACACTTGAACTTGCACCACACGTATGGTAAATGTGTGTTATTTGTGAGCAAACACACCGAAGCCGCTGAGTAATTGTGATTGAGTGAAGATTTGTTGCGTTTCGTGTTTGTACATGTTGTTTTATTTATTTTATGATGACACTTTAAGCTAATTAAATTATTTGATTTCTCAAATCATTTTGATATTAAATCTTATATAACAACTGCTTCGGTGGCGTAGTTGTACCACGTTACGATTACAAAGCTGAGATCTCGGGTTCGAATCTGAGGTCGGGCAGTGGTATTGGATTTTTCTATTAATTATCATCCCGGAGAAGGGGTTTCGATACAGGGGATCCCGGGATCCCAGCTTATTTTTTAGACTTCAAATCCCAGGGTTACAATTTTCAAATCCCGGGATTGAAATAAATCGAATAACAATGGCAATAGCCCATACATTAATCATAGTTTTAGAGATATTTTTCATTTATTTGTGTGTTTTAAGATATGTACATACACTAAAGATAAAAAATAGTCAGAAAATTCGATTTGAGAACATTACTCAAAGATTATTTAGAATGACGTTTAATTGACGTTTTCCTTTACCGTTAATGTGCGTGGCGTTTCAATACATACTAGTCCGAAATGTAAGAGTTACAAAACATCCAGTTGAATATTTTTGCTTGCCTCGGTGGCGTTGTTGTACTAGGGTACGACTGCAAAAGCTGAGGTCTCGGGTCCGAGTCCCGGGTCGGGCAAAGTAATATTGGGTTTTTCTTTGTGGGTGTCCTGGTGGCGCCTCTGCCTACCCCTTCTGGGATAAAGGCGTGAATTTATGTATGTATCTATGTTGAATATTTTTCAGATTTTGTAGTAATACCTCGTGTGAAGAGAAACAATTAAATTAATGCTTATAATTAATATATCAATTCCACCCAGTGTACAGAAATATAGCTCTGTCGAATCCGTGAAGAAACGAAATCCTCGTTGGTAAATAGTTTCCCATTCCAACACCTCATTAGAAACGAGTGTTTCGCATACTAGGCAGAACTTATTATGCAAATGCAAGGGGTAATATATTTAGGATGGCGCCTGGCCAGACCGTCGACCCGTGAAGATAGGATGATGTGCACGTAGCGCCATCTGGTATCTTTTTTAGGTTATGATTTTTTAATTCAAATTTAGATTTTTGGTGGTATATCGTATTCGATCATAGATCGCAAATGATGATGGAAAAACTATTTTAATGACACTCGTATTGGTGTTGTGGTTTAATTTTAGACTATGCATATTTGGTTCCGACCAGGTTGCTTAAATTGTATCGATCAGTGCGACGAATAATGTTTTGGACATAATTAATATACAGGGTATATCAAGGCTGCGACCGAAAACGAAGCCATGTGGTAGTATTAGTGACTTCAGACACAACGCAATTAAAAATTTCGCAAGAAAAATCGACTGTTTTCCTAAAATAATGATGTAAACCTCTTTATTTTTAAACACTCAATGGTACATAAGGGTTTAAATTATTATTTTCGCAAAAACTAGGTATTTACCACCCTAACAAGAGGAATTTTAAAAAATTCTAAAAAAATATCTGTCGCTGTTTTGGTGAAATTTTTATTTGCATCGTGTCGATAACCACTAAAACTACCACCTGGCTTCGTTTTCGGTCGCGGTCTTGAGATACCCTGTATAGTTACTTTATTCATCTATTAGAGGGCTGTGACTGTGAGTTCAAACCTCATGTACATCTTTTTAGTAGTAAAAATGTTTTCTTTTATATTTTTTTATACAGGGTATATCAAGACCGCGCCCGAAAACGAAGCCAGATGGTAGTTATAGTGGTTACAGACATAATGCAAAAAAAAATTTGCAAAAACAGCGACGGTTTATTTACAATGTTTTAAGAATCATCTTTTTTGGGGGGTATATATCCAGTTTTACAAAAATAGTAATTTAATCCTTTACGTACCATTGCGTGTTTAAAAATAAAGCGGTGTACGTCATAATCTTAGAAAAACTATATTATCACTCAAATACGACGAAAAGTAAAAAAAATCAAAAAGTTAAATTTACGTTTTATTTGTGAAATATTTTACTTGCATTGTGTTTGATATTACTACTACTACCACCTGGCTTCGTTTTCGGTCGCGGTCTTAATATACCCGGTATTATAGCGTGCAAACGAGCATATGGCTCACCTGATGGTAAGTGGTCACCGTCGCCCATCAAATGTGGAACAAGTACACCAAATGTGGAGCAGAGACGAGAACGCTTATATACAATATATATTGTTCTACATTTATTCTACATAAATATTGTTCTTTAACGGAGTGAGCCTGCAAAATGTTTGCTATCTGTTATTTGCTATACTTAATTTAATTTAGTTAGCTTTTTTTTTTTTTTTTTTATTTATTTAACATGCTCAACAAAGTAATAAATATGTTTGTTAGAAGATAACATCAAGAAACCACTATGGTTTGTAGTTGATTGTTAGCTGTAGTATATATATAGTTGTATGTTTTTTTATGTTTTATCTTTGTTATCTAGATTTGTCGTATAGTCCCGCAAGTTTGATTTGGATATACGTGTCATTTGTGTTAAAAAAAGTCGTAAGTTCGATTGTAGCCAAGCATGATTTTTGCCCTTTGAAAAATGAAGGGTAATAGAAGGGACAAAAGGAAAGAGTAGAACTGTATCCCTGCGAATATGAATACGGTCTTTATAATAACGGATAAAGAATATTTTCTTAGAATTTTCTCCTCCTAAAATTAACTTCAGTCTAGGGAATTTCCGGATACCATTTAGCTACTTCCGAGAAAAGTGGTTAAAGATTTTAAGACGGAAACTTATTTGTATTATTTTATATGTTTTCTTTTTATTTGTATAGATTAATCTTTATTTTAGAAGCCGATTGTAGATGCTTTGCTATGATGAAGTTTAGTAATAAAGGAAGTTTCTCTTAGGGCTAGCGCGCACGGTTTACTTTTGTCTCCGTGACTGTTTCGTCACTCTTATGGAGTCCAAGGCTATGTATGAAGATACGTGCATGTTATTGTTACAAAGAATTTCTGTGGAATTTCTTTTGTCTTGCCCAAATTAATAATTCCTAATAATTCGAGCTAGCTGACATGATTATCTCGACCAGTGAGAGATCACCTTTCGCTGGACGAGACCCTATTTTGAATATTTCTTCTTTAGTTTGACAGCCTCCGAGGAGCAGTTGGTTAGAAGCTGTGAAACGAGAGGCCGCGGGTTCGATCCTCGAACCGAAACAAATGTTTGTAGGGGCTATAAGTAGTCTCTGGTCCGGGTGTTTGTGCGAGCATAAATTCTCTGGTGGTTCCTGATACCCACGACACAAGAGCTAATTGATCTTAATGCGGGGTCAGGACTATGTATGTTACTGTTTAATTATTTATTTGGTCGGTGGCGTAGTTGTATTATGGTACGGTTACAAAGCTGAGGTCTCAGGTTTGAGTCCCGGGTCAGGCAAAGTGATATTGGGTTTTTCTATTCATTATCAGCCCGGAGTCAGGAATTTATGCCCGATATGGCGATAGGCTCGCCCCCTATCACATCATGGGACGGAACATACAAGGCGAAATATGGGTGTCCTAGTGGCGCCTCTGCCTACCCCTTCTAGGATAAAGGCGGGAGTTTATGTATGTATGTATTGTACCAGAAGAAAATAACAATCCACAATCTAGCTTATAACTAAATTATGTTCAATTACAAAATCTAAATAACACAATCAAAAGCAAATATCAGTAAATCAAAAGTTAAACCCAAACACGATAAACAAATTAACAAAACAACCGAACTTCTCGAAAGATTAAACTGCAAACAGCCCTGTCTCAATAACAATATTTCCCGTAAACAAGGAATTTTTGATAAGACGCCCCTTTGTCCTGTTTGGGGAAGTTTCGCTCCATTGTGTGAGGTGCGAAGCGCGGGAAAGTTGTTCAACTGCTGGTCCCATTAAGAATTGCAAAGCGGAATCTTGTCACAGTTACATGAGTCACAGAGTTGTGACGTACTCGTATGAAAAATACGTTATGTAAGAGCAATTTTTCAAATTTATGTTTTATATGTTTCCTTAGTATTTTAGCACTAGTATTTCAATAGATAATAGAAGGAACCAATCTTGGCTTGTTCTGTAAAAACTAATGAGTACGCAGGAGTAAGTCGGCAATGTGTGCCTGAGCCTCAACATTCCAGGACCTCGACCAAGGGGTAGACCGAAGAAGCGCTGGCTTGATGTCGTCAAGGAAGATATGAGAGTCAATGGCCTTACTATTGAG
The DNA here is from genome assembly GCA_905220455.2 of Deilephila porcellus. NCBI lineage: Eukaryota > Metazoa > Arthropoda > Insecta > Lepidoptera > Sphingidae > Deilephila > Deilephila porcellus. Next base: position 2,187,127 of record LR999995.1, read on the forward strand.
GATGCCGAAGACCGGGCGAAATGTAGGAGACTCAGTCGGAGGGCGGACCCTGGCACCGGCCGGGATAACGCCTAAGTAGAAGAAGAAGAAGTAAATACACCAGCAGTCACTCGAATTGTCCAGACCCTTCACTTAGCTACAAATCATACGTCATAGATAGTGTTGAAACTATGGACGCCTGTAGTAAATTAATAGCAACTAGTCGAATGAGCAAGTGTTGCAATGCACACTTGCCCCTCTCTGTTCTGTAGTACCTACTGTCAGTCACGTTGTAATTATATTACCTTAATTAAAAAGTTCCATACATAAAAGCGCGCCTGTTATTATTCCAACAGATATTTATCAGAAACTACAAGAGACTTTTTGAACAAGCACCAAGACTCGAAACAATTACTTATGAATCACATAAATAATTGTCTCGCTATGGGGTAAGAACCCGTGACCTCTCGTTTCACAATTTGTGCCTAACCAACTGTGTTATGGAAGCTGTTTCAAAGAAAACTTACTTAATTTATATCAGAAACATTTACACTAGGCGAATACTAGGAAAATTAGAAATTCTTCGTGCCTCGTAACTCCAACAAACCTTGAATTATTAAATGTAACAGTCTTAACTAAAATCCGAAATTGCTGGTAATTAAAGTAGCCTTTTTGACGAAAAGGTTTAAAAAATACACCAATTGGTTTAGCGGGCACTCGTGCTGAATTAACTATAAAAATATTGCTAACAATACGTACAAACCTATTTATTATAATTAAGTAGCTTCAATATTATTTATAACTACATTTAAATTAATGTATGTTTATTAAAACAATAATAATTTTTCTGTTCCTGTATTATATTTTACTGTGTACAATAAAGATTTAAATAAATAAATAAATAAATAATTATGTTACTGAAATGTTTGTAGTAAAACCGATAAAGACCATTCATAAACCTTCTTGATGATATCGCAATATGATTATAGTACAAATAATGTAACTAAATTCACATACATATTCCCAACTTCCACTATAATAATTACAACATAATTTTCCCCCAAATCCACCAACATTTGCACCAACCGAAAATCGATATAATTCCCACGGTCGTAGGTCGTCACTGAAATTAGACATCAAAACATAACTCCTTCATTACAGCACTGGACGTATCTTCATAAATATTCAAGCGTTCGCTTTCCAACGGCGCTTCAGTACAGACAGCATACGTAATACGGCTTTCCGAGCTGACATGTATTATGAACACGGTCTCCGAGTTAATTAGCTGTGATGGCGCACGAGACGAACTTTACTCCCGGTTTGGAAATGCAGGTATGTTTACATTTATTTACTGTGTTTAAATGCAAATCCACGTGGGATTTCGTAGAGAACATTTGGACAGTTCGTAGCTCGTAGAGGTGGCGTAGTACGTGCTACGTATCGTAGACTAAGCCACTAAGTCAATGTAACGTTTGGTAAAGGCATATTATTATGTCTAATTCTTAGGTCCTATAGAAGTTATGGATGGATGGATTGGCTGATGGATGGATGGATGGATAGAAGTTATACATGTGTTTATTTTCTGTTCCATAGAAAATAAAATTTATTAAAATTCTTTACAGTAGGTATTTAAGTTGAGCACTAAGTATAATTATTTTACCCTCATATACTGCTACCCATCATTCTCTCAATATTGTTACCATTTGTTACTTACCCAGCTATCGTTATTCATAAAAAGAACTACCTAAAACCTTAAACGCACACTATCCAACCCATATTACATTCCAACCAACGACATGTACTCTACAAATCCACGAATACATATAGATATTTAATCCTCGCCTGGTAATTCCACGCGATATATAGGTCGGTGGAATTAGGCAAATGCAATCGGATTTGGCCAGCCAAATCTCTCGCTCGCAGCTGTGCAGGTGCCATATATGTAATAGCTGAGGCATAAGTTTGCGTTTATGGAATAATGCAACTGGGTGTTTAGAAAATGGATAGAAGAATGGGTTTTGAAGGTAAAGAGTATAAGTAATAGTTTTAATTATGGAAGCTTCACTGGATAGTGCATTATTAATTGTACTGTGTTTATATGCTTTATTGTTCTGTATGTTTCCCAAATACTAATAAAATAAAAAATAAAATAAAGTAAGTGTTAAATAATAAAAATGTAATTTAGATGATTAGATTAATAAAAGTTATGTCTCATTATGTCCAGTAGTTATTTTGGCTACAATGTCCTTCAAACTGGAACACAACAGTGCATTTACACTGCTGTTTGGTGGGAGAAATAGACATTGCGGTGGTACCTACCCAGGCGGCCTCTCAAATATGAGAGACCTACCACCAGTAAAAAAAATAAAAATCTTGTTTACGTATGTTAGTGAATGCTTAAGTTAAGATTGAATTAATCGGTTGAGGATAGATATTATATGCAATTGATTTGTAACATCGTGTCATATTTTTTACATAGTTATGCTAAGTTGCGGATAGGTGACGTTCTAGTTATGTTGTTTATACTTAAATAATAATGGAAAAAAATGTATTAGTACACACATTGTCGTCAGACAGATGTCGTAAAGGATTTCTATGGCGTAAAATCTATATCTAAACAAACAACCATCCTGCATGAGAACTAACAATAAATACAGTGATAAATGAGGTTCAAATTACTCAGAATAAAGTACTTATATTAAAAATATCTTTAAAAACAATAATTCGATTGTTTTTCTAAAGTCAAAATCTGATTAATATTACAAAATAACACATTAGCTTAGTAAAAATGTACAAATAAACAAACTTATATTATTATTTCAGTCGAAAATATTTTTCATCGAACTTGGCCAGCCCACTGGCGCGCGGTACGTCTCGAACAAGGACACATACATTAATTATTCATTGTTCACTAATACATGCTGTCGGCTTAGTCTTAATTATAGAGATTTAACGTGAATTATGTATACCATTGATTGTGGAATATGCGGGTGGTTAACAGCAATTGCCATGCCGGGATTTAAATGCTTGAATAATTCGGTGTGGGATTTAAGTTGTGTTGTGGGATTCGTGAGTTGTTGAGTGGGATTTAACGCTCTTTTTAACACGATGTTATAAGATTCACCCGTATGTATGTATTTTACAAAACCGTGTATTTTAGTTTTTTAAACTATATTTTTTTATTTTGTCTATTTAATGTTTGTGTGTCATTTATCACTCATTTTAGTGGTGTAAAAAAAAAGTGAGGAAAACTGTTTATTTATATACAGGGTATATCAAGACTGCGACTGAAAACGACGCCAGTTGGTAGTATTAGTGACTTCAGACACAACGCAAGTAAAAATTTCGCAAAAAAAGTTGACAATTTTTTTTTTATTTTTTACTTATCGTCATATTTGGGTGATAAATACATAGTTTTCCTAAAATAATGATGTAGACCTCTTTACTTTTAAATACCCAATGGTACGTAAGGGTTTAAAATTTTATTTTCGCAAAAACTAGGTATTTACCTCCCAAAAAAGATCTTTTTTAAAAAAATCTAAAAAAATATCTGTCGCTGTTTTGGTGAAATTTTTATTTGCATCGTGTCTGTAATCACTAAAACTACCACCTGGGCCTGGCTTCGTTTTCGGTCGCAGTCTTGATATACCCGGTATATATTCTGCACTAGAATTTCAAAGTCATGTGGGATCAACTAAGTTAACTACCTAAGCCGGCGTTGACGAGGAAGGTTAAGTCAGAGTAAGCTGCTTTCTAGTCCAACATCCACATTTCCTATCAGCCACTGTACTTTATTTTACTGTATTTTATGTACTGTACTGTATTAGCCCATATACTTCCCACTGCAGGGCACGAGCCTCCTCTACAATCGAGAGTACGATTAAGAGGGGTTAGGCCATATAGTCAACCACGCTGGCCTAGTGCGGGCTGGCGGACTTTACATACCATAGAAATTATTATAAATCGCTATGGTATGCAGGTTTCCTTACGATGATTGATTGTCACTTACTCAATTGTTTGCCAATAATACACACTCCCGAATACTCAAAACTGTGCTCGTAGCCATCACTATCCTGTGCACACGTGACTTTCCACACGTTTTCCCGCCAAACATCAGTGTAATTTCACTGTTGTGATCCAGTTTGAAGGAAATTGTAGCCAGAGTAACTAACTGGGCATAATGAGACGTAACATCTTATGTCTCAGGATGGCGAGCGCAGTGGAATGCCAAGCGTTACTTTGTAATTCATGGTGTTTGGTTTTGCTACTATCCATGAGCGGTCGTGTCACTTACCATGGCATGCTCGTCTCGCTATTCATTGCAATAAAAAAAAACACCTTTTTTTTCACCTTTAAATTGCATAGTAATTAGTCAATACACACTCTCGCAGTCAGAGCTGTGTCTAGAACCACTACCCTCAATAAAATGCTGACCATCTCCGTATTTATAGCTATGCATAGGCCAGCCATTACCCCCGCTGAAGGATTAGTCTGTACCCCGTACAATGCACAGCGCTAAGTGGTTAATTTATTGTTGCACCCCCTGGTAAATATTGCACACGAAATGCATTCGGTTTAGTTTGTGGTTTTATAGGGGTATTGTTATGATAAAGAATTTTGTGGATTAATTTACATACAAATATATATATACTCACGCCTTTATCCCAGAAGGGGTAGACAGGCGCCACCAGGACACCTACATTTCGCCTTGTATGTTCCGTCCCATGTGATAGGGGGCGAGCCTATCGCCATATCGGGCACAAATTCCTGACTCCGGGCTGATAATGAATAGAAAAACCCAATATCACTTTGCCCAACCCGGGATTCGAACCCGAGACCTCAGCTTTATAGTTGTACCGTAGTACAACTGCGTTACCGAGGCAGTCGATGAATTTGGGTGGAATAATACATTTAAAAGAAAAAAAATGGGATACTTTAGAGCAGTAAAGTGATTTTATTTCAGCTGATGGTATGTAAAATTCTGTCCAGATAGAATAGTAATATTATACTTTTTGCCATTCGACAAAATTATGACTGTATTGTTTAATTTATTCAACTATAATTTAGGTTGGATAATTTTGAATATTGTTCGTTTTTGTACCACGAAACTCGATTTATTCCAACTCTCAACAACTATGCAATAAGGACGAATAAAACGCTGGAGCATAAGGCTTAATAAGTGGTTATTTTAAATCTTTCGGTATTCTTTACTTTATTGTCACATACTAGGATTCATCGGTATCAATTTTATGAATATAACACTTTTTTACGCACAGAAGTTGACAGTCTGCGAGTATAACAAGACTATTTTCTTTCGATTTAACATCCAACGCCTTATCAACTCCATCGAAATTTCTCCATTCCTAAACATAATTTTCCGATCATTCCCCAAAGTAACTTACAGATAGTCCATCCAATCTACCCTTAATACGCCAATCTTAGCAAATCAAGTGCTTTTATTTTACCGTTCATTTATATCCGCTTATTACATTCTATCCAAGAATACTAACACCGACCAGTTTAAAAAGACCCCTCGCTTGTACCAAAAAGCTTTGTTTATGAGTCAACTGAAAATGGCAGGATTGTAACGCTAATAAATATAGCTAGCTTTCATTTCATATTAAACAGAAGTGAAAATAAAGATAAACGTGAGTTATTAAAGGTTATTGGGGGTATTACGAATAAAGAATATATTGCCAAGGTTAGATAATATTAGCCTTATTACGTATTGCTGAGTACTAGGGCCTTTTACTATACAGCTTTATGTTTAATAGAAATATATAAAAAAAAACTCTCAATCGTACCCTTGATAGTAGATTAGGCCCGTGCTCTGCAGTGGGACGTATATGGGCTGATATAATACAATACAATGACGATAGGCTCGCCCTCTATCACATCGTGGGACGGAAAACTTACAATGCGAAATGTGGGTGACCTAGTTGTTACCAGGTCTCTGCCTACCCCTTCTTGGAAAAAAGCGGGGTTGGCGGACTTCGTATACCGAAGAAATTCTCATAAACATCCGTATTATATGTAGGATTCCTTACGATGTTTTTCTTTAGTGTTAAATTGTTCACTTAGAATTTACATCTCACTTTGAGAAGTAGAGTAACTATTAGATTACAACCTACAAACACCGTTGACTTTTGGACATTTTTACGCTTTATTTCTGTGAAACATGGGATACTTTACACCCAGCCAACAGTTTAAATGCAGTAAGTACATCATGGTTCAATCAACAATTCACTAAGGTGTAATCAGACTGAAGACTGCATAAGACCGGGTGGTGGGCGCTTACTTGCTGAGGCCTAGGTCCAGCAGTGGATTGCGATAGGCTGACTATATAAAGTGTAATCAGAACATCATATCAATAAAATATGATTTGATGATATTATGTGACCAATAAACGAATTTCATTTCATTTCATTTCAATAAAAACTTTAGCTCTACTATAAATTTCTCACCTGACACGCAATCCTGAATCTTAAGATACCAAAAACGGTATCGGCAACTATCAGAGTTTAATATGAGTATTTGTGGGCAACAGAAAAATATCTCAGCGATAAAACTCCCAAAACAGCGTCCAAAGAACACGTTTATAAATCACCCCCTCCCATCAATCCAACGTCACCCAACCCGTAACACGTGGTCAATAAGGCCCTGCACAACTATAAACTGTGCACGGTTGTCCCGTCTAATTCAGTTTACGTCGGTCATTCCGGCCACGGTTGCGTACAGCTGACACTTGAATTCTCGCTTTAACGCTCCACGAATCGCTGTCGTGTCGGTTACGTCGCCCGGGAATTAATTTGCATTGATAAATGGTCGAGAGGGTTGATTCTTGATCTGGAACAATTAAAAGTTTCCTACATCTGCAATGTCAGTTTGGATTCTGATTTTGAATTCGGAATTTTAGAGGATTGGTTTGGATTGTTACGTCAACGATCGAAATGGTATGAGGTTTTTAAAATTGGAACGGCAAAGTTTTTTTATTTTTGCGATTAATGGCGAGACGAGCATGTCATTTGCCTCCTGATGGTAAGCGACACTACCGCTCATGGACAGTAGCGAAACCCAAACAACACCATAAATCAAAGCAATGCTTGGCATTCCTCGCGCTCGCCAGATGTTAAGCCTGATTATGTCCAGTAGTTACTCTGGCTACATTATCCTTCAAACCGGAACACAGCAGTGCATTTACACTGCTGTTTTACCCAGGCGGCCTCTCACATATACGAGTATGAGAAACCTACCACCAGTAAAGTCGGTTAGTTTTAGTCACAGTACTGAATCAGCCCACCATCTGAGGAGGACTTTTCCCTAACTGTGAATTCTATTGAAAGGGCTTAGGCCATAACTAATTTGTCGGTCTTTACATTCCCTAGAAAATCTTGTTTAAATCTCCATGGCATGAAGGTTCTCTCATGATAATCCAGATAGAGCATTATTCGATCTTATGTACTTTGCTGGGCAAAGAGAAAAATGAGAGGTAAATAACTCAGTGTAATCTGAGTTACCTAATAAAAAGTAACAGCAATATATGCGCTTCATTATCTGAGGAACAATGGTTATGTAATATATATTTTATAATTAGTCCAACTCTCCTATTTCAAATGAAAGTTCTTTTCTTAAGAATGCAATAGCATTATTACTCAGTAAAAAAAAAAGATTATATTTTTAGCTAACATAAGAGCCACTAACGATGAGTTTTATTTTACAAATTCGGCAAAAGAGCAAGCGGCTCATCTGAGGATTAGTAATTACTCATGCCCATATTATGTATCTACATACATACATACATAAACTCACGCCTTTTTCCCTGAAGGGATAGGCAGAGGCGCCACCAGGACACCCACATTTCGCCTTGTATGTTCCGTCCCATGATGTGATAGGGGGCGAACCTATCGCCATATCGGACACAAATTCCTGACTCCGGACTGATAATTAATTGAAAAATCCAATATCACTTTGCCCGACCCGGGACGCGAACCCGAGACCTCAGCTTTGTAACCGTACCGTAATACAACTACGCCACCGAGGCACATATTATGTATCTATAACACTTAAAACGTAGATGAGTTGCCGGTATCGCAAATTGAGGGGGGAAAGAGAAGGAATAATCAGAAAGGAGAGTGGTTTCTTAACTCTAGCAATCTTACTGTTCAAAATATGAAAGAACATCTGACTGCGTGTCGGTTTTCCGTGACCCAGTGGGACACATCTGTACTGTACTGTATCAACCTAAATAAGTCCCACTGCAGGGCACGAGCCTCGTCCACAACCGAGAGTACGATTTAGAGGAGCCACATCAAAGCGATATATTATTTTAGTGGTCTAAAGTAACCATACTTTTGAATGTATTTGGAGACTGTCCCGCCCTCACACCCGCCACTGCAACTCCTGTAAGCCAGGATCAACAGTGCCACGCATTTTAATGACACTGAGCATTGAAGCTCAGCGAGTCTCCGGGAATGTCTAACTTGTCTTTAACCCGCAACGAAATCAATCAAAAAGTTAAATTAATAGAAGGAGTTGGAAATAAATTATTGTCCACTTCCCTCCCTAATAAAGCGGGTGACAAAACAATGAACTAAAGATGTAAATAACCTCGCATAAAGACATTTTCAGCCAGATAAGCCAGCTGTAAAGCACCACGGATTAGTCATTATTACATTTAAATGTATTTACGTAAAACAAATATTGTTTTAATAACATTATTATCACTGGCCATTTCTACGACTCAAACCTCCTTTCATTTCAAAAAAAGAACGCTCATTTATTAATAAAAAAACGTAATTATGCATAAAGGCGTAATTAAATAAGATTAGAGCAACTAACGAAGGCTTAGTCGAGGCTGATTGGCGCCCCGCTCCCGAAATCCGCCGTGTACCGGATAAAACCGGATTTGTGCAGTTCTACATAAATTTACCAGTTTGCCGGCGTTACTCTTGAGTGTTTACTAATGGTGGCAAATTTCTGTTCGGAGAATTATGATATTTCTTAGATTTTTTATAATAAATTTAATGATTTTGATTAGTGATAAAAAAAATTAACAGTGAGGTTATAGGTTCGATCATCAGGCGATATAAACATGTTAAAAGTTTTTATAAATGATATCAGACGTAATAATATTGTTTCTTAAAGAAACTAGCATTAATATCCTTCTTGTAAACAAAGAACAGAAGGTAGGCTATGAACATGTTTGTAATAAAGAGCTACAATAATACTAATATGATTTATATTCGACAGCCTCCGTGGCGCAGTTGGTTAATCGCTTTGAAACGTGAGGCCATGGGTTCGATCGCACCGAGATAAATATTTGTGTGATCTACAGTTATTTGCTTCGGGTGTTTGTGAGATGGAAAAGTCTCTCGTAGTTCTTGATACCCACGACACAAGATTCGATCTTAGTGTGGGGTCATGACTATGTATGTGACTGTTGGGAGTATTTAAATACTAACACGACAACGTGTACTAAAAATAAATAACATTTTGTTAACATTTGGAAACGCTGTTTAAAAAAAAGTAACTGCGGTTTAGATGCTATGCAGTCACTTCATAGTAACACTAAAAGTTGGTAAATCTATTTAAAAATCAGTGTCAATTATTTTCCAATAATACATTCCGATACTAACCAACACAATCTGGTTAGAAATTCAAATTACCAAGAATCAACAGTCATCATTAAAAAGTTATTCCGTCCCCCGCGCCCCGAAACCCGCCTCGCGCCGGATAAAACCGGATTTATGCAGTTTCCACCGAACTCGAGATGTGAAAATGCAAATTCGCAGCGAGATCACGATGAAAGTCTTACTGTAAACGAGATTTTAAGTTCTGTACACTTAGTTTGGTAATAAGAGCGTGTTTAGTTACTCTGGTTTTAGGTTATTATTATTTCACCCTATTTGCACTATACAAAAAAGCAATTTACAGTAAAAAAAATACATAATAATAACAGTCAAACAGTCAGAGAGTAAAAGGCGGCCTTATCACACTACTTGGCAATTTCTTCAAGGCAACCTTTAGATGGATACATAAATAGGAAAATGAAAGGGCAGTCAAAGGTGTATATGAAATAAAATAGGTTAAGTTTAAATGCACTGTTGCGTTCCGGTTTGAAGGAAATTGTAGCCAGAGTAACTACTGGACATAGTGAAACGTAACATCTTATGTCTCAGAATGGCGGGCGCAGTGGAATGCCAAGCAATGCTTTGTATTGCATGGTGTTGTTTGGTTTTCTACTGTCCATGAGTGGTCGAATCGCTTACTATCAGGCGACTGGCATGCTCATCTCGCCATTCAACGGTTTAAAAAAGTAAGGTTTTGAAGTTTTTGTTTACTAAACCCTATTTAATAATTATGGCTGTAATAGGAATGTTATAATACTGAGTTGATCAGGTACGAAGAGTATGGGCCACTTTTGTATGAAAGGCTCCGTGGCGCAGTTAGTTAGACACTGTATGTCAAACGAGAGACCACGGGTTCGATTTACGCACCGATCAAATGTTTATGTGATCCACCTGTATTTATTTCAGGTCTAGGCGTTTTTAAAATCGAAAAGTCGGAGAAACTACGGGAGACTTTCCGGTCTCACAAACACCCAGACCCTAGATAATATTTGTGGGTCTCACAATTTGTCTCGGTGCGTGGATCGGACCCGCGGCCTCGTTTCACAGCCGGCGTCTAACCAACTGCGCCACGGAGGCTGTCAGCTGAAAAAATAAAATAATATCTGCATCAAACATCGACAGTTATTTCCAAAGTTTGCATTTAAAATAGAGTGTTTACACAAACAAATACAAGATATTAATGTGTTTAAAATCAATAAGCGCCATTTCATTACATTTAGCAAGTTCGCAAATATGTTGCGGTATTTGCCATAATTAATTTGTAGTACTAATTAATTTCCACGTATTTTAGTTTGGACACAAAATGCGAATTCGTCAATGGATTTTTGTGAATTATTTGTCATTCCTACAAAGGGTTTAAAATAGATAAGATATTATTTGACTCCGTAGCGCAGTTGGTGAGCCGCTGTGACAAGCCGCCATGGGTTCGATCTCCGCAGCGAGACAAATGTTTGTGAGGCCGGTAAATATTTATTTCAAGTTGTTAATGAGACCAAAAAAACTCTTTTTGTTTCAGAGACTTAAGAGAAAAGACTTGCGGCCTTATTCATAATCAGTTTATAAACCTATTTTAACTATCGAATGTTTTTTCTTCTTCGCTCAAACTCAATTCTAAAGTCGTTCAAAAGGGACAAAACATTTGATAACTAAAATATGTTTATAAACTGAATCTACGAATATTGCGTATAGTAAGTACCTTAATGAGGTATCAGGACAGAGATACACATTAATCGATTGCAATGTATGTTGTATATTACTTCCAACATGGCTTTATGAAAATATTGGTGGTAGGTCTCATATATGCGAGAGGCCGCCTAAGTAGGTACCACCGTACTGTCTATTTCTCCCGCCAAATTGCAGCCTAAATGCACTGTTGCGTTCTGGTTTGAAGGACATTGTAGCCAGAGTAACAACTGGACATATTGAGACTTAACATCTTATGTCTCAGGATGGCGAGCGCAATGGAATGCCAAGGATTGCTATGTAATTCATGGTGTTGTTTGGTTTTGCTACTGTCCATGAGCGGTCGTATCGCTTACAATCAGGCGAATAGCATGTGTGAGATGTTGATGATTTAAAGATATACATAAATTACTTGTCTGAGTACATTTTGTGGAATGTGTAAACATCAATTTAATTTAAAAACACATACAATAAAATACAAATTGATGTGGGTAGTCAGAAGTGGGGCAGAGTGGGGTTGTTCACGATTTGGTATAAATAGACCAGCATTGCTTGAAGTGACACAGTGTTGTTCGAGTCGTGGACCAGGACATTACTCTGCCCCCTGTCAGTGTAAATCTGGCTCTGAGTACCATTAACAAGATAAGTATAATTGTTGGTTTATATTGCTGTAGTAATTATATTTGTTTTACTAATTTTAATAGTTAATATAGTGAATTAATGATTATAATGTTATTATAAGTATATCAATTAAAGTTTAGCAGTGTTTGAATATATTTGTGTTTATGAAAGATATATAATAAATTTTATTGGAATAAAGAATAAATATGTATTATTATTATATTTTATTTGTATTTTGTGTTATACAACTCTAACACATGCTCCTCTCGCCATCCATAACAATAAAAAAGGTCCTTAGTACCCCATGTTCAACAATGGACTTATTGTGGTTAAAGATAGAGAGAAAGAGAATATCTATTGATGAAAATTACCAATAAATAAACAAAATTGGATACTACGAAATATTGAAGCGACAACAACAACGCTAATTGGTTCTCTCACTTAAAACTGAGCTCAAAATAAATTAGACCGTTTGTTATCGAAACGCCGAGTTAGAATCAATTTTCTGATTGAAATGTTCTTGACGAATCTTAAGAGACATTAATGGTACTGAATTACAAGATTGTATACAAAGAAACATTAAATTGACAGCCTTCGTGGCGCATTTGGTTAGACGCCGCCTGTGAAACGAGAGGCCGCGGGTTCGATCCCCGCACCGATAATACCCGTGGATAAATATATAATAAATACCCGTGGATCACACAAATATTTGTTTCGGGTCTGGCTGTTTGTGAGACCGAAAAGTCTCTCGTAGTTTCTGATATCCACGACAGAAGACTCGATCTTAGTGTGGGGTCAGGACTATGTATGTGACTGTTGGGTGTATTTATTTATTTATTATTTATTTATATCTTTACTGTAGAACCCCATTTACGTCCCACTGCAGGGTACAGTCCTCCTCTACATCGAAAGTAGGATTGAGTGGGGTCATATAGTCCACCACGCTGGCCTAGTGCGGGCTGGCGGACTTTACATACCATAGAAATCCTTGCGAATCGCTATTGTATGCAGGTTTCCTCACGATGTTTTCCTTCACCGTAGTACGTGGTTATTGACTGATAATACACATGATTTCGAGAAAGTTAGAGGTGTGCCCTGGGATTTGTTGGCAGTCGCGTCTTGTCAGCTTACCAACACGCCAACACGCACTTAAATATCTTCGCATTTGTACATATATTATAATATTATACGAGTAGTACTTTGTAGTTGAAAGTTTGTTTGTGAGGCCTTAGGTCAGGTATTAGACTGACCTAGAAAGGGTTTTCAGACTTCACATACATTTATTTAAATAGTTTCAATAATGTTCTTATGATTAATAATACATTCTTAGGCATTAATTCAAAATGTTACGTTCATTTGGGTATGTCAGTACCTAAACTAAGCAAGCATGTATCGTGGGTCCTTGTTTCAAATAAATGTACGACTTATAACATTAATAATTGTAGACGTGTTAATTTGTATGGAATAATAAGCTTTTGTAGGTATGTGTGTTTGCGTGTGTGTGTGAGAGTGAGTCTATGTGTAAAATAAATCTATAGGTGCTTTGTGGGCGCAGCGCCTAAAATCTCATATGATTTGTTCTGAATTTGTGCCCGGCATGGCGATAAGCTTGCGTGTTATTCGAGAGTTTCCTTGAGAGGGAAATATACTGAATAGAAAGTTTATTGACTTACCATTTCGTTGTAGGTGACTGGATCTGTAACAAAAAACCTAGATAAAATATAATTTTATTTTTATATTATTTCTCTCTCACTCTCTCTCTCTCTCTCTCTCTCTGCAGCCACAGGAGGTCCACTACTGAACATAGGCCTCCCCCATGGATCTCCACATTTATTTCATTATTATTATTATTTCAAGTAAAATGCAAGCTTATAGTTTTAAGCCAACACACTTACATCCTACATAATAAACTATTGAACATAAACCATCCCAATGTTCATTCTAAAATTAAATAAACAAAGGACATTTACATATATTAATCAGTGAAAATAAGAATTCATATTATTAATTAAAGAAGAATGTAAAAATGAGTTCAAATAAAATTACTAGTCCACACACACATGTATGTTGCATATTCTCACGCGTAAATTCAAGAAGGGGTCAACAGTAGCTAATAATATCGCTTACAGTTTTCGAGGCTTATTTCCGTTCCAATATGTAATAGGACAGCTATATCGAGAACAAATTGAAGGCACGGGTATCTGAGATTTTGAGAAATCGAAAACCTTACACAAATATGTTTTACTGGCCTAGTTTTAGATCCAAAGAAAAGATATAAAACTAAGATGATAAAAGATAAGAACAGTGCCCCTAGCCGGAACATTTTGAAGTATCGTATAGTAATTCTCGTATAGTAAAGTAAACGTTTCCAGCTGTGAAATTTTAGTTCCAAATACGCTCACAATGGCGCTGTTTAAATTCCCATACAAAATTTTACTATTACTATTCTATTACGATACTGCAAAATGTTCCGGCTAGGGGCACTGTACTGTACTGTATCGGCCCCTAATGTCCCCCGCTGAGCACGAGGTCCCTCAACAACCATAAGTAGGATTAATGGAACTTCTCTTCTCCGACATTAGATTCCTGGCAGAGCGGTCGTGGTCACTATGTTTTATTCCCTAACAATAATGTTGCTCACCGCACGATCTCTCTCCATCTGACTCTGACGTCATTAGACGACAATACGGTGCATTCGTTTACAGGGCCTCCTACTGATGAATCTTAGAATATCTTTCTATTCTATACATAAAATAAATTTGTAACCGATCAATGTCTGTACATGGAAGATAAATGGGAATAACTAATATGGGGTTGTGGGTCTGTATTAACGTAATAGAACCCAAAACAATGATTTTTAGGATTTTTGTCTGTTTGTCTGTGCGCGATAAGCTCAGAAACGGCTTAACGGGTTTCGATGAAATTTGGTATGAAGGTAGCTGACACCCTGGATTAACACTTAGGCTACTTTTTATCCCGAATTTTTTGTGTTCCCATTGGATGAGGAAGGAATTCCGATATATTTGTTACTTCTTATACTCAAAAGGATAGGATAGGACTGGATTACATGCCTTGAGTGGGAATAAGACTAAACGGGATGGGAAATTCCAAATAAAGCTCTACTAGTTTCTTAAATAAATGTATAAATACAAAAAACATTACAAAACACAAAATACAGTTGGCAAAAACATATTTTGCGCCCGAAACCGCAATGATCGCTTCTAAATAAATAAGGAGTCACAATCTTCGAGCTAACTAAATCCTATTACCCGGCAGAGTTGAGTTTGCAACTTTTTCCAATCGGCTTACAGTACAGACGGGTAGAAAAGCGTATAAATTTTCATTCATTCAGAAAGGCTTCTCTAAACGGCAGGTTTTTATTTGGAGTACGATAATACGATCGCGAGATGCTTTATCTGAATACATGAATATATTTTGAAACATTCTGCAGGAAGGCTTTGCTTGTCATAAAAGGGAATGTTTATCTTAGTTTCGGGGATGTATTAAGGGTAAGAAACAAAAGATTTTAATTTTTCGGAATGTATTATTTTTTCGTTACAATTTTTTTATCTCAATATACAACTTGGTATCAAAAATCGTGAATTACATATTTAGTGCGTCTCTAAAAACTATCTCATTTTCTGATATCGGCTGTAATAAATAAATGTGATGGATGATTCGGTTGTTTAAACTTTTTTTGGAAAAAAAAGATACATGAATTACATAGATAGCATTAAAATATAGATTACACTATGTCTCTCACTGATACCATTTATTTTGAGTTTGCATACATACATAAACTCACGCCTTTATCCCCGAAGGGGAAAGGCAGAGGCGCAACCAGGTCACTCACATTTCGCCTTGTATGTTCCGTCCCACGATGTGATAGGGGGCGAGCCTATCGCCATATTGGGCACAAATTCCTGACTCCGGGCTGATAAGGAATAGAAAAATCCAATATCACTTTGCCCGACCCGGGACCGTAATATAACTACGCCACCGAGGCAGTATTTTGAGTTTGATTACTTTATATTTAAGTGAGTGTTATGTAAATATTCATGTTCATAAGTTATATACCAATTTGACTTCATCCTTGCTTACGTAATGCCAGAGTACACGTAACTCAATTATTAGGTGGTAATTTGATCCCTCACGTGAAAATCCCATCTAAGCCGTAGTAATTCCTGGCTCATTAATGTACATATACAAAGAAGGAAATTAGTTCAAATTGGAGGTTCTTTGAAGGTTCTTTATCTAGTATGACAAATTAACACGTTTGTTTTTCTGTTTTCCTGTAGACTGCCGGTGGGGCATCGGACATCGTGGGGCGGATAATACAAGGCGAAACGTGGGTGTCCTGGTTGCACCTCTGCCTACCCCTTCTGAGAATAATGCGTGAGTTTATGAATGTGTGTATGATTTTTTGTAATAAAAGCCTTGGTGTTAAAGCTACAGTAAGAATGGTTCGACCCAGGTGAATCTACCCTCTTCTTTTTTACTTCACGACAAAGTAACTACAACCCACTTGGTAGTAAGCGCAAGTCAGATAGAGTATCCACCAACGTAAGGTTATCTCTCATCAGAGACAGCCTCCTTGGCGCAGTTGGTAAAACGCCGACTGTGAAACGAGAGGCCGCGGGTTCGATCCCCGCACCGTCTCGGGTCTGGGTGTTTGTGAGACCGAAAAGTCTCTCGTAGTTTCTGATACCCACAACACAAGACTTAACTGATCTTAATGTGGGGTCAGGACTATGTATGTGACTTTTGGGTGTATTTATTTATTTATTATTTATTTATCATCAATAGACACAATTATGATGGTTGTATCCGGAAATACGGGAATGCCTACTACCCTGCGAAACAACAGTTTAAATGCACTGTTATGTTGCGGTTTGAAGGACATTGTAGCTAGAGTAACTACTGGACATAATGAGGCTTAAAGTATTATGTCTCAGAATGGCAAGCGCAGTGTAATGCCAAGCATTGCTTTGCAATTCGTGGTGTTGTTTGTCTTGCTACTATCCATGAGCGAACGTATCGCTTACCATTAGGCGAATGGCATGCTCGTCTCGCCATTCATTGCAACAAAAAAAACACAGGATAAACCTGAAACGCGACAATTATGTGGGTTAATATGATGTGTTCTCAACCACTGTAAAGGTGGTAGCTGCAGTATTTTACTATCCGGCATTTGTGTCACTGATAATCTTCATTGCGGTATTTTATGAGAAAATACAGTAGTACCGTAGAATAGTAATTCTACGATTTCTCGGTGCAGTGCAATCAGTGGTAATCTTTTATTATGCCATTGAACTATCACCCTTATGTTCTCGAAGCAATAATATAAAATAGCTTATAAAAAACCCCACAAAACACTTTTCCGTTCAACTGTACGTCTGGCTCCCAGTCCGTCTTTCTGAGAGCTCGCTAGTTGGAAAGTCCAGCTTAAGACTTTATGACAGTAAAGTAGACTGTTTGTCCTCTCATTACAGCGGAGCGTTTTCGAGTTTTTTCAACTAAAGCACTTTTTCACTTCAGTATACTTTTTCGATAATAGTTTGTAATGCGGATTAGCTTAACGGACTTAGGAGTTTCGGTACAAAGGAATGATGGTTGTTTTAGAACAAGGATAGTTCGATAAGAGAGACTTAAAGCCTAAGAAATTTCAAACCAGCTTAACGATTACAGTTATTGCCGAACGTCCGACATGGCGATAGGCTCGCCCCCTATCACATCATGGGACGGGACATACAAGGCAAAATGTGGGTGTCCTGATGGCGCCTCGGCCTACCCCTTCTGCGATAATGGCGTGAGTTTATGTACGTATGTAATTTAAAAAATTGAGTCAAAATCCCTATCAATACAACTATATTCATGAAACAAAATTTTTATTATTGGGCATCTCTAACTTTTTTAAATATATTTAATAGTAGAAGTCTTTATGTAATAGTGTCAAGTTAATATATATAAGCATACAATAAGCAGCATTTAGACCAATTACAGAATATATGGTCATTTTTCTTTATGTGGCTCAATAATACATTTATTTTCTTTCTTTCTTTTCTTTTTTCTTTCAACTTTTATCACTATTCTACTTATCTACTCCTACTCATTATGGAAAAAAGTACTGTCAATATTTTTTCTTATTTATTAACAAACCCTTTTTTACATGTAATACATAAAAAAAGAAAACTACCAATCCAATTCTCAAACGAGCCTTCTTGATGCGATCATGAAATCTCTCGGTTTTCCATATCTTAAGATAATACCCTTTCTTCGTTCAAGTATCATACATGTTGAAAGATTCGCAAGAACCTTTCACATGCAGTCCCGTCCTTTTTTCCAGATCACATTCTCATTATAATATTAAAACTACCCTCGGTTTGTAATCGAATTTGAACTTTAAGCCGTAGAGGCAGAGTTTGGAATCAAGTGTACACAGATAAGTAGAGAGAAACGAAGGGGATTCGTCTTGTTTGTACTGAACATTGCGATGCTGTTCGAGATATTATTTTTAATGTGATTTAAAATTAGTTTGGTTGTGCAGTTTCATATCTGTTCTAGATCTATCTAGTTGGACTGACACACAATTAAAACCTTTTGAAAAAAAGTTAAAAAATTTAGTCTTTGTTATATTAATGCGGGACTAAGGTATAACTTTCTATTTTCGTTTCCCGTCAATGACTATTTTTACCGAACTTTTAAGAAGTCTACTTAATTTTTTGAATTAAATACAGACTTCAAACCTATGACGTCATGGGAATTCGGTTCTATCTATCTATTCAGCTGCAGGAAGCCCACTGCTGAACATAGGCCTCCCCCCATGGATCTCCATATCGAACTGTTTGAAGTGGCCTGCATCCAGCGACGGTTCCATACTGAATTCGGTTCGAATTACCGATATTTGAAATAGTACAATCGCAACAAGAGTTTAAGCTTATAATGCTGACCCATTGGTTTGCTTGTTATCGAAATCAGAATATGTACATACGTCATTTGAAATTATTTGTGAAGATTTGAATTAAATTATTATCATAATGGTTTCTTAGATTTACGCGAATGTTACACATTGAAATAAAACTATTTTTACGGATTTTATCGCGATTTGGTTTAATTTTTACATTTTTTAACTTCCCGACGTTTCGATTGCTTTTCAGCTTTCGTGGTTACGGGGCGGACTGAGGTATTAGTCATCCGCTCTGAGACTGTTACAATTAAACTACCCTTAATTTTCAATTATTAAATTAAAAAGTTAATTTAAAAAAATCGCGATAAAATCCGTAAAAATAGTTTTATTTCAATAAATTATGATCTTTAATGATAGCATAAAAAAGGAATAGGATATTGATACTAATAAAAGCGCAAAAGCGATAAAAATACGGCTACAAAACACATCGGTACAGAGGAATAATATAAGATATCCCGAAAAAACAACGCCATTTTCCAGCTATAAGCAGGTTAATGTCTCGATTTTATTTCCCATTTCCATATAACTTTGAACAACAACCGTCGTAACGGAAAGCTGTGTATGCACTGGCACTATCCAATCTCCAAAGCAAGCTAACAAAAAACAAACTCTACCACACAGCAATAAAGTACAAATTGCACTGCAACTTTTATAAAATGGATAAGAGCAAAATCCGAAAATATTGTGCAAATGTACACTGGATACTGAGCTTAAATGGAAGGGGGTAAGATTTATTTTGACTTACGCGGTGCCGTTGGAAAAATTCACTCCGTATGTGTCAACATAAGACTTTGGACGCGTGGCAAAGACAAGCAGGGCATCTGTAAACAAACAAACAAAATTATATAGTTTTATAGTGTCATAGTTTTTTTTGGGAAAAACATCGCTAAAGGGAAATTATGTTAAGAACTTTGTTGATTTTTCAGGACATACTTTATGTTCATAAAAGGAAAGTGACACCCCCTGATTTAAATTGCGACATTTCGTTTTGACAGAAGACTTTTTATAAGAGCTGCCTCGGATTACGGGCCTTTTGAAAAGGCTGAAGGTCACCAAATAAACTATGCAGAAGAATATGCTCAGTATTTCCTTACGAGACGATCTTCATATCATTATGGTATTATTACACGTAGATATAATAAGTGAGTGGTGGCCTGTTGGTAACGGACCAGCCGCGACTGCCAACGTAATCACGGTGGTCGCGAGTTCAAATCCCAGGGCACACTTCCGACTTTTCGGAGTTATGTGTGTATTGATATTCAATCACCACGCACTATTATAGTGAATGAAAACATCGTGAGGCAAACTGGATACCGTGGCGGTTTAAAAAAAAGAATTTCTACGGTATGTAAAGTCCGCCAACCCGCACTAGGCCAGTGTGGTGGACTATATGGCCTAAGCCCTCTCAATCGTAATTTCGATTGTAGTGGAGGCCCATGCCCTGCAGTGGGACGTATATGGGCTGATACAGACAGACACGTAGATATATATTTTTTATAATTATTGAGATGTTTAAGCCATGCTATATTTCTGACGCGTCTTACAAAACCCTATTTTTGAACGACAATAGCCCGGACCGATAAATTTAATAGTCACTTAACTTGAATGACTTAGTTTTATATTAGCCCAACGGCTCTGGGCGGCGATATTGAAAGGTGCAAAAGCTTTTTACTGGTGCCAATAATAGACCAAGTATTAAATACAATGTCGATATTTTATTTATTTATCTATTTTTTTTTTATTAGCGAGAAGCTCAAAACGACCAAGTTTCACATCTGATGGTAGCATCTACGCCACCGAAGCAGTCTTAATTTAATCGAAGTCGAAATATTAATGAACTCAATTTTTATATATAAATTTATACAAACGCATCTGATGCATATTCTCCAATGCGAAGTTCCAGCATTGAATGAACTCTAATTTTCCTTGCATTCCATAATGGCGGACTTTATTTGCCGATTGGTAAAGTTCCAGTGGTCGGTATTAGAGAGAGTTTGCTTGTTAACGATATCCAACAAGTTCGGACAAATAAATGCAATGTACTGCGAAGTGGAATTAAATATATTGGATTTAT
Organism: Deilephila porcellus; assembly: GCA_905220455.2. Lineage (NCBI taxonomy): Eukaryota > Metazoa > Arthropoda > Insecta > Lepidoptera > Sphingidae > Deilephila > Deilephila porcellus. The sequence continues at coordinate 2,208,080 of LR999995.1, forward strand.
AATGCAATTCGTTCGGACCATTGTGTTTTATTGAGTTTCTGAAAATATTAATAAATAAGCTCGCATATTGTGTAATCCCATTTTCAGTTGTTGTTTCTGAAAATTCAGGAATTGGGTATATTTCTAGATATCAGAATTTCATTCGCCGTAAAATACTTCTTTGTTTATGTAATTCAGGAATTAAGTTAAAATTTACTGGACAGCCGCCGTGGCGCAATTGTTTAGACGCCGGCTGTGAAACGAGAGGTCGCGGGTTCGATCCCCGCACCTAAACAAATATTTGTGTCAACCACAGGTATTTGTTTCGGGTCTGAGTGTTTGTGATACCAAAAAGTCTCTCGTAGCTCCTGATACCCACGACACAAGACTCGATCTTAGTGTATGTCAGGACTATGTATGTGACTGTTGGGTGTATATTGATGTCGGCAGTTCGAGTTTTTATGCCGAGTATTAAGTAGTTTGCTGTATTATTAATTAGTTTAAGCGTCAAAGTCAAAGTAAGGATTATTCTCCAACTCTCCTACAGTTAAATCAAAACCGCTATTACATACCCTTTCTCCTTTGAACTACCAAAACTCACCCTCCAAAAACAGATCTATAAAATCCCAAATCTTCAGCAATTTTTATCTCTAACCCAATAAAAGGAGCACAGAGCGCGTAATCGCTTCCTTTATGCCTGTGACGTCACATAGTTTGCCGGCACAAAAACACACCGAATAAAATCCGGACGGAATATGGGGGCAACGCATTCAGGCCAATGTTTGCATATGGCCGATGTTCTGTGTTCATTAAAATGCATGAAGTGACGTCATGGGGCATAGAGTGTGGGAAGAGGCGCTAGTGATGTGGGTACGTGTGGATTGTCTCTGAGAGGATTTAGTGTAATTTTTGGTATACATTCATGTGGTTTGCAGATGAAAGGTCTGTGAAATTTTAAGGTTCAATACTTGATCACAGAATTTACATCATTGACTATTTGAAGAGTGTCAAAGTGTGCCAAAGAATCGGTACGAAGTAATAGCTTCGGTGAGTGACATCAGAGACACTGGCTGGTGGTGGAATATTCGTGTCCAATACAATCTTGACCACCGTAACCGCTGGTGGAAGTCTGTTATTTTGGCTCACGTAGGTGTGTGACGTTTCGTTTTCAGCCTGTGTATATTTGGTTCCAAGCAAGCGGGCATTACGTTGGTTCCTCTCAGTACATATATCCAACAAGTACATTGTAATCAATATAAAATGCCAGTATACTAGTAGAATACCAACTAAATCTACAACAGATAAATAATAATAAATACACCCAACAGTGTGACTGTTGTGTACATAGTCCTGACCCCACACTAATATCGAATCTTGTGTCGTGGGTATCAGGAACATCGAGAGACTTTTCGGTCTCACAAACACCTAACCGTAGAAAAATATTTGTGGGCCTCCCAAACATTAGTCCCGGTGCGGGGATTGAGCCCGCGGTCTCTCGTTTCACAGCCGGCGTCTAACCAACTTCGCCACGAAGCCTGTCAAATATTCAAACACATATGAAACTGTCCCCTCTACGTTACCTCATCTATACGACTCCCACACGCTTCGACAGATTCTCTTACGATGCGCAATAAAAAATAGCGCGGCTTGAGAAAAAATCTTGTCATTGGCATTTTAAATGGATTTTACTTGGATACGACATTACGATGGCACATACGGTTGGCAGCGTTCCGTTCCACATTAGGAGCATGCATATTCAAGCAATTCCAGCGCTTTCGGATGTTTTAGCGTTTTATTTATGGGTGGCATTAAGTAGCTTAATTTTTGCAAGTTAGCTGCAAGCGAAACGCCTTATGCTCTTTTGAGGTTTCAACGTAAAAGTGTGTTAAGTAAAGAAATATCGTTACGAAACGTGCATACTTTATTTATTTATTAAGCTTTATACAATAAAATTGTACAGGCGGACTTAATTCCAACTTTAGTGCAATATTTAATGTATATGTTATGTAAAATCTTTTATATATTAATCTCTTTTGGGTCAGTGTCTACCAATTTTCGAGAAGATAACGACATACAGATGTTCCGATATAATTTGAGAGGGTATTCTTCATATTGGCACTGAAAAGACAACAATCTTCAGATGGTAAGTGCAGTCTTATTCAAATACAGCATTCACGTATAATAGACGTTTATATCTCGCTGGTCGGCATAATTATGTTGGCTTGGTCAAGACTAGATATACAGGTGAACTCAAAACTCAAAAAGCGTTGGTCATATGTTGGCCTGGTCAAGACTAGATATACAGGTGAACACAAACTCAAAAAGCGTTGGTCATATGTTGGCCTGGTCAAGACTAGATATACAGGTGAACTCAAAGTCAGTATGACATGTACATGATCACCATCCACCGTACCACTCTCTTATCCCTACTGTACTATAGCGTATCAGCCCATAATCCCACTGCTGGGCATGGGGGTTCTCTACAACCAAGAGTTCGGCTGAGAGTGGTTAGGCCATATTCCCCATGGTGGCCTATTGCGGATTGGTGAAGTTCACGTACTATAATCTTTAATTTTTACACGTATTTTAAGTGGGAATGGGGAAGGATATTTTTCATGTATGAAATTTACTCTCGTTCTACATTAGAAATGCATATTCAGGAGTTTCTAGCGCTCTCAAGTTTAAGTTTATTTATGATAACATTCATTTAAGTGGGCTATTTTTGCTACAAGGTTTAATTGAAGGAAATGGTATATTATGATAGTAATCGTCGTAATTGTGTTCTGGGAACAGCTAGTATAAATTAGTTTTATTGTACTGGTAAAAAATTGTGTTTAAACATACATACATACATTTTGCCTTGTATGTTCCGTCCCACGATGTGATAGGCATACCGCCATATCGGGCACAAATTCCTGACTCCGGGCTGATAATGACTAGAAAAATCTAATATCACTTTGCCCGACCCGGGACTCGAACCCGAGACCTCAGCTTTGTAACTTACCGTAATGCAACTACGCCACTGAGGCAGTCTAAGAAAGTCTAATTGTGTCTAAAATTAACCTATTAACATCACTTAGTAAGTGAGGGGGTAGAGGAATTGCTTGCTCAGCAGCAGGCAGCAGGCGACTGATTTACTACCATACATAGTATTTGAAAAACAGTTATAATGCGGGAGACAAAGTGCAGGTTCAAATAGCAATATTTAAAACACGATTCCAAGAAATTCACGCGAGCGGAATTTACTTTTACTGTGAAAATACTACACGTTACCTTCATTGCTACTGCACAATAATGTATCAGATATTTTATGTCTTTCTTGGAAGCGGGATGGAATACTGTCGACTACTCGTATTATATGTACCATTATAAAAAAATAAGGATACATATGTGTATAAGTTATTTATACACACATAATACAACATTGCTCACTCGAACCACACACCCACATGCAAACAAACACAAACACACACATACCTCGCTTTCAAACTCACACACCTAATTATTTTAGTTTAAATTATATTATGTAACTGGATTTTCAAAATCCTTGCAATTTATTTTTGATCTCAAATAAATATTTTTCATTTTCATAAGGGTTTGAAACCAGCTGGTCTGGTTTTAGAACTCGATATCATAAGTTCCATGAAATAACACTGCGATTGAGTAAAATAGAGGATATTTTCCGCCAGCCCACGGCGGAATTTACATACCGTAGAAATACTTACGATTCCCTATAGTATGCAGGTATTCTCACGATGTTTTCCTTCACCGTTACAGTGCGTGGTGAATGAATAGCAATACACACACGACTCCTTAAAGTCAGAGGTGTGCCCTGGGATTTGAACCTGTGACCACCAAAAGAATGCTACGCTATCTTAAATACTTGACTTCTTGTGGTTAAAGATTATGATGACAAGCGAAAAATGTGTCTTTTTGAAGGAGCAATTGCTAGACGCTTTTAATCAAAAATCTACAATAAACCTTATCACCAAGACATTACAGGCGATTTTCCAAAAGCAAATTTTCGACAAAATTCCGCACATCAATAACAGTTCTACATTCGATTAGCGTTTGAAATATTGGGTGCTGGTGTACATATAATCAATGTGTCAACGTCACACCAGCCGGGACCCTGAGAAATGTACCGGGATTTGAAAAATGCTGCAAAATCAAGATCGTGGATGACGAATTCGAATAGTTACGTACGATGTGAGGATTTGACGAATACTAATGCAGCTTTCGAATTGGATACATGTCTTTATATAAAATTGCTTCTTTATGTTTCTGCCAAAAATACCTTTTTAAGGGCCTAAGATTAAAATAATGATTTATATCCTTGCATACTATTGCGTTTTTAAAAAATAACATGGTGTACATTATTGTTTTAGGAAAACTATGTATTTACCACGACGATATTTACCACGGAAAAACGTCGTAAGGTAAAAAAATAACAAAAAAAAAATACTTGTCATGCTTTTTTGCGATTTTTTTAGTTGCATTGTGTCTGAAGTCACCAATACTACCACCTGGCTTCGTTTTTGGTCGCAGTCTTGATATACCCTGTATACATAAACATTACCTTAGTATCCTTTTCCAAGAATTCGTTTGATGTCGAACTTGACTCAATGGCTCATTATTTAGGATTACTTACATTACAGAAACAAAACATTGTTCTCTTTGATTCCCTCTACGTAATATGTGTTTATGTATTACTCATTATAGGGATGAACGGAGAAGAAAATGATCAAATATTTTTACGTTTACATACCAAGGTAAAGGTAAGGATCGTTTGGCCTTTTTGTCCAACAATGTAATTACTTACTGCTTCATATTAAGATATGGTGGATCGTTGTCAGAAATTCTCAGGATTATTTGACAAATCATGCAAGCAACAATGTCTATGAAATTTTTAGTTGCATTGTGTCTGAAGTCACTAATACTACCACCTGGCTTCGTTTTCTGTCGCAGTCTTGATATACCCTGTATGATACAATTTCAACCTGCATTTGTAGCGTACAAAGTCAGGTCAACTAATATCAATACTGTAATGTTCAGTATGGAATTACTGCATTGCCAAAGGCTTAATTCTGCGTAGCCCTTTCATCTCATAACCTTTGACGCGAAATTAATTAATAAGAGTATTAGTATCGAAGATGTGTTAATTAAATGGATGTATAATCAACTCGCTGACCTAGCTTCATTCGCATGTAATTAATTACTCTAGCCAACTTCATATGTGTTATGAGTAACATATTTTAAATAAATCTGATGAATTATTTCTCATTTCCACTCGTCAAGCTTCTTTTTTACCCACTTTTTTATCTTTAGGAAAAGATTCATAAAGTAATAAAGATGTATACATACATACATACATAAACTCACGCCGTTATCCCCGAAAGGGTAGGCAGAGGCGCCAGCAGGACACCCACATTTCGCCTTGTATGCTCCGTCCAATGATGTGATAGGGGACGAGCCTATCGCCATATCGGGCACATATTTCTGACTCCGGGCTGATAATGAATAAAAAAATCCAATATCACTTTGCCCGACCCGGGACTCGAACCCGAGACTTCAGCTTTGTAGTCGTACCGTAGTACAACTACGCCACTGAGGCAGATATATAGATAAATAAGTGCTTCTTTAGATCCCAGGGCAATGTCAATTTTTATTACGATTGGTTTAGTAGATAACAAGTGAGTACAACTTTTATAAGGACCGATACTAAGGGAACAGTACTTATTTGCTGCATGCATGGTACCTCATATTTTTATATACCTAAGACATCGTGTATGCAAAATTTCAAGATGACTGGTTCAGTAGTCATGAAAGCGTAACAAAAACACATTGGCATTTATATGACATTGACAGCCTCCGTGGCGCAGTTAGTTAGACGCCGGTTGTGAAACGTGAGTTTGCTAGTTCGATCCCTGCACCGAGACAAATATTTGTGTGATCCATAGGTATTTGTTTCGGGTCTGGGTGTTTGTGAGGCCGAAAAGTCTCTCGTTCGAAAAGTTCCTGATATCCACAACACAAGATCGATCTTAGTTTTGTATTTATTTATTTATTTATTTCTTGATATAACTTAAAATTATTATTTTTAATGAAAACATCGTAGCCAACAATTTTAATTTTCAGATGCTAAATAAGTATACCTAAATAAGAATACTTATAGGTCACCATTGAAATTATAGCTATTGATTAATTTTATAACCATCCTTGAAAAAATACTCGAGGGATTGATCCGTACCTGTGCTCTGAACTGAAAGACCTGTGACCCCAATATAGTCCCCCATTATCCCCCGGGAACATGAAGGAAGCCGTAAAAAGATTTAACCTATAAATCCTGGTATGAAAAAAAAACTTTAATAACTATATCTATATCTATATCAGCCCATATACGTCCCACTGCAGGGCACGGGCATACTCTACAATCGAGGGAATCGATTGAAAGTGGTTAGGCCATATAGTCCACCACGCTGGCCTAGTGCGGGTTGGCGGACTTACATACTGTAGAAATTATAACACAACTATAGATATATTTAAAATGGTAGAGCCACACATGTGTATGACCACAATGTACCCTTCATATTATTAAAGAATAATAAGAAAGCCACAAAAAGGATTAAACTAGAAAATGTAAATGTGGGTAAGAGAAAACCATTGATGTATTTAAAGTGGGAGCGGTTCAAGCACTGTTAACTGGTTGAAGGTTTTTCATATGTGAAAGGCCGCCTAGGTAGGTATTACCGCTATGCCTATTTCTCCCACCAAACAGCAGTGTAAATGCACTGTTGTGTTCCGGTTCGAAGGACGTTGTAGCCAGAGTAACAACTGGACATAATGAGACTGTGTGTGCAATGGAATGCCAAGCATAGCTTTATAATTTATGGTCTTGTTTGATTTTGCTACTGTCCATGAGCGGTCGTATCGCTTACCATCAGGCCAATGGCATGCTCGACTCACCATTCTTTGCAATAAAAAGGCACAATATATAGGATCTCCGTATCTGGCCGAATTGTAATTATCGAATATAGCGGCGGAGAACCTTTCCTAGCGAATCCGATTAGACTTGCATAATTGTGTGGAACAACGAGTCGTCTCTCCCATAAGTGCACAATCATTTGAATCATATAACATATCTATACCTACACCAATTTTCTAAAAAAATAATTATATACTGACGCGTCGACAAATACAAAAACAGACAGATAAAAACACGAATTCGCGATAAAAACTAAAGATCAAAGGGGTAACAGCCGAAATATTGCGTTGCACTCCGAGCGCTGACGCTGGATAGTTAGTTTCGCACCAAAGTTTCGGCCAAACATTCGGCTTCGGGGATAAAGAACGAAAGTTTGGCCGAAAGCATGTAGACTAACTAATTAGTAACGATACAGCAAAGCTAGTTAGGGATTTAAAATTAGGGTCGATTTTTTTATGACACAAAAATGAGGTTGGTGCTCTTTTTGCCTTGTGCTCATCACAATTATGGGTTGCTGTGCTAAACCTATCAAAACTATCATTATAAAGAAGAAATATTGGATTGTTTGTTTGCATTGAATAGGCTCTGAAACTACTGGACCTATTTAAAAAATCTTTCACCATTAGAGTCTTACATTATCCCTAATCAATATAGGTGACAGAATATTTTTAAAAGTGTATCTGCAACAGGGCGGAGCCGGGCCGGATCGCTAGTGTTGTATAAAAATAATGATATGGTTATTTAAATAAAACATAAAGATATTTGAATAAGTTAATTTGAAGACCGAAAGTAATTAGAGACTATCCAGCCCTTACACCGGCAGCTTCAACTCCTGTGCGCCAGGATCGACAATACGCATCAACGACGAGTACTAACGCGTCTCTAGAAATATCTATGTTGCTTTCTTACAACAAAATTGATAAAATTGTATCATGAGGAAGAATTAGATAACTTATATACCTTCTCAACGAAATTTTTGTATTGATAATCCCGAAAAACTAACCCAAGCCCGAAAATTCGGCCTCGTTTCGTCCAACCATCGGACACTAAAGATAATATCGTGAAATATAAACATAGGAAAGAGATAAAAAAAACATTCTGCGGCAGTCTCATTAAAATTTGTACACCCCGATGCGTCGTCGAGTACAGTTGTAAACAAAGGAATGGAGTATTTTATTTTATATTTCTTTTTATCATGTTTTTTATACCTGTCAATCCTTTTGATATCGCTGATTGAGAAGTATTCGAGTCAGTGTTGTTTTAATTGTGACGTTTTGTTAATGACAGTCCAATAGGGCTTTGATTAAACAGAAATCGGAGTGTAGTTATAGTGGCTTGCGATTTTGTTATTGGAATAAGGTTTTCTAATTTTTTGAATGATAATGTTTCCAATAGATGTTACCATAGGTACTAAAAATATGATTTTTGTTGTGTGAAAAAAAAATGATCACACCCAAAATAGACAATTTAGTGTAAACAAATAAGTCCACAATTTTAGAAACAGTTATAGTTTCCTTTTATCCCACTGGAAAGTAACGTTATCTTCGTAAAAACTTCAACATTTTGTGCACACCAAAAATCTTCATATTATTATTGTATACACCATGTAGACGAGAATGGTAAAAACAAACCATATTCGAATGAATGGTGCACTAGTGAGTAGGAGAGAATAGATTTTGAAATGTAATTTTTTGAGACAATGTCCATTCACAAGGTAGACAGAAAAACATCGAGGCAACGTGTTTTAGTAAAAATCCTGGTGGGAGGCTTATAGTCATCAGTGAACTTTCTGCGACTAATTATAATCATTATTACCATATACGATTTTCTATATCTTTCCGCAGTTTAACTAAGGTACGATTACAACGCCGAAGTCTCGGGTTTGAAAACCGTGTCGGATAATGTGAGAGTGGATTTTTCTATTCATTATCTGCCCGGAGTCAGGAATTTATTCCCGATATGGCATAGGCCCGACCCTATCCAATCAAGGGATGGAACACATAAGCCGAAAAGAGGGTCTCCTAGTAGCACCTCTGCGTACCCTTTCTGGGAAAAAGGCGTGAGTTTATGTACGTATGTTTTTCAACCTCTGGTAAAATGGTATGTTTAAACTAATAACATGCCTTCATCACACTGAAGAAGCTATAAATCTCGAGGTACTATTTTTAAAGTACGTTATAAATCCAAGTATTTACCTTCAACTTGTTACTCAGAAGTTTATAGCTCGTACAATGTAGTTTTTGTTGGAGTCAAAACCAAGCTGAAAATGAAATCTTTTTGTAGGTATTCCTTTAATGCCAGCCTCCGTTGTGCAGTTGGATAGACAATGCTTTCAAACGCTACTGACGTTAGTATGTCCCGTCAGAGTTTGTTTCGGGTCTGGGTGTTTGTGAGACCGAAAAGTCTCTCGTAGTATGTCTCAGGATGGCGAGCGCAATGGAATGCCAAGCATTGCTTTGTAGTTCATGGTGTCGTTTGGCTTTACTACTGCTCATGAGCGATCGTATCGCTTACCATCAGGCGAATGGCATGCTCGTCTCACTATTTATTGCCATAAAAAAATCCCTCGGAGTCTGGAATTTGTTCCCGATATGGCAATAGGCTCGCCCCCTATTACATCGTGGGACAGAAAACACAAGGCGAAACATGGGTGTCCTGGTTGCACCTCTGCCTACCCCTTCTGGGAAAAAGGTGCGAGTTTATGTATGTATGTATGTAAAAAAAAGACATATACAGTCGTAGATACTTATTTAAACCTATTGAATCCGACATCCAGTGAAATGGATATAGCACGAAATAATCCGATTATATCAATTCAAGTATAAAAACACAGGACATTTCTACTTTATTAATCCCTATACGAATGAAAATCTATGTGAATTTTATCGCCGGCGCTTTTAACATAAAATTAATTATTAATTTACGCGTGTGTTTGATGTAATTAATTTAAATCGTGAATAGTATTAACCTAAATTAATTTATTGGTGTGTAGATTTTTAATTACTGGCTTGGAAAATATGCACTTGATGTTAATCGTAGTGCAGTCTAGATAATTGCTCAAAAATGTTTATTTATTTAATGTTTCATCTCCTTTCCATAAAATTATGTGTATAAAAAAACAATTGCTCTGTAGTAAACGTTTTTATAATTACACCACCCAAGTAATAAAATAATAACCGACGCAGATTGCAAATAACGGAACGCCATTAGGTTATTGGTACAAACTCAATTTAGCGATGCACGTGAGGTCACGCGCCGAGGCTTACGCGACACGCAATGCAAACACATTGAATGAAAATACATTAGTTACAAAATTGTACAAATAACTGGATGGAATAATTCTTGCGTACAAACTAATAGTGTTGGTGTGGAATAATGAGAAGGTTCGTATAGTGGCTCCTCTAAGGATTTTCATACCTACTGAAAGCCAAAACGGGTTTCTGAAACTCTTACTTTATCTTCTCTCTACTTTCTTACCAATACGTATGGAAAACAATGATGGGAAACCTGATATAGTGGGTTATTAAGCGTACCAAGTTTCTGGCTCAGCGTATGATAACCCTATCTTCTGTGAATACTCTATTTGAACTGCAATGCACTTACCATCAAAGTGCATTGTAGTCACCATAAAAATACCGTATTATAATTTAAAATTTCAAATTCCGAACACCAAAGAAACAGCAACAAAAACCTTATTAAACCTCGAACACAAAAAAAGGAAAATAAAAAAAAACCCACAACTTGATGCGAAATTAATTTCGCGGTGTAATTAAAAGTTTGAAAACTGTTACACGAAAATTTTAAAACGTTGTCATCGCGGAGCCATTGTATTGTTAATTGAACTTTTATTTTTTAGTCTCGATATCTGCTGGGTCGAGTGAATAGTACTATCGTATGTGTACAGAGTCACGCGCTAGTTTTTAAAATTCCGTAATTGTATTGAAAGTATAAACTAGGTCGGTGTGGTGAAATAAATAATAATAAATCAATTATCAAGCCCATATAGTTCCTATTGCTGAACACGGGGCATCCTCTACAATCGAGAGTGTGATTGAGAGGGGGCAGGTCATATTCCACCAGCTTAGTGCGGGCTTGTGGACTTCACATGCCATAGAAAATCTTGTTAAGATACATATGGTTTGCATATCCCTCATGATGTTTTTTCGTCTCCGTTAAAGTGTGTGATAAGTGACTATCAAAACACATATGACTCTCATAAGACAAAGGTGTGCCCTGAGATTTGGACCTGCGAACATTGCAAAAGTTGATACCTTGCAATCTTTTTTTATTTCTTGGATTAAGTTTTAAGAGGAAGGAAACAATAAAAATCCTCAATGCACAAGTTTTGCTGCTGAGTTTTTTTTACAATTGAGGTCGAAGATTATTATGGCAATATTAAATATGCATTATGTCTGACTCACCTCTATTCATTGAAGAAATTGAAGCGAAGAGCAGTAAAAGTTTTCCGGACATTTTTGTTACACCTGGAATTAATAAAGTTATTTTTAATAATGTTTTAAAACTAATATTTTAGCCTACTTGTGTTATAAATTGATGATTAATGAATTGTTACAAAAGGAGGGTGTCTTTCAATTCAATTGCAAACAATGTGTTAAGCTGAAAACATTTCGGTGTAGGATTTTTATATGAATTTTTGAAAAATAAACTTTTTTATATTACCATAATCTAGTTATTCTAGGACAATGTCCGGTAAATGCCAATATTGCATACCATCAGGCGAATGGAATGCTCGTCTCGAAATTAATCGCAAAAAAAAATACTAATCACTGGTTGTATAAAATGATTCAAAGCATTTTATATCACACACGAACAACATCTTTTATCATACTTATAAAATTGATGTCCTTTAATCCCATTTTACAGCTTACAGCAGGCTTCTCTGGCTGTAAAAGTCTTAATGCGAGGTTATTTACCTCTTTAGTTCATTGTTTTGTCACCCGCTTTATAAGGGAGGGAAGTGGATAATAATTTATTTCCAATTACTCCTATTAATTTAACTTTGGATTGATTTCGTTGCGGGTTAAAGACAAGTTAGACATTCCCGGAGACGCGCTGAGCTTCAATGCTCAGTGTCATTAAAATGCGTGCCACTGTTGATCCTGGCTTACAGGAGTTGCAGTGGCGGGTGTGAGGGCGGGACAGTCTCCATCCCGTAATTTCAGCCAGCAATCACATTATTCAGGAGTAGCATTGGATCTTTTTTTATAAAAACGAGTTTACAGGCAAGACAAAAGAAATATTAATTCGCAGTGTAAAGGACGGTACGGTGTGAAAGCGGCCTCCTGACAATGCTCTCGGAAATTCCGAAAGCGCTGCATTTAAAATATTGTGCATTAAAAATATTTTAATGAAACTCCAACAAACGGAATAAAAACTTTTATTCCAAATTGTGGTGTTTGTTTTAGTATTTTTTTTTTTGTTTATTTACACTTCAAATAGAGATGACAGTTAATTAATAGTAAGTGCTTATATTAAAGGCGCTTATATGCACTTGACAGCCTCCGTGGCGCAGTTGGTAAGATGCCGGCAGTGAAGCGAGAGGCCGCAGGTTCGAACCCGCACCGAGACAAGTGTTTGTGAGGCCACAGGTATTTGTCTCGGGTCCGGGTTTTTGTGAGACCGAAAAGTTTAACTTCTGATACCCACGACCCCAGACTTAATTGATCTTAGTGTGGGGCAGGACTATGTATAACATTTGTCTCGGGGCGGGGATCAAACCCGCGGCCTCTCGTTTCACAGCCGGCGTCTAACCAACTGCGCCACGGAGACTGTAGTTATTATTATTTATTACTTGTTCCTATAATATTGATATGTATATTATAGGAACAATTTACTTGTACATTATACATCTTATATTGGCCTTATCTGTAGTAGCCTCTCCTCCAAAATCGAGAATACGATTGAGAAGGCTTAAGCCCGAGTCCACCACTGGCCTAGTTCTGCCAGACTTTACATGGCTTATAAAACAGAATAAATAAACAAAAACTTTGTGTGCATAGTGGGTTGTTACTATAAAAGTCATTTCTCGGAAAACTAAAACATTAAAATGTGTTTCGGGAATTCATTTTCGCTCTTGCAAACGAAGCCGAACTTAAATGTGAAACTAATGTTTGTCGACCACACAAATATTTGTTTTAGATGATATTAAAACCCTTAACATTTTGTTCTGCAAAAGAAATATGAGCTACGGAATCAAGTTTATATAAAAATTATGTCAGTGAGGTTATAGGCGACGAAAACCAAAGAAAGATAAACTCAGAACACAAATCAGTAATTGATTGTTTGGCCCTAAGGTAAGTGTATGTGGTTTTACATACCTCTGCCTACCCTTTCTGTTTCGCGGGTGTGAGCTTATTTTCAAATAATATATTTAACGTGGAAATCTTTTCAACGCATTTTACCGAAGGTTAATATTTTAATGGACAGTAAAAATCTGCCGATATGGTCCGATCCAGAATTAATATCTAGGTAACCTAATTTTTGTTCTTCCATTCAAGCGAAACCCGGAGCGGAATAAAAATATACCGCTAAAGTTTCATAGGATCGGTGTATTGTTAAAATTCAAATTGGTGTCAAGTTTTTTTGTATTTTTTCTATATTGTTTATTCAATTTTCGGAGTTTAACTGTAGATTTTTATGCTACAGTTGAGGTGGTTTATTTTGGACTTAAAACTTATATTCTTTATTTAATTGGTCTTGTAAATTATTCTTATGTAGTTAAGAATACTTGATTTAATATGCCTTGCACAAAAAAATACATGGGGTATTAAAAATTGAAACACAAAAGAGATTCGTTAACTTGAGAATCTAACAACTTAAGATTCACAGCTACAACTAAAGTAATGAAGGAATTAGATAAATATTTTTATGATTCTGACAACCTCCATGGCGCAGTTGGTTACGCCGGCTGTGAAACGAGAATCCACGGGATCGATGCCCGCACCGAGGCAAATGGTTATATGGTTCACAAGTATTTGTATCGGGTCTGGGTGTTTGTGAGACCGAAAAGTCTCCCGTAGTTTAATACCCACGACACAAAACAAATGATCACAAAATAAGATCATAATAGTATGTGATTGTTGGGTGTATTTTTGTATTATTAGCAGTGAAATCCTAAAAATAAAATAAAAAATTAACGCTATCTCCAAGGGAAAACTTTACAAATAGAGCAAAGCTGTCCAAACGTGCGTCTGAGGATCTAAGCGGCAGTGAGGGCCCTCGCGAGATGAGTCGAGAGCGGCTCGACGGCAAGACGACCCTCGCTTTTACACGCCTTTTTGTCAAGTTTGTTTACGTGGATACAATATTTTTGTACATACATAAACTTATACGTTTTTTAGAAAGGGTAGGCAGAGGTGCTACCAGGTAACCCACAATTCGCCTTGTTCTGTCCCAAGATGTGATACGGGGTGAGCTTTTCGCCATATCGGGCACACATTCCTGACTCCGGGCTGATAATGAATAGACAAATCCGAAGTCACTTTTTCCAACCCAGGATTCAAACCCGAGACTTAAGCTTTGCACTTATTCCGTAGTACAACTGCACCACCGAGGCAGTTACATATATTTTTTACGTCTCTAGTGAAATAAATACTAGATGTTGTAAGAACAGGATTTTCGGCAACAATTTACAAATAACGGTGCGATTACACCCCACATTGGCCTCGGAGTAAAGTTACCGTTAAGGTGTGTATCCACTGAATTGGAATAAAATATGTTCTATATTTTCCACTTACTGCCTCGGTGGCGTAGTTGTACTACGGTACGATTACAAAGCCGAGGTCTCGGGTTCGAATCTCGGGTCGGAGAAATTGATATTGGGTTTTTGCAAAGTGATATTGGATTTTTCTGTTCATTATCAGCCCGGAGTCAGGAATTTGTGCCCGATGTGGCGATAGGCTCGCCCCCTATCACATCGTGAGACGGAACATAGAAGGCGAAATGTGGGTGTCCTGGTGGCGCCTCTGCCTAGTCCTTCGGGGATAAAGGCGTGAGTTTATGTATGTATGTATGATTAAAGTTCAAATACTTAGCCTCTTCCAATACTTATATGGCCATATTATTCATAAAAAGTTTAAAACCCATTTTAGCTATCGAATGTTTTGTTTTCTTCGCGCAAAATGAATTATAAAGTCATTCGAATGGGACAAAACATTCGATAACTAAGAAAGGTTTTAAAACTGTCTATGAATAAGGCCAATAGGATGCAGGCGTGACAATATAATATAGAATTACTGAAATCGTAAAAGACAAGTATTAAATAAATATACAGGGTATATCAAGACTGCGACCGAAAACGAAGCCAGGTGGTAGAATTAGTGACTTGAGACACAATACAACTAAAAATTTCTCAAAAAAAATCGTCAATTTTTTTTGGTAATTTTTTACTTATTCGTATTTGGGTGATAAATTCCTAAAATAATGATGTACGCCTTTTTATTTTTTAAGACGCAATGATACGATAGGGTTTATATTACTATTTTCGCAATAACTAGGTATTTACAACCCAAACACGATGATTTTTAAAAAAATGCAAAAAAAATCTGTCGCTTATTTTGCGAAATTTTTATTTGCTTTGTGTCTGTAACCACTAAAACTACCACCCGGCTTCATTTTCGGTCGCAGTCTTGATATACCCGGTATAAGTAAATAAATTAATACACCCAATAGTCACATACATACAAACAACATTCATACAAAGACAAGGTATGCGTTATATTTGACGCAGTGGAAGATAACCCTTACGACGGAAGTCTCAAAGGTTACGCCTGATATCAGTGGTACAATTTATCAAATCGTTAACCCTGCGCGCTTCCTACAACCTTAAATATCGGTTAAGCGTATGCCATTACAGCACCAAATGGAGATGTTTATGCTTCGCGTCAAAATTACATGTCTCTTAGGATGTAGGGGTGTATTGGTGTTACGAAGTTTCATAATAGTTGCTCTTTTTTCTTTACTTTATTTTTTAATTGCAATGAATGGTGAGACGAGCATGTCATGCCATACAACCGAACATCATGAATTACAAAGCAATGCTTGATATATTGCGCTCGCCATCCTGAGACATAAGATGTTAAGTCTCATTATGTCCAGTAGTTACTCTGGTTACAAAGTCTGTCAAACCGGAACACAACAGTGCATTTACACAGTTGTTTGGCGGGAGAAATAGACGTTGCGGTGGTATCGAGAGACCTTCCTCCAGTGAAATATGGAAATACGTAATTCTCTAAGACGGGCTATTATGATATCACCATTTTTGATTAATCGATCGCAAACAAACGGTATGTAAGTCCGCCAACCCGCACTAGGCCAGCGTGGTGGACTATATGGCCTAACCACTCTCAATCGATTCTCTCGATTGTAGAGTAGGCCCGTGCCCTGCAGTGGGACGTATATGGGCTGATACAGATCGCAAACAAACAGAAAACCTGATGTTATGTGATTACCACCATCCATAACCATCAAAATAATGGGAGGTGAAAGCACGAGAGAAGGAAAGGGAAATTGCCTTGCGGGAATCTTTGTAATTCAAGGATCAATCCGCTATCGATGTGTGATATCCAATATCGACCACTCAAAATTGACCTCCGCAAAGGATTTCAATGCAGTATGCTTCCTAGGAAACCATGTTTCACTGTTGACTTCCTATAGCAGAATATGTTGATTCTTAAAGTTAATCTCATCACCGAATACTAATATAATTTATATGCCCATAAAATTACAAGCATAATATGAAATTATCGCTCGAGAATATGACCCAATTACCACATTTATTACTGGCCTTTTGCTGTGGACAAACCATAGTTTATTGCTGTGTCTTTTCTTGTACTCTTCTATGTAGACATTTTTATAATATTTTTATTTGATCTTATAAGTTTGTTACGAATATTAGTTTTAGTAATGACAAATTAGGTTACTTGGACTTGACTGATTACTGGGATGGGCAGGCCGCTTCCAAAGATCTATGTGGAGATCCATGGGGGAGGCCTATGTTCAGCTGTGGACTTCCTATGGCTGAAGAGAGAGAGAGATAGAGAGACTGGGATGGACTAGCGATACGAAGGTTATTGAACCTTCCAAAAGGCAGAAATATGTCTGCCTTTTTGAAAGTGGTAGAGCCAAGCTGTTGTCAGTCATGACTCAGTATGAATGAGCAGGCTTGTCCGGGGCGGTACCACTGTTTTAGAGGAGAACGACGTGTAGCGACAGCTTTTTGTTTGGTGAGTGAGTATTAAAAAACTACGATAAGTGTTAAAAAACAGCCTGACTGCTTACAAGGTGCTGTTGTACTACGGTATGATCAGAACGCCGAGGTCTCGGGTTCGAATGCCGGGTCGGGCAGGATGGTATTGGATTTTTTTATTAGTTATCAGCCTGGAGTCAGGAATTTGGGCCGTATATGGCGATAGGCTCCCCCCTATCACATCATGGGACCCACAGAAAGTGATCCTCGTAGCACCTCTGCCAACCAAACAACCACAAACTACCTTTATAATACATGTCGGGGCGGTTAAATATTAAGTTGAAATGTTTCCCTAAAATATTGTTAAAACAATTATAAATAAGCCCTAAGCAATCTACGGGTAGTTGTAGAAGTATTGTTACAGTAGACCCGGTTGTGGTTCTATTTCCATACCCACAGTTAGAGTAGTGGTGGGAGCATGACAGT
Organism: Deilephila porcellus; assembly: GCA_905220455.2. Classification (NCBI taxonomy): domain Eukaryota; kingdom Metazoa; phylum Arthropoda; class Insecta; order Lepidoptera; family Sphingidae; genus Deilephila; species Deilephila porcellus. The sequence continues at coordinate 2,225,737 of LR999995.1, forward strand.
TTGCTATATAAACCGCCTCGGAACCGAGGACGGGGCATTCAACATTCAGTATTCGCCAGAGAAACACTGGTGTCCGCGCGTTGCCGTTAAAAAGTACCAAGTTGTAAAAGTTATTCGGGTAAGTCGTTTATCCGTTAATTAAAACGTCTCGTCATAGCAATAATTAATAATCCATAAATAATCTATATATATAAAAGAGGAACCTGATTGACTGACTGACTGACCTATCAACGCACAGCCGAAACTACTGGACCTAGGAACTTGAAGGAACTTAGGAAGAAGGGATTTTGGGAAATTCTACCCCTAAGGGGGTGAAAATGGTTAAAAACTGTTGTATGGAAAATCTAAACCATTGAAGTTACAATTCTCAAACTTGGTAGTTTAATAACTCATTTAATAACAAAAATAATTACATACTTTATTTGTCTAAAAATTAACACTAAACGGGTTAAAATAAGGGTTGAAATGTTTAGAAACTGGGTGATTTCCTTCCTACCCGATCAACGCACAGCCGAATTTACTGGAGCTAGAAACGTTAAGTTTTACATAGAGGTTCCTATTGTGACGTAGGTTAGCACTAAGGAAGGATTTTTGGAAATTCGACCCCTAAGGGGGTGAAAAGGGTAAAATACTGGTGTATGGAAAACCGAAACCCTTGAAGTTGCAGATATCAAACTTGACTTTTTAGTTACGCATATACAAATAAGAAGAACTGCATACTCTCTTTTCTTATAATTAATCCTAAAGGGGTGAAAATAAGGGTTGAAGTATTGTAAAGCCGAACTGCTGGATCAACGCACAGCCGAAACTACTGAAGCTAAGAACTAGAAATTTTACACATGGGTTCCGATTGTGACGTAGGGTAGCACTAAGGATGGATTTTTGGATATTCATCCCCTAAAGGCATGTAAAGGGTTAAAAACTGATATAGGGAAAATTTAAACCGTTAAAGTCACAATTGTCAAACTTGGCACTTAAGTTATTCATTCTAAGACAAAAAATATTTGCATATATTGTTTATCTAAAATTACCCCTAAAGGGACGAAAATAAGGGTTGAAGGTTTGTAGAACCGAACTGCCGGATCAACGCACAGCCGATACTACTGTAGCTAGGAACTTGAAATTTTACACAGGGATTTCTTTTATAACGTAGGGTAGCATTAAGGAAGTATTTTTGGAAATTCAACCCCTAAGGGGGTGAAAAGGGTAAAATAAATTTGTATGGAAAACCGCAACCGTTGAAGTAGGAGATTTCAAACTTGACACTATAATTACACATCTAAAATCAAAAATAAGTGCGTACTCTCTTTTCTTACAATTAACCCTAAAGGGGTGAAAATAAGTGTTGAAGTGTTGTAGAACCGAACTGCCGGATTAACGCACAGCTGAAACTACTGAAGCTAGGTACTTGAAATTTTACACAGGGATTCCTATTGGGACGTAGGGTAGCAGTAAGCAAAGATTTTTGGAAAATCATCCCCTAAGGGAGTGAAAAAGGTGAAATACTGTTGTTTGCAGAATCAACATTTGTAACACGCAGACGAAGTCGCGGGCATAAGCTAGTTAATAATAAACGAATATAGACCAGTGCCGTTATCACTGGTCTGCTTCAATATAATTAACACATGGTTTTATTTCCCTGTCATATAGTATCGCTTTTCTGATTTTATCCAATATCAACAAACAGTAAATGAATTCTACGAATCGAGCTCTCGACGCAGAAACACACATTTATGAAATTCAAAAGGTATTTTCAACTGAAATCCGATTCGTTACTGATATTGTAAATAGAAGGGACGGGAGTTACTTTGAATCATGAAATATGAAGTAAGCATAATATTTCATGAAATAACATAAATATTAGAGTGATATAATCGGTATCCACTAAATAATTCGAATAAGCTGGCATAATTGTATCAACGGGAAAGATATATATTAATATAAGTAAATGGGGCTTTACCACGCTTTGATGAAGTTAGCAGACTTATATCCAGTAAATTGTTGTGAGGAACGCTGTATGGATCTTTCACGATGTTTTCATTCACCGTTAAAATTCATGATTATTATACTTGTATGACAGCCTGTGAAAAGAGAGGCCGTGGGTTCGATCCCCGCATCGAAACAAATAATTGATCCACAAATATTTGTTTCGGGTCTGGGTGTTAGTGAGACCGGTAGCCTCTCGTAGTTTCCGATACCCACAACGCAAGACTCGATCTTAGTGTGGGATCAGGACTATGTATGTGACTGTTGGGTGTATTTATTTATCATATACCTTGTAGCCACTTTCTCGTGCCAGCATAAAAAATACTACAACGAATTTATGTTTATACATGTGTACAAAGGATTCGGTGTTATTCGCGTCATAACACTCGTGCTTTCTTGTATCGTATGGCCCAAGTTATAAAAACATTGCGAGGTTGCTTCAACTCGTAAAATATTATTGATTTTATTTTTTATGATTACTGAAAGGGTACTTGGGGAAATGAATTTTCGTGGTTTATGGTTTGATTGAGCTTTAAGTAATATACGCCCGAATACCCAAACGCCACCCAAATATTATAATGCATTTCACTACTAAAGTCCCGCTTAAATGTACTGATTAAGTGAGACGTGGATAGTTAAGTGCAACTTAATATTCAAATGGCGTTTGAGTATTCTGGCGATAGACTACAATAATAATAAGTTCGGCAGGAAGAAGTGATGCTAATGGCCTGGGTAAAACCGACGTATATTAACACTTATTGCTTTAGATTATTAGGATTTCCGGATGCCAAGCATTTTTTTCCGTATTTCTTTACATACATAGATACATAAACTCACGTCTTTTTCCCAGAAGAGGTAGGCACAGGTGCTACCAGGACACCCACATTTCGCTTTGTTTTGCATTCTTTTTCTATGCCAATCCATATCACAAATGGTTCATAAGCGTTTTTATAACTTTAATGACCGATTTTAATCGTTTGAAGAATTCTGCTTGTTGAATGACGTTACAATTTTGAAATATTTTCTATAGAAAAGCTGTGAAAATTGAAAACTCAGCCCTGACACAAATAATTCGTACGAACATAACCTTAACTGATTTTTTTTCGTACACTCGAAATAATCTCTCCCGATCTTGCCTTGACCCGCCCTCTAGCAGTTGGTCGTCACATAAAACTATGTCATCTTATAACGCATAAAACGGGATGGCCGCGGCCGTCCGACCCGGGTTGATTTTACGACGCACACTCATATTTTCATGTATGCAATGAAACTCTCTCTTTATTTTCGGCCAAGTTTGATAGGGTTGTTATTTTTAATATTATCCACGTTCTGGACAAATGTGGCGTGTCTCGGGGTTTTTGCATAGTTTCGGCAAACGAGCAAATAGCTCACTATATGGAAATTCGTAAGTGATTACAGCGGGCTATGAAAATAACATTTGGACTTTATACATATATGTACGTATCGGCCTCTTGAAATAGGGGAAGAAAAGGAAGGAAGAAGGACGGGCGGAAAAGGATATTGGAACTCCGGTTATCTCACTCTCCACCCCAAAGACGACAGCAAGAGTAGTTATACTACGGTTTTCTTTGAGACAATGGTACCACCCCGGTCGATCCGGCTCATTCCTGCTATATTCTAAAGTAACTAGTAATTTAAAATTACATATTTCTTTCTCAGGGATGTTATGACTCACTCAAGAGTTAGTAGCTCGCTTAGTAGTAATACACATTCTGGAGTGGAGACCGCGTCTTGGCAAACGTAGCGTGGGACGTCTTTTGGCTAGTTGGCGGGACGACTTGCACAAGAGGGCCGGCAGCGACTGGATGCCCAAAGCAGCAGACCGGGCTCTGTGGCGTACCTTGGGAGAGGCCTATGTCCAGCAGTAGACTGCAATGGGCTGATGATGATAATGACACATTTGGGTTCCTTGCAGCAGATCACTAAAAATCCTTGAGCGACGCCTACGTTTAGCAATAGACTTCTTATAGCTAAGAATGATGAAGTTATGAACTGACGACCTCCCGTTTCAAAGCTTTATCCACCACTATACCAATTTACACTTTGGTTCCTTGCAGCAGATCACTGAAAATATTTGAGAGGGGCCTGTTCAAAAATAGATATATAAAGCTAAGAATTGTGATGTTTCAAATCCACGCTGTCCGATCTCAAAGCCATATCTACCATCGAACTAATGTGCCGCTCGAATGCATCTACAAATATCAATACTATTTTGTTTAAAACGTACATTGTTCGAGCACGCACAATGTTTATTCATTTGTATTTTATACAAAGAGCAAAGGGAACTACGATAGAACGAGCTTTACCGTTGAATTATTTTTACGTGTTTATAGTTTCGCCTCGTTGGTTTCGCGGTAGTGTACATTGCAAATTGTGAGGTCGAGGGTTCGATGATAATTACATACATACATACATACAAACATAAACTCACGCCTTTATCCCAGAAGGGGAAGTCAGAGGCGCCACCAGGACACCCGCATTTCGCCTTGTATGTTCCGTCCCATGATTGATAGGGGTAAGCATATCGCCAAATCGGGCACAAATTCCTAACTCCTGGCTGATAATTAATAGAAAAATAATATAACTTTGCCCAACCCGGGATTCGAACCCGACACCTCATCTTTGTACCGTAGTGCAACTACTTCATAATGTACGTTATTATATAAGAAAACCCAAGATCAAAATCTCTGCCCGACGTAGTGTGAAGTTTTTATCTAGAAATTAGGTAAAAATAATGGCTTTTACCCAACAGTAGCTTGGACCAATTACCTAATTGTAGCCTTGGACTCTTGTTAAAATGAGTGAGCTCTGACGGGGTGGTACCTTCCTCACAGAAAACTAAATGTAAAGAGATAGATTTGCAGTTGTGTTTGGATCGGTAAGTAAAATTACTGAAGGCGCTTCATCCCTCCGTTTTGAGACTCCAGCATTCACGATTCAAATGCTATTTATTTAGTTAAATCGACTATTAACATAAATTCTGTCAATTCGCAATGGAATGCCAAGTATTGCTTTGTAATTCATGGTGTTGTTTGATTTTGCTACTGTCCATGAGCGGTCGTATCGCATACCATCAGGCGAATGGCATGTTCGTCTCGCCATTCATCGAAACAACTAAAGTTCGGTTGCCTGTATGTGATTCTGATGGTACCTCAGCCTACAACTTTGAAGATACAAGCGTGACTTTTTGTGTAGTTCTATCCATAACATCCGAATCCAATTTTAAGGAAACCACGTTATCCAATCAAGAAACTAGAAAAAGGGATTAAGAAATCGGACACCGCATTACATATTTCACAGCGTTATTATGAAAATTTAAAAAAACCGTTCTGAAATGTTATTTTGATAATCTGAGCCATTTCGAATACCTGACTAGGTCAATATTATCATGTGCAACATTTTAGTAGTGATAGACATTAATTGAAATCAAACACAGAGTTTTGCGTCAGTAGTTTGGTGTACTCTTTACATAAAATTTTATTCATCGGTTTAGCTACTGCTTGTTTTCGGAAAACTTCAACATACTAATAATATTGATACGCTTTAATGTTTTGCCTTTTATGCTCAAACTGAATTCAAAATTCGTTCAAAAGGGACAAAACATTCGATAACTAAAATAGGTTTTAAAACTGTCTATGAATAAGGCCATAAGCCTCTATGTAGCATCCATTAGATAATACTTCGTATGAGAGGGACCATCTGGGTTGATACCACTGTATGATTTCGTTTAAATTACTTAGAAGTCAGTGTTTATTCGGCATTATGAGACTTAACACCTAATGAATCGAAGTGACGAGCGCAGTGCAGTGTTTAATAATAAGTTACAATGAAGTGATCATCATGCTCGTTTCGTCATGCCCGAAAAAAAATATTCCGAAAAGTTTGTTGTAAAACATGAAATCCCGAAGCACTTGAACCCAGTGTTATCAATAGATATTTGGACGAAGCTCAAAACGAATCGGCGTAGTGATTCGGAAAAAAATCGCGCTATCCACTATTACGACGTACAAATTATTTCGCCATCCGGGCCATTTCTATCCCGTGCGTGATTTTTTTCATTTGAATAAAAGCGAAAAATTCCAGCTTCGAAAACACTCATATTAATATCAGAATGCAGGTTTCGGTCCGCTGGGTCTGTGTACAGTGCACGCATGGATGGGTTATTAATTTTTTTGAGTGATACGGTATTCCGAGCCCGCTCGTTGGAGGGTTAGAATGTCATCCGTTTGAAAGGGGCCACTTTTGAATGAAAATTGTCATTTGTTTACTTCGCGTGCGAGTAACTCACTTGTGCACGGCAAGTGGTGGTTTTTTTATTACTTTTGATGTAGCTTAAGTAAGGACCAATGTAAGTTGACCTCTCTCCATATTTTTTTAGTATGGAGTTTTTGATACTGGAGAATCTTTGGCTAGTCTTGAAGTTACTTAGACAGATTATGGGGTGGATGTGTATACGATACAGTTCTCAACCGCCAATGAAAGTCGTTCGAAAGGGACAAAACAACTGATAAATAAAACAGGTTTTAAATATGTCTATGAATATGGCCGCAAATAAATAAACACCCAACAGTCACACATATAGATCAGCAGTCCTACCATGACCGTTGTATTAGCGATTCATTTGCGATGCAATTCATTTTAGGTTATCGTTTTATTTCGTACCATGACCATGTTAATACTGAATCGCAAGTGAGTCGCAAACTAACCAAATGAGTGAACGAATAAGTCTCTGATCCGTAAAGCTAGAAAGAGACAGCGCTATAGAATAATCATATCCTTTGTTTCTTTCTCACCGCACTAGTTAGCAGCGTTCTGAAACTTAATCGTGTAAAAGTTACGATAATATTTACGATTGATAATTTGTATTATTGTACTATGTATTAACTTTTGGCCAAGATTACCTTCAATGTGAATGTTGCAGATTGACACAGAATAGTATTTTAGGTGACGTTATATCAATTTTTAATTGATTATTATTATATGTATATTATACGCGTCAACGTGCAAAATAGTGTGTCAAACTTATGAACGTTTCTTTATGATATATGAGATTCGAGATTGTGAGTTGTGACATTCTCGGAACTCGGGTGTTTTGATTATTATGCTAAAATAGTATTGAATTGTTGTTGTTTTATTAATTTTACGACGTGAAGTATTATTGTGGTATTATCCTCATTATCACACTCCAACTATTCGAAAAATAATAAATTATGTGACATCTAAAATAATATAAATTATGCTTATTCAATGTACATTACTTAGAAATATAATTAAAAAACCACTATTGAACGTTACCTACTTTCCTAATGCATTCATTTCACTGAAATATCTATTTTATTCAATAACAATTCAGTTTCGGTAGTAAATAAAGAACTTTATTTGAATCGCAAGTTTTGACAGATCAGCGACTCAACTGAGGTCTTGAAGTTTAGTCATGGTACGAATTGAATGAATGAAAACGTGATTTGCGAACGATTTGCGATTCAGTTTAGGCTCTAACCTAAATTGATCGGCTAAAACGATGTCATGGTACGAAAACACAAAGCGGTTCAGAATAGGTCCTGAATTGCGTCGCATTAAGAGGTCATGGTAAGGCTGCTGATCCCACAATAAGATAGTCTTGTGTCGCGGGTATCAGGAACTACGGGAGACTTTTCGGTCTCAAAACACCCAGACTCGAAACAAATACCCGTAGATGACACAAATATTAATATGTTATAATACAGGCGTAAACACACAGGATGTATCCGAAACGCGAAAAACTTACGTGGGTTACGAGAAACTCATCCGCCTGATTGTATCAAACATTAGTCTCGGTCTGGATATCGAACCAGCGTCTTCTCGTTTCACAGTCGTGCGAGAAGTTGTCAATTGTATTGTATTGTATCAGCCCATATACGTCCCACTGCTGGGCACGGGCCTACTCTACAATCGAGAGAATCGATTGAGAGTTGCTAGGCCATATAGTCCACCACGCTGGCCTAGTGCGCGTTGGCGGACATACCGTAGCAATTCTTTAAAATCGCTACGGTATGCAGGTTTCCTCACGATGATTTCCTTCACCGTTAAAGTGCGTGGTGATCGACTATCAATACACACATAACGAAGTTGTCAATATATCTATGTATTTCCAACTCCTCCTATTAATTTAACTTTTTGATTGATTTCGTTGCGGGTTAAAGACAAGTTAGACATTCCCGGAGACTCGCTGAGCTTCAATGCTCAGTGTCATTAAAATGCGTGCCACTGTTGATCCTGGCTTACAGGAGTTGCAGTGGCTGGTGTGAGGGCGGGACAGTCTCCATATCTATGTATATAAATGTACACGCATTTCTAAACATCTGGAGAGGCGTCCGCTAATCGCCTGGTTGACGTTCCGTTATTGATGGGCGGCAATTAATCTTGGTCACTGAAGGGTTTCACTTTCCACTTAACACCAGTTTGTTTTTGACGTGAGAGCGTTTGTTTTTCGGTAATGGTTTTTCTGGTGTTCATATTCGTGTTTGAGTGCCAGTACTTTACGTAAATTAAACAAATTTTGGAATTCATATTTTAAATTATCACACGTTTAATATTTTATTTGTTGTATTTTTCAATTTTAACTTGCTTCAAAGCTCTCTTTATTAGTTCCTTTTCAATCATTTTTATCGCCTTCGTAAGCAAACGAGATCTTCGCCTGATGGTAAGCCATCACCGCCGCTCATGAACCTTCGCAGAGCCAGAGACCACTACAAGCAGAATACTGCCTACCGAAATTAAATATAGGTAAACGGAATTGTCGCTGTATGCAGGCCAATTCCAAGAGGTATATATAGAGATCCATGGAGGAGGCCTATGTTTAGCAGTGGACTTCCTATGTCTGAAGAGAGAGAGAAACGGAATTGGACTTCAAGTAAATCAGCTGAAAAACTCCTTGCCCGCAACATTAACCTATGTCTCCGGAGAGAGAGAGAGAAACGGTTTTGGACCTCAAGTAAATCGTATCAAAAACTCTTTGCCCGCACCATTAACCGCAAACAAAAAGAATATAAACACCAAACATAAATACGTAACCGTAAAATTCTCAAGAAACCCAAACTGAAGTGAAAATAAACGCCGGGTATAAATTAATCTTGACAGCGTCGCGTCCGCACTACAACTTCGCGATTAAACTCCACTAATTACGAAACTTTGATGCGCAGACGTTCTAATAGTTTCATAGGTTTACATCGGACTATGCGGAATTTTAACTGTACAGCTAAAAAGGATTATATAGCAATATTGGTTTTTTAATATAGTCTTTTTTTTAAATATCATCGCCTTTGGGTGATTCATTTCAAGCTTTTGATATAATAAAATATTCCGGCATCACAGTGACTTCAATGCATCTTATGTCTTAGGATGGCGAGCGCAGTGGAATACCAAGCATTGCTTGGTAATTTATGGTGTTGCTTGGATTTGCGGAGCGTTTGTCCATGAGCGGCCGTATCGCTTACCATCAGGCGAATGGCATGCTCGTCTCGCCATTCACAGCAATAAAAACAAAAAAAAAAAAACATTAATAATGCTTAGCCATAGAATACTAACCTAAGCTTTCAGAACGTGTTGTAGTTGTAAAGAAAAAATTGTGCATAAAACTTCTTCAGCACCACCAACCGTCTTATTTTTTATTTTCATTTTGTTTCATTCTATTTTTTTTAATTGGATTAAAAACGGCGAGACATTTTTGTCGAATAGCTGGAGATTAATCTTCGAGTCACTATCTTTGTATTTGTTAATATAGCCCACAGAAAATGAGACCTAATAAACAATACTAAGGGTCGCCCGGCGGTCGAAATTCGACCGTAATTCATACATAAACTTACGCCTTTTTCCCAGAAAGAGTAGGCAAAGGTGCTACCAGGACACTCGCGTTTTGCCTTATGTGTTCCGTCACACGATATACGGGCCGAGCCTATCGCCATATCGGGCGCATAATATTGACTCCGGGCTGATATTAAATAGAAAAATCCAATATAACTTTGCCCGACCCGGGACTCGAACCCGAGACCTCAGTGTTGTACCAAACAACAAATCATGGTATTACCCGTCGGAAATATCTGTGGACCTGAATAATAGACGTCATTGGAACATCAGTTCATCATCAAGTTCAGCAAATTCAAAATATAGGTTAAAAAAATTGAATTAAAATAGAAATAAGAATAAAAAATAGAATTCGCATCCATTAAAAACGTTTCTTAATGTAAAATAACATAGTAGATCGGGGAACACAAAAAAATGAAATGTGAACCGCATTCCAGCTAGGTTCACATATATTTCCGACAGGTTATACGTCGTGGTGGACTATATGGCCTAACCACTCTCAATCGATTCTCTCGATTGTAGAGTAGGCCCGTCGCCAGCAGTGGGACGTATATGGGCTGATATAGATAGATACATATAAAGGTTATTTAAGTTACTAGCAACTACTAGCTTATTGTAGATGGCAGAGAAACGGGTCATAATAACATAGCCTAAAACACATCAATTTAGACAAACTTACGAACAAAAGGGACAGTGTCCCCGATTATTATGACTGTCTTCAAGATGTTTACTAAACTTTCTTAATTGTTAAACTTTGTGTCGTCATCTGGTTGTAAGTGCTGTAAACGTAACGAATTGAAACTTTAGCTTAATTACAATAATAATATTTATAATAATTTTTGAGTCGTAAATGCTTTACGACTTACAGTTTAATGAAGTATGTAATTGTTAATATTTTTTGTTATCAAAAAAACATTTTGAGGAGGTTGTATGGAATAACTTCTTCTTAACTTGCCTAGATGGCGTAGTTGTACTGCGGTACGGTTACAACGCTGAGGGCTCGGGTTCGAATCCCGGGTCGGGCAAAGTAATATTAGATTTTTCTATCCATTATCAGCACGGAGTCAGAAATGTTTGCCTTATATGGCGATAGGCTCGCCCCCTATCACATCATGGGACGGAACACACAAGGCGCAACGTGGGTGTCCTGGTTACTACCAGGAGAACCTCTTCCTACCCTGGGAAAAGGCGTGAGTTTATGTATGTATGTACGTGTGTATGCAACTGCTTCTTGTTGATTTTCTGTAAGATAGCAATACTAATCCAGCCCAATCACTATTGATGTAGTAGTCAATGCTGTTTAACAACCAGACAAAGAAATAAAAATCAAATCTATTAAGGCTACTGTTTCTATAAAACCAAACTACATTATAATCACAACAGTCTCAACCCCACAATAAATACAAAGTCTTATGTCGTGGGTGTCAGAAACTTCAAGAAATAGGTCTTCAAACAATCAGACTCGTCACAAATATTTGTAGGAAATACAAATGTTTCTTTCATTTTACTGCTGGCTTATTAAGCAATCTGCCCTGAGGAGGCTGTGAATAAAACAATTTAAAAAGACAATTGACCAATATTACACACCGATGGTTCAAAATTACCTTTCTAATTTCACTTGAACTTAGCACTACCGTTTTTGAAGCAGCAGATTTCGTTGCCATATCGGAATTAATTTTACGTATTTTGATAAAGTAATGCGAAATTTGTGGAAATGAGAATTCAACAAAGTTCGGAGCTTGAAGCATCTAGTTTCGGACGTTCGGATACTTTTTATATCCGCAAAAAGTGTACGAAGAGTTTTGTTTCTAAAAGCGAAATTGGATCTGGACCCTGATGTTTTCAGACTTTTAGTTGAGACTTTTAGGTTGTATATAATATGTACATACACTCGGAGATGAGAGTGAACAGGAATTGCTTGGTTTTTTTTTGCAACCTCTCTGGAGTGAATTGGTTTTAAATCCAGAATGAATAGTGACTATATTTGATGAGAAAATATACTGGAATGTGTATTTCCAGGAGCAACAGATATTTTTTTCGATATAGAAGACGATGTTGCAATTTGTTAAGACCACAGTAATAATAGGCTAAACCATGAATGGTGTAATGATAACGAAGCAATGCTTGGCCTTCCACTGCGCTCGCCATCTTGAGACATAAAATGTTCAGTCTCATTATGTCCCATAGTAGCTCTAGCTGTTATTTGGCGGGAGGAATAAACGTTGCGGTGGTACCTACCCAGGCGGCCTCTCACATGTGAGAGACCTACCAGCAGTAATTTTACTGGCCGTTATTTGCCTTACCCAGATTACAAGATTGTAGAGAAGGCCCGTCACCTGCAATACGACTTTAATAAGCTCCAAAATGTAGATTATTTACCACAAAATAAAGAATAAAACCAAGGCTAGAAGACACCGTCTCATTTAAAAACCGGAGCCACTCACTCCACTCGTTACGTTGGAATTTCAAGTTGCTTAATTAGTGAGTTAAGTGTCGCTTAGGTCCACGATAGACGGTAAACTAGGGTAATGAGTTTGTAAAACTTTGTTAGTACATAGTAAAGGATCTGTTACGTTGTTATACAGTGTGGATGTCTTCGTTTAAATTGCTGATTGAAGGAAAGTTGGTTTGTATATGCGGGCATAGTTCAGTTTGGGTCAAAATCAAACAATAATCGTTGAGATGTTCTTCGATATAATTTATTACTTTTGTAATACGTCTTCATCTTCGTAGTACGTCGTTCACGTCTTCCATCTTCTTTCAAACAGTTCTCTACTATTCCATCCTTTCATATTTCAACATCTTAATCAATCATCCTCTATCTCTTTTACTCTTAGTACTTAAATTCGTTATCTCTTTCACATAAACTTCGTTCCATATCAGTCATTCGTCTAACGTTCCATTCTACTCATCTTTCATCATAACATTCAAATCCTACATATATTTATGATTCTGTGGGTAAAGCCTACTAAATTGAAATCTTGATGCAAAGGAGTTCTGTGTTCAGTAATTGGCGATAATTGACTGATACAGAATTTGTATTTTTGTCGCCCCATGGGGGTATTGGCAAAAATAAGCAATAATGGAGTATGAATCGTGAGCTGCTGGAGTCGATTCACAGATAAAGCAATCAGTTTGTATAAGAATTTTAGTTTGAAGATTAATGAATAATATTATGAGTTATTTAGAAGTGAAATCTAAGCACAGCATAGCGACAAGCCTATTCTAGGCTGAACTGTAGATAGCACTAAAGTTACCACTGCCTACTCCAACGAGGCTGGGCTCAGCATTATTTAATATAATCGGTGAACATACATAAAAAGGGATTCCGCTGAATTTAGAACCTCCGATTTTGAAGTCGGTTAAAAACCAAACTGAGTACAAAAATCTAATATCCTTTGTGTACTGTAAAATCCAATTTAGACGAACTCGCAGCCATATTAATAAACACATCGCAATGTTATATACAGTAGTCATTTAAGCAGAAACCAAATATTTTCGTACACAGACAGAAATTAGAGCCGACCCAAATATTTGCAAATAAGCATAACTTTCTTGTTGGAGCGCCGCCGAGTTCAGTAAATACATAAATGGTTATGAACGTCGAATTTATACGAAACTAGGTTTTGCTCGCGGATTCAGATGTTTTCTACATCTCAGATTTTCATCTAGTTTTCTATTTGTGTATTCATTATTAATTAGGGCCCGCAAACGGGGGACTGCCTCGGTGGCGTAGTTGCACTACAGTACGACTACAAAGATGAGGTCTCGGGTTCGAATCCCAGGTCGGGCAAAGTGATATTGGGTATTTCTATTCATTATCAGCCCGGAGTCAGAAATTTGTGCCCGATATTGCGATAGGCTCTCCCCCTATCACATCGTGGGACGGAACTTATAAGGCGAAATGTGGGTGCCCTGGTGGCGCCTCTGCCTACCCCTTCTGGGATGAAGGCGTGAGTTTATATATGTATGTATGCAAACGAGGGAACAGGTCACCTGATGGTTAGTCACTCGCGGATTCAGATGTTTTCTACATCTCAGATTTTCATCTAGTTTTCTATTTGTGTATTTATTATTAATTAGGTCCAGCAATCGAGCAGGCAGGACACCTGATGGTAAGCGATCACTGCCGCCTATGAACATCCACAGCGCTTGGATCATAGGCGTGTTGACGGCTTATCAAATCGGGAGGGGAGCGGGAAAGAAAAAGGATGCCAAGAGGAAAGGGGTAAAGAGCATCCGGCGATCTCACTCACCAAACGAAACACGACATTGAAGCCGTCATTTTACGTCAACGGTATTGAGCATCCAGCAATCCCACTTACCGAACAGTAAAGCTGTCACTTCACGCCGATCTCCTGTGAGACAGTGGTACCGCCCCTGACGAGCCTGCCCATTCATGCTGAGTCATGACTGACAACAACGTGGCTCTACCACTTCCAAAAATATACATAATATTTTTTTGGTTAACTGAATCAAAGTTATTTTTCATAGAACATTATTCGTTTTCTGGATAAAAAGTACTCTATATCCTTTACTACATACATACACTCACGCCTTTTTCCCAGATGGTGTAGGCTGAGGTGCTACCAGGACACCCACATTTCGCCTGTGTGTTCCGTCCCACGATGTGATAGGGGTCGAGCCTATCGCCCTATCGGGCACAAATTCAGACCCCGGGCTGATAAAGAATAGAAAAGTCCAATATCAGTATGCTCGACCCGGGATTCGAACCCGAGACCTCAGCGTTATAACCGTACCATAGTACAACTACGCTACCGAGGCAGTCATTTGTATCCCCTTTCCAGTTAAGGCGTGAAAGTGTAACAAACAAACAAACCTTCGGATTTATGTTAGGAAGGATGAACGAATATAAATTTATATAAAAATGTATTAATATTAGTCTACGTGGTAGGACCACGTAGGACGTAAGTGTTTATTTTTTGTACACTTTTTCTCGCCTTTTTCCTTTTAAAATCCAAGGTATTTACATTCCAAGAGCAGTGTCTCGGTCTTTGATGAGCGGTGTTATTAAAATCCGCGCTCAAAGCTGGATTACTGGAGTAGCTTTGTTGGGTGTGAGGGCGGGACAGTCTAAAAAACCTCATAAGATGACAAATTTGACTTTAATTCTTGAACTTCAAAATCTGGTATTGAAGAAATGTTAGTATCCGATGGTAAAAACCTGTCACCTGTCTCCCACGAACATCTGATTCGGATTCAGTCTCCATATCTTCTGGACCAGGCTGGCATAATTGTGTCGACTGTTCTCATGCTTGCGCAAGAAACTCCCTCAGCAACACGAACTGTTTTCGTTTTATTGCTTTTCTTTTCTTTCCTTTTTTTTGATCAGGTTATTTCTGAGATCGATATTTACATAGCGACCAAGATCTTTTATGAGCATTTTTTATTACAATGAATGGAGGTAAATGGTAAGCGATACGACCACTCATGGACAGTAACACCATGAATTACAAAGCAATGCTTGGCATTCCACTGCGCTCGCCATCCTGACGCAGATGTTAAGTCTCAATATGTCCAGTACTCTGGCTACAATGTGCTTCAAACTATAAGCTTCGGTCACAATTGGCAAAGTCACCCTATTTACAAAATCTGTGCGTTGTCTAGACGTTCCTAATTAATAACCATCACATAACGATAGCGATATGAAGGTCACTGTGGCAATCTTCCATTCGTAGATACGATTCTTGTAATAATTTTGAATATTTTATTGGCGTGTAGCTCGCTTCGTCTATTGCTACTAAACATCTCTGAATTGCTAGATGTGTCTATTATATTGAAGTAGTATATAAATTAAATAAATAAATACACCCAACAGACACATACATAGTCCTGAACCCACACTAAGATTGAGTCTTGTGTCGTGGGTATCAGAAGCTACGAGAGAATTTTCGATGTCACAAACACCCAGACCCGAAACAAACAGGTCTGTAGATCACACAAATATTTGTCTTGGTGCGGGGATCGAACCCGTGGCTTCACGTTTTGCAGCCGGCTTCTAACCAACTGAGCCACGGAGGCTGTCAAAAATTGGAACTTAAACGGTTCAGTGATTTAACTATGAAATAGAACATATTTGTATATCGTCTACGGTCTTTTGGCGTCCGAATGCGTTGTTGTCATGCTGTTGTCAAAATAATAAGAGCAGTTTTTCTCTCTTCACATTTCACATCAATTAGACATGTTAATACCTTCAATTACGATACATTACGAGTATAAATGCTTGTTGTTTATATTAGAAAACATATCTCAAACAATGAGTTAAATAGATATTGTTTAAATTTTATTTGTAGTTCCAAATTTCACCACACGCCAATAGAATTGAGATGAACTATTTTGGATATTGTAAGTTTTTTTATTTAAAACCTCGAGAAAGAGTATGTGTTGCCAACATAAAAAAATAACAACATAAATCTAAAAAGACGAACACTTTAGTTCCTATACCTCCTTTGAATGTATTCGTATTTTAAAACGATTTGGAATAGTAACATCGATTTCTAATAAGTCTGGACTTTTTTCATCCTGTACTGTTTTAGAGAATAAAATCTCCTAGTTATTTTTTAAATTATCAATTTATTACTTTTCATCATAACTCAAGCCAGAAAGTCATAAGCAGAACCGTAAACTTCCCTCGCAATCAAAATCAATCAACCTTCCATTGTAAAAAATCTCTTTCCCGGCAATTGGCGTTTATTGGCTTATACAGAGTAGTACATTTATAACTAGCTTGTCAATCATTTTGCATTCTTAATTTTGACCTAGTCATATTAAACTTAACCCTTAATCTTTTAAAGGGATGAAAAGTGAATAAACTTATAAAGTACACAAACAGTCATTTTCCAGCACGAAATTCGATCAATCTAGATTTTCGCAGCGTTGAAAATGGCGGCGTTGGAATTTTTATTAAAAAGTTATAGCTTCAAAATTGTTCGCCAGACGGTATGATAAGAATTTAGTTATTTTTGGAAGTGAAAATTTCCTCGGCCCGGCAAAGTTGGTTGGAGTTTTAAAAATATTCCGCGAATCAGTTTCTCGGTTTAACAAGTTTTTTCGAGTTGTGGAATAGCTATTCTGATCTCTAATAGGGTACGGAGGAGAATTTAGATCAATTTGAGTTGGTTTTTTTCTACCTACACTTGTCCCATACTTACGTGGGTTGACGAAAGGATTTGAGGCATTGACTTATATTCTACCGATAGACGATACACGTCAAAGAAATAAAGTGCCCCCGTATTTTAAAAGCACACTGCAATATTACATCACTTACCTTGTATTTTATTAAAATATTGTAACTTCAGACGATTTGCTTTCGGTTTGACGGCGAAACATTCATTTATTACTTTTAAACGTATACGATAAGCCGTACTGCACTGTCACTGTCACGAAGTAAACTGATTCATGTGTGGTGCATGCACCGCAAGTAGGTGGGACACGTTTTTTGTACTGAATGTCTTATCTAGTGTAACATTGATATCGATGATTTGAGGTATGTTCAATAGAAATCTGGCTTTACGACTGAATTGTTGTTCGATTTTTTAACCCTTTCAGAAAATTTCCTTCACTGTGACGGGTTTCCCACCATTATAAAGGGTTATTTTCAATGAAGGATTCAAATTTTGACAGTTCGTCGTAAGAAAGGGACAAAACATACGATAACTAAAATAGACCAGCAATAGGTCGGCGTGGTGGACTATGGTCGAAGCCCCCTTAATTAAATTCCTGATTGCAAAAGACTTCGAAGCTCAGCAATAGATATAATATTGTATTGTATCAGCCCATATACGTCCCACTGCTGGGCACGGGCCTACTCTACAATCGAGAGAATCGATTGAGAGTGGTTAGGCCATATAGTCTACCATGCTGGCCTAGTGCGGGTTGGCGGACTTAGAAATAATATGAAAGCTGATTAATATATTATTAACTGGCGGCCCGGCATGGCTTCGCCCAGGTGTAGATAGTTTTTGAGTCTGTCCACATCAACAATATATTATTTTGCGTACTAACTATCTGATATTAAAGCCCCATTACATGAGGAGAGTTTTTCGCCTCAATGATACGATTATCACAAGGATATAAAAAAGTAGCATCGTGTAAATATTTATCAGAACACAATAATCTATAGAGGTTATGTCAGGCGATAATGGCATACGATTCTCGCCGCGAGAAACTCTCTCCGTGTAAATGAGGCTTTAAATTCAATGTGACCGCTGTCGTCTTTGCTTTTCCCGTCTCGTCCCATTATATCCTTTTCTATCCCGTCTCATGCTGTCCCATAACGAAACGCATGCAGTCCTGTGCTTTTCTGTCCCGTGACATCCATTCGAGTTTGTTGAGTAGCAATCATGTACATGATATATTTGAATCCTTACTCATCCTACGGGAGCACTACACTTTTTCGAGATAATAAGTAGCCTATGTTTTAATCCAGGATTTCAGCTATTTTTATACCAGATTTGATAAAAATCAGTCCAGCTGTTTTTGCGCGAAAGCGTAACAAACATTCATACGTCCAAACAAACTTTCGCAGTTATAATATTAGTAGGGAAGCAAGGATATTATTGTAATAAACATGATATTGCCAAATTCCAAAACATTTAACTACCTGATATTAATTTGCAAAACAAAATAACATGAATCATTGACTTTCAATACGAAACGGCAATAATTTTGAACTAAACAAACGTATCCAAGTATTAATTGCACAAGTTCCACCGAGCCATCGTTTATTGCTCGCAACTTTTCAAATTAAATTTATACGCAAGACAACAGTGGAATATTAATTATTGAGTAACAATTACAATTTATAGCAATGAAGAATTTTTAACTGCCTTGGTGGCGTAGTTGTATTACGGTACGGTTACAGAGCTGAGGTCTCGGGTTCGAGTCCCGAGTCGGGCAAATTGATATTGGATTTTTCTATTCATTATCAGTCCGGAGTCAGGAATTTGTGCCCGATATGGCGATAGGCTCGGCGCCTATCACATCGTGGAACGGAACATACAAGGCGAAATGTGGGTGTCCTGGTGGCGCCTCTGCCTACCCCTTCGGGGATAAAGGCGTGAGTTTATGTATGTATGTATGTAAGAATTTTTATACAGTAACTTATAAAACGTAAACAAATGTGAAGGAGCCCTTTGCCCAGCTGTGGGTTGATACGGACTGAAAAATACGATGAAAGAAATTTTAAAAAATCCTGGCTTGTCAGCTGTATTTGTCCAATATAGAACAGAGGCCTTTAAGATTATGTAATGTACCGTAATTTAAAAAAATGCTTATACCATGTCTTAAAAATTCTAGCATTATGTTGCTAACACACTTGTATACGCAGCCCTATTATTACTTATTTGATGAGTAACTTCTATCTGAAAATAGTAAATCGGGTAAGACTTAACTCTTAATATAATCTGCCTTAGGCCTACATGAATGTACAAAGCCCAATACAAACTATAAAGTCCTGGCTTCGAAATCCAGATCGGGGAATCCAGTTTCCATGAGACATTTGATTTTTAAATCTGATATCAGTTGTCCGGGACTGGAATTTTTACCTGGCACGGCGATAGGCAATATCTATAAATTTTGGGCTGGAAATATGAAATACGAGGAATTGTGAGGAATTGTGAGGCATAAACTTGTATACGTATGAAAAGAAATAAAAAAACCGAAACAAAGACAATCATTAAAAGAAACATTTATCACATAAAACAGCAGTTACACCTCGCGTTGAAAATAAAAAAAAACTCAGGGGAAATAAAATATGTAAGGAGTCAATAAAACTCAAGTTTCTCGCTGCCGAGAAAGTACGTAATAACCAATGTTTTCGCTAAACTCTCCTTTGTTTGGAGATCAAATGGGATTAACCGGGTTACAGATGGCGTGTTTCATTAGATGTTTGTTTTGTTATAGACGCTGATGCAGGCCAACAGGTCTCTACAGAAATACTTGGGGCTTATGGTCAGCACTGGACTTCTTGATGCTGAAGAGAGAGAGAGAGAAACAGCGCCCAACAAATGTTTCATCGATGTATCAGTAATATGTACTTTAGATAATGTCCCTATAATGTGAATTCTTTCCGAGCTATTAATGATGGCTGAAATTAAATGTAGTGGTGGGTGTGTACTAGCGGGAAAGTCTTTATAAAAATCTTGTGTTTTTTCATATTTGCGACATTTTCCTTAAAGTAACGTATAACAGTCAGTGGTAAAATTATAAATTCAAATCAGTTTGCAGCATTACTTCTTCCTATGCTGGCGTCACGTCAGTATTCTACAAACAATATAATTCTATACCACTTCTAATATAATATACAATACAAGACAAAATAACAAAGACTTAATATGCTACTCGGGGCACCAAGATAGGAGATTTTAGCTACTGCGGCATCATGCTTTGCATTTTGTCGCGCGAATTCCCAGGTTCATTCTGACAGTATTTTATAAGAAACTTTTGAGATATGGCATAACTTGTTAAAAATATTCTGAATACCACTCGGTTAAGTAAAAAAGTGTAAAAATTCTTAACATCCACCGTATATATAAAAGGTTAGATTTCGACAGCAAAGGTTGCTGTTAAAATACTTAGGAGAGAAACCCCCCTCAAAACTAATATTAAAAATCCTTTGGGAATTATGACAAGCAAGGGACCCGTAGCTAAAGATGTTACAAAGCCCAAATATCTATCCCAATTAAACTTCACTCTGTACTTATCGAATCAGTAGCGAATCCAAAACAGACGCAAATGCAAAAACCGAAATAAATCTTTGAAGTTGAAGCCGAACCGATTCGTGAGCGCTCCTCATTTAAAATTCTACTCCGCATCGTAATTCGGGGTAGAATCTGTCCCCTTACCATAGTGTTTGGTTTTCAATGCCCGTTCGAGTTTAAATCGACTTGGGAAGTAGGTCAGTCTGGATTGGCGTGTTTTGGTTGGCAGAAACTAGTGCTGGTTTAGAATTGACTCGAATTTTGACTGACGCTGTCGTTGTGTCACGTCAGACTTCGATCAGAAACTTTGTTTTTTAATCCGTATCAGGAAATAACCTGGCAGATATGTAAGTAGAAGTATAGGTAAGGGGAAAATAACGCACAAATCTGGTGGTCCATGAGGTAGAATAGTTCTCGAGTGGAGAGACATCCACCAAGCGTAATAAAAGATGCACGACGCTTATTACAGGGAGGTGATCTACGTTGTTGATGTCTTTGGAATAGAGATGGGACTGATCACTGGCCTATTTTCAGCTTATAATCAACTTCCCGGTTTCTGGTTGTCTATTCTGGGGTCAAGTAGTAATTTTGTTCGCTAAATGTGTAGGAGGGAGATATGTGTCAAACAGTAGAACTCAAAAGAACTAATTAAAATCTTATGTTTATGATACTTTTTATGTTCTTTTGAGGTCGTAATTTGATCATAATAAATTTGTTTTGCAGGCAAAATTTTACTTCCCTTTCCCTAGTGCTACTACAATGCACTCCAGTCTAGATAGATTATCGACACAATTATTAGCTTCAGATAAAGGAAAGTAAATTTAGAAGACAGAGCTGTTACCAAAATTTGATTCTAGAAATTTACTCGAAACCAACTCACTCAGGCCTTAAGCATTGGTAAGAGTAACGGCTCATTCGAATTCCGTCTCGCCATTTGAATTGGAGATTTTACAGGCCTTAATCTAAAACCGACGGTGGATGACGCCTACGTGTGCCTTTATCCAGCTAATTAACGGCCAGATGAGCACCAGATGTCTGCTGGTTCCTTGGGAGGGGATTAAGAAAATGTTTTGCATTTTTGCGAAAATTCCACAGACCGCGGATTTGTTTGATTTATGTGTTGTAATTGGTGGTTTTAATAGATTTTCTTTTGGAAACGGAAGTTGGTGATAAAAAGGGCCCGTGATCACGTGAAGGGCTACAATATGGCATGGTGGTGTAATGTTGTTATCTCAATGTAAATGACTATTATTATAACATTTATGTAACTTTTATTGGTGTTGCCTGTCGAGATATTTTGATATTTATAAGAACACGATGATGGATTTAAAAACAGTTTTTTCCACTTGTCATTTGGTCATGATTTTTCTTACACTAAAATTAGACTATATTTTTGTGCCTGATATGGCGATGGGCTCGCCCCCTATCACATCATGGGACGGAGCATACAAGGCGAAATGTGGGTACCCTGGTAACACCTCTGCCTATATGGGATAGAGGCGTGAGTTTATGTATGTGAGTGTGACTGAATGTATGTAAAATCAGACCATTTTAGTGTCTGATACACATGACAAAAAAAAATATCTTTTGTATTGGCACTAAAAATATGACCATTATGAGTATTTATTATCTATTTCTAATATTGAAATTTCCATGCCTAGCATGACTCAATTCGAATATTCAAATTGGAATTGTCAGAGGGACGTCAACACTTGAAATTGTTGCCAAATGATAACAGCCTTGAAGCCAAACGGATACGAGAGCTTAAGATACCGAAATCGTACTAGCTTAGATATGTGTATAACATAGCTGGGAAAAATAGGTTTAGGACGCAATTCCTGTAGGAGAGTTTTTGATTATAAAGACTTAATCTCCATCATAGAGGGGTAAGCAGAGATGCTGCTAGTGGCATTCATAATTGCCAAGCTTATTTCCGTTCAAACATGAATGGAAATATTGTGGTTGGCCCTATTGTGATAGGGACGAAGATAGCGAAAGAATAACTATTCAGTTTCATAGTTCTAAATTGGATATTGGACAAAATATGTAGTTTAAAAAATCTGTGTACATTCGCCACAATTTATGTCTTGGTAATACTTTAATAATAACAAAATATTATATTGGATGCCAGCGGTTTGTCCACACCCCTGAAATATCATATTATGAGTGATAAATATCTACATAACAAATGGAGAATGGAGTGGGGTATTGCAGGATACAGGTATTTATTAATCCTCTCGACTGCAAGCCTATTAATTAATTATACATATACTCACGCCTTTTTTCCAAAAGGAGAAGGTCCTGGTAACACCTCTATACCAGGACACCTACGTTGCGCCTTGTATGTTCTGTCCCACAATGTGATAAGGGGCGAGCCTGTCGCCATATCGGGCACAAATTCCTGGCTCTGGGCTGGTAATTAATAGAAAATTCCAATATCATTTTGCCCGACCCGTGATTCGAATCCGAGACCACAGCGTTGTAACCGAACTGTGGTGCAACTACGCCATCGAGGCAATTGTTATTGATTATAGTAACAACTTATTGCCAAAGTCCATGGTAAGAACTTTCAATCAAGCTGCTAACTCATCTGCCTACACTGGCAAAAATAACTTAGAAAGTAACAAAGAAAACTAACAAGGCAGAGTGCGTTTCGTTCATTTTTATTCAATCCTTTACCCGGTAAAGAAGAAGGGAATTCCGTATTTCATGAAAGTACAAATCACTTTCCTTTTAAGCGTCGATAAAAATGAAGCGCAAATAAAAACGTCGAAAAGTAAAAAAATGTAAAAAATAACTAAATCGGCGATAAAATCCAAAAATATTAGTTTTATTTTAATGTGTAACATTTGCGTAAATCTAAGAAACCATTATTGATTTCTCCATTGTTTACAACTTCAATTCGGTCTTGGGCATTTATAGTTCGCGGCTACAGTTCAAAGCCTTGATTTCTAGCACATAAAGAAAATATCTATATAGTATATACATAACAATATTGACAGCATTTTAATTGGCATTCGGGCACACAAATTGTCCTGGAAATCCTCAGGACGCCACGATTCGCTCAGATGAATGAAATACAAATCTATCTATATAAAATATTTGCGATATTCTAATTGGCGTGCTCTGCTATTTGCGTGCAGCTCTTCCCGATACAGAAATCTAGGATTTTTAGTTTATTTTGTTTTAAAAGCCTGTTATAACTAGGAATAAAATTGGATCAGTGGCCCAGGTTGATTTTTGTTTTATTGTTTTTTTTTTTAGTTTGGTTGATTATTGTATCAGCCCATATACGTCCCACTGTAGGGCACAGGCCTCCTCTACAATCGAGAGTACGATTGAGAGTGGTTAGGCCATATAGTCCACCACGCTGGCCTAGAGCGGGTTGGCGGACTTTACATATCATAGAAATATAATGAACATTGTTACTGAAAGGCTCAGTAGAGCACTGGGTTGAGACATCAGCAGTGAAACAAGAGGCCGTGTGTTCATTTGATGTACCGTGACAAAATATTTATCCCTCTCCCTCTCTTCGGCCACCGAAGGTCCACTGCTGAACATAGGCAAGCTTTTACATACATACATTTATAAAGTCACGCCTTTTTCCCAGAAGGAGTAAGCAGAGGTGTTTCCAGGACACCCACTTTTCGCCTTATGTGTTTCGTCCCATGAAGTGATAGGGAGCAAGCCTATCGCCGTATCGGACACAAATTCCTGACTCCCAACTGATAATGAATAGAAAAATCCATTATCACTTTGTCCGACCCAGGACTCGAACCCGAGACCTCAGCTTTGTAATCGTTCAACTACGCTACCGAGGCATGTTTGTGTAGTTCATAAATGTTCCTTCCAGGCCTGGGTTTTCTGAGAGCAAAGCGTCTTTTGTAGTTTCTGATATCCACGATACAGGACTTGTATCTAAGAATGTTGTCGGCACCTTTTATGAAACTCTTTGTTGTATTATTTAAAACCAAAATTAGGTTGTGTAAAATGCCGGAATTTTACAAGTTATTAAAGATTATCTGTCATTACCCCATTAAAATATTATAAGGGTCGTTTATTTTTAGATTCATATCAGAAAGATTAAGGTCATAGCTAACGCCACGTTAAACCGAATTAAATCAAATAAAACATAATATACGGTACATAAAATAATTTTTAACATTTTCCATTCATAAACAGAGTTTAATACATTGTAAAAGTATTTCTCTTAACAAATTTGAAATTAATTTATCTTTTACATTTTAAAATGGAAATATTTTGCAGTTACGCCTTGTAATTTATTACAGCAATTTTAAATTGTGTCAAGTGTTTTTACAAATTATTTACAAAGATATTAGTATTTGTTTTCGCGGAACATGTCAAAGATATTTTCTGTACTATAATATGTATTATTATTGTATGCACCGTATTTTTTTTTATTGCAGTGAATGGCGAGACGTCCATGCCATTCGCCTGATGGTAAGCAACATGACCGCTCATTGACAGTAGCAATACCAAACAAAACCGTGAATTACAAAGTAATGCATTCTTCTGCGCTCGCCATCCTGAGACATAAGATGTTAAGTGTCATTATTGTCCAGTAGTTACTCCGTCTAACCGGAACACAACAGTGCATTTACACAGCTGTTTGGCGGGGGAAATAGACATTGCGGTGGTACCTACCCAGGCGGCCTCTCACATAATATGAGAGACCTACAGTAAAAATACCACAATCAGTGATATATCAGCCCATAACCGCCCCCTGCTGGGCAAGAGACCCACACAAGTAACAATAGTGAGTTCGATTGAGATAAATAATAAATAAATAAAATAAAATAAAATACACCCAACAGTCACATACATAGTTCTGACCCCACACTAAGATCGAGTCTTGTGTCGTGAGTATCAGAAACTACGAGAGACTTTTCGGTCTCACAAACACCCAGACCCGAAACAAATACCTGTGGATCACACAAACATTTGTTTCGGTGCGGGGATCGAACCCGCGGCCTCTCGTTTCACAGCCGGCGTCTAACCAACTGCGCCACGGGGGCTGTCAAATAATGTAATAAATGTAATGTAGATTCTCAATCTACATTTATCTCAATTTTCCGTGGGCTGTACGAAAGGTAATTTTAGGACTTTGGAGAAAGATTTGGTCAATGGTTTTGTAATGGCTTTCTTGTATAACGTCATTTCAGAAAAATATGCCATCGTAGCAAAAGATTAAATCATGTTTGACTAGCTGGTAATCGAACCTAAGACTTCACAGGTTGGAGTCTACTCTTAAACGGAACCGCGGCAAACACAGGTTAAGATGCCACACATCGGCAAATGAATAAATAAGTGATAGACCATAATATTATCAAAAATTATAATTTTTATTTATAGTCATATTATTTGTCCTTTGAATTAAAAAGATTTTAATTTTGAACATCTTCAAATAAAAAAAAACAATATAGAAAACTGGTGTTGCATATTGAGCGATATTTTTTCCGTTTAATTTTAATTTTACACGGACGGTTTAAATAAAAACATTGTGGATGATGTAAATCAATTTTACCGCGTAATAAACGGTATTAAAAATCTACATATCTATACATAAAAAAATTGTAACCGATCGATGTCTGTACATGGAAGATAAATGAGAAAAACTAACATATCTATATTATGGTAATAGAACCCAAAACAATGATTTTTAGGATTTTTGTCTGTTTGTCTGTGCGGTTGTGCGCTATAAACTCACAAACGACTGAACGGATTTCAATGAAATTTGGTATGGAGGTAGCTGACACCCTGGATTAACACTTAGGCTACTTTTTATCCCGAGAAATGTAGTGTTCCCGTGGGATAAGGCAGGTATTCCGATATATTTGTTACTTTTTTATACTCAAAGGGATACGAGTAGTATTGGACTCGATTTCATACCTTGAATGAGACGGGACGGGCGGGATGTAAAGGGACGGGACGGGTTTGGATGGGAAATTCCAAATAAAGTTAATTTCAAATAAAGATAATCACGCAGACGACGTTTGCGAGCAGAAGCTAGTATAAAATAAAATAACACTTAATAATATCGCAATAAACAAAAGCTTAATTTGCCTTTCAGCCGAAAATTAATTAGTTCTTCTGCTTAATTAATTTAATAATTTTTGTTTATTCAAAATGTATTCTGTTCTGTTAAATTTAAGCTTTAAACTAAACATTTTTTTTTCAGGTAATCACGGTTAAACAATAATTAGAATGTATAGAAATAAAAATATGAAACGTACACCTCATCTTTGTGTTAAATTACTCATGCGGGTATACAAAAAACAAACATATTAGTACGAGTATTTTGTGACTATAGTTCGCAAAATAAAAAGTTTGCATTAAAAATATATTACAATCTTACCTTCACAAACAATCACTTTACGCACACAAATCCAATCCTTTGCAACGAACAAATAAGTACTTATTTCCCATGGCAGTAATAATAAAAAGTTCTAACAAAAAAAAACTTCAGACGAACATTTTTCCGAGCGCGTAACTTAGACCGAATTGCGCAACGTCCGCTCCCCTTCGCGTCCCGAAACAGACTAAATCAGTGGCATCCCTACGCTAGGAACGCAAAATTGGGTGTTCCATTTTCAAACATACGGTAATTCGATTTGTGTCCTTATTACAATACAATAAGATCGAATATTGTAGATTAAAAACTTTATGGAGCGAAAATTTAAATTTGGAAAATATAACATTTCGGCCGTATTTGGATATGTGGATGTAGTAATTTGTGCGCGTGATGTGGTAAGCCTGCAAGAAGGCCTTTAGAATTTTAATGTTGGTACTTGTATCACGCATATCGTTGCCGGCTAATGTAGCCGTAGTAAGGGATGGTACACATTTTTTGTAGGGTTCTTTGTTTGAGTTACATTGTGGTTGTTGTACCGTTTTCTTTTATTAATGGCTACTATTTAGAGGTGTTAAACCTCACTGATTTAGTTTTTAATGGTAATTTAATTATTTGAGTGCGCCTGGGTTTGATTACCAGGTTAAATAAAATCTTAGACGAGTTGCTTGAAGCTAAATTTGTGTCCAGCTTGGAACAGTGCTGATGTCCCATTATATCTTTGTACAGAAATGTGTGCGGAGAACTGCGGTCATTAGTAGTACATCTGTCGTGTTTCAGATCCATCCCGTGTATTTAGATACAATAAGGCCGACATAATTGTGCCTACCTAGATAAAGCAATCTCGCGTCGGTGGGTACTCTATCTGTAGTTAGGGCCAATTGCACAAACTAAGTTTACCCACATCTTTGACTTTGAAAACAACCCCATACGAATACGTCAAATACCTTACAAATGTATGGGATTGACATTGTTAAAGTCATCGATATCAATGTTACAATAGATAAGACATTCAGTACGTAAAATGTGTCCCACCTACTTGCGGTGCATGCACCACACATGAATCAGTTTGCTTCGTGACAGTGACAGTGCAGTACGCGTTATCGCATACGTTTAAAAGTAATAAATGAATGTTTTGCCGTCAATCCGAAAGCAAATCGTCTGAAGTTTCAATATTTTAATAAAATACCAGGTAAGTGATGTAATATTGCAGTGTGCTTTTAAAATACGGGGGCACTTTATTTCTTTGACGTGTCTCGTCTATCGGTAGAATATAAGTCAATGGTTAAAGTCAAAGTTATGGACAAAGTTAGTTTGTGCAACTGAGCCTTAACATTCAACCAGATGCATTGTAGTCACTTTCAAAATACCAAAAAACGCAAATTTTTAAAAGCATTCGCCTTTCTGCTAAAACATTATCTATTCTACCCCTAACATCTCGCGGATACTCCCCAACATTGTATGTTGCATATGGAAATTGCTTGCGAGAAGGTTGCAGACATCTGCGATGGGTTTTTGTTATGATAATAAGGATAAATACATTAAATATTAGAGTTCAAGAATAAATATCACATAATGGGGTATGGTGTAAGACGTCTTGGATATCGTTTGGGGTAAAATATTAAGTTATAAAGGTGAGTATCCGGCTTACATGTTAGGGGTGAAAATACGTATCGGAATGCTTTAATATCATACATATATAAGCTCACGCCTTTTTCCCAGAAGGGTTAGGCAGAGGTGCAACCAGAACACCCACGTTTTACCTTGTAATTTTCGTCCCACAATGTTATAGGGGACGAGCCTATCGCCATATCGGGCACAAATTCCTAACTCCGGGCTGATAATGAATAGAAAAATCCAATATCACTTTGCCCGACCCGGGACTCGAACCCGAGACCTGAGCTTTGCAATCATACCGTAGTACAACTGCGCCACCGAGGCAGCTTAATATTCAATATTGAGTAATTTAGTTAAATTTAAAGACACTTTTTGTAGATTTTTATTAACTATGTAATAACTTATTTCTGTACATTTTGCATGATTCAACTGTGCCTAGACTAGGTAAGGAGAAAATGAAAAGAAAGGCCTGAATATTTCAGTCAGTACTTAAAAAAAGGTTTTACATTACCCCAACCCAAGAATGAATGTTATAAGGTATACCCGTACATTCATTTTATGGAACGGTAAATTACCTTCATAGAATTTCAAGAAGAATTATACAGTAATAAATTTACTGTATAATTCTTCTATCGAACTATAAATGCTTTTCGGGGCATATCTACCTACACTACAAATTCAGGCGTTTGTTTATGTATTATATAAAAAAAAAACTGAAAAGTACGTGTGTACTCCATAGCGCCGATAAAATAAATACTCAAAAAAAATCAAGTTATGATGATACGCTAGTTAAAATTGACTGGCAATTCGTGTTAAATTTAACTGTAGCCGGAATCCACCCAAACATTTTTCATTTGAAACATATTTTTTTTTATTCAGTTTTACTTTTCCGCGAACGGTAATCTGAAAATCGTACATTGCGCCGGATAAAGGGTACAATACATTTTTTTATCGGCACAAACGGAATGTTCAAAATAATTTGTACATTTTTTGTTTAAAGTTTGTATTTATTTTAAATGTCTTTTATATACGATAGATATAAAGCTGAGCTTTAAAGCTATGTGTCAAAAGACTTGAATTACTTTTTATTTATAACTGGTATCTCTTATAAATTTTATCATTTAATTTGTTTGGATACGGGTTAAAGACAAGTTAGATATTCCCGGGGACTCGCTGAGCTTCAATGCTCGGTGTTATTAAGATGCGTGCCATCGATCCTGGCTTACGGGAGTTGCAGTGGCGGGTGTGAGGGCATAACAGCCTCTGAAATCACATCTTTTAACATTAATATAATTGTCTACGAAGATTCGGTTGTTTATAATTCTAGTGTATAAATAGAAACACCTAGAAAAAATCCATAAAGCTTTAGCCTTACCTTCCATAGCGCAGACAAAATTAATACATTTCTGACACAAAAAATATTTATCTGAATTATGAATAAAGTTCAGAAAAGTTTAACTCAACACAATAATAAACTACATAACAACATCATAATCACAATTTTATACAACTCTTCAAACAAGTCCCATGACAGCCATATAAAAATAAAGCCAGCATTTCTTCGAAAAACCATTCCGTTATATGACGAACTTGTATTTTATAAATACATCTAAGTTTCCACTTTAAGAGGCGAAGTTTAACTAAAAGTATTTCCGAGCTTCCCACCCCGGAGGATTTAAGCCGCACTTGGTCAATGTTTGAACAAACTAGGCGAATTCGCAAAGCGATTTGGTCAAACGTTCGACGCATCCTTCCGAAGATATTCCAATGAAATAGCTATCTAGATTGGAATTGTTTAGTTAGTTCTCTCTTTGGCTTGCGAATTTCGCCCCGATTTTGATTTAAGTTTTTTCGTGGAACTGGGAAACGGATTTGCAAGTTAAATGGCAGTTCTAGAGTGGTGACCACTTACCAGTAAACGCAATGTTTGACATTCGGACACGAGGTGGACGGACGACCTTTTAACACTTGTATGTCTTTGTCGTCTTGTTGTAAAGTTGACATACGTCAGCCGTTACAAGTAGATCACTGGAAAAATCATTTGGGAAGGCCTTTAATCAGCTGACCCCATGAACAGAAAAGTAAGATTAGTCAAGCTTACTAACCTAAAGAAACGAGTTCTTAATTCAGTTTTCATGAGAGTAAAATTGAGTTGCATCACTTATTCTATATTTTCAGCGGTAAAGAAAGGATCCCCATACCAATACTAAAATAAGGCCTTACTCATAATTTGAGTTATTAAATGTTTTGCCTTTTTCGCTCAAACTGTATTCTGAAGTCGTTCGAAAGGGACAAAACATTTATAACTAAAATAAGTTTTAAATGTGTCTATGACTAAGGCCGTTTATACCCAAGATTTATTATAGGATCTATACCAAAAGCGCCAAACAGAACGCATCAAATACCAAACCCCGTGGAGGCGTCGATGCCATTGTTTCGCGCCGTTCTTGAGATTGGCTCCCGAATTGTCGATCCTCGGTTGGACCAGCGTATGCTGACCTACCATTAATTATCCTATGAATATATATTATACCGGGTATATCAAGACTGCGACCGAAAACGAAGCCAGGTGGTAGTTTCAGTGGTTACAAACACGATGCAAATAAAAATTTCGCCAAAACAGTGACAGATATTGTTTTAAAATTTTTTGAAAATCATCGTGTTTGGGTGGTAAATACCTAGTTTTTGCGAAAATACTAATTTAAACCCTTACATACCACTGCGTGTTTAAAATTAAAGAGGTGTACATCTTTATTTTACGAAAACTATGTATAAATCACCCAAATATGACGATAAGCAAAATATTACAAAAATTGACGATTTTTTTTTTGCGAAATTTTTACTTGATTGTGCCTGAAGTCACTAATACTACCACCTTGCTTCGTTTTCGGTCGCGGTCTTGATATAACCTGTATAGAAGGGTATTTCGGCTACAGAATTTCCATAAAATTCCTTTGAAACACTCATCGAAATTGGTAGAGCCTATAGTTAATTGGCCTTCAGTAGGAATAGGTTGGCAAGACTGGCGTGGTCTCCCTGTCTTACAAAAACTGACGTAAAACTTCGACTTTACTTAATTCGGTGGGTGAGATTCGGAGGTCCAACATTTTCATCATTCTCCTGCCCTTTTTCCTTCCCGCTTCGCTCTAATTTTAAAAGATTATCGATGCGCCTTTGCTCGACCCGGGATTCGAACCCGACACCTCAGCTTTGTAATCGTACCGTAGTACAACTACGCCAGCGAGGCAGTCAGCATTGAATTATATGTTTAATTGGTTTCAAGTTTCAACTTACAAAGTTTACTCAACGCGCCGCTAGATGTCTCTGCACTGAGAGACTAATGCCATTCAGAAGGGCCCTTAGGAAATCGGTACAGATTGGAGCGTATCCGACAGATTGTTAAGTGTTTGCGACGGTAAATTTTGTTTGATTTTGGTAAATAGAAGTTAATGATTAATTTAATGGGTGATAGTCTTGAATGTTTTATTCGTGTAAATGTGCGAAACGTATAATGTATTTAATTAATTATTTTTAATACGTTTAGTTTTTTGTAGTGTGCTTTTTTCTCGGGCTTGAAAAAATTACTATAAAGTAGTATATTCATAGCCAGATTGAAAACTTATTTCCCTTTCGAACGACTTTAAAATTTATGTTGAGCGAAGAAGACAAAACATTCGATAAACAAAATAGGTTTTAAATATATCAATAAGGCCGCTGCATAAGCTGCTGCTTTAACGGTGAAGGAAAACATCGTGAGGAAACCTGTATACCGTAGCGATTTTAAAGAATTTCTACGGTATGTAAGTCCACCAACCCGCACTAGGCCAGCGTGGTGGACTATATGGCCTAACCACTCTCACTCGATTCTCTCGATTGTAGAGTAGGCCCGTGCCCTGCAGTGGGACGTATATGGGCTGATATAGATATAGATAGATATTACTTCATAATAATATTACAACAGCTTGTTGGGTACTAATAAACATTAATTCTATAAAGACCCTCATATTCCTAAATACACTGAATAAAAGGCCGCAACCATTAATTACAATATTTTACAGCGCGGTTTGTAATAGTGACCGCGTGCGCCAATCCCGACAAACCACGTACGGCATACGTTTATTCCCTATTAAACAGCTAAAATCGACAATTTATGCCTCGGTGTCGCAGTCATGCTACGGTAAGATTGCAAAGCTGAGGTCTCGGGCCAGGTGATCTTGGATTTTTCTAATTAGTATCAGCCCGGAGTAAGGAATTTGTGGCCGCTATGGCGATAGGCTCGCCCCCTACCACATTGTGGGACGAAAAATACAAGGCGAAACGTGGGTGTCCTGGTAGCACCTCTGCCTACCCCTTCTGGGAAAAAGGCGTGAGTTTATGTATGTATGTATGCATATTCAATAAAAGGTGAAGTTATTTTGTGGTAATTCTTTTTGCCAATCCGCACTAGGCCTGCGTGGTGGACTATACTCTGCGGCGTACCTTGGGAGAGGCCTATGTCCAGCAGTGAACTGCAACGGGCTGATGATGAGTACCACGATGTGATAGCGAGTCTATCGCCCTATCGGGCAAAAATTTGCGACTCGAAATCCAATATCACTTTGCCCGAACCGGGATTGGAACCCGAGACCTCAGCTTTGTATTTTAGTTTGCGTTGCACTACTCACGTGCATTACAGTTAGTCAGTTAAACAAAATGAATCTTAGTATCAACTCCTACCCTTTATGATACAAGCCAGCATTCCGATAATGTACTCGACGCGTCCTCAAACCTGGAAAACTCGCTTCAAAGCGGTGGTAAGTGGTAGGATGCCAACGGTAACCGTCACAAAGCCGTTCGATATAATAAAGCATTATTTTTCCTTTCATTGGTCGGACAATACGGATCATAAAGTTTTATTGCGGGTTGTGGCGGGTTATATTGTCGGTTAAATCTCGGTTTAACTGGTAGTTAGTTTTGGGGTTTGATGTAGATATTTGCACTTAATTGGGTATGAAAATAGGGCAACAAATAACCCCAATGGGTTAAGAGGAGGAATAAGAGATAGAATTTATTATTTATGTTCATCAGACGATTGGCAGGAGTTTGTGTCAACAGCATGGATAAAATCCGAGAGCTGTGTCATCAGGGCGACTGCAATTTACCGAACTGCCGACGAAATCAACAAAAATTATGTAACTTATTATAACCTTCATTGTTATCTTTTTCATATTATTTGAGATAATTGTAACTGTCCAGATGTATATATATCGATAAAGGTACCAATAATAAGACAAGCCGGACTATAACGGTGAAGGAAAACATCGTGGGGAAACCTGCATACTATAGCGATGTTTAAGAATTTCTATGGTATGTAAAGTCCGCCAACCCGCACTAGGCCAGTGTGGTGGACTATATGGCCTAACCACTCTCAAACGTACCCTCGATTGCAGAGTAGGCCCGTGCCCTGCAGTGGGACGTGTATTGATACAATAAGATAAGCCACAATATATTTTCTTACCATTCGACACGCCTATGACACGCATGTCTGTTATTAATCAAATATATTATATTAATTGAAATTACAAATTAAAGATAAAAATAAAAATAAAAATAAATAAAAATGATTATTTATTTAAATATCCACACAGTGCAACCGGCCCAATGTACAGGGGCTTATTACCGATCGTCCCCTGTTCCCGGATTAGCGGGGAAAGCACTTAAGATTTTATTTTTCGTCGTTTCTCTCTTATGTCGTAAAACTTGTACGTGGCTTTTATATTCGCGCTGGGCTCCTTAATACGCCGAGCAGAAGCCGGATTTAACAACAGCGTTGTATGACAATAAAATACAAGTGGAGTTCACATAACTGATGGGAAGAGAATTTGAGGTGCAGATGTTAATAAGATCAGCCTTTGTACAGTCAAACATTTATCTCTCTCTCTCTCTCTCTGTTCAGACACAGGAAGCCCACTGCTGAACATAGGCCTCCCCCGAAGATCTCCACATCGACTTGTGGGGAGAATGACTGTATCGATAAAACATTTATTTATTTATAATAATAGGAACAACAACCATATGACTATTAAAGGTTGTGTTATAATACATTAATGTCTAAACTACTGGGTGTCCTGGTGGCGTCTCTGCCTACCCCTTCGGGGATAAAGGTGTGAGTTTATGTATGTATGTATGTATGTATGTATGTCTAAACTACCGAAATACATATCCAAACAACAAAACTCATCTACTTTTCAATAGACAATAATAGATATTTAACCGACTTCAAAAAAGGAGGAGGTTTTCAATTCAACTGTATATTTATTTTAATTCAATTTTGCATACTCTATGTTAAGTGTTATACTTTGCGTCTTGGTTCAATTGTTTTGGTGAATGTAAATTAAATAAATACACCCAACAGTCACTACAACACTAAGATCGAGTCTTGTGTCGTGGGTATCAGGAACTACCAGAGAATTTTCAGTCTCACCCAGACCCAAAACAAATACTTGTGGTTCTCACAAACATTTTTCTCGGTGCGAGGCTCCAACCCGCAGCCTCTCGCTTCACAGGCGTCCAACCAACTGCGCCACGGAGGCTGTCAATACAATAAAAGATTGGACACAGACCCCACAATTAAAACATGTTTACATTAATCCATAAAAAGATTGCAATTAAGGAATCGCTTGTAGGTGATATTAAAACAATTAACACCCCTCGTTAAGTGTCGCGAGGGACATGACTTGGCAGTATTCCAGTGTGGCCACAGCGGATCGCGTACAATGCACGTTACTGGTATTAAAACTGCTGTAATTGTGATAAATTTATAATTTAATAGTAAAAGTTATATACAGCGCCATCTATTGGGCCGATAAGTAACCGATGATCTACGCAATTAATTAATTATTGTCATGGCCTCCCTTGCAAAATTCTCGTGAACTGTGATTTGTGAAGCATGTGTAAAATATAAAACAATGTAAATGTCTCAACAATAGGTGTATTAAAGTTAGTAATTGAAATACTTTTGACCTATGACTCCAAGAAAAACAATAACAATTTGATAAAGAAACAGTATATGAAAAACTGAAGGCTGATGGGGAAAGGAGGTTCTGAAATGGATCACATACCGGAGAGGGCAATTTCAGGCGGCCCAGTAGGAAGTACAACTGCCTCGATGGTGCATTTGCATTTCGTCCAATATATATCCTGACCAGAGTATAATTTGTCAGCTCTTAGGCTCGAACTTCAAGTATTTGATTTATCAGTTCGGGTTGCTATGACCTCCATCGCTTACTTCAATTAAGATAATATTGAAGAAAAAATATGATTTTATATTTGAAATCTAAGATGCTTAAATCACGTTTACAATATTAATAAATCAGAAACTATGTTTAAAATCACGAAAGTCTCCCTACTCCGTACATGTTCCAAGACAATTCAATGCAACGAGAATTGCAAATGTCGCCTGCGTTTACTTTGTTGCTTATTTTGCTTAACTTTTGCAAAGATTCATAATGTATCCTTACTTCCTTTATCTTTAAAAATACAAAATGAGCAGATTTTACTGCCTTCCGACGGTTTAAGCTTGCGAAATACTTGGTTATTTTTAAACTTTATAATTAAGCAATTTTTAAATATCCTTTGCTTATTTATAATATTATTTTATAATTTTAAAGAATTTCTACGGTATGTAAAGTCCGCCAAGCCGCACTAGGCCAGCGTGGCGGAATTTATGGCCTAACTCCTTGCAATCGTTCTCTCGATTGTAGAGGAAGCTCGTGCCCTGCAGTAGGACGTACATGGGCTGATACAATTTCATCATTATTCTTAGAACTAATCTTACAAAGTTTTGGCATACAGCCTCCGTGGCGCAGTTGGTTAGACGCCGCCTGTGAAACGAGAGGCCGCGGGTTCGATCCCCGCACCGAAACAAATATTTGTGTGATCCACAGGTATTTGTTTCGGGTCTGGGTGTTTGTGAGACCGAAAAGTCTCTCGTAGCTTCTGATACCCACGACACAAGACTCGATCTTAGTGTGGGGTCAGGACTATGTATGTGACTGTTGTAAAAAAAAAAAAAAACTATTCATAGAATGTAGATCCCCTATAGTGTTCGAAAAATCCAGTTGCTGTTAATATAACACCGGGTGTTTACTATTCACATATATTTTGCTTGCTTTGATAGGATTCTCATCGTTCTCAGTCACAGAATATAGGTAAAAAAAAAATAACAACGATCTGTTGTTCAGCATAATTTTAAGTAAGACAAAATTAATTGATGCCAATCGAATTTCTATGTGTTCGACATTATACCAGGTAAAACGCAGTTCCTTTGCCGAGCAAAAATATAATTAGAAATAAATAAAAAAGGAGTAAGTTTTTTACGACGATCTGGCCAGTTTAATACCTTTACTTTTTTCTAAACACTGTTCAATGTTGCAAGTTCATTCCTCAATCAATTTTCTATATTCCAAAGCAAAGAAACTACACTAACTTAGCAAAATTACTGAAACACTTTCTGGGTTCAAGTCCAGAGCGAACAATAGAGCGTCATTAGCGTCCCCAAGAACTTCGATGATCGTTAACATTACCAAATAGCATTGTCTACACGCCTTTCATCCTCATGAATTCATCTGCATAATGTTCTCACTTATTAGTTAACCTGAGCGGAATATATTGAAAATATTTAAAGTAGGGATTCAAGCCCAGGCATATACTTTGAATTTTGAAGTTATGATGTATTCATAGTTGAATTTTGGTTTTTCAACAGTCACTGGATACATAATATTATTATTAACAGTAAGTGACAGTCTTTGTGGCGCAGTTGGTTAGCCACTGGCTGTTAAACGAGAGGCCACGGGTGCGATCCCAGCATCGAGAAAAATGTTTGTGTGAACCACAAATATTTGTTTCGGGTTTGGGTATTGTAAAAGCTGAGCCTTTCCTTATCAGAAAGTCCCTTAAAAAGTTTCTTATCATTTCATCAGGTTCAAACTATAATTATGTTTGAATATTTTATTATTACTCTATAATATTTATAGACAAGGTAAACGATTAAAGGAAGTATAAAAGCGTACAAAAATAAACTAAAAGTCTTTTATATCGCAAATATTTTTCCAGCGAGAGCGTTTGAGAGCGTCGCCGTGATCAAAAGAGAAATTCGTTAATCACTTTCAGAGATTTCCGTTAATTTCTCTTTTAAGTTCGCTTACCGGCTTTTAAAACTGTTATCTGTAGGTTAACGGTTTATGTGTTTATAAAATGTATCGGAAAAACGATTATATCTTTTTTGATTATTTACCCGATTTATGGTAAAAAGAAATGATCTGATTTGAGCTGATATTTACTCGGTATGTTTGGCACATTTTTTATATTGATATATATTAATGTACTGTTTCTGTCAGCCCATAATCGCCCCCTGATGAGCAGGAGACTCCGCTACTGCCGGAAGTGCGATTGACAGGGCCTAAATTTACATGTTTATTAAATATAATAAATTCATATTAAGTGCATGATACTTAGTTTTTTAAAGGCAAGAATGAATGAATTATTATGTGGTTTTAAGCTGATTCCTTTATTTCCAAGGGGCATTAAATATGCTAATTTCATGGGAGCTATTCTCTGATATAATCCATCTAAATATAGCTCAATACGTAATTATATATGTATGTTATATGTATATCTGTGTCCTTTTCGAGGCTACGTAAAATTGGCAATAACATGTCTCACTTAATAAGCTAATATTCTAACTTATAAGACATAATATATTCCCTCAAATATATTCCCAAAGTTATTTAAGACAAATATGAAGACCTGCAAAAGGGCAAACTTAGTCTGCGTGGTGGCCTATTTTAATCTTGTTTAAACTAACACAATATAGTACTTTTTATTGACTGCATCGGTGGAGTAGTTGTCCAACCGTACGACTACAAAGCTGTTTTGGGTTCGAATCCCGGGTCGGGCAAAGTTATATTGGATTTTTCTATTCATTATCGAGCCGGAGTCAGGAATTTGTGCCCGATATGGCGATATGCTCGCCTCCTATCACATTATAGGACGGAACATACAAGGCGAAATGTGAGTAATTACTGTCCTGGTAGCACCTCTGCCTACCCTTTCTAGGAAAAAAGCGTGAGTCTATGTACGTATGTTATGTACGTATGTACGTACGTCGTTGTATTGTTGATACTATAACGGTAGCGACAATTATTATTTCTTCTGCGCGTAAAAATTTTATAAAAATATTTTCAGATAATAGCCCCATGTATAAGGAATCTCTCTGTTCACCCACAGGGACCAATGAACATAGACCTCCCCCCGGATCTCTACATCGACTTGGAAGCAGTCTGCAACCAGCAACTTCCAGCAACCGTAACCAAGTCGCCCGTCATTCATCAATTAATTTATTATTTTCCTATTTTGTCGTTTAATTTTATATTGATAGTTTATGGATAAGTTATTTCATAGTTCTTTCCTGTTGTACAGTTCTATTGCATATTGTAATCTCCTCTAATTGAAGAAACACAATGCTTAAACTGCAAAAGTACAATATCAAAGCTTGTTAAGTGTATTCTTTGTTGGAGATCCTAATAAACAAAAAATAAAAGAAATAAAAAAATATATCTCTCTAATTGTTTCCCGTACGTTCACAATGACACGATCCCATCTATCGTTTTATTTGAATAGAAATAAAAACTGGTCACGTAAACTAGTTAAAACATTGTACGGATACAACAATCATCTCGTTATCCGTACTGTCAGCTGCGTAACCTTAATTTTGTGCAACGGTCGCCCATGTATGCTGCGTTTAGATTGCATGCAATAGACAAAAAAATAACAAGCAAGGGGCAAAAGCTTAAGTAGAAAATTTTTCTTTTATTTATTTAACAGCCTAGGCTAACACGACACGGCTAAACTTATGCCTGGTTTAAATAAAATTAAAAAATGATAAACTGGCTGACTTCATTATAAACAACTTCATTGCAGTACGAAGGAGTTGACTTGACCGCAAAGGCACCTTTTGTAACCAAAAACTGAAAAGTTAAAAGTTTGCTGTTGTGTTGCCGAAGTTTTTTTATTGAAGTGAATGGCGAGCGAGCATGCCATATAAAAATATGTTTGTGGAATGCGGACCACGAAATCACATAATAAACTGCTGCGAAACCCTACTGTCCATTCAAGCGACTTGCCCATACCAAACGCGCATCGTGGTCTAAACTGAAATTCATATGCGGCGCGCAGAATCTCATATTGTTTGCCGCGAACTGTCACAGGCCGCCGGATCGCGCCAAAATTAATGTGTTACACTTTCGTGCTTTTTTTTTCTATCAACAAGCGTAGTTTTTTCGTGATTTTTTATCCGGGCACGCGTGGAAATTCCTGATTGCGTTTTATTTCCGCGTCATGGTTATGGGGCAGGACATCCAAATTACTGCTATAATATCCTGGCTTTGGATTGTTTGTGTTGGGCCAGATATGAATTATTTTTATATTGCAGATTTTTGGTCCTGACAATAGTATAGTAATTGAAAATATTGCATTGTAAAAAAATTAATTGGCGTCCAAATTGATCAGATTAGATATTATTCATGAAACATTTACAGCCGCATAACTTAGGGACAACCATGAAGTCGTTTTTCCGATACTCCGTTCAGCAATAAATATTATGCATATTTTTGCCAAAATTATTATTTGTTCTACAGTGTAAGCAAGCAGTTGGGTATAATATCAATTATCAAATATTGGAACTCAGTCAAATATTTCTGTGCACACAAACATTTATTTTCATGCGAAATCTACAGTTTTTTGTATCCCAAATGGCCATAATCCATATCACTCATAGGTAAAAATACAATGGAAAATTGAGAATAAAATAGAGTTATAATTACCAGGTTGAAGTCATGCTGTACCATTAAAAATTATATTACTGTTATCCCTATCTATGGCTACCTCTGATCCTTTTGAAATAATTAAAAAGTGCATTTTAGTGACAATTCAATCTGCCTCCCAATGCAGTTTTCGCCAAGTTTTGGGACATCCTTAAAAGGACCAACCCGTAGCACTATAATTTTTGGGGCACTTTATCCCATCACAATATACGTCACTATACAAATATCTCAACACGTCCAAAACCACCCATTCTTTACCAGAACTCTGTAATACTCCGGATCCGAACAATGCAGGCCATACAGATGCAAATTGACGAGGCATCTGCGAGCCGACAAACGTTTATGTTGCAAAGCCTTCACAATCAAGATGATTGCAGCCTTTGAATTGGTCATTAAAGTTGAAACGGAATTGGGTTGGACTTATTACTGGAATTGGAACTAGTTTGGGCATTGTTACATAATATAGATGGTATAGTTAAATTATTGCTGATGAAACTTTTGATTGTACAATATATATTGGCCTGGTGGCTTTGTGTATAGACTGTTAACCATGATGTCTTGGGTTACAATTCTAGGTTGGACAATTTAGTTTTGTGAGTCTTTCTGTTTACATACAATCGATGTAATTGTATTTGATTTTTCAAGATTGCACGGTTATTGGTTTTATCTTAACACTAGCCCTAAGATGAAGGCTGAAGGCGATGATGAACATAGCTTATTGCTTTTAAACCAAATGGACTTTCTGAGTTTTATATAGATATAAATTTACATAATCACATAAACGAGTTGAGGTCAGGTAGGCAGCTGCCCGTGAAATTATAAGCACAGATATGAATATAGAGCAAGTGAATTCTCTATCATGGTTGTAAAGTCACGTTGTGCTGATACTATTAAAGCATGGAATTATGTCAGGCAGAAGAAGGACATGGATAACAAAACGAAAAAAGCATATCTCATATCACAAGGTGAATTTATCGCAATTAAAATTTGGTATATCAAAGTTAAGATCGTTTGACAATGGAGAGAGGAGGGATGAAAGGAGGATAAGAAAATAGATACAGGACGCATGTGTGAGTGGAAGAATCGGTAGGGGTCGACCTCATCGGACAACGTAATGATACTCTAAACAAGGGCCAGATCAGAAGTACCGTGAACCGACGAGCATGAATGAGAACATGATGAAAGTGGACGATCCGAAAGTGCTATAGGTATCAGGATTGTACAAAGTGGATATCTGTAGTCTCTACCTTGCCCTATGTGATACAGGATTGATGTTTTTGTAAAATACAATAAATACCAACCCTAAACAACATGACATTAATTCACATTACATAATGTACCTTTTCTATTTGAACATATTAAACTTCAACTTTAAACCTCCATATAATTACACGTGAATAGTTGCGGAATCCAATAAAATAACACCAACGTACCGATTTGAAGTAATTTCGGCTAACCGAATTCGGTGCGGCTATCGCGGGCGCCATGCGGGCCGCCCGATATTCCCAATGATACGACTCCGAGACCTGTGCTTCGTTTACATTGCCTATTGTGCTTGTAGCTAGTTCGTTTGTTTAGTTTTAAACACGTATTGTATGAGGTAATGTGTTTATTTTAGCAGTATGTTATGTGACGTTGAATCGATGAAATATACCACCGACAGTGATAGCACATAGGCAGACCAGCCAGGCCAGCTGCCAGGCCAGCACACCAGGCAACACCAGGCCAGCTTGGTGAACTATGACCACAGTTCCCTCAAACTCTCGATTGCAGATGCAGTTTACAGTAAAGATAGGTGGCACTTACAGTTTTGTGGCCTTATTTATGCTTCAAGACGTGATAATATCCAATATCTAAAAAAATATATATTTAGATTATGGTAGAGTAATATTGCCGTTACGGTGGATTACAGTACAGATACGTCGACTCGACCGAAGTGGTACAACTGTTTCTCAGAAAACTGACGTCATAGGTTTTGCGGTCGTGTTTCAGTTCAGAAGAGCTGTGTGCCAGTTTCCCGGTTAACATAATTCTTCCAGTCTTATCAAAACCTCACACACTCAGGCTCTCCGCCTTTGCCAATTTACTGCACAATTTCTTTTCTACCATCCAATCTTCCACCAGACTGGCCCCAACTACTAGCTCAAGTTACTATCCCATCCAAGCCGGCAGTGACACTGTAACAACATGTTATCTAGGCGGTGCGGTCGAGCGTGCATGGCGGAATGAATTTCCAGTGGACGACTCGCCGTGCCCGAATCTGATCCACGCTCATGTTTGCCCATTTCGCTTCCATTATCTATATGGATTTTGGGGGTGATTTGGTTTTTAAACATACATACATAAACTCACGCCGTTTTCCCAAGGGTAGGCAGTGCTACAAGGGCACCCACGTTTCGCCTTATGTGTTCCGTCCCACAATGTGATAGGGGATGAGCCTATCGCCGTATCGAGCACAAATTTCTGACTCCAGGCTGATAAATGATAAAAAATCCAGTATCAATTTGCCCGATCCGGGCTTCGAACTCGAGACCTCAGCGTTGTTCTGGATTTAAATTCTAAGTCTTGGTATCTAGGTCGTGTATTATTTCGGTTTGAAATTCTCGTAGTTAAACCATGACGTGTTAAACTTTTTTTAACAATATCACAAATCAGTTTTGAATTCTTAGACAGATGCCTTTTATGAGCCGTAGACCCCTAAAGGTTAAAGATGAAAAAGATAATAGGAGAAGAGAGTAATGAAGACAAAGCGAGCGATGTAATATTATCCTGTATAATTATGGTATGCTCTCAGCTGAGCAAAATTACTCCCCGTATAACTAGTTCATTAAGTTGTAACAAATAATATGCTCTCTACACATAATTCATGAATAAGGTG
The DNA here is from genome assembly GCA_905220455.2 of Deilephila porcellus. Taxonomy (NCBI): domain Eukaryota; kingdom Metazoa; phylum Arthropoda; class Insecta; order Lepidoptera; family Sphingidae; genus Deilephila; species Deilephila porcellus. The sequence goes on from LR999995.1 coordinate 2,269,033, forward strand.
CATTCACACGTCATAAATTTGCAACAGCTAATTTGTTACCTTGCTAATGCATTCAAAGCACAAATTATATTACATTAACATATAAATGAATTAGAATTTACAAACTATCCTACTGACCTACTGACTACTCCTGTACTTTTATTATACTCACATTACATCACATTGTATATTTAAATATATAATTTTATTTTACAGAATCTGTATCACACGAACATTTTCTCGTTAAAGATAATTCTGCGTTATCCTAATAAAACCGCTGCAAGTATTATGCAGTTTCTTTAACAACTTCCGAAGCATATTATAAAACTACTTTTAAAAAGTTTAAAAATAAAAGTTAAGCTCCATGCTTAAAAATCTCGGATTAAGTTGCACAAAGCATACAATGTTATGTTCAAATACGAATTAGTTTTCAAATTGTTTAAAAGCGTAGTGTAACAACTTTGCTGTATCCTTTATTTTCATTATTTATCTAAAGGCTTTTAATCCGGTTGTAACTCTAGAATACAACAAACATTTCTCCCGCCAAACAGCAGTGTAAATGCACTGTTGTGTTCCGGTTTGAAGGATATTGTAGCCAAAGTAACTTCTGGACATATTGAGACTTAACATCTCATGTCTCAGGATGGCGAGCGCAGTGGAATGCCAAGCATTACCTTTGAATTCATGGTGTTGTTTGGTTTTGCTACTATCTATGAGCGGTCGTATTGCTTACCATCAGGCGAATGGCATGCTGGTCTCACTATTCATTGAAATAAAAAAAAGAACATTGTATTTTTAAAAGGTGATTATTTTGTATATAATTTAAAACAAGTGACGCCCGCCTACAAGGTAGACGGACGACCTGGTTAAAGTTGCAGGAAGTGGCTGGATGGAGGCTGCTTTCAACAGGTCGATGTGAAGATCCTTGGGGGAGGCCTATGTTCAGCAGTGAACTTATTGTAGCTCAATAGATATATAGAATACGACATGAAAAAAACAGAAAGTAGTATTTCAGTCTTCGATTACTAACATTGCAACAAAATAGGATTACTATTAAAAAAGGGCTCTCACGCATCTTGATACAACAATATCGGTTTATTATTAAGAAACATTATTACAACCATTATTAAATCCGTGGTTTCTGAGTTAGATTTCGTCAGTAAAGAGTAAGTTATTCATCATATGCTTCAACACCTGAATAAAAGAGATAAAAGAGATGGCGAATTTAGCATTGATTTTAGATTATTTTTTATCCAATTTGTATCATATTCCATACATACATACATACATACACACATAAACTCACGCCTTTTTCCCAGAAGGGGTAGGCAGAGGTGCCACCAGGACAACCACATTTCGCCTTGTATGTTCCGCCCCACGATGTGATAGGGGGCGAGCCTATTGCCATCGGGCACAAATTCCTGACTCCGGGCTGATAATCACCTTATTAATCATGAAATTAAATTGCACATACACTTAGAAATAAAGTGCCTAAAATATTCAAGTTCCATCAAAACATTCATTAACAAAACCATTATAAACAAATCCTAGCAGCCAATATACTAGTTCAATTTGCAACGCCATATGAATTTTGAAGGTGACAATCGCACGTCGCACAAAGCTTGCACGCTAATTGGAAACTGTACGGGCGGTCCGGTGGTCGCCGGCGTGATGTACAGTTACTGCCAATTTAAACGGTTAAATCCTTTACATGACACATTCTATATATTTGCTCCTGATATAAAAAATAAAAAAGTATTTGTTTCCTTAATCGTCAAATAGTATTATAAAATGGTAAAAAAAATATGATAAAAATATAATGTTTAAACTAAAGCCCATTCCGGGTGCAGGTCTTCTCCAATTTATTCCAATATTTCCTATCCTCAGCTGAAACAATCCAATTTTCGCCTGCTATCTCTTTGACATCGTCTGTCGATCTTTTCCTTGGTCGATCTCTCGCCCTCTTTCCATTAGGTCTTTTAGTATATTTTAATTTCTTTGTGTTTTAGTTTCATATAGAGAACACACCTCTCCATTCTCTCCTGATATATACGTATACCTGATAGAAACTTGGTATATACGGTCAGTTTTGGTTTTTTAATTGATGGTAGGATATTTGTCGGTGGAGAGCGATTATCGTTCCCAGTGGATATGTCATGTAGACATCAATTTCTCGCAGATAGATACTATGTGACAAGTACACTGCACTTCCATTTGGTGCATTGTAGTACTTTATCTTGCCAGTAGGAGAAAAGGGTTCTATGTGAGCTTTAGTTTGCTAAGTGATATTTTGAAAGCCTCAAGAATTCTTATCACTTCATCCATACTTTCTCGTCTCCTTTCTCTGTTGTGAATTTTCGAGATATTGTTTTCTCTTCCGATTCTAACTCCTTCTTGTCCCCCCTGTTTGTTAAAAGTCGGTAACGCTAGTTGAATTCCAGGTTGCACTGTGTATTGATCGCTTAAGTTATTCCTCACCTTTAGGCGATTTGCTGGTTTGTGTTGCACCTATGCCATAATACTCTAAAGTCTTGTTACTACAATTAGGGTGTTTAGATCACCACCATACATCGTTTCTAAATTGTCCAGCAAGTCGAAACGATTCAACTGCAAGCTCCTGAACACGAATCCCATACATTTCTTCCATCAGTCGATCCATCTGGTCGTTCGCTGAACTGATTCCACCACAAACAATAGATCTCTTAAAAGCAAGAATTACAATATAAGGAACAGTTGAATACCCAAAAAAAACTACGTGCAACTAACCCATTTGTCTCCATTCATCCCATTTGCTACTGTTTACTGCGTCCAGTCATAATGCAGGCTCATCAAAGCCGAAAAGAGCCGCATAAAAAAATAAATTTCTAAATTGCTCGCATTTTGAATTTCAAAGCAAAAATGCAGCTGTGTTAATTTTCCTCTTCAGCCACGGCGTATTGGCCGGCCGTGTGATAGAGAAATGGGATGACCCACTTTCCACACACAAAAGAGTCTTTTATATGGCGCAGAATACTAGATTCCCGCGCTTGCCCGAGTATGCTTTTTGTTAATTTCGTTGTTATGAATCCATGTTGGGGTGCATTGTAAAAATTCATACGTTAATCCATTATTTTATGAAACAATCGCATGGATATTGAAAGAGCATTCTTTAAAATTACATGATGCATTCCACGCGTCCCATATTCCAGTAATGATGCAAGAATGGGGCTGACGTAATTTCTGGCACATCCATAATCGGTGCATTTCTGCCGCGGCAAAGTGGTATGCATTAGCTAATTGTTAGTGTAACATTTCTTTAGCTTTCTTCTTTCTTTTCTTTTTTCATGCATGCTAATTGTACCTGCAATGTTTTTTTAATATTTCAAATCTTAAAATATGTTATTTAATCATAAATTTTCACGTTTTTAAACTCTTCTCTCTCACTCTTCAGTCTCAAGAAGTCCACTGCTGAACATAGTCCCACAAGGATCCCCACAGCACAAGGTATTAGTAAACCACTATTATATTGTACTTTGAGATATGTGTCTATCTCGCCTACACTTATTATATTGTATGCTAGATATATGATTCTATCCTGCTCTCGCAACCGCCACTGCAACTCCTGTAAGCCATTTCGACAGTGGCACGTATTTTAATGACACCGAGCATTGAAACTCAGGGAGTCTCCGGGAATAACTAACTTGTCTTTATCCCGTAACAAAATTAGTTACACAATATGAAAGTGCCATAAAGGTAATTTACAGTTTACAAATTAATTAATTTTAATGTAATTTATGCTAGTAAATGATATTGTTAATAAAATATAGATTTATATTACTGTCTAAATATTATACCCATTTCAGAAATGTCGGGCATACCTAAACGGCAATATTTTATTTTATTGTGTTGTATTAGAAGCTTGATAAATTTTTTTAACGTACGAAATCAGACTGTACTGGTGGTAGGTCTCTTATAATATATATTTGAGGCTGCATGGGTAGGTACCACCGCAATGTTTATTTCTCCCGCCAAACCGCAGTGTCAATGCACTCTTGTATTCCGGCTGAAGGACATTGTAGCAAGAGTAACTACTGGACATAATGAGACTTAACATCTTATGTATCAGGACGGCGAGGGCATTGGAATCTCAAGCATTGCTTTGTCTCATAGTGTTGTTTGGTTTTGCACCACACTATTCCGCACTATGTAACGCCACATTTCAAAAAATATATTTCTAAATAAATAATCAATAAATGTTAAGAAAACTTAATTTCAAGTATTTTGAAATAAAATAAATTTGAAATTAGCATAATATCGGTGTGGTCATAAATGATTCGGCAACCATAACATTCCCCTAATAAAAATCGCTTAGCGTAGAAAAAAATTCCTCAGCAATATGTACGTTATATTTTAATTACAGTGACAAATCCATCCATCCATCAGCCAAAGGACGTCCACTGCTGAACATAGGCCTTTCCCAATGATTTCCACAGTGACCTGTTGGAGGCAGCCTGCATCCAGCGACGTCCCGCGACTTTTACCAGGTCGTCTGACCATCTTGTGGGTGGACGTCCTACGCTGCGCTTTCCGCTACGTGGCCTCCATTCGAGAACTTTTTGGCTCCATCAGCCATCAGTTCTCCGCGCTATGTGCCCCGCCCATTGCCACTTCAACTTACTAATCCGCTGGGCTATGTCAGTTACTTTAGTTCTCCTACGGATCTCCTCATTTCTGATTCGATCTCGTAGGAAAACCCCCAAATGCTTCATTTTATTTCAATTGTATTATTATAGTGTTCATCCTAATTTCAATCCTTCCTTTGAAATTATAGCATGTAAATTAGTATATCCCTATATCTTTTTTTACGGCAAGGATCTAAATCACATTGGGTCTATCTTACGTGTAAAACCTGCGATTGACACGGGTACGATACCCAAATTTGGGATGACGTATTGACATATTTACCATACTGACCTTATATTGTCCTTTCAGCTACCAGTCCTTGCTGTTTCTGATTTATTTTGCTATGGGATAATAATATTCTTAAAATAACTTGTTGTTAGGAGTCATTTCCTGATGGTGCAAGAACGTCGTTTGCTTTTAAATAGTAGCACCTTCGAATTTTAAGTATAATTAATTGTCTTACTCATAATACGGAATATAAAACTGTTATGAACTGCCTCGGTGGCGTAATTGTATTACGGTACGGTAACAAAGCTGAGGTCTCGGGTTCGAGTCACGGGTAGGGCAAAGTGATATTGGATTTTTCTATGCATTATCAGCCCGGAGTCAGGAATTTGTTCCCTATATGGCGATAGGCTCGCCCCCTATCAGATCGTGGGACGGAATGGCGAAATGTGGGTATCCTGGTAGCATGTCTACTTACCCCTCCTGAGAAAAAGGCGTGAGTTTATGTATGTATGTATGTTATTTTAATACTGGCAAGACAAAGTGACAAACTACCATGTGACTGATGGTAGTTTAATGTAGTCCAGAAAAAGTATCGATGCTAGATGGCTATAACAAGTGAAATGAATTGAAATACTATGATAGCATTATCTACCAACAAAATAACTAAAATCTGTTACAACAAATCCGTATATTAAAAGTCTCCTAGAGATTAACAAAGATATGAATAATAAAGTAAGTGAATTCTCCAAACGCGATCACAAGGTTTTTCCATTAAAATCTTGCCTCGTGGCGCAGTGCCAAATGGCATGGGTAAATTTTTTAACGTATCCCGAGGTGAAGCGGAGTGATCGTCCTATGTTTGCGGTGTTTTAGTAGTGCGTATTCCAATTTACTTTTTAATTTGTTGGGTATAGTTTACTGTTAGTTGTTGGGATGTCAAAATTGTGATTGGTTTGTAATTGAGTCAATGGTAAGTTACTTATTTTCGGTGCAATATCCTTTGCTTGTTAGTTGTGCATAATGTTTTTGTAATAATGTTTTCTAAGCCTATACCATGCCTATACGTTTATGCCTATACGTCTTGACAAACATCATAATTATTTATAATAATTGGATGACCATGGCCAATTTGTTCTGTTCTAATGCCCCTTTTTACATCTACACTACCCCAATACATTTATTTGACATTGAGATTGACTATAATGACGAGTCTAACACACGCTATGATTTCTTTTATTTGCATAATAATCTTCCTGAATCCCGATACCAATCATATCTTAAAAGCGTCCAACTAAGATTATCGGTGATACTATAAAGGTTATACACTAATTGCAAATTCCAAAAAGCCTAACGGAAATTTTATATTAAAACAAAATAATAGTAAATTCAGGAATCATACAAGCACCAAACACAAATTAAAACAACTAAAGTTTCAAGGGTAAACTTGCCACGCTATATTATTCTATGAGCATGCTGTCACATTAATTGGGTGCTCCGCATACAGAATTCATTGTAGCGAGCTCGTTGCGCCGGGAACATTCCGGGTTCTCTAGAATAACGTCAAGTCTTCCCGGAATGAGTTAATTAGCTATCATAATGAGCTCTGTTGCGTTTTTGCTTTCAAGAGCAATGGCCTCTCTGAAAACAACCCTTTTTTCTATTTAATTTAAATTATTCTCATTGTTACTTGTATTGAAGGTTTTACTTCATCATAGTGTTAAAGGTAGATTGTTTACTTATTCTATGGGTAGGGATTCTTCAGGATTTTTTCTTTCTCACACTAAGTAGATTAGTAACAATTAGGGCCAATTGCACAAACTAACTTTACCCATACCTTTGGCTTTGAAAACGTCAATCCCATACATTAGCAATCATCATCAAATACATCACAAATGTATGGCGATTACATTGTTAAAGTCAAAGTTATGGGCAAAGTTACTTGGTGCAACTGAGCCTTAATATTCACCCAGAATTTTAGGTGTCGTCAACAATAAATATTATTTGTTGTTGTAAGGATTGAACGTATAGCTTCATCTTTTACTACGATCTGCTTTTCTACTGCGTTACAGACATTTATTTCATTTAAATAAAACAAAACTTTGATATCTATATAATTTATCACATTCTATTTAATTCAATAACCTAATTTGTACCAAAGGTCTCTTTTAGTGTAAACGTCCCTAACCCCAAACAGATGTCAACTCCAATGACCAATAGAAAATATCTACACAAAACAATATTGATTCGGCAACGTATTCTCCATGGCCAACTTATCAAATCATATTTTCAATAACATCTACATTTCAATGGGAATATCTCACTACAGGTCACAAACTTTCTGTTTCTTCACTGTCAACTCTATTACTTTTCTCATAAAGTTCAAATTTGCTCATCCCAATATCGAATTTAGAAGGCACAGCGACAAATTTAGGATCTGCATCGATCATAGCTTCTATTACTTGGGAATTAGGGCTATTTTGCTATAATTTAAAGATTGTTTTGTTGATAGCAGCAACACGACGTTAGGGGTGTGTAAGCCGCAATCTGTCGACTCTCAGGTGCTTCGAATGGTCAATATTTGTGGAAATGGCTTTCGTTTTGTGATTACAGTTATTTTTGAGTGATGGAAAGAAGTTTGTGAGATATTAATGCAAATTGATCGTGCAGCGGTAAAGAAGTTTAAAATGTTTGTAAAAGTATGTTGTTTTCATAAAGCTGTACCATAATAGGCATTTTGAAAATATACTATTTAGACAGTTTCATAATTATTTTATGTAATTACACTTTTAATTTTCATGGCGAAAGGAACATTGGAGCTTTACATATTTAAAGACTTTAGTATGGAATATCATCGCATCACAGATACCCATTATATTTCTTTGCTATCAATTTTTAACATTATGTAAGGCAATATTTTATTATAGAAGAATTGATTGCCCTTTTACATAATAAAAAACGTCATCTTATAACTTACTTCTGAATTAACGGTCAATTTTCATATTGTGATGGTTAAAAGAGTTATTCCTAAAACATACTAAATGGATTATCAAGAAATTGTTAAGTATGAAATAGGAATTAAAAATTAAAGCACAACAATATTGTACACGAAAGAATACCGCGTAAGTGAAACGTTGCCGTACTTTTTATATTATTTTTAAAGCTTGAGTTAAGATAATAAATCAACTTCTCTGTCAGACTTGTTTTATAACGTTATTAATTTTTGTTTTCAGTGTCTGAGATATCTCAAGTAATGCTGAATTCACAAGTTTTATTATATTTTTATTCGTAGACGTGTTCGTCAAAATATGTTTTGGTATTGAACAATCTTCTTTGTAATTACACGTCTTCTGTTATGTCTCCTAGAATAACGTTAGTCAAATAATAACCTATCTATCAATTAAATTAATTATAGTGAGCTTAGGTGTAAGGGATTTAAAGAAGATGGTATTTTCTAAAAGTATTTTTTTTGGCTTTTTATATCAGCAGAAATCTCGCTTGCATTGCAAAAATTATAAGTTTTAGAGAAAAGTCGTCACTTACGTCTCAAATAGACATTAAAAAAAAGACTAACAGGAATCCTGCATTTCTATGATATTTAAGAATTTTTAACATGTCAAGTTTATTACTCAACATTAGGCCTTGCCACTTATTTCGTTAAAAAGAAGGACGCAAGATAGAATTATCGCGACAATCTCCAAACTAGCTATCCAATTTAAAAAACCCAGCCAGCTCCACATAACACATTCTCCTTATCTTGCTACCTTAAAATAAACCCAAGAACCACTGAAAATCCAACTCCACTCCCCCGTACCACTTTATCTGAATTTGAGCAGATCTCACCGTGAAATATCGACGGCGTGCGCCGAATGTAAAAGAGCTAGTCCTTACATTACCATATCGTTTGACGTTTCAAAGCCAATTTTATTGCTTTCGTTATCGGACGACGAGCAATGGAATTTAAACTGCCTATTAAGCACGCGCTCTCGTCTCCGATTCTGCGGGTAGGAAACAATCGCCGGGCTATTTTACTTGTAAATTGTTTTTGATTTGAGCCTTTGAGAGATTATTGAGTAATTATAGGAAATATTGTGGTGGTATGAAATTTTAGTGAATTGTGTTGCGGTTCTTCATATAATAGAGCAAAACTATTGCTTCTATAAAAAACGTAATCGTTGACTTAACGTAAACTTGACTTGCTCGTAACTTCATATACTCAATCTGAACTCGAAACGCGATACATGCGTAAACATCTACGACGAGCTTTCCACCATCGTGTAACTATACCTTTACTACGGCCTGCTTACCTAAAAATATAAAAATTACTTATCGTCGTAATTGGGTGTTAATGAATAGTTTTCCTAAAATAATGATGTACACCTTTTTAGTTTTAAAGATGCAATGGTACGTAAAGGATTATATTCCTTTTTTCGCTAAAACTAGGTATTTAGCACCCAAACACGATGATATTCAAAAAATTGCAAAACAAAATCTGTCGCATTCTGTCTGCGTAATTTTTAGTTGCATTGTGTTTGTAACCACTAAAACTACCACCTGGCTTCGTTTTCGGTCGCAGTCTTGATATACCCAGTATACACCCATAATTTCTAAATGTCGGTTAAGTGTGCCTTGTCCGGCCAACACCTAATAGACTTTACACCCCCTCTTAATACAAAGAGTAGTCAATGCCTATTTTTAAAGACAAAACAATTGTGATATTACAAGGTGTTTTGTTCAGACAAGGCATTAAAGAGAAATGCATTGGAACAAAAGAGGAAAACGGATGATTCTGCAGAAAATATGTACTCAAGCAACAAACAATAAAAATCTTCGTAGTAATTGTTGCTCAGTTGATAGACCAGTTTTTTGTATGTAGAGCCTTGCTGTCTGTCTGCTTTGCAGTACAAGGTGTTCAGGTGAACCGCGATCTGTGCCAAGCTATATACGTCTCACTACAAGGCACGGGCCTACTCTACAATCGAGAGTACGATTGAGAGGAGTTAGATGATATAGTCCACCACGATGTGTCAAGTGCGGGTGGACTTTACATACCTCTTAAAACACGCGTGAAGTCTTTCATGTTCCATTTAGTTCAATGAGTGATATTTCTGGAGACCCAAAACCTAATGGTAAGATATTCAAATTCGTTACTATAGCGACCATCATACACGATGGCGGAAACTGCCGAGTCATAGTAATTTCTTGATACGATTATGCTGGACTGCTCAAAACCGGTATCGCCTTTACTGGTGGTAGGTCTCTCATAAGTGAAAATTCACCTGGGTAAGTACCACCGTAATGTATATTTCTCCTGCCAAACAGCAGTCTAAATGCACTGTTGTGCTCCGACTTTAAGGACATTGTAGCCAGAGTAACTACTTAACATCTTATGTCTCAGGATGGCGAGCATAGTGGAATTCTAAGAATTGCTTTGTAATTCATGGTGTTGTTTGGTTTTCAACTGTCCATGAGCGGTCGTATCGACCACCAGACGAATGGCCTGCTCGTCTCGCCATTCATTGCAATAAAAAAAACCTCATATAAGTCACACCCGTGAAATAGGAGACATTTAAAGCCCGAAATGCGATACACTTCCAAGGACCAGTATGACGGATTTTTTAACAACATATTCTATGGTCACTATTTGACCGGATATAAATATTCTACCACCAGCATTTATGCTACAGAGTTAACTGTTGTTCTTTCGTCCACAAGAGTCCAATGCTGTTGACTCCTCTCAAAGTTCGATTATTTTTACAAAGACACGGCTCAATGGTCCTTATGGGACCTGTTCTGCACATAGAGCATCTACCTACGTAAAATGGTTACCAGTCGGCCCGATTGTTCTCGAATGTATAAAAAAACAGCTTGATTTTACGTAAAATTAACCATCAACTCCAATTTCAACAGCCCATAGAATCGTAAAGCATTCATCAAAATCTCAATTGATTTGGAGTGGGATGAAATATTTTTGCTGCATGAAATTCTACGTGAAACATTCCATCGCTGAATGGATGTGACGTCGGCACGTCGATTGACCGTCCTGTAACATATCCAAAAATGTAAATAGCACAGGAGCTGAAAACGAAATTGCATTGGGAAATTCTATTCGAAAAAACCCAGTAAGCTCGAAGCTGAACTCAGACAAAAACGCCCTAGTTGCCGCTGAATTGATGGGGTGTAGTGCTGCTTAGTTTATACAGCAAAGGGTTGCGTTTAATGTTCACTGGGTAAATGTTTGAGGCACACTGTAGTTTACCTTTGGTAATAATTGATCAACCGCTTCCAACAGGTATATGTGGAGATCCATAGGGGAGGCCTATGCTCAGCATTGGACTTCCTGTGGCTGAAGAGAGAGAGAGAGAGAGAATAATGGATCTGGCATTATTGCGTCGATCAGCAAGATATAGCCACCTCGCGTTGTTTTACATAATATATGCTATGAGGACTGCAATGACCTTGAACTCTAAAGAAAAGGCAAAGCCACCAGAGCAATCTATCATCGTAATATCCTTACCAATGTGTTATAAAAAGCAAGCCTCTTGCTACGGTTGGAACAAATTCCAGGTCGTGACAAGTCATATAACATTTTTTTTATTATTTACAATGCAGATTGTACGACTTCATAATTTAATCCAGGATCTTGTGGTTCACAGCCCGTTCCTAAAACTAATTTGATCATCATCAAGTAGACTATTATGAAGCCAGTTTTAAAACATCGTTATCTTATTTGACAGCCTCCGTGGCGCAATTGGTTAGACAGCTGTAAAACGAGAGATCGCGGGTTCGATCCCCGCACCGGAACAAATGTTTGTGAGGCCCACAAGTCTTTGTCTCGGGTTTGGGTGTTTGTGAGATCAAAAAGTCTCTCGTAGTTTCTGATACCCACGACACAAGACTTCATGGATCTTAATGTGGGGTCAAGGCTATGCATGTGACTGTTAGGTGTATTTATATATTTATTTGTTTCTTTGGGTTTCTGTTCTTTTCCTTCTATTAATCAGCGATAAATGCATAAAAAATCTAAATTTGATATTATCAAAGCTCAGCATACTTTACTACTGTGTGTAGTGAGGTTTAACGGTGTCGCCAGTGAAACAAGGCGGCCGGATATTCCCTACGAACCCATTACGAGGCGCGTCCCTAGCTCTTTAAACGGAATATAATTGTTTAATTTCAAGTACATTTGTACTTAATTTGTACGTAGTGTCGGGTAAGCGCTTGGATTATGATTGCAGAATTCTGATTTTTGTTTTAAAAAAATGTTGCATATTAACTAGTGTTTCCGTGTTTAATAACTGTCGGAATGTGGCAGAAATCGTCAAGATCTATTAAAAATCAAAAAGAAGAGCAAAATTTTTGGCCAATATACTTAGCATATCATTCACATCTGGATATAGGTCTCCTCTAACCAGAGCCATTCCGCCCAGTTTAGAATAGTCCACATCTATCCGCGATCCCCCACCTTTTTAAATGATCGGTCCGTCGCACGACGGGACGTCCTACACTATATTTACCTAAGCGCGGTTTCCACAATAAAAATAGTCTGCGCCACCGACCATCAATCCATCAGCATCATCAGCCCGTTGCAGTCCACTGCTGGACATGGGCCTCTCCCAAGGTATGCCACAGAGCCCGGTCTGCTGCTTTACGCATCCAGTCGCTGCTAGCCTTCCTGTGCAAGTCGTCCCGCCGTCTGGCCAGAGGACGTCCCACGCTACGTTTACCAAGGCTTAGGAGAAAGGAAATTAAGTCTTGTGTCATGGGTATCAGAAACTACGAGGGACTTTTGGGTCTCACAAACATCCAGACCCGAGACAAATACCTCCGGTTCACACAAACATTTGCCTCGGTGCGGGAATCGAACCGGCAGCCTCTTGTTTCACAGCCGGCGGCCATGCAACTACGCCACGGAGGCTGAAAAGGATGTAAACTAATTCTTGCTGCTAAACGTATTGGACTAATATTTGCTAAAGCTTTGCAAATGATAGACATAACCCTGAAATCTAAACTAGAACAATCCACTAGGTGACTAGGCCATCAACCTAAACCATCTCAAATATTTACATGTCAAATCAATCCGTAAGATAAAATATTTGCACTGAATCAAATTAAATAAAGGATTGACTAATGCCAACATTTCTAATCCCCATTAAAGTACCCCGACGCTTGTACAAACATTTTCAACAAACTTGTCTGATTTCGGTCCAATTCACAGCTCGAGATACATTCGCAGACAACAATCATTTTGAACTTTATTGTGTAAGGCTTAAGGGCGGCGCGAGTTTATCATCGTGCAAAATTAATGTAAATGAAATATGTTCGGGCAATTTTATGTTTGCGGGCGTATAGGTGTTTGCCAAGCCAATTTATAGCTACATTTATAAGTAGTAAGGTTGAAAGTGTATTTAAAGGAATACATATTTAAAATGGAATGCCAATTTGTTGGCTTAACAGAACTCTGCTTAATAATGTATGCATCCTCACCACTACGAGTATACAAACGCCTTTGATTTGTCTCCATTTTGAATGGAATAAAAAAACTATTCAGGTATGTCTGGGAAAGAACCACTTTCCGACCTCACTGAGTCGGTATAGCAAACTGCTGTTATATTTAGGGCAGTAGACGAGCGCTCTCCGCACTGTCAGTTACGCATATAGGCATCCGCTGTCAACTGGCGATCTTAACGCTGTCAACTACGCAGCGTATATCCGCGAGCTATTACACATTACGCCATTCTCTGGGCTGCCTTGTCACCAACGCGATGTATAATCGAATACTGAATTATTAAAATTTCATCTTTGTATATTTGTTATTCACACTACCTTTCACATATGCTACGACAACTTATAAAAGCCAGGAATGACAATGACCTTCGAAAAATAAATTTCGCTTACATTTACATCAATTCTCAAACCTTCCTAAACCTACTTAACCTCCCATCAAAATAAGTAACCACCCATTAACTAATAATTTAACGTCCTAAGTATCTAAAATTTCAACATTCCACACCACAATCTTGCCTTAAAACAATTTAAAAAATTTAGCTGAAGCCTTCCTTCAACTACAAAAAATCCTTCTATAATTATAGTAAACGTCTAAAGTATCTAAGATTCAAAACTTCAACATTCCATACCCTATTTCAACAAGCCCACTCACTCAATCTAAGCGTAGTACACTCAATAACAAATACCTCAAATAACCATAAGCCGGATTTAAAGAACTCTTAATTAAAAGTAGAAGGGTCCTCGCAGGTCCTGGTAACCTTAGTTGAATAACTTATTTCGTCTCCATCCCACGAGCTCTCATTATGTGAATTATGGATGAGGCGCGGCGCGGTCGTAACGACATGCAGATTAAGCCCGCAATATGGAGGGGATCTGGGAATGTTTGGATATGGTAATAGAGACCCTGGAGTGATTTTGAGCGTTGGGTTGAAAGTATCGAATACAATCGTAGAAAAAAATGATTTTATTAGGCTAATTGCTTTTTTATGAAAAAGGAATAAACGATAAATCGTTTGATAGTTAGTAATTACTATAACATTAGGACCATAGGTACGCTACCGACCTCTGCAAACAGAACGGAAGAAGAAAAGGGGCGTTGGGCATTTAGCAATCTCAATCAACGAACGAACCACGACAGCAAAGCGGACACTTCACCATGGTTTTCCTAAAGCCAGTGTAATTCTATCACTTATTTGTAGCTTTAAGAGAATAAGTGTTTGCTGAAATCAAACCCAAGGTAAATAACAAATACGTGCAGAGTTTATTTTCATTTTACCTGTTGCTCTTGGCATGTACGGTTACACGTGACTTGATTTTACATTTGAGGGAGTATTGCCAGCTTTCATTAAATATAGCCGAGTATTGTTATATTGTGGAATAAGCGTGGCATTCCATTGCGTTCGCCATCCTGAGACATAAAATGTTAAGTCTCATTATGTCAAGTAGTTACTCTGGCTATAATGTCCTTCAAATCGGAACACAGCAGTGAATTTACACTGCTGTTTGGCGGGAGAAATTCACATTGCGGTGGTTTCTACCCAGGCGGCCTCTCACATATGAGAAACCTACCACCAGTAAGTCATACATAATATGTCTGTAATATAACCGACTTCTGCTGGACATCAGTAGGTACTGTTATAGTGCAGTATTTGAAGGGATCGTTGCTGTCATTGCCGTATCCACTATCTCGTCTTATAGCCTCACGATGTTTTCACGGGCATCTCAGCATTAATTTATTCTACCTGTGATCCCAACAGTTTGAGTTTCGACTTTGTGCGGATTGTGTATAATTATGTTGTACTTTGCCCGCGTGTGAAGTTACTTCTCCTTTTGTCAGTAATAAAAATTTAAAGGACTTTTGACTCCCGTGTTGATAATTATGACGTTTCCATATGTTTTTGATTATTTAACTTTTTCAATATGTTTTTATTTTGCTGTTTTAATGAATATGCGTAAAATATATCTTATTTAGTTTTTATAGTAGTGATGTAATATTGTGTTTGTTCGTTCAACTAGAAATGCATTTTACTAAGAATATTTTTCTACGTTTTTGATAGAAAAATGAAATCAATAAATTTATTTGTTTGTTCATTTCCCAGAACTGTGTTGTATAAAACAGAGAACAAATTCAATTTACTCTTGAACATTGGAATTTCTGCAATAGGAAAAACTTCCAGTAACTAAACGAATAATTACTGCTTTAATTAGTGTTCTAATACTTGTAGAAAACCTATGTTCACTTGCGGACTTTAATTGAAATGGTTTTAATACTATTAATTTTTTTAACTGCCTTTCAAATTTTTTTTTCACAAGCTATAATTTGACCTGAAAATGTTAGTATTGTAATATAACTGAGCTGTTTAATATGGAAACAAATCCGTAACTTTTTATCCATGTGTAGAAAAGAAGAAAATACTGCTTTTTAAATTCTGCTTATGAAATGACGTATCTATTAATTTATATCCAGTACTTAAATCTCCAGTTTATTAATAATCTCTTGAAGAATTCCTACCTGGGGTGTAATTAAAGCGAATTGACAATGTGAAGCGCGGACTAGTTTAAGCATTCTGATTGTGCTTGGATGTAATTACACGTGAAAGGGGACGAGGAGGGGGGAGGGGAAAAGGGAAGGGGGGAGAGTACCTGTGATAGTACACGTTATAGTAATTGCGTCTGAGATAATGAATATGCTTGTAATGAAGACTAGTCTGTAATTTTGAGTATTTTAATAAAGGAAGGTAGTACAGATATGACAAATATTTAGTGATATTTTACAATAGAAAGACAATATGGTTGGATTAAGAATGAATGTTGTGATGTCCTGAGATTGATTTCCAGGTCTGGAAATCGAATTTTTCATTGGTTTTTGGATTGAAATACTTCCAAAGTCCATATTTTTGTAACAGTCTGAGACCATTCTCAGTATGTTATTTGTGCGAAGCGGGGCGATAAATTCATCCCATATCGCTTCTTGGGACAGCAATAAGTTCGGTAACTTACAGTTGTATATTATGTTAGAGAATTTTTATGAGAACATTCTTATTCCCTATGAGCGTCTTAGTGTACTTTTTAAATGAAACATACATACCCATTAAAAACATACGTTTTCAAGAGGTGCCTTTCTCCAAAATGTTCGCAATTTTCATGCAATCCTCAGCCCTCATTACCAATTCTGGCGCATGAGTTGAGCAATATTTGTTAATTAAAAGCAATAGATAGCGGAATGAACGTTAAGACGCGGCGGCAACGAGTTCACACGAATAAAGATGGCGAGCAATCTACTCTTGTTTCTAACATTAGTACTTTGTTGCTGATGTATGGATGCTGGATCTGGTTTAGGCGTATTCTTCTAAAGGTGAGTAATTTTGAAGCAAGAAAAGACCAATCAGAGGAGAAGAAGTGAATAAAAGCAAAAGACAGTACAGTGGTGACGAAGCTAAGGAAAACATGGCTTTGGTCGTAGGGTTTAAAGAAGAATCGACGATACGATTTAGTCGACGGTTGACCTTGGTTAAGACTGGTCAAGAACGAACAGGCATAGTACCATTCGAGCGAAATACTCTTATCACCATCGTCACCAATAACCTGTTCAACCCTACTGCTGACCTGCAGTGGCCAACTCACATGCTTGTGATACCGAAAACAGCCCCCAATTTAAGACAATCTTATTTGATAGTGAACTTCTTATGGCTAAAGAAGATGATGATGATGAAGTAAGTATTGGCCGAAAAATATGTATGCACGAATTTTATTGATGAGTATATTTAAATAATCGTGTGTAATATATTACTTAAAATAATTCATAGTTGTAACTACGAGTTTATAAATGAGACTACAAAACAAAATCATGGATCAAAATTTCCATTAAAACTCACAAATAAAACTAATATAATCAAAGGTCTTCAAGTGACTTCTACATCTGTACTCGTATTTAAAGCAGGCGGGGCGCAGGTGTTCCCAATGGCTGCCGTAATGTCTGCGATACGGTTACGTCACACGTGTATCGACGCACGCAACTATCCAACTAAATTAATGCCTGCGGATTCCATTTGCATTCTAGTTTCGATGAGGAATTCTGTTTCACCCCGCTCCTGATTGCTAATTTGAAGTTGTTTTCTGTTACTGAAATCGATGCAGTATAGACTAAAATAAACAAGGTGGATAGACGAGTAAGCTAAGGTTGCAAGCATTTGATTGATACAGGTTTCGCTCTGGAAAACCGATCAGTCGGGCTATTAATATGTTTAGCTGTGAACTCCTCGTGGCTGAAGAAAGATAGAGAGAATTTAAAATGAGCCAGCTCAGCCGTAGTGGTATTATTGTCAGAGTCATGTGAGACATTATTTACTAAATCATTCTTCTCTATAAAGCAATAGAATCAAATAACCTAGAAAAGGGTGACACGTTTCAGCACCTGGCATACAACTCTAACTTTTCGAAAGCAAATGTGATTTATTTTTTTAGTCTTCAATATTCCCTTTCCACTATAAATAGTATATCATTAACTATGAATGCATCAGCCAAATTTGAACTGATAAAAAAATCCCTAAAGATGAAACTTAATGAAAATAAGATACCATTATAGCTGACAGCCTTAAAATTATAATTGTTTCTTAGATTTACGCGAATGTTACACATTGAAATAAAACTATTTTTTACGGATTTTATCGCGATTTGATCAGTCCGCCCCGTGACCACGAAAGCTGTAAAGTAATCGAAATAAAATCGCGATAAAATCCGTAATAAAATAATTTTAAATAAAAAAATAAAAACCGACTTCAAAGTGCCACTACAAAGTAACAAATAATATATATTTCATCGTACTAGTACCCAATGATTAATGTTCTTATTGACTTGACTAGCTAACAAATCTTAAATACGTAATATTTTGAAGGCGGGTCGCTAAGTGCCGAACATGCACGCCTTATGCTTAACATTAATTTGTGTAAGTAATTATAGCGTAATACACGCAAGATTTACACGGAATATTAATTTGTCTTAATATATCAGGCCGTAATCGTCCACTGTTGAGCATGGGACTCAACATACCCTTTCTTGTACTTAAAGGCCTTTATGTCATGCAGGTTTCCTGACTATGATTGAAATATATCACTGTTAAAGAGTTTGGTAATTGAATATCATCAACACACAAGTGACTCCGATAATTCCGGAAGTGTATACCCTGGAATTATAACCGAGACGGTGGTCAACCGTCTCGTGGATCATATCTAGATAATTATCAACAGGCTACCACACACATATAAGACACATAGAAATATCAAAACTTCAATAAATTTACACGTAGGATTAGCACATTATATTCATTTGTGTTTAATTTACTTATGTGCCTTTCTGAGCCAACATTGCAGGATCTACATGTAATATCAAATGGTGTAACATTTGCTTAAATTTATACGTTTGATATTTAGCGACCCGCCTTCAAAATATTACGTATTTAAGATTTGTTAGCTAGTCAAGTCAATAAGAACATTAATCATTGGGTACTAGTACGATGAAATATATATTATTTGTTACTTTGTAGTGGCACTTTGAAGTCGGTTTTTATTTTTTTATTTAAAATTATTTTATTTGTCCCTTTTTAGTTTTGATAGGCATCGTAATGATGAGAAAGGTGATCATGATATAATCAAAACGATGTCTTTAAAATTTACGAATTCTTCAGACCAAACATGATATTATTGCTGTGAAATTATGAGAAGATTGTAAGTCATTATAATCATGATATCCGCTATTGTTAGACACTGACCAGGTCGGATTCTCTTAGTTTACGTCGGTAATTTACGTATCTATTTCTCTCACTCTCCCTCTTCTTCACCTACTGTTTATAGTAAAACTTTTATATTGAAAACTGAAATTAATTGTATCTATTATCTACCCCCCCCCCTACACGCCTTTCTCCTTTTAACCCCCCCTTTGTAGTAACACACTTATACCGAACCAGCTGCAAAAAGAATTATTGCTGTACCGTTCAATTTTGAGGAGTTCTGCTCTTCAGGTCCGAAGATATTCATCAGGTCTTCACCATTATTTAATGACACCAATCTAACATATCATACTTGTCGACAAAATAGTTTATTTTTAATCGTTTAAGTACTGCCAGAGATATTGAGTATTTACATTAGTATCTATTTTCTCCCCGCCCCCCTACACCCCTTCCCCCTTTTAAGCCCCCCTTTGTAGTAATACGCTTATACTGAACCAGGTGCAAAAAGAATTATTGCTGTACCGTTCTATTTTGAGGAGTTCTGTTCTTCAGGACCGAAGATATTCATCAGGTCTTCACCAATTTTTTATGGTACCAACCTAGTATATCATGCTTTTCGACAAAAAAGAAATTTTTGAAATCGGTTCCCTAATACCAGCGTAATCGAGTAACAAACATACATAAAAAAAAAAAAAAAAAAAAAAAACAGTCGAATTGATTACCTCCTCTTTTGAAGTCGGTCAAAAAATAGCTTTAAAATTCCCTACTGAAGAATCTCAAAGAGAATTCCAATGCTTACTCAATTGCATGGAGGATACATGCCAACCTCTCAAACATATATAAGCTGCAATTATTATTTTCTCACAGACTAAAAATCTTATGCAATCACTACGGAGAAGACATCTCGTGTTTCCACTTGACAGTTCCGTAGCAATTTTACAAAAGCTGTTTCATTCGTTCAATGCTTCTGAAATTGCAACTTATTTGCATACTTAGTGTTTTGAGATAATATACAATGTTATTGTTTGCCGTTGGAAAACGTTCTACGCCATTTGCGCGGCACAATCAAGAGTTTTTGTTGGCCGCAAATGTAGTTTTGCATTTTCCGCCCAGTTTGCGATTTCTCTTGGAGAACGTTTTCTATTTGTTTGGTCTTGATTCTGGCGGTTTTAAAAATCGCGTAATTACTTGAAATCCTGCTGGTGTGATATTTAAAGCGTAGACACATTTTGTTTACTATTTTATTTTCTCAGTGGGAAATCTTTTGATAATGTTAAACTGAAGTTTTTCAGGCTTAATGAAAACGTTGCAATCTTGGAATAGCCTCAGGAAATTAGGTTTCCTAATGGACTTGAAATTAAATTATTCATTAAACCTGCTTTTTGAACATGGTGCTGTACTGAAAAAAGATTTAAAACTTATGACGAATAACCTCGTAAAGTAACTTTGATGTCGCTCTTGGTTCTGTCAGCAAGAAACCTAATAAACCTTACGTCGTTTTAATTAATGAATAATAAATACACCCAACAGTCATATACATAGTCCTGACCCCACACTAAAATCGAGTTTTGAGTCGTGGGTATCAGAAACTATGTGAGACTTTTCGGTTTTACACCCAGATCCAAAACATATACCTGTGGTTCACACAAAAATTTGTCTCGGTGCGGGTATCGTATCCACGGCCTATCGTTTCACAGCCAGCGTCTAACCAACTGCGCCACGGAGGCTTAAGAATTAATTTTACCAACGCACCAATGCTTTTTCAACTGATGATAGATTCAATCCGAATACTCATATCTGATCGGAAGGCTGTCCCTATAAATAATTATGGAAAAATTGTTATAAAAATATACGCAAGTCGCGTTACGGATGCAGCATGCGATGTTCTAACAACAGAAACAAATGTATTTTTTTAACTACTTTATTACCTACTAAATCGCATCTATTACGAAAATTCGCATCACATTCAACCAATTAGTGCTCCATACGTAATTTCATTACTTCAAATGGCCCAATAATAACAGTATTACATATAAATGCGACATACATACCCGGCCGTACAAAAGTTCATATGATGTTATTAAATTTAATTAAGGTTTCATCAGACGGTGATTCGGACCCTAACGACCTCATTACAGAACTTCAGCGGGAGAGCGTGACGGAATTCGCTAGTGTTTGTGAATTTAGAGATGTGTATTTAAAGAAACATTTTTCTGTTGGTACAATAAATAAATATAATATTTTGTCTTCACATCTGTTTCTGCAACTCCCATGATTCTGTTTGTGAATTGAGATAGGTTTTTAAGCGTATTTTTATACTCGTATGGTAATAAATAGAGATTATTTCCTATAAGTCTTGTTAGTCAGGAATAACAACACATTTTAATAATGACACCGAACACTAAAGGTTCGCATGGAGTTTCGGATATGTGTATTTTGTCTTTGGAAAATGAGTCACAGAACTATCACTTGAGAAGATAAAAATGAGAGTAAGCGAATCTTTTTATGCTGTAGCGGAATAGGTATTACGCGCGTAGGTTATTTCTATACCTCGTAACTCTTTATCTTTTCAACCATAGGAAGTAAACTACTGAGCAGAAACCTTCTCAAAAACTTAAATTAAGAAAGGAAGAAATATAATAATACGTTGAAATAAAACGCGAATGTTACACATAGAAATTAAACTAATTTTTACGTATTTTAACGCGGATTTGGTTTCATTTTTACATATTTTAACTTTCGAGCGTTTTGATTTTTTTACAGCTTTCGTGGTCACGGGGCGGACTGAATGAAAATGAAAGAATTAAACCAAATGTGCGATAAAATTTGTCAAAATTAGTTTTATTTCTATGTGTAACATTCGCGTAGATCTAAGAAACAATTACATAATAATATGGTTTAACTTCCAGTGATATCCAATAGAATATCGACTGACGTCAAATGGTTGTTTGTCAGTGGATACAATGTACGGTGGTTTCCTCGAAACTAGATACTCATGTGAAGAGATCGCTGTTCAAGCGGTTATGAATATTCAACCAAACTATAGAATAATATAATGTCTCGTAATACTATGAGGTGAATTCTTCTTCCACTTTAAGAGACGCAATAATTGCATAATGAACATTGTCTCGGTGTCTGAGTATACGTCATGGGTGATATTCATGACGTCATTAACATTTTTACCATGAGTCATGTTGTTAAGGTGTAGATGTAAAGTTTCTTTATGTGGTCCGATGTAAAAGTGAAAAACACTTACTGTGGCTTGGCAACAGAATTAGGCAAATTGGTGGTACTTACCCAGATTCTCGCTTACGATTTACTTATCACTTAGAATTATGGGGTCTTATATCTATTATACCTTAATTTTATAAGCCTTAAGCTCCTTATAACCCACTCAAATATCTATTATTTATAAATTTCTAAACAAGCGTTCTTCAGCGATATTTTACAAAAATATAACTGCATGGGAGCACAATGCTCGTTGTTCCAGTACGCTAAAACGAATGTATGTGACGGCTATTGTGGAAGTTTACAAAAGGCATCAGGCGACGCGATCATCTGTAGCCAACGTGTGGACTCATCTTTATTTCAAATTATTACTGGGAACTTAATAATCTTCGGTATCTTAGGATAGGTCTCAAACAAAAGGGTCATAGATTTATCAATAATGAATAAATAAAATACCTATTTAAATTATATGACGACCGATCGAGAAAAATAAATAATAATAAAAATAAGCAAGGCAAGCTTTGTAAGACAAGTCACAAATATTTATTTCAGTAACTTGACCAAAACCAAGCCCACTGAGTTTGACTCGCTGGATCTGCTCAGAACTGGGTCGCGCCGCGTAGTATCCAGTGGTAAAGTTAAGCCCGCTGAGTTTGTTCGCCGGGTCTTCTCAGTCGGGTCGCGTTGGATCCGGCAGTAAGCCTAAAATTACGGGACGTTTCGGAAATACTCATGGTCGTTATTTAATCAATTGGACCCAAAACAAGCCCACTGAGTACTATTCGCTGGATATACTCAGAATTGGGTCGCGTCGCGTAGTTTCCAGTGGTAATGGAAGCCCACTGAGTTTGTTTCGCCGGGTCTTCTCAGCCAGGGCCGCGTTAGATCCGGTGGTAACATTAAACCGCTACGCACCGCTTTAATTTAATACTTATGGTCCACTTAGACATCGATTATCGTAAATAATGTATTTCCTAAGGGAAAAAAAATACCATAAAATACTAATAAGTAATATAATACTTAATATAATAAAATTAATATAAAAATTACAACGAATATCTTGTTAATAGAAAATAAGTACTATGTGTATTGACTTGTCATAAGAGCTATTTAATTGCCTACGTGACCAATAAACGAATTTCATTTTATTTCATTTCATTTCATTTCATTTCATTTCATTTCAGGTAGAGAATAAGATCGTAAATTAGTTTTTTTAAATGAAATAAAATGATGAATGATACCGCTATATTTGCGGTATTTAGGGAAATATTCCATCAGTAATAACAGAAATAATGTATAAAATAAAGAAAATGCTCGAGGAGGCCAGTGTTCAGGAGTTGACTTCCTATGTTTGTAGAAGAAGTAGTAAAAAGCATTAAAAAGTCAATGCTAGTTGTTCTAGACTGCTAAAACGAATGTGTGTGACGGCAATTGTGAAAGATTACAAAGGTATCAGGTGACACGATCATCTGTAGCCAACATTTGGACTCATCTTTATTGTCAATTATTTGGCCTAACAACGCTTTCAACGAAAAATCCAATCAGAACGAAATATTTAATTTAATCAAGCTACAATAATATTTTCAGTAAAGTTATTCAACGGTTGCACTACATACTGGTAGTCTCCGTGTAGAGATTGATTTTGATAGACATCACACTTCATCGAAACTGATCAAGAACCAGTTTCTATGTTTTCTTACAATGTCCTCAATTATGGGTACATACATACATAAACTCACGCCTATTTCCCGGAAGTGGTAGGCAGAGGTTCCCCTGGTAGCAACCAGGACACCCAAGTTTCGCCTTGTATTTTCCGTCCCACGATGTGATAGGGGGCGAGCCTACCGCCATATAGGACACAATTCAATTATGGTTAAAACTAGTATAAACTCCGATGTGCCTTGGGTGCAAAACTTCAACTATAAAGTCAACGTTACAGTCCCTATACAAGAACCTAGCGTCCATATTACAAAAAAAATGCTTCAAACGGACAACTCATAAAACTAAAACACACCCACATTCAAATAACAAGCATAAACTGGGAAAAATAAATTATACCTCTACAAATAAGCCGAGTAAACATCCCGTTTGAAGCCAGATGTAATAAAACACTGGCAAACAAACATATGTTAACTCAGCGAGAAAAGCTCACATTAGTAATTACTACAGAAACAAACAGGGCAACTAATCTAAGTTGGAACGCCGGCGAACCGCGAGCTAAAGCCGCGCCCTCAATACGTCATATTTCGACAGCCAAGAATATCTGAGCGTTCAGAGATTGGAAATAGAGGTAAAGACTGACATCCCAGGAACATTGGAGAAATTGCAACACTTTAACAATTTCTTTCAATAAAATAGTTAAGAAAAGCTAAGCGTTCGGAGTTTCGAAACAGAGATGAGGATTGACATCCCAAGAATATTGGAGAAATTGCAACACTGGAACAATTTCTTTCAATTAAATATCTAAGAATAGCTGAGCGTTGCGAGGTTAGAAAGAAATATGAATATGGACAGATTCCGAAGAACATTGATGAAAGTAGGCAACCAGAAGATTATCTCTCAATACGTCATATTTTGACAGTAAACAATATCTGAGAGTACAGAGATTGAACATGGAAATGGAGATTTGGCAGAATTGCAAGGTGGTAATAACGCAAAAGCCATAAAAATAAGAACTGAACTTAATTGGGATTGCCAGAATCCGAAGAACAGTCATGAAACTGTGAAACTAGAACATATCACTATACTAGTAAAAGTAATTGGAATGCATCTGATAGTAAGTGCAATTTTGATTAAGTAAAACAAAGACGCATTTTAATAGAAGACATATTTTATTTCATAGTTAGCTACCTGCCACATAATTTAACCACAAAGAAAAAAACGTGAGGAACTTATTTTTCGAAGAGATATGCCAACGTGGTGGTGGCTTAAGACCCTTGAAGCGAGCCCTCGACAGCAATAATGAGGTCATAATATCGTACAATAAATTATATTTTATTTAATTACTGGTGGTAGATCTCTCATATTTTAGAGGCCGAGTAGGTGCTACGGCAATGTCTATTTCTCCCACCAAACAGCAATTTAAATGAGCTGTTGTGTTCCTGTTTGAAGGACATTGTAGCCAGAGTAACTACTGGACGTAATGAGACCTAACAAGGCTCAGGATGGCGAGCGCAGTTGAATGCCAAGCATTGCCTTGTAATTCATGGTATTGTTTAGTCTTGCTACTGTCCATGAGCGGTCGTATCGCTTACCATCAATGGCATGCTCGCCTCGCCATTCACAGCAATAAAAAGTGCTTAAAATACTACTGGTTTATTAGACATTAGTGTGAAATATCCTTTACCACCCATCTCTCTCGCACTCGCTATCAGAGTTTTGATAACTCCGTCCGTTAATCATCGCCGCAAATGAGAAAACTATTGACGGCTGGAATCAACACAACTTTACTACTTCCAATGTTTCGAGGTCACGCGGAGTCCGAAGACGAATGCCTTTGAGAGGTATTTCAAATCAAGTTCTTATGTGACCGGAGAGATAAGTTATACATGTATAAACATACATATATAAACTCACGCCATTTCCCAGAAGGGGTTAGCAGAGGTGCTACTAGGACACCCACATTTCGCCTTGTATGTTCCGTCCCACGATGTGATATCGGGTGAGCCTATCGCCATATCGGGAACCAATAACATGTCGGAATGTAAAGGTACACTCGTGATGAAAGGACTATTACAATTAAGAGGCTCAATGAGGGAGATGGCCTATTATACGTTGACAGACTCGATATATCGTAGAAATTCGTAAACATTTCAGGTCAACATAGTTTTTTGCTATGCGTATTGCGTATGCGCAATATTTTGCATAATGAAATGAAGTGAAATAAAATGAAATTCGTTTATTGGTCACGTAGGCAATTAAATAGCTCTTATGACAAGTTAATACACATAGTACTTATTTTCTATTTACAAGATATTCGTTGTAATTTTTTTTTTTTTAATTTTATTATATTAAGTATTATATTACTTATTAGTATTTTATGGTAGTTTTTTTCCTTAGGAAATACATTATTTACGATAATCGATAAAGAGAGTAAGAGTGAAAGAAATATCAGAGAATTCCCATTTAATGATCAGCGATGTAGTTTTATTTTTAGAAGATGCTGACTTCTCTCTTATTTATTTATTGGATAAGTCAAACTTATTACACCCCTTTTTTGCATGGAGGGTTTACAAGAGATTTATCCAATGATTTTGACAGTCTCCCAGGTGCAGTTGGTAAGACGCCGGATGTGAAACAAGAGGCCGCGTTTTCGGTCCCCGCACCGAGACAAATATTTGTATGATCCACAGACAGACAGGTATTTGTTTCGGGTCTGGGTGTTTGTGAGACCGAAAAGTTTCTCGTAGTTCCTGCAACTCACGACACAAGACTCAATCTTGGTGTAGGGTCAGGACTATGTACTCGTATGTGACTGTTGGGTGTATTTATTTTGCCAAAAGCAAATTTTAATTACATTTGTTTTTTGATTCGCCTAATTTAAACATAAAATCATTTGATTGAAACGTTATAACTCATCAACATAAGCATTTACATCTCAAATCCTAAACTCAACAATAATGGTTTCACAGAAACGTTATTCCAAAGCAACACCTAAGGAGCAAGCTGTTTCTGAGAAATTATTTGTGACGCAATGTATAGGCGAAACGACACCAATTTGCTTCGGTAACACCACACTAAAGGGATGTTATGTAATATGCTTTCTAGGATAAATCTGGTTTGAAGGAGTCATGTTATGCCTCTTAATATAATACAGGGTATATCAAGACCGCGACCGAAAACGAAGCCAGGTGGTAGTTTTAGTGGTTACATACACGATGCAAATAAAAATTTCACCAAAACAGCGACATATTTGTTTATAGAATTTTTTAAAAATCGTCTTGTTTGGGTGGTAAATACCTAATTTTTGCGAAAATAATAATTTAATCCCTTTCGTACCGATGAGTGTTTAAAAATAAAGAGGTCTACATCATTATTTTAGGAAAACTATGTATTTATCACCCAAATACGACGATAAGTAAAAAATTATAAAAAAAAAGTTGTCGATTTTTTTTTGCGTAATTTTTACTTGCATTGTGTCTGAAGTCACTAATACTACCACCTGGCTTCGGTTTTCGGTTGCGGTCTTGATATACCCTGTATAATGCGATGGACGAACGCTTTATTTTTGTAAAACAAAATATGAAATTAAATAGAACAATCACTAATGTTAAAAAAATATTATTAATTCCATAAGTTATTTCTCTCGCCAAACAGCAGTTTAAATGCACTGTTGTGTTCCGGTTTAAAGGATATCGTAGCCAGGGGAATATCAAGCATTGCTTTGTAATGCATGGTGTGACTTGATTTTGCTACTGTCCATGAGCTGTCGTATCGCTTACCAACAGGCAAATGCCATGCTAGTCTCGCCATTTATCGCAATAAAAAAATAACAAATGATAATGGTAGATCTCTGAAAAAGGTTGTATGGGTAGATACCACAATTTGTCTATTTCTGCCGCCAAATAGCAATACGTATTACCTGTCGAAAATATCTGTGGACCTGAATAATTGACGTCATTGGAATATAAGGTCAGCAAATTCAAAATATAGGTTAAAAAAATTGAATTAAAATAGAAAAAAGAATTCGCATACATCTCAAATCGTTTTAATGTAAAATAACATAGTAGATAGGGGAACACAAAAAAATGAAATGTGAACCGCATTCCAGCTAGGTTTACAAATATTTCCGACAGTTAATAAGCGCTGTTGGTTTCGGGCTTAAAGAACATTATATTCAATCATGGGACAGTGGAGGCTGATGTATGTATGTATATTCAATCATGACTAGGCATTAAGAGACTTAATATCAGAGGTCCTGGTGTAGGTAGGAATGGAGGAATAACTTTTATATTCTTAGTGGTATTTCGCTTGCCAGCAATCGCGTGACCGACAAGGTGGACAGACGTAGTAAGGGTTGCAAGATATCGCTGGTTGCAGGCCACTTGCAAAAGGTTAACGTGGACATCCTTTCTCTATCTATTCTATTCTATATCAGCCCATATACGTCCCACTGCAGGGCACGGGCCTACTCTACAATCGAGGGAATCGATTGAGAGTGGTTAGGCCATATCCACCACGCTGGCCTAGTGCGGGTTGGCGGACTTACATACCGTAGAAATGTACATCCTTAAGGGAGGCCAATGATCAGAAGTGAACGTCCTGTGGCTGATGAAGAATGGTAATGCATATAAATAAATAATAAATACACCCAACAGTCACATACATACTCCTGACTCCACATTAAGATCAATTAAGTTTTGTGTCGGATATCAGAACCTACGAGACGCTTTTCGGTCTTACAGACACTCAGACCCGAGATAAATATTTGTGGGCCTCACAAACATTAGTCTCGGTGCGGGGATCGAACCCGCTGCCTTTCGTTTCACAGACGGCGTCTAAATAACTCCGCCACGGATGCTGTAAAAAAAAAAACAATATATTATAAAAAAAATGTATTGCATTTACAAAATAACAATATCCTTTTCAGGATACCATATCGATCTCCTCCAGGCGTAACCCTCGACCTTAATTAAAATAAATGTAATATTAGATATTTTAATTAAATTTAATTAAACCGTACAGGTACGGAACAATTTATTCTCCAACTCCGAAACATAATTTTGTTATTTATGTTGGGGAAATTACGCGTGAGATAATAGAGGATAATTAAAAATATTTGCTGTATTGGCTCGGAGGATGGGGTTCGGTTTGCGGTGAAAGGTTCTGGATTTGATACACGGTTGGGTAAGTATTAATACAGTTCTGTACTATATTGTACGTCAGCCCGAAATAGTTTATTGTAGGTAACGGAACTTCTCTTCAACTGAGACTTCGATTGAAAGGGCTTAGGCCATAAGCTACCCTTTTGACCTTGCAAATTGGTGGTCTTCACATACCATAGAATATGTTTTAATACTTATGCCACGCAGGTTTCCTCGTGTCGTTTTCCTTCTTCTGTGGTGTTACTTATTACCCATCAATACACACATGAGTCCACAACCTCAAAAATACGCCCTGGTATTCGAACCCGCGACCGTATTTGGCAGCCGTGTCTCGTCCGTTTCTAAGAGGCTACCAAGCGCTATTTAAACTGACGCCTATAACATTGAAGATGCAAGCAGAATTGTAATCGTTGCTACAATGCGCCAAACACAAATAATAGACGAGAAACAATAGGCTATGTTCATGAAAAGATATCGTTCATATTTCCTACACTCTTGACCAGAAACCAAAAAATGTACTTCTGAGGCAGTCAATGACATATAGGTACTTGTACTTTTGTGTGAAATTAAATAACATTCTCGGATACTTCAAACAATACCATTATAACTAATAAAATGATTTCGGGGTTTGTTTTTAAGTGCGACTCGGTGGCATAGTTGTACTATGGTACGAGGACAAAGCTGAGGTCTTGGAAACAAATCCCTGGTCGGGCAAAGTTTTATTAGATTATTCTATTCATTGCGCTCCCGGAATTATGAATTAGTGCCCGATATGGCGATAGGCTCGCCCCCATCACATCGTGGGACGAAACATACAAGGTGAAATGTGGGTGTCCTGATGGCACCTCTGCCTACTCCTTCTAGGAACAAAGACGTGAGCTTATGTATGTTTGTTATTTTAAGTGATAAATTCTGTAGTGTTCATGAGTTGGTTAATAAGGACGCGGATTTGAATATGTATAAATAAAATATATTATACAATTTACATTTTTTATGTAAAATATGCGTCTATAGTAAAACGACAGATATTTTTAACCCTCGGTGTTTCTGGAGAAGGGCTCTCTCCTATGGAAGTTTTTATCTGGCATTTTTCTGTGCACGTACATTTCTGAAAAATAATAAATCTATAAATAAAGGAGACCGCGTCTTGGCAAACGTAACGTGGGACGTCTTTTGGCCAGATGGCGGGACGACTTGCACAAGAGGGCCGGCAAAGACTGGATGCGTAAAGCAGCAGACCGGGCTCCTGCTGGACATCAGTGGACTGCAACGGGCTGATGATGAAATCAAATTAATAATTAATTATATTTCAGTAATATATTGCGGTCACTAATATGTTATATCATACATAAACTCATACATAAACTCACGCCTTTATCCCAGAAGGGGTAGGCAGAGGCGCCACCAGGACATCCACATTTCGCCTTGTATGTTCCGTCCCATGATGTGATAGGGGGCGAGCCTATCGCCATATCGGGCACAAATTCCTGATTCCGGGCTGATAATGAATAGAAAAACCCAATATCACTTTTCCCGACCCGGGATTCGAACCCGGGATGTTATATCAAATTATACTTTATGCGGTTATGTCGAGGCCGATATTTTTGTGACGAAAAATAAATAACAATATTAGAAGTATATTAAAAAAATGTTCACCTATGAAAACAAAACCAACTACCGGGCCCCTAGATACTGTGTTAATTACTAACATTTTTATTCAGAACCCTTCTTATCTTAAGGAACTGAGGTCTTCTGCATCGACAAGCTCTATTCCTTCTTCGTTGTTCGGCCGACTGTTTTAACTTTGATTTGAGCTGACACCAGGAGTCCTTCTCACACCCGTCTTCACAGGAGCATGTCCCTCCTACACAGATAATAGAGTGCAATTTTGCCTGGCAGATCTTCATCAGCCCATAGTAGTCATTTTTGAACATAGGCCTTACGAATTGCAAGCTATTTTGTACGATTTGTTAAAGTATTTAAATTTAAATTGGAATACGGATTTACTATGTAGCTCACAATTTAGTATTAAAATATAATAGGTGCATCATAACTATTCGGAGATCTCAAAGCAGGTAATAAGATATTCGTATATAACGACCACCACACATCATGGGGGAAAACCCAGCATAGTGGTAAACCGTAGATAATAATGCATGTCAAATGCCACCAGATTATGCCCCAACAAAAGATTGCTATAATTAATATATCCCTGGTCAACGCAATTACAAAGGCCTGTTTGAAACTAGACATACTGTATCACTTATCACCCCATATACGTCCCAATGCAGGGCACGAGCCACTTATACAATCGAAAGTACGATTGAGACGGGCTAGGCCATATAGTCCATACTCCATAGTGCTCCACGTTGCAGTTTATTTTTTAACTATTCCTCCCACGCCATTAAAGTTGCGATAATTATCCCTAACCTTTTATTCATTACTATCGTGTAGGTATCCTTATTATTAGATATCGTTTTGATTAAAATTACTTTACTTACCCATATCAAAGTCGAGGTTATTGCACGCAAAATTTACGTATTTACGTCAAATAATATCGATTACATTCAAAGCCTACTTGAATTAAATCCATAGCGTCAGCCTCTGTCCAGTGGTAACAGTAAAAAATAATTAAAGTAAAGCTTTAAAAAAATGCTTAGAGAAATCCAAATAGCGGTAGAAAATTCAATATTTCACGTTAATTTATAAATTGTGAAAACATTTATACTCGGAGGTTATTTATAAATTTGATTGTTATTAATTATTGTTTATGTAGAATTATAAAATAAAAAAGGACCCGGCGAAAAAATATTAATACATAATTTTATGGAGCTTGTTGGTGTCTGGTTAGCATGTAATGTTATTAAAATATGATATTGTATATTTTGATCTTTCATATACAGCAGAATCCATTGAGAATTTCATACTTTGTATAGTAATTTGAGAGAACATTGATTGTTGAGGATGACTGTCAACTGTTTTGATTACATCTTGGATTCAATAACGAGTAAGATTTCAGAAGAAGACACAAATTTTCATAAATGTATAAATCCCGAAGAAAGACTATTTGATCACTAAGGTGATTTTAGAAAATCGTAGTTTATTATACGCAGTTCAATTCAAGTTCAAACAATGTTCCTCTTAATTATTAATGTACTCAGTTTATTAATTTTCGAGGGACAAGTTCAAACTGGTTGAACTTACCTGACGTCGCGAGCTCCGCCGCTAGTTCGACGTGAACACACATAAACAACTCAAGCGTTTGATATTGCCGCGAGCGCGCCGCGCGCGTTTTTCGCGAGCTTTCCCGCTACTTACATCGCACGTGCGTTTCTTACGTGAACACTTGGTCGACATCCATATGTTTGATATTTCGTGACCGCGCTCGCGGCCGTGCCCCCGTGTTAACGTGAACAAGCACTTAGGCTTATAATGAATGATGGAGTAGCAACTAAGCATGCCGGCATTATTGTTTTTGATGGCGAGAGAAAATCGTATAATGACAATATCCGACGCAGTGTGCCCATTTTGCTGTACTGAATTTAAAAAAAAATCTTTCAACAGCCGTACGAAACCTCTAATTTCAAATGTAACACGAATTCTTAAAAATATATTTCATTTTGCAAACAGACCCGAAAATTGTTTCGTTAATCTCTAAGAAATTAAAAAGTGACATATTGAGACTTAACATCTTATGTCTCAGGATGGCGAGCGCAGTGGAATTCCAAGCATTGCCTTGTAATTCATGGTGTTGTTTGGTTTTGCTACTGTCCATGAGCGGTCGTATCGCTTACCATCAGGCGAATGGCATGCTCGTCTCGTCATTCATTGCAATAAAAAAAAAATACTTAAACTTAGTGTTAATATTGGTAGGATATTTGTATCTGCGTAAAAAGCCACTGTTTCAAGATAAGCCCGTCAGAGTGAACAACGAAAGTATGTTATCTTTCGGTACCTAAGTATATTTGGTTTCAAAGATGATATAGTCGTGACGACTCACGAGACGTACAGATATTATACAGGGTGGAACAATAGTGTGATCAAACCGAAGCAGGGTGATAGTATTACAAACATAAACTCACGCCTTTATCTCAATAGGAGTAGGCAGAGGCGCCACCAGGACACCCACATTACGCCTTGTATGTTCCGTCCCATGATGTGAGAGGGGGCGAGCCTATCGCCATATCGGGCACAAATACTTTACTCTCGGCTGATAATGTATAGAAAATTCCAACATCACTTTGCCCAACCTGGAATTCGAACCCGAGATCTCAGCTTTGTAATCGTAACGTAGTACAACTACGCCACCGAGGCCGTAGTGTGATAGAAATTCAAATTTAAAAAAATCATAAAATGAGTATCTATTTAGATTTATAAAATAATCCGGAATCATCCGGAACGCGGAAACATTCGGCGGGAGCGCGAACAAGACGAACTCAAACAAGCAATTAAACTATAGTCTCTGCAGATTAATTATTTGTTTGCTAAACAAACTGAACTCGATTGCTTGCGGCCCCTACTTGTAGAACTCGAACGTGGGACTGATTTTTTTATGAGCCAGAAGGACTAGAGAATTTCCGTAGGTTCTAGATCGTATCGACTGAGGGGTAGACCGAAGAAGCGCTGGCTAGATGTCTTCAAGGAAGATATGAGAGTCAATGGCTTTACTATTTAGGATGCCGAAGAACGGGCGAAATGGAGGAGACTCAGCCAGAAGGCAGACCCTAGCACCGGCCGGGATAACGCCAAAGCAGAAAGAAAGTAGAGATCGGTAACAAGCACTACTCACTAGGCCAGCGTGGTGGACTACATCGTTATCCTTCTCAACCGTACTCTCGATTGTGGTGGAGTCGCGTGCCCTGCAATATGGGCTGGATTATTTTACAGGGTGACGAGATGACCAAGTCGTTTCTATTGGCACGATAGTGATTACAAAGCAACTGATGGAATATGCAGTCTAGATACAGTAACCAATGACGTGAGATGCCTTTCTTTAGCTGGTCAACATAATTATATCGGCCTGTTTGTATCTGATTAGTAGATTTCTTGAACTTAAAATCCAACCCATTCACGATTCATAATCCAGAACAGCCATTAGGCCAATGCGGCTTTAAAATAACAAGAAACATACTAAATCTACAATAATTCAATTAAAAATACATTAAAAAGGGTAGTGGTCTTCTAATTCTTGTTTAGAATCACTTAGCCGCAATTTGTACAACTCTTGGAAAAAGTACGCTTTTAAGCCGTTCCCATTAAGAGGATGTTACTTTCGAAGCCGTTCTGTATACGTAGGACGTATTAGTTTGGCTTTACTAAGTAATCTTCGGTTCTTTACTTTAGTATTTATATGAAAACTAGTAAGCCGGCGCAGCATCGCCCGGGTGCTGTATTCTTTTACTCCAAAAACCGTCGTTTCTGCAACGTTTATCGTTGATGCTGCGCTCCAATTGGTATTAGCGTGGTGATATATAGCCTATAGCAATCCTCGATAAATCGATTATACAACGATAAAAAACCATTCAATTCGAACCAGTAATTCCTGAGATTACCGCGAACAAACAAACCCTTTAGTTTTAAAATATTTGTAGATTAGTATTTATAGATTAAGGCGTAAGATAAGTCTAAAATTACTGCCTCGGTGGCGCAGTTGTACTACGGTATCATTGCAAAGCTGAAGTCTCGGGTTTGAATCATAGGTCGAACAAAGTGATATTGGATTTTTCTATAAATTATCAACCTGGAATCAGGAATTTGTGTCCAATATGGCGATAGGCTCGCCCCCTATCAGATCATGGGAATTAACGTAAAAGGCGAAAAAGGCTTCTGGGAAAAAGGCGTGAGTTTATGTATAACTCTAAAATGATAGTCGGTAGGTCTTTCGTATGCGAGGTGCTGTCGAGGTAAGTGCCCCTGCTTTGTTTCTGTCGTCAAGCTGGAGTATGTAAACACTATTGTGCCCCGGTTTGAAGGACATTGTAGCCAGTGATTACTGAGCATTAAGACTTAGCCCCTACCGTCCCGGGGTGACAAGCGTAGTGCGCAATGCAGAGCTAAATAAAAAGTTACTAATGGTGTTGTTCCAGTACAAATCGGCGTGTTTTTTTCGTCATACTTACTATTCTTCATTCTATGTTCTTTTTTTTTCGTGGACAAATATTTAACTGCAGATTGGTAATAGACATAAGTGATTTTTTTGTATCTAGCTCTTGAGTTTGTGTTCCTTCCGATTGATTTCATTGCTATTTCAATATCTTGGAATGCCTGTTTTGAGGTTCTGGTTCTTCACCTTTCCACTTTTTTTTTGTTTTGTCAGGACAAGTGACTAATATACCTTATGATAAATTCAGTCTTGATATTCACCATCGTGAGATCATTGTCTATTGTTGTCAAATTCGTTACCACTCACTGAAGATTACTGATATCGATTAGCAAGCTATAATCTCGAACGTCTTCAATCATCAAAAGTAAACATATTTAATTTATGCAAGATTACGTAGATTTAATCCGCGCAAGTTTCAGTTGGTAGCGCCGCCGGCAGCCCAACTTTATTATTGGAGTTGGAAACTTGCGGTCGCGCCTCAGTGTTTCCTAGTTATTGTTCAGTTTGTAGTTGTTTTGATCGACCAATACGTTCCGGTTGGTAATTGGGATTTTAAGATTAAGTGCGGAGTTTTATGCGGTTTTTGCTATCAGGTTTGTGCGTTCTGGTAAGTTTATTTTATTGTTAAGTTACAGATTATGTCTCGTAAAGAATTTTTTTTTGTTTCGAGAGGAAAAGCTATTAAGCTCCCCTTTCGGTACCCCGGGGGAGGTCGAAAGGGGTATGTTAGTGTCACTGGCCTTCCAGCTCGGAAAAATGCGGATGTTGTGACCGAGCTGGGTCCCTAACAATATCTACGCCAGCATACTGACTAAAAACCCCTCGTTAACCGTCACACGCATTGTGGGCGGTACCGGACATCCCAGGGCGAAAAGCGCCCCGATTTACGTCCGCATTACCGCTCCGCGCAAAACCATCGCTGTTCCTTTAGTGTAGGAGGTGCGGATGACACCCACTTACGCCTATTTTTTGGACGCCCGTTTAAGGTGTTGTGGGCGTCCCTGACAGAGACGAGGCTCCGTCTTACATCTCGGAGTCGTTATACGTGTGGGCACACCGCCCCCGCAGTGTGCCCAGCGACTCCGATGACCCCTTTAGGTCGCCTCTTACGACGGCCAGGGAATACCGTGGCGGAATTCTTGCACCCCCGGACCACAGGGCAACAGTAAAGAATTACTAGAAGAAAAAAATATTTGATAATATGTATAAGACATAGATTACTGAGTAAATGATATTAATTAACTCCAGTTCTTCCTTATTAGTCACCATAAAAATAAGCACACTATAAAAACAACCATATTTCCAAGAGAAAATAGGCTATTTATACTTCCATAATAATCAATATTAATAGCTCAAACTATGAAGCAGCATTGTTTCAAATACTTCTCAAGTTTAACGGGCGTATAGGCGAATTTTTTGCCTACATACTTTCATCAGAAACACAAAACATTCGTAACAGTTGAAAAGGGCAAAACATTCGCATCTCATGTACACGAAACTTTGCCATTATATAGTAAAGTTACAAACGTTACATTAAAATCGCGCGGGACCAAAGGCGCTCGTGTGTTAAATTGGATGCCCCGGGCGTTTGAATCGATGACCCAATTCAACTATGGGTTGAGATGGATGTTTTTTATCTTACTATTATTAAAACGGTGCATTTTTCCGTATCAGTTTCTGATATTATCTTGGTTTTTGGAGTTTAGTTTTTTTGAGGGTTCGTTCGTAAACGTAATTCGAAAAGCGATTACCAATCCAATTCTGTTAATAAATTAATAATAAATAAATAAATTCACTCAACAGTCACATACATAGTCCTGACCCTACACTAAGATCGAGTCTTATGTTGTGGGTATCAGGAACTAAGAGAGACTTTTCGATCTCACAAACACCAAGACCCGAAACAAATACATGTGAATCACACAAATATTTGTGTCGGTGCAGGGATTCAACCCACGGCCTCATGTTTCACAGTCTGCGTTTAACCAACTGCGCCACGGAGGCTGTCTGTATCAAGTGAATTATCTGCATTTTTGCTTCACCTGAATTCAAAATTATAAGGCTGTTGTGATTTTTAGTTACGTGGCCACTTTCTCACAATGGTGGTTAAATTTCAAGCATCTAGCAAATCCCTAACGTAGTTAATAAATTTCCAGAACCAGTCGTGTAGGTATATAGTGCTTGTTCATATTAGTATGAAATAAAAGTACAATAACTAAATAAACTGAAAGAATCGAGAAATGAGGACGTTTTGGAGGATCTAGCATATTGGTAATGCAGTTGACGAAGTAACACAACCTGTCTTATTGGTATTAAATAATCGTTCATATTAGTCTAACATAAAAATTGTTGGAATTAAATAAATAGGAAGTAAAGATAAATGAGAAGATTTAAGAGATCCAGCACATCAACAATTTAATTTTCGAAGCTCATAATCCTCTCTTAATTGTAAAAAGCCTGTTTCTAATAGCCCCATGTAAAAATATTTATAATGCTACAACAGTCAATCACCCGAACATCATCAGTCACTAAACTCTTGAAGCCGATGCTATCCCATTACAAAATTGCCGACATGTCGGAACTCGGCAAACTTGGGAGTATGCGATGCCTCTTCGGTGTCCTTTTGTGAAAGTTTGCCAATTTCTCGGCTGAGCGCTCTCTTAAATCGGCAATAGACTGTTTTATAGCATCTCCGGATAGTGTTTCTACTTGTGGTGTGTGAAATTAAATGACTTTTACTGTTTTTGTTTTCAGTTTCTTTTGCGATTTTAAGTGCGCTTTGATATCTTTTGGGTTTTTGAGTGAAATAGTTAGAGACATAGTTTTGAGAATTCTTAGACGAGATGGTCAGATATTTTTACTGATCGAAGGTCTCTCATATTATGTGTGAGGCCGCCTGGGTAGGACCACCGCGTCTCAATGACTATTTCTCCCGCCAAGCAGTGTAAAGGCACTGTTGTGTCCGGTTTGAACGACATTGTAGCTAGAGAAACTACTGGACATAATGAGACTTTACATCTTATGTCTCAAGATGGCGAGCGCGGTGGACTGCCAAGCATTTCTTTGTAATTAATTGTGTTGTTAGGTTTTGCTACTATCCATTACCGTTCATATCGCTTACCATCATGCGAATGGCATGCTCGGCTCGCCATTCATTGCAACAAATAAATAGTTTTGTCGGTCTATTTCTATCCGGATATACACAGGATGAATCCGAAATGTGTCACTTACCTGTACCGTGGCAGATTCGGATATTAGAATATTCGAATAATGGTAGGCCAACATCATTTGGTGTGCTCGTGAAGAAACTTTTTGTTGCGTTTCGTTCAGTTATCCTTCGGTTTCAGGACAATCGCTGCAGAACTCTATAACGAGTTTTTGGCAGCGGCTCATTACCTGTACCATGCCATCTTTTATCTGTACATTTATATTTTATTCCGTGAATTGATTTAGATCTCAGCTCTTATACGTGTACGGTAGTACGGTAGTACGTGGCTACCATAAATACTTTTCGGAGCTTTCTTTGGAGTAAGACCTCATTAAAGATTAAGTGTCCAATATTTTTTTTATTTCGCGTATGTTGTATATGATGGATGAATGTATGAGTAGGTATGTATGTAAAGTATGTGAACCTTCAATAAGTCAGATTCGAAAGCGAAGTCCTCTCCAACCATAGACTACATCTATGTCTCCAACGGACTGTCGATTATAGAGTAGTCCCTGGCTCAGCAGTCATTTTGAGTTAAGTCAGTACCCACCATATGGAATTATAAATCAACGCCTTTTTGCTACCTGTCACGTTGACCGCATCATTATTATCACGCTTACGTCAAAAAGATATAGCTTATGAAGTCAAGTTACTTTATAAAAATTAGCTATCTCTGTAAATTATTATAATATAAATAATTATACACCCGTCAACAGTCACATACATAGGTCCTGACCCGCACTAAGATCGAGTCTTGTGTTGTGGGTATCAGGAATTACGAGAGACTTTTCGGTCTCACAAACACCCTGACCCGAAACAAATACTTGTGGTTTACACAAACATTTGTCTCGGTGCGGGGATCGAACCCGCGGCCTCTCGTTTCACAGGCAGCGTTTAACCAACTGCGCCACGGAGGCTGTCAAATTATGCAATCTTTGCGATTTACGAATAAAAAATCTCATAAAATTTATTAAATTATCTATCGAACCTTGGTCATCATGATGACCAGTATATGCATCAGGGAATGAGGTTGTCTTAGACCAGTGATTCCCAAAGTGGTCCAGGTGGACCCCCAGGGGTCCACGGGAGACTTGCTGGGGGTCTACGTAAGCGTGAACAAAATATGGGGGTCCATAAGATGTTAATGGGGGTCCACGAAAA
The DNA here is from genome assembly GCA_905220455.2 of Deilephila porcellus. Taxonomy (NCBI): domain Eukaryota; kingdom Metazoa; phylum Arthropoda; class Insecta; order Lepidoptera; family Sphingidae; genus Deilephila; species Deilephila porcellus. The sequence continues at coordinate 2,308,656 of LR999995.1, forward strand.
TTTATCTGCTTTTGATAGTAAAAGCAAAAATAAATGTAAGCATAGTTTTTATAAGGGCCTACCTACATTGTTTTAAGTACCTAACTAAGCAGATAATATTTTAATAAGGCAAGCGATTGTTACTTGTCCAAACTTGCGTATTCGATATTACGTACAATTTCGTGTACAGACTTGCAAAGCGCTATCCGCCCGACAATGCTTAATGCTTGTTCAGACATGAACTTGATCACCACTATAAATACTTGATGCCAAAGGCAAACTCATTCATTTGTTTCCGGAATTTCGAAAAAAAGTGTGAGAAAATTTATATCAGTGTTTGCTAGTGCCGGAGAAAAGTAAGTACCTACCTTTTTTTTGTTATAGTACTTAAGTATTTTGTTTCCGTGTACTAGTCGGTTGATCACAACTGCTTGTATAGATAGGTAAGGTAGATTAGACGTGTATATAATCTAAGATAGGTAACTTAGTAACTTACAGATATTTTAATTGTCCTCTTTCGATTTGAAGACAAACACAGCACGTTTTATTCCATTGTTTTTTCACGAGAGAAGCACTGCCTCTCTAAAAAGGCCGAATAAGCAATATTGCAGAGCAATTAATATTGTAATTTTTCTTGCAAATAACTACTAGTTTTATAAAACAGTAATTTCATAATCATTTTATATTAAATAAATAAATACACCCAACAGTCACATACATAGTCCTGACCCCACACTAAGATCGAGTCTTGTGTCGTGGGTATCAGGAACTACGAGAGACTTTTCGGTCTCACAAACACCCAGACCCGAAACAAATACCTGTGGATCACACAAATATTTGTTTCGGTGCGGGGATCGAACCCGCGCCCTCTCGTTTCACAGGCGGCGTCTAACCAACTGCGCCACGGAGGCTGACTAATTGAGGCTAATTGATTTTGAAGTAACTACATATTTTATCAAAATTATTCCTTTTCGGAAAAAGCGAGCGGTGCGCGGGCGACGGGAAAAGGGCGGGGCTTGGGCTTCGATGCCAGTTTGTCACGTTTTAATGTGCGTTTTAACAATGAAGCCGCAGACAAAAAATACGCAAATACACGGAGCGCGTGAACTCATTGATTTGATGAAATGTTAGTTATCGTTTTTATGGAATTTTGAGATTTCTACTTTTATTTTTTCCTACACAAATATGATCAGTATTCGATACTGAGTACACCAATTTTTATTTGTACTATTAAATATTAGTGGTAAATTAGGTACTTTAAAATTGATACCGTTTTGTGAAAACGTCTGTATTTGTCTTAGCGGTTTATTAGTTGGTCCCTTTACAAGCCGTAATTCTATTTCCGCGTGCTGACAAAGGCTGCGGTGTGATACCTATATTCAGAAAAAAACTTGGTTACTAAAACATTTTTTTTTACAGGTAAGGTAACTGACACGAAACATGGCTACAGCAAAGAAAAAATGTCGACAATATAGTGTCGATTATTTGAATTTTGAAATATGGTTTTGTTCCATCAGAGGCAGACAAACAGTTGCCCATGTGCCTATTATGCAACAAAGTTTTGAGCAATGACTCTATGAAACCATCAAAGCTCGAAGATCATCTAAAAAGGTGTCATACTGATAAAATAGGTAAAGATTTAAAATATTTTCAATCATTGAAGGAAAAATATGAAAAGAGACCCACCATGCACAGTATGTTCGCTTCAACATCTCAAAGTAACGATGATGGCTTGCGGGCATCTTACAATATCTCATTACTTATAGCAAAATCTGGAAAACCACACACTATCGGAGAACAACTACTAACTAACTACTACTAAATTGCTACTCGTGGGAACGCTATGACGATCATTAACAATAATAAAAATTGTCAATATGGCGGCGACGTGGTTCGCCACCCGTCACGTCTCGTATCCCATGTTGGCGAAAAGCGGACTAAGGAAAGCCGCTTTGCTACTTTAAATGTTAGAGGAGGGATGGATGCAAAAATTAATGAGGTGTGTCAGATGATGAATAAGAGAAAAATCGATGTTCTGTGTGTGAATGAGACGAAACGGAAGGAATGTGAGACCATTAGATATGGTTCCTACACAGCATACTGGTCTGGAGTGCCTAGTACCGCCAGATGCAGTCAAGGTGTAGGTCTCATACTCTCTGAAAGAATGGCAAAATGTGTGAATGAATTTGAATGTGTGAGTTCAAGGCTTGTCTGGGTGAGGTTGAAAGTAGGATTAACTCGTATATTTATCCTAGGGGTGTACGCTCCAACGGATGTAGGTACGAGTTCATCTAAGAGTGCCTTGAAAGAACGAGAGGAATTCTGGGAAAAAGTAAGAGATGTAATGCAAATTCGTAATCAAAATGAAAGATTAATTATGCTAGGGGACTTTAATGGTTGGGTAGGAGTGAAACGTAAAGGATATGAAAGGGTACTGGGTGCGTTTGGTGATCAGAGAGTGAATGCTAATGGAAGAAGTTTGCTTGAGATATGTGTGGAAATGGGTTTATGTGTGACAAATACGATGTTTGCACATAAAACGATCCATACATACACCTGGGAAAATGCTGCAATGAAGAGTATGATTGATTTTGTGATAGTAGACGAAAGATTGAAGAAGAATGTTATGGACACTAGATCGTTCCGTGGAACGGGTCTTGATACTGACCATTTCTTGGTCGTGTGTCGAATTAAAGACCTGTTTAAAAAGTGGCGTAGCCGCATCCCTGAACAGTCTAGTGTGTTAGAGAGGATAAAAGTGGAAAATTTGCATGGAGATGTAAGAGGAAAGTACGAAACCATATTAAATGAAAAGTTTGAAGGTTTGGACGAGGTTTGTGAGGTCGAAGAAGTATGGAATAAGTTTAAAAAGGTAGTTGTTAGTGTCGCAATTAAAACATGCGGAGTGAGTAAAAGGAAAAAATATAAAGAGATGAAGAATGCATGGTGGGACAAGGATGTGCAAAAAGTAGTTAGTGAAAAGAAAAAAGCATGGAGAGACTGGTTAGCTATAAGAGCTGATCAAAGAATGCTAAAGGCAAGTGAAGAAGATGTATACAAGGCAAACTTGGAATATAAGAGGATGAAAGGTGTAGTGAAGATGGTAGTAAAAAAGAAGAAGGATGAAGAAAAAGATGTATTTGACGAAAGATTGAACGAGAATTTTCAGAAAAACATTAAGTTTTTCTGGAAAGCAATTAAAAGTGTCCGGGGTAAGTTAAGTACCTCGGAATTTAGTAGTGTAAGGGATAAGAATGGGAAGCTTGTAAATGGGGAAGAATGTGTATTGAAGAGATGGAAGGAATACTTTGAGGGACTATTTGAAAAAGAGGAAACACAGCAGTTTGCAGTGACGGATGAAAGTGAAGAAAATGACGATAAGATTGATGTGGTTGAAGTGGTGAAAGCGTTGAAAAGTATGAAAATGGGCAAGGCTGCTGGGTATGATAGAGTATCAGTCGAAATGCTGAAGGCTGGACAGGGGGTGGTGGCACGCCTGCTTTGTCATCTCTTTAATTTGTGTTGGACAAGTGGTGTTGTGCCAACAGACTGGTGCAACGCCGTTATTGTTCCATTATACAAGGGCAAGGGATCGAAGCAGGAATGTCAGAACTACCGAGGTATCAGCCTTCTCAGTGTTGTCGGCAAATTGTATGCTAAGGTATTGATTGAGCGAGTTGTAAAAGAGACGAATGACAAGATATGGGATGTGCAAGCGGGATTTAGGAAGGGTATGGGATGCACGGATCAGGTATTTTCTCTACGAAGTGTTGCTGAGAAGAGCCTAGCTAAAGGACAAAAAGTCTTCTGCGCCTTCGTAGATTTAGAAAAGGCCTATGATAGAGTGATTAGGAATGAGTTGTGGGCAGCACTGTCCAAGTTTGGGTTGAGCAGCAACCTGATCCGAGCACTGCAGTCTCTTTATAAGAACTCCAGTGCTTGTGTTAGGATAAACGGAGCCTACACTGATTGGTTTCGCATCGATAAGGGTGTGAGACAGGGATGTGTAGCGTCTCCGTGGTTGTTCAACCTTTTCATGGATGGTTGCCTAAAAGATCTGAAAGATAGTGAATATGGGATTAGAATGAATGAGTTGTCACTAAAATGTCTCCTCTACGCTGACGATCAAGTTATTCTTGCATCATCAGAGGAGGAGTTACAAAAAATGGTGACAATTATGCATGAAGCTTTTGAAAGAAAAAGAATGAAAATAAATGTGAGTAAGACGAAAGTTATGGTATTTGAAAGGAAAGAAGAAATGACAAAGTGCGATATTATGATAGGTAATGAACGCGTAGAACAAGTGAGTGAGTGTGTATATTTGGGCTGTGTATTTACAAGTGATGGGAAGCATGACAGTGATATCGAAAGACGTGTGAATGCGGGAAATCAAGTGAATGGTGCGCTACACTCCTTTATGGGGAGTCGGAAGGTCTCAAAAAAGGCTCGACTGGCTGTCCATGGAGGAGTGTTGGTGCCTACGCTTATGTATGGTAGTGAAAGTTGGGTATGGCAGAAGAAGCATGAAAGTAAAATTAGAGCAGTAGAGATGAGGTCATTAAGGGGAATGTGTGGTGTGAGTTTGCGTGACAGAGTGCGGAATAGCGTGGTGATGAAAACTTGTGGAGTGAAAGAGGATGTAGTGACAAGAATAGACAAAGGAATGTTACGATGGTTTGGTCATGTCGAGAGGATGGATGAAAGGAGAATAACCAAGCAAATATACAAGGCGAGTGTGGAAGGGAGAGTCGGTAGGGGTCGACCTCACCGTACCTACACCATCCAAATCGGTGATACCCTCAACAAGGGTCAGGTCAAAAGTACCCTGAACCGACGAGAATGCATGAAGAGATTGATGAAAGTTGATGAAGCGAAAGTAATATGTCAGGATCGAGCAAAGTGGCGATCCATAGTCTCTGCCTACCCCTATGGGATACAGGCGTGACGATTATGTATGTATGTATCGGAGAACAATTAATTTTACCCGCTGTTGAAGAGGTTTTAAAAACTGTTTTGCACAAATCTCCGTTTGACGTACTAAAAAGAATTCCATTAAGTAACAATACTGTACAAAGACGCATTGATGAAATGAGCTCTGATATCGAAAGTTTTTTGTGCAATCATCTGCAAAAAAATCATTTTTCTATACAACTGGACGAGTCAACGTTACCCGGTAATGAAGCATTATTATTGGCATATGTCCGATTTATTATGGAGGAAGAAATTCACGAAGAATTGCTATTTGCCAGAACTTTGGAGACTGATACTAAAGGCGAATCAATATTTAATGTCCTGAGTAATTTTTTCACGGAAAAATCGATTCCATTTACAAACATTATTTCAGTGGCAACAGACGGAGCTCCTGCAATGGTCGGGCGATATCGTGGGTTTATAAGTTATCTCAAAAGAATTATACCAGGACTTACAGCTATTCATTGCGTAATCCACCGACAACATCTTGTGGCAAAACATTTAAGTGACAGGTTGAACCAATCTCTTCATTTTGTAATAAAAGCTGTCAACAAAATCAGAAGCAATGCATTGAATACGCGTTTATTTGCTCAATTGTGCGACGAAAATGATGAAGACTTCCAACGACTGCTCTTACATACTGAAGTACGCTGGTTGTCGAAAGGTGCATGCTTAACGAGATTTTACTCTGTTTTCGATTCCGTATTAGAGTTCCTAGAAAGTAGAGATCCAGATTTAAAAGAAAACTTGATCAAACTCAAAGCAGACATTGCGTATTTGACAGATTTGTTTAAAAAATTTAATGATATTAACTTGCAGTTACAAGGGGACAGCCTGAATTTAATAAAAACAAAGGGGATAATTTCGGCTTTTCTTGGGAAATTGAAATTTATGAAGCAAAACATTACATTCAATTTCCAAACTTGTCGCAGGTAGAATGTATTGATGAGGATATCCATACCTACAGTCAACATTTAAATGCCCTGCATGATGACTTCAAAACCAGGTTTGAAGATATCCTGACGATGGATATACCACCATGGATCATAAATCCATTTGATGAAACGGAAGTGGCCAATGTTGTATTACAAGAGGAGCTGCTCGAGCTAAGCACCAATGAGGAGCTGAAGGTGAAATTTAGAAAAGGCTACCAAACATTTTGGCTGCAAGCAGAAATACCCGAAAAATATCCTGGACTGTGGGAAATCGCAAGGAAATTTTTAATAGCTTTTCCCTCGTCATACCTTGTCGAAAGGAGTTTTAGTGCCGTTACAAATCTCTTAACAAAAAAAAGGAGCAAATTAAACATCACAGAGCGGGGGGATTTGCGGTTATTGCTCACAAAAATAAAGCCAAACATTGATCGTTTGCTGACACTCCATCAAATACATCCTTCCCATTAATTAAAATTATGACCTGAACCTATATTACCTTATTATTTTTTTCTTGTAATTCTATTCTTTTAATAAATAAAGTGTTATAAAATGTACCATTTTTCGTTTTTATTTTACCTATCGGAATATAGGGACAGAACTCAGAAGCGACACAATTTTTATTTTTTGGCGACTTTAAGAATGTGGTAGAAATGTAGCAGCAGGGGGTCCACCAAAACCAGTAAAATTTTGAAAGTGGTCCACGAGAAAAATAAGTTTGGGAACTACTGTCTTAGACCAATATTAATATGTACTTTCGCTCCATAAATCTCTTTATGGCACACTTCTAGCCAATAATAAGTAACTGGTGAGCTCTTTGATGAGCTTTGGCAGTCTCTAAACAGGTTTTCCCTAAGGATCTTAAATGCATTATCGGGCTTCTTAGGAGACTGTCCCGCCCTCACACCCGCCACTGCAACTCCTGTAAGCCAGGATCATCAGTGGCACGCATTTTAATGACACTGAGCATTGAAGCTCAGCGAGTCTCCGGGAATGTCTAACTTGTCTTTAACCCGCAACGAAATCAATCAAAAAGTTAAATTAATAGGAGTTGGAAACATTGGCATTTTTGGGCTTACAAAATATTCCGGGAAGTTAAGGGAGAAAGAATAGAGGAATAAAGATTGAGGTCTCTAATTAGAAAATCAAAAACACACAGTATGTCTAACATTTATTTACTTTCAAAAAGTTACTTTACACAATTAAGGAATTACATTTAGTTTTAAACAATACTAAACAATCAGTCTTTTTGAAGATAATTTATGATACATGACTTCAATCCGAACGAAAATAATACAATCTATACATTTTAAAAATGTAACAATTTCACATGTTTTCTAGGAGATCAAAGTAGTTTATGCTGGGTTCGGAACAATGGGCATAGAAAAGACAATTGATAACAACTTAAATCCTTGTGCTTAAATATCAATAAAAAAAAATACACACAAGATTCGAATCGGTAGTAATGCTCAAGGATTTAGATAATCCTGTGAGTTGAGGAAGCATATTTGTATTTTTTCATGTACTTTGGCAAATAGAAAAAGAATATTTGAAAGAGTTTCTCGCTTGATTTCGGGCGAGAATCGAATGTCATTATCACATGCGATAATCGCTTTCTGCATTAAGCGCCATTTACACGGAGCGTTTCTCGCGCCGAGAATCGTATGCGATTATCGCATGACATAACCGCTATAGTATATTGTGTTCTGACAAATGTTTAAACGATGCAACTTTTTTATATCCTTACGATAATCGTATCTTTGAGGCGAAAAACTCTCCCCGTGTAAATGGAGCTTTATTCATAGATAAATTAAAAACCTATTTTGGTTATCGGATGTTTTGTCCCTTTCCAACGACTTTAGAATTCAGCTTTAGGGAAAAAGACAAAACTTTCGATAACTAAAGTGTGTTTTACATCTGTCTATGAATAAAGCCGTTTAAGATTATTGTATAGTAAATTTTCCATGTAGGCGAGAAACATTATCTCGTATACGACATTAGTATCTTCGAAGAAATAAACTATCTCCTTGTAAGTGGGGCTTATGAGTGCGCCCTTATACTTTTAACAGTGTGCCCTAAGATTCGAACCCAGAACTCCATGTGTCCATCCAAGGAGATTTCAACAATAAGGAAAATAGGTTCAAAGAATTATAAATTAGTGAGATCAAAATTTCAGGTCCATATAAATAACTAAAAAGAACACAACCACGTTTAAATCATTTAACTGTCTTCAATCTGTCTTCAGCTACCGGTGATGAGGGATTCTGCAGGTTTCTGTGAAAGAAAGTATTAAACAAATTATTAGCGGAACAGAAAATTTGTTGACAAGCCGATGATTTTGTTGGTGAAAACTATCATCTCCATCTTATTCCATATCGCGGCTTAAAGAGTGATTGAATTATAAAAATTCCAAACCTAAGTTTACAGAGAGATGAAATTATAATAACATCATGAAGTTTTGCGACAGCATTTTATACTGCAACATAGATCCTTTTAATATGAGAAAAAGATATCATTTGAGGATTGAAATTAAGACAAATGACCAACTTTTAGAGACGATACAATGTAAAGAACCAGCAGAATATCCAAGAATCTAATGTTACTTACTTCTAGGAGCACTTTTCAATGTAGTAGTTCGTGAGACGCAATCACTCTCCTCTGATTCTGATCTCATTTGGAAACTCGTTTCTGAAACATTTCGTAAGTGAGCATGATCTCTTATTGACAAGGATAAGTGGCTATGACGCATCTTATCATGAAATCAGAGCTCTTAAGTATAAGTGTAGAAAGACAATCATTTTTGTAAAGACGATACAATTGTGGTTTCTTGTTTAATTGCCTTTTCTACATCCCGAGAAAGTTCAATTGTATTGCTAAAATTGTTCGTAGGTAGTGTAGGCCCATGTGTATTAATATTGTTCATTCATTAGAACGTAATTTCTGGTAGATCGTCTCGACACGTGAGTCTGTCTTGTCAAAAAAAAAAAACTATATGTCTGATGAAAAATATATTAATTATTCTGATTCTTTTGTACTTTTTCAATATCTATGAGAATTACTTTTAAATAAAACAAAGTATACATAGAAATACGTACCACTGTCGTATCTCATTTTACTATTCCCAGGCTGATGCACTCTATTGGGAACTTCTTGATTGTCCACGTGACCGAATGTTCTAAATCCGATCGCAAACTGAGCGTATGGACTTATTTCGTACAACTCTGAAATAGTATAAAACATAATATAAAAAGAGCTGATAGAAGAAACAAAAATGTAGATGAATGAGTGACTGAAATAGCATTATCGGCGGATTTCCGAAAAGGCTTGTAAAACATTTCCATGATATGATGGCTAATCAACATCGTCAGCCTTTAATTGTCTACTTGTCAAAATTAGTGCAGGGCACTCTCCAGCTAGGTGGAGTGACGATAGCTAATGAATAATGTTAGAACATCATAAAGAAACTGGATACTTTAGCAAATAATGAATTGGTAACTCAAAGCACTAAATAACGCCAATTTGTAAATCAGTAGATTTGACGATTGATTGACGAGGAGCAGCGTCATTCAGTATTGGCAGCCTAATTTATCCTTGCGGAATGCCAGCAGTGGACTTTTAATTGGAATAATGGTAGTTTGAATACTAGGAAATAAATAAATAAAATAAATAAATACACCCAACAGTCACATACGTATTCCTGACCCCACACTAAGATCGAGTCTTGTGTCGTGGGTATCAGGAACTACGAGAGACTTTTCGGTCTCACAAACACCCAGACCCGAAACAAATACCTGTGGTTCACACAAGCATTTGTCTCGGTGCGGGGATCGAACCCGCGGCCTCTCGTTTCACAGACGGCGTCTAACCAACTGCGCCACGGAGGCTGAAACATCTCACCATGTTTATTTTCAGCTGTAAGATGTACTGGAGTGCTGTACACTCTGTTGTTAGTGTCCCCTGGAGCGCTCTGTGGAGTATTGGCTGTGGCATTACTCCTTTCTGACTTGCATTCTCCTGTTAGAGAGTTTCTGTACTCTGTTAGATGCTGGTGGCTGGAAGTAGATTTCTTAGTATGAAATAGGTTTATTAAACGAGTGTGTAGCCTACCTAATTGTAGATGATCGCTGCCATTAATAATATGTTATTATTGAGAACTTGCAACTAAGTTGTGCAAGACGCGTGTGGTGGATTTGTCGCCGCAACGTTTTACTCTGCAGCAATTACGCGTAAATGCATTAGTTTGTAGTTTGTAAGAAGTCTAATATAAAAAATAGTGTACTACATATCTCGTGCCTCGATAGTCGTTTGATTTTAAAATTCAATTTTATTCCCACACAAGTTGCCTTTAATAATGGATGTGGAAATGGAGGATAAATAAAGATGTTAAGAAAACTCCTAACTTTGAAGTAATGAAGTCGTTAGTTAAGCTTATGCTTTTATCTTTCCGTCACATAGTGGCAAGGCAATCGAGGCAGATTCTCTGTTTACTAGGTCTAGGTACAAAATCAATGTTTCTATAAACTATTATTACAATTGAAACTACGACTAATGGGTATAATTTGAAATCATGAAATACTTACTTATGTCTCTTAACGAGGATGTAGACGCATGTTATGGAGCAAATCATGAGAAGTATAGAACTGCAGATGATGACCAGCATATTTAGATCCAGGAAATCTGAAGGAGGGCCAATCGCGTCTGAAATGTATCAGATTATTTTTTAAGCCGACTGGTTTGTGAAGCCAAAGCATGTGCATTTTATTACATACATACATAAACTCATGCCTTTATCCCCGAAGGGGTAGGCAGAGGCGCCACCAGGACACCCACATTTCGCCTTGTATGTTCCGCCCACGATGTGATAGGGGGCGAGCCTATCGCCATATCGGGCACAAATTCCTGACTCCGGACTGATAATGAATAGAAAAATCCAATATCACTGCCCGACCCGGGACTCGAACCCGAGTCTTCAGCTTTGTAACCGTACCGTAATACAACTACGCCATCGAGGCATTTTACAAATAAGCCTTAATCATCTCATTGATAGAAATAGGGATCTGCAAGTGATTTCTTAAACGATCAGTTGGTAACGACCAGCATTTAGTAACTTCATAGGTCCACACCATCCGTGTATTGTCTACCTACTTATTGGTGAACATCGAATGATGCAAGTGTCTTAAGATTTTAAAGTCATAAGTTCGGCTCGTTATGAGTCTGTCTATTCTATAGTTAGGTGCATATTGAAATACGACAAACTAACAAGAAATGTTGCATAATATAACATAGGTCTCGTTACAACAATCCAAACCACTTTTTACAATCCACATCGATTGCTTGAAGAAACTAGATATGAAGAACGAAAAGATGTTCAATAACCTACCTCCAGACAAAGTAGTAGTAGCATAGTTATATAAAGAAGTAGACACGCCAGCAGAGTTCTCAGCGGTTACTCGTATCTGATACCACTGCGCTGGCGCCAGGTCTGCTATCACGAAGGAGTTCGGCTGACTCAGCACTGGTGAAGGGTAGTGACCCCATTGGGATTGTTGAGTCTGTGGAATATGTAACTTTTTAGAAGTGGTAGAGCTGAAGTCTAGATAGGTTCAAGTAAGTTTGATGTCAAGGCAACGGGTTGTAAAATGGTCTTTACTTGTAAGCCATATCAGACATGGGTCATGGACAGATAATCTAAGTGCGATAAGAGCAAATAAAATAATCTTCTAGTAAGTAGTATAAATATTTAAGCATAAGATTATTTCGTAGAATGCAACTCGTGGTGAATGTTATTGATGCACTAGAACCGACTTGCGTTTGGTTTGGTAAAAGATATTGCCGTTTATCTATGTGCAGCGGTGGTCCGTCACGGATTTATTTTTTAAGCAACTGTCATACCGTGCATATTCCGTTCTGCTTTCAAAAAGATTTAATGATTTACAGCAGCTCGTTCGAATAAAAATACAATTTATTCATATGTACACAGGAATTACCTTGGATTAAACAGGAATTCTCTCTTTCTCTCTCTCTCTCACTCTCTTTTCAGCCACAGGGAGTCCACTGCTAAACATAGGCCTTCCCCAAGGAACTCCAAATCGACTTGTTGGAAGCGGTCTACATAAGGAATATTAATACTTACCAATCTATTTTCAGCTTTCTTCCACGCCTTGACTCCGTACTCGCGATAGTCTACCCCGACGGTAGTGATCTCACAGCCGTTATCATGCCAACCACTGAGCTGGACATACACGTGGGTAGCGTTGCTCCAAAACCACTCTGTGCTTGTTGGAGCCACTGGTACTGGAATTTGAAATAATAGCAATTATTGTTGATAAAATATTCGTATTTCTTGCGGTAGGGATTATTGTAAACTAGATGGAAAAATCACGGTGATTTATTTGAATCTGTCGGTAGTGACTAAGTCGCGGTCATTACTTTGACTTATTGGCACGAGATGATCTCTTAATATTCGATATTCCATTTTACATTTGCCATCCAATGAAACACATAATTTTTACGAAAGATTATCGAGTCTAAGAAAATTAAGATAGTTAAAATGTGTATAATCAAAGAACACGATTAACAAAACTGCTGGATATTAAACATATTTACTCATTAGGTGTACATACCATAATCTGCATGCAATCAACTGAATGCCTTGATAAAATTAAACTTAACAATATGTATTTCATATCAATTTCTATGCAGTAGTTTACTCTTATCCGCAACGCCTTCTGTAATCAATTTTAAAGTGACATCTTTCTCACCTCCACCCAAAGTAGCAGCATCGACATAAGCAGGTTGCGATGCCCCCACACTGTTTGCAGCCGTCATCCGTATAGAATACTTGGTGCCACACTTCAATCCTTGTAGGGTGTACTCGTTAGCCTGTTGGAGCGAGGTGCCTTTACTAGCCCAAGCGTCTTGCCATGAGCCGTTGGATTCCTTCCATGTTAAGTTGTAACCTATAAGTTCAGTATAACATTCAGTATAGAAGGCAATTGAAGGACTAATACCTCTAGATTCCGTGTAGAAGGCAATTGAAGAAACTTATTAATAGTTGCAGTATAGCAAAACATGATCAGTCGTCAACAAAATCATACAATTTCGAAAGAATTGCAGGCGCCTCATTGGTAAATAAAGGTTTTTATATCTGGTAAAGAGATACATTATAATTTGTTCGTTCGTTCGTTTTTTAAAGAGAGCTATGGTAAACTCAAATAAAGTTTGGCCCATAAAAGTATGAAATACTATTAAACAACTTGGGTAAAATGGTTTCTTAGATTTACATGAATATTACACATTGAAATAAAACTATTTTATTTCTTTCGTGGTCCGCCCCGTGACCACGAAAGCTGTAAAGTAATCGAAACGCCGGGAAGTTAAAAAATGTAATAATTAAACCAAATCGCGATAAAATCCGTAAAAAATAGTTTTATTTCAACTTGGGTAAAAGTTACTAATTAAAAAATATCTTTTTCCAAAGTTCCCTTTGTACGGAGTTGATCTATTTGTTAGATGATTAGCACAATTCATACTTCGAACCTCAAGTTAGTTGCAGTAACAATATGCATAGATTGCGCAATTTAAACCGATCCAAGATTTATGTTCTTACTTATTTTTTGTATTTTGCCTCCAATCTTGCGTGGTGGATCCCATTGTAGATGCAAAGCGTTTTTATGCGGTGTCACCCTCAAATTCGGCGGTTCAGGAGTAGGCAGAACTGTGACTTCATAAGATACCGAATCAGATCCATAGAGGTTCTTGGCTAGGCAGGTGTAGTTACCGCTTAGTGATTGGTCTATGTCTGTAAAATAATACATATTATATGAAATTAACGAAAATAAGAGAAAGATTCTAAATATTATGTCAATGCAACAAATTTTGAAGTAGATTAGCATGTTAAATCAGCGTGTGGTTATAAAAATATTTTTAGTGATGGAACAGGACTTTCACGATTTGAAAGGATTTAGATAAATTATTTAAAATCTTTGATATTTCGGCAAGTGCTAGGAAAAGAAACAGCTAAACTTGATCTGCAAATATGACAGTAAATTTTTCAGAAAGGCAAACTTCAGTAATATTTAAAGCATCAGAAATCAGGAATATCGTTATTTACAAACAAAATTAACCACACTAACTGTTAATAAGCAGGCTGTCGTCATGGTTCCTGGTGAAGCGCGGATGGTGAGTGATGATGTTGTGCTGGTGGTACCAGACGGTGCGCGGTGGTGGCGAGCCCACGCACTGACACACCAGCAGCACCGATCTGCCTACTCCTACTGACACGGGACCTCCGAGAGATGCCACTCCTGCTACCACTGTAAGAAAAATTAAAGACGTTTAGTTTCGTGGCTTCGCTAGATGCAGGCCGCTTTCAAATAGCCGCAGTATCGAATTCCTGTGATTCAAGAGAGATAAAGAGTTTCGTAGTAGATCAAAATTCAATCATAGCTGTTTCTAAAATAAAAAAGTATGTCGTTGGCTCTGTAGTGATTTGGGCAGTCATAACAAATACTCCCACCAAATAGAGGTGAATCATGTATAATATTTTGCCGGTGGGTATATCTTAATATTTGTACGGATAGCGACCACTTTTACGAAGGTCAAAACCCCCATCATAATGGCTTTCGCAAGTATATGTAACTGATTGGTGTATTGTAGTGTATTGTATCAGCCCATATACGTCCCACTGGGCATGGGCCTACTCTACAATCGAGAGAATCGATTGAGAGTGGTAAGGTTAGGTTACCATGCTGGCCTAGTGCAGGTTGGCGGACTTAGATACCGTAGAATTCTTTAAAATCGCTACGGTATGCAGATTTCCTCACGATACTTTCCTTCACTGTTATGATGATGATGATGATAAGTGTGTGATGATTTACTATCAATACACACATAACTCCCAAAAATCAGAGGTGTGCCCTGGGATTTGAACGCGCGACCACAGTGAACAAGTACGCAGCCACGTCTGGTCCGTTACCAAGACTGATTGGTGTATTTATTAGTTATCTGCGTGAATTTAGTCTTTACCTCTATCAGACAACAGAACATGCTGAGTCCTGGACGGTGCGCCTGCCCCCGGCGCGGCGTGCGCTCGTGCCCAGACCTCGTACCTTGCTCTGGCAGTAAGCGACCCTACTGCTAAAGACAACTCCTTGGAGGATCGTGCTGCTACTACGTGGCTTTGTGTTGTGCTGGTTCTGGAAGTAGATGTTATTTATTTGTAGATAATTATGGCGTAGGAAATTGAATATTTCTAAGCGTAATAACTATATAAGGTAAAAAATATTAAGTAGTAATAATGTAAAACATTTTTTTAAGATTTAAGGAGAGTGGTTAGATGACAGTGGATAAGAGAAATTGAGAATCGTTTTTAGTAGTTCTCAAATAAAGATACCTATTTCTCGATCTGAATTGCTATAGAATTATGATAATAATATTTTATATACAACCACCTATTCATGATAATTTTATTCTAACGCCCGAATACTGGAACGACATTCAAATTATAAGTTGCTCTTAACAGCGCACGGCTCACTTAGCCAGTACATTTAATCGGGATTAACGTAGTTAAGCGCAAGTTATATTTAAGTTGCGTTCCAGTATTTGGGCGTATATCTTCTAAATATTCCCACAATTTTAATTGGTTCCCATATTGACGATAATAAGTATTTAGTAAATTTAACTTACCCCGAAACTGGTTTGACGTAGACAGTATAATGCGTAATCTCTCCATTGGGTTCGTCAGGTGCTTTCCAACTGACGAGGATGGATGTTGCTGACGATACCAGCACTTTAATTGCTGACGGTGGTCCTGGCACTAAAGGATAGCAAGCATGAAATTCACTATAAGGGTAGTCAACTATTGACCTAGATATTCGCTTCAGCCAGTTGCTATTACCATCAAGTGGCTTACAGAAGTGTTCTTCAGGAATTAGCCTATAAAATCCTAGTTTCAAACACTGGAACAATTGTGCAGCTATAAATTTTTTGTACACACTTTACTCGTAAAACAAACCTTTAATTTTAATTTTTAGTCTGATAATTTGGAGTTTCTTTGACATCTATGAAGACATAAAATGATTATTATTTTCTAAGATCTTCATCATATTGCATTTTTTTTTAGGATTAGGTTACATAATTTAACTTCAACTTACCATCTTGCAATGTAGTACATAAGACAGGATAGGAGAATGGCCCAAGCCCGTAATTTGAGTAGCCAGCCACTTTCAACGTATAATTCGTATACTTCAGAAGTCCTTGCAGATAGAGTTCTGTGTGTGGCGAACTTATGTTCTGCCATGGACCGTCTGAAAATTGAAAGATATTTTAAGCTACTAGATGAGTCCTGGAGTTTATAACAAAAACATCCTTTAAGGATGGATGTGGAAAAATAACCCATAATAAAATTTTCTTTTTCATATTTTTAAATATTATTAATGAGTTTTATAAGTAATTGAGAAGAAACAACAACGAAAAAATCCTTTGTCCAAAGGATAAAATAATATAACTGATAAAATACAAAGTATACATGAGCTTAGAAAATATGAATTGTCATTATTGTTTGAAATTTGCAAGTCGTTTATTCTAGAACTTTTAATTACAACATTAACAAGACGAATAGTGTCATAATTGGTCATGAAACATACCCTCAGTACTGTAATATACAGTATATCCCAGTATAGAAGTTCCTCCTTCGGTTATCGGTTGCCAGACAAGTCGTAAAGATGTGGACGACACTCCTCTGCACTCTACATCTGATGGAGTCTGTTCGGGTGCTGAAATAGAACGAAAATATACATATACTTCTATTGCTATTATAAAATAAAAGTAACTGTTATTCCATATCATCTAATTTACCCCCTTCTCGTGTGGTTTGGTAGACAGGTACAGAAAATGGTCCGTTGCCGGCAGCGTTAAAAGCGCTTACTGATACAGCATATCTGAAAGAAACAATAATCCTTCAAATATTGGACTTGCCTTTACACTTCTTTTGATTTACTAATATTTTCAGTTAATTCATTCTGATAAGCTATCTGAGTCTTGTAAAACAGGGGTTTTGGGGTCGTTCATTATATTCGATGAATCTATAGTCTATGGCGGATCTGCGACGAGGCTACCATTGATAACGTAAGTTCATTTCTTAAATAAAATTAGAAGTATGATTTCAATGGCGTGAACCGATGAGCCGAACTATCCGACATCTTTTGGGAAAAAAATGGGTTGTGAAATCTTAGATAATATACTCGTAGATACTGACAAAGATATAAATATTTACCTCATATTTTTGAGGAGGCCAGGCAACGTGGTCTCGTGCTTTCCTTTCCTTGATACAACCTTTATCATCTTTGTATGTGTGTCGTCGGACACTAGAAAGAAACGAACCTTTAATATAATGATAAATACTAATACTGCTGCAGTTTACAATTCATCGTGAGGAAAAATGGAAGAACCAAGTTACATACAATAAAACTTGATGCTCTTTGAATACTATTTATTTTCGATCAAATTTAGTCGCAGATGCCCATCCAACTTAAACTTATTTAAAATAACTGGTCTTAACATTATCAGGACCCACAAAAACGAACTCTATGCTATCGTATAACTTAATTTCGTTTTCATTTTAGTTTTGTTTTATTCACAAACTATATCATCATCATCATCATCATCATCAGCCCGTTGCAGTCCACTGCTGGACATATGCCTCTCCCAAAGTTCGCCACAGAGCCCGACTGCTGACACAGAACCCAGTCGCTGCCGGCCCTCTTGTGCAAGTCGTCGCGCCATCTGGCCAGAGGATGCCCCACGCTACGTTTGCCAAGACGCGGTCTCCACTCCAGAACACGCTTACTCCAGCGGTTATCTGTTCCGCGACAGTGGCCAGCCCATTGCCACTTCAACCTACTAACTTTCAACTATGTTGGTCACCATGGTTTTCTAGTCACAAACTATATATTTTCTATAATTTACTAAGTTTCGGTCTACAAATAATTTCAAGGTAAAGTTGACTTACAAAATTCCCCAGTGGCACTAGGAGCAGCTTTCACGTGATAGCCTTGCAGATGCCCGTTGTGGTTCTCTCGAAGTGGTGGAAGCCAGGAGATCAGCAGCTCCCCAGGGTTGTCTGTTTGCTGGACTTGTACTCCAAGTGGAGGAGATGAGGGTGCTGGAAAAACGTTATTATTAATTCTTGGGTTATATTTATCATCTTGATCCTAATCGTTGCTTGCAAGATCACTTTTTATCAGGGGACTATCTTATATCAATGATTACTAGGAGTTTGGTGGTTATTCAATGTCTATTTCTAGCCTAGGCCTGCGGGTTTCCAAAGTGGTGCCCACATATAATAATATTTGCGATCTCTTTCTACTAAGTTGTCAATACGGAGTAATTATGGTAACTCTTATTTCAGAATATTTAGGCCAATTCAAGATTTTTGACATCGATTCTGTTGATGAGCTGGTATTTCCATTCAAAGCAAAGATACCTTACCTTCTTGCTGCGTAGTGAAATGAACTGGCTGGGTATACGGGCTCAAGTCGACTTGGTTGCCAGATGATACCCGAACTTTGTACTCCATTGCTGGTTGGAGGGCCCTTATTTCTACACTCTGACGTAATTCGTTTTCTTGTCTGCAAATATAAAAAGTTTTATCTATTTAATTTTACATTTACGACCTAAATTGGTTACAAAAATATCCAATGCAGTTCCAGGAAAATATACACCTCTAGACAGAGGCCTACGCAACAAATTCTAGACTTATCTGTTGGAATATACTGATACCGGATATCTCTACTACATTATGTACAAAAATTGTTCGTTTAGTCAAATATTCAAAAGAAATATTTGTGTATCAATTTAGACTATTTAAGTTAAATCTACTCGTATAATTTCTGCGTGAATACATATACTGATATAAGAATAGATAACGAGAACGGGGTGGAAGTAGAAATATCTTCGTATTCTTTAACCACATTACGACTTACGAACGAAGGTTACCCTTAGGGAACTTCACAACATCAATAACATCTTTTATCCATCTAGTGACTGGAGTATATATACCTAGTAACATTAATATTCTTTGCAGTATCCCACATCATGAAATCATTAGTGGTGTATTGAATCGTGTAGTATTGGACATGCGCGCTGATGGTGTCTCGCCAAGACAGCTTGGCTGATGTGCTGGTCACGGAGTCTACTTGCAAGTCCAACGGTGGGGTTGGAGGTTCTGGAAGACATTGGAGTTGAATTGAATTCACCTAAATTAGGTGACTTGCTGTCTTTAGACCTCCTATGTCTTGATAATGGCATTTCGTTACTAGTTTTTATTTAAAAGCTGGGTGACAAAATCTCTGTTCCTTGCTATATTGGTTTATCAAATTATCTTTCGTTTTTAGAGAATTTAGATGATGTCCATCCTCCAAAAATTTTAATCAAGTTATTATGAATGACCTCTGGTATGGTGCGCGCTCTACGACATTTTTGTGATATTTACACATTATATTTCAAAATACTATAGGTCATAATAAATTACATAAATCTCATCTAGGCACCTAAGACGCTCAATGGCTTACTTTAAATTTACAGTCTATTCTCACTTAAACTTACCAAGTATATTAAGCCGTATACTAAACACGGCGACTCCATAGGGGTTGCTAGCTCTGCATTCATACACACCGCCATCTCTGCTTTCGACGTAGTGGATGTTGATCACACTAGTCAAGCCATTGTGGGTCGGACTCTCTGATATTGTGACTCTGGAAGGAAAAGATAAACTTTGAGATTTTTTTTTTGTGTTTTTGGCAAAATCTCACTAAGAATGGAATTTAATTGAAATTTTCGGCACAATTTATAACGCCCGAATAATCAAACGTCACTTAAATATTAGGTTGCACTTAACAACGCAAATCCCGCTTAAATGTACTAGTTAAGTGGGACGTGGGTAGTTAAGTGAAACTTAATATTTAACTGACGTTTGAGTATTCGGGCGTTAGTGAGCTAAACAGGGAGGGTTAAAATTTAAATTGATCTAAGTAGGGCAAATAACAGAGGAAGTAACCATCACCAAAAAGTCATTGGATTGAAGGGTGAAAGATGGAGACGAGGTTCACGGTTTGAAGTCTCCGATATCTAATATCACTCATGTAACAAGACGCTAAGGGCCACTTGCACAAACTAACTTTGCCCATAACTTTGACTTTGGAAACGTCAATCCCATACATTAGCAATGTCAAATACGTCACAAATGTATGGCGACGGTATTTTCAAAATTAGCTTATTCAACTGAGCTTAAGTAGAGCTAAGTTATACTGCACAAAAATTTGTGTTATAATGCTACTAGGGGTATAGTCTAGACTGTTTTCAATTACATTTTTAACACAACAAATTTTTCAGTGGTGAGCCGTGAGGCTGCGACGCCATTTGGTATGATAATAAAGCTGGTATGTACCAGATAACTTATTCAGGATGTTAGCGCCATCTATGTAAATATTGCTGTCCTTTTTGAAGTGCTACTAGTTGAAGTACTGTGTCCCACTAGTACTGTGCTAGTAGTACTTGTGTGTATCACTAGATGTCACTGTTATTTATTTATTGGATAATTAATAACTCGCAAAACAAAATACATATTGTTAACATACTTTGTAATTATTTAACATACTTGATGAAATAATAAAATTATCATTATTATATTCAATACGGTATAAAACGGTACGGTATAAAATATTGTTCATCTTGTTTTACTTAGACCCATCCTAGATGTCGCTGGTTTAAAATGGAACGTTTTCAAAATTGGAATTTTAAAGCATTTCATTTCTATTTTTGTGTATTTTATATAAAAACTAGGTTCTGCCCACAAACTTCGTCTGCGTGGTTAACTTTATTTCAAATCTCCCATTCCGTCTCGTCCCGTCCCGTTATATCCATTCTCACTAATGGAGTGTAATCCAGTTCCATCCCATCCTTTTGAGTATAAAAAAATAGCAAATATATCGGAATTCCTTCTTCATCCCACGGGAACCCTAAACTTTTCGGGATAAAAAGTAACCTATGTTACTTCTAATACCTACAAGAATATGTGTACCTAGTTTCATGATGATCGGTTGAGTAGTTTTCGCGTAAAAGCGTAACAAACAAACTTACTTTCACATTTGTAATATTAGTAGGGATATACATAATTTCACCCACCTTGAAGAAGTGAAGTCGACAGGTTTGCTGCCAAGTGCCCATTTCACTCGTATCGGACTGTCGCCCAGTGGATGACAGGACAGCGTAACAGGCAAGCCCACTTTTGTCGTCAGGTTTGAACTTATTGAATCGAAGTGGACAGGTTCTAGAAGGTAAAAATTAATATTTGTACTGATATTTGTATTAATTATATTTTTTATTCTGCAATATCATTAAAATTAAATTCTGATTCTACACAGTACACAAATAGTTTTATATTTTTTCCATATAATATGTCGTACATTTGCCCTTTGAATTTGCTTAAATTTAATTCATTTTTCTTATTTTCACTAGTAATAAGCAAAGGTGGTAACGATCATTTATTTAAAATATAATTATTTTTAATATAATGAATTACCTCATCTAAGCTTTGAACCCAGGATTTTAAGTCACTTGACGAGACGTTAATAATTAATTCTATTAATCGAACGGCTGTTACTTTGTGTTCTTTAGACACTATATTATATTAGATTTCAAGCATTACAAAAAAACTCACTATTAACGCTGATCCAAAGATTGTTGTGCAAAGCATCGCCGACTCCATTCTCGACGTTGCAGGCGTACTGTCCCTCATCAGAGAGTGATACCACTTCAATGATCAGGGTTCCGTTGGGATAGCTTACTACTCCACCACCAGCTAAGTCTAGGACAGGTCGCCAGATGCCGAGGGTTGCTGAAATTTAGAAAACAAGAATTAAGATTATATAGGTAGCATAAATTTAAGCATAATACAATTTTGAAGGAATCGTGAAGTTGTAATTTTCATAGACCTCAAGTAGTTTTATAGTACTGTTAGATACGATCAAGATGACGGTACTGGTATTCTTGAATTCACTACGCCAGATAAATCTTTGGGCTTCATGGTTTGAACATATAGATATCAGAGAACACCACGAAAATCTTATGTCAACGTTCTCTTGTTCAATTCCTATCGGCTTCTAGTCATTTCCAAAATTCTAGTGTTGAAATTACAACTCTAAAATATAAGTACCGACCATCTCTCTTCATCCAATGTATCTGTGGTGTAGGATACCCATTTGCATTGCAGTAGACCACACCACGCTGTCCAAGAAGAAGCGACGAATTCGTGGGCTCCTCTATCCATTTTGGTGCCACTGTAATTATTAATAAATATACCCTAACGTTATTTACAGTATACAAAATAATAGTAACATGTGGATACCAACAATCACTAAAATCTATTGTAACATCGCTGGAAAGCACAAACATTAAAAATTTATATAAAGTCACTAAATCGCGGGATGAATGAAATCGAAATCCAATAGCATCACTCGCGACAATTATTTATCAATCAGGAATATATTCTCAATTAAGAGTTCGATCAATGTGTTCTATATGTTCCAATACATAGCTGTCATTCTAACTCTTTCTCGCTCGAGTTAAACTTAAGAAAGAGACAGCAATATATCCATCAGTCCATCATAAACCATTTTCCTCGTACACTGCCACAAACTTATCTAGCCCGGTGGCCAAAAGAGGAACTAACGACGCCATTTATGTCAATCTGCTTGCCATTCGCTAACATTACGCCAACATTTTACCCATGCACTTTCTTTCAAATTACCAGGTGTTTAACGTCAAGTTCAGATACATATTATTTAGTGTGTGCACATTCTCATATTTTTAACGAACTTCAAACAAGTAGGTTATGATTTAGTCACATACCAATGTATTATTAATGGAATTGCACTATATATACATAATAATATAATAGTATTTTGGATAATATTTTTAATTCGTCGACTTATTTACCCACTTTGTTGCTTAATTTATTTTTGCTGGCAGCACCAAATGCGATAACAGCGATTCTCTCACCGGGCCAGAAAAGTTTGTCACACTATAAGTTGACAGTTGATCAAACTACGAGGTACAAGTACCTAAATCCTATCAAAAGTTCAGCTACTCTTAGTACATCAGATGCCGTCACTCACCATTGATATAAAGATCAGCAGTTTGATTGACTTTCCCTACATGGTTGGTGGCAACGCAGGTGTATTTACCACAATGTTCGAGCGCCACTCTCTTTATTATTAACACGCTGAAGAGTTCCGAACTGCGTTCTGTTATCTGTAAATAATATTGGATTTATTTTTAAACCAAAATTACAACTGGAATATGGACGACGGAAACGGTGAAAGGGGGCAACGATACCAATAGTTTATCAAGCTCCTAGATTGATGATTTCTACCATCAGAATGTCACCAAAGTTCTTATGTAAGGTTTCTGAAATTCTATAGGAATGCTCTATTCCAAATATCTTATAGATATGGGTTGGATTTACCAAGCTATCTTGCTAAAACCTTAAAGCTTCGAATGCTATAGAAAAACATTTTTTAAGACAACGAAATAGATAACTAAGACATACTAATATACTTATGAAACTATAAAAGTAGACATAGTAAACCTTTAAACTAGGAGGTATCTTCTTGCCGTCTTTCAACCACGAAAAGTATATTGGTGGATCGCCGCTGATAATGTTGCAAGTTATTTGGACTATTTGCCCTTCTTTCAGTCCCGTTCCCATTCGTAACTCATCCAATTCGGGCGCTTCCACCACTTGGATTTCGAAAGACCTGAAATAAGCCACATATTTTTAAAAAGTAGTAAATTACTATATAATATCGTAATTCGTAACCAGTAAAGAATGGAAATCGAAAAAAGTCGCACTTAGTGTAAAGGGTTGACGAGACCATGTAAGGTGACGTAAATCTTAATAAAGATTTTTAATTAATATTGCTTTTCTTGAACCAATATGATTCTTCCACCACGCGAGCTATCTCATCTTATTAATTTCGCGAAATCCACCTAAATAAAGTAATAGCGGTAGTTTCAATGCTTTTATTACCTCCTAGCCATTTCCCCCGAAGGGCTATACACGATGCAGGTGTAAGCATCATCATTGTCTTCCTTCAGAACCCTCGGGATGTTCAGCACAGCGTCTTCTCCTGGTTCGTATAGCTGCCGTCTCTTTCTTCTACGTCTGGTCGTCTCACTGTTGTCTGATGTTGTGGAGTAGGTCCGTTTGTATCGAGTGTGTTGGGGCAGCGTTGATGTCAGGATCTTCTTGCCTTTGTGCTCCCATTCTAGTTTACTGTAATGAATGTACGTTAATTTTAATATGTAGAGGTAAGTTATTTAGTTTTAATGATACAATTTTGGAAGAGTTATTTCTAATCTTTTAGAGACTCTTTACTAAGGAAAGAAACCAGGTGTAGCCTCTAAAACAATAAACAACTGAGGGCATCCAAGAGTACCTTAACCAATCGATCGTGACTATTGCTAATGATAGAAGCAAATCATAGTAATTTATCTCCCAATTCACATTAAGTCACCTTGATGGACTAACATATTATTAAGAGACTTATTGGTGGACTTGCGAGAACTAGATAAATCTGGGTAAAACTTGAATCAAACTGTAGAATGCATAACTTGATATAAAACTAGAAAAAAATACTGG
Source organism: Deilephila porcellus (assembly GCA_905220455.2). Taxonomy (NCBI): domain Eukaryota; kingdom Metazoa; phylum Arthropoda; class Insecta; order Lepidoptera; family Sphingidae; genus Deilephila; species Deilephila porcellus. The sequence continues at coordinate 2,333,238 of LR999995.1, forward strand.
TTTAGAACTACTACATACAGACTTTAATTAATACTAAATTGCCAACACAACATCCGCAAAACGCAATGACGCCAACATTCATACTGAAGACAAAAATATTTTTATCAATAAAACTGAAAATATACCCGACTCGAAATGAAATGAAGAGACATCAAATCTCATACATGAAACTATGGTAATAGTGTATTACCATATTATTGGGCCGGGTGACAACATTTTCGAGGCGAAATTGCTTACCTAATGGGGTAGCCGTAGTAAGGACATCTTAGTTTTAAGGATTCTCCGCTTTGCACTTTGATTGGTGGTAAAGTTCGAATGTATGGTGGACCTGAAAGAGGAAATAGTTTAATATACCATGAAGAATTATTAATAATAATTGATGCTCTAGACTAAACCGTTTGTTACAATGCTTCATTATATTCAAATAAAATTACAAAATACAAATTGATTTTTTATTTTTAAATGCATCTGTATTAGCCCATATACGTCCCACTGCAAGGCACAGAACTCTTCTACAATCGAGAGTACGATTAAGAGGGGTTAGGCCGATAGTTCACCACGCTGGTGGAGGGCAAGTTGGCGGACTTTTACATACCATATAAATTCTTCCGAATGGCTATGGTATGCAGGCTTCTTTACGGTGTTTTCCTCGACCGATACAGTGCGTGGTGATTGACTATTAATACACACATGACTCCGAAAAGTCAGGCTTGTGCCTGTGATTTGAACTCGCGATCACCGTAAACATGTTGGCAGTCGCGTCTGGTCCGTTTAAAACAGGCCACCACGCATAATTAAATGCGTTAATATAACAATGGAATAGTAGTCCAATAATTTAATTTAACATTAACTAGTTGAAAGCTATCAGCGCCCATTCATAAAACAACTAATAATAAAAACAGAATGTAATGTAATAAAAAAAAAAACAACAAATTAGTTAATTACTTTTAAAAAAAAACTTCTCAAGATATTCCGCGTAATCCTTACTCTGACTATATTCAGATAAAAGCTTTTTGGAAATCCCGAGATACTTGTTTTTTGGAAATGAACTATTAGTTCTCATTTGCATTTCAAAGAATTTTAAACCTAATTTTCTTAGTACGTTATCGATATCAAAAGTCCTGAAGATTATAAAAATCATAAAGGACATTTTTTATTAAAATTACTTAAAAAACATCAGATTCGCACAGTATTACGAGACTGAACATGTACAACCGATACATTTATATTTAAGCATTTTATATATTTAACTTATTTTTTATGGTGTACAATAAAGTAATAATAAACAAAATAAATAAACTATCGTCAGCAAGTTCCCTTACATCAAAGCTTGCTGGGCAGTAGGTTAATTGGGGTAAAAATGACTGGTCGCGCGCTCGATGTATCAAATTTCTCTGTCATCTGTCATTTTCATTCGCTTTTTTATCAATTCAGTACTAGTTTACATATTCGTATTGAAAAAATGCTCGTTTGCCAAGAATAAATTATTGTTAAAGACAATAACTTGAATTGTTTATAAAAATGATTTTGTAAGCTTGAAAGAGATACATGAAACCTATTTAAACCGCCTTAACTTGAACCGCAACCCATTAACGTGAGTCTAAGGCTCAATTTCACAAACTAACTTTGCCCATAACTTTGACTTTAACAACGTCATTGCCATGCATAGACGTATTTGAGATTGCAAATTTAAGGGATTGAATTTTCAAAGTCAAAGTTATAGGAAATTTAATTTGTGCAATTGAGCCTAAATAATAGGCTTTTCACCCAAGTGTGCAACGATGATCACTATCCGAAACATAAATATCCAGGATTCGTATTAGATTCGCGGATTTCCATAGCTTTAGGGTCTCCGATAGCCGAAACGTAACACCAAACTAACTCGTTATTTTAATTCGACTTTCTGTGGGATATTGGTACACTTCGGTCCAGCTAACCCATTGGCAATATAGCTTTAACAACAATTGTAATATCTGTCATTTGCTAAGGTACAACATATGCCGAGTATATCAAGACTGCAGCCGAAAACGAAGGCAGATGGTAGTTTTAGTTTATCACTCAATTACTTAAAACATATTGACGATTTGAAGTTATTAAATGATACATAGTTTACCTAAAATAATAATGTACCCTTTTTATTTTTAATACCGCAATGGTACGAAAAAGTTTAAATTACTATTTTCGCAAAAACTAGTTATTATCACCCAAACACGATGATTTTTAAGAAATTGGGAAAAAGAATCTGTCACTTGCTTTGCGACATTTTTAGTTACATTTTGTCTGAAGTCACTAATCCTACCACCTGGCTTCCTTTTCGGCCGCATTCTGGATATACCTTATACAAATGTAAATAGACTCACCATAAACATCCAGCCTCGCTGAATGTGCAGTGTTAGCGTCTCCTTCTAAAGCGATACACGAGTACAAACCACCGTCTTCCACTCTCGATCTTGATATGTTGAGCTGCGATACCACGCCTACTCCTGATGGTGACATCATCTGGCCTAGGGTATACCTGTAATTTAAAGTTTTTTATTATCCTTCATTTCTTATATGGCTAATATTAGAAATGAAGGATAATCACTATTTAATTCGATCCGAGCATCAACTAGTTTCACATGACATCTTTGACGGGTTTGAAGTTGGTTTCGGAATTTAATACCTTTTTTTTATAATTTTATCTCAGTAATTCATAGGGATTTTCACTGCTTTTTTGAATTAGTTTATTTTCAAAACAAAATTCAAATGAACACCGGTTATATCAGTTATAAAATTACCTTTGATCTGTGTTTGAAGATATGACCACGCCATCTCTCTCCCAGATAAATCTTGGTGGTCTGTCAGCTGTTGCTGTGCACTGTAGACTAACCTGCAAAGATTTCGATACAATACTAACAGCGGTCGGTTATACGCCGCGTCGGTGACAGCGCAGAGACAGCTCGTCTACTGCACTACATAACAGCACTCGGCTATACGCCGCGTCGGTGACAGTGCGGAGAGCGCTCGTCTACTGCACTACATATCAGCACTCGGCTATACGCCGCGTCGGTGACAGTGCGGAGAGCGCTCGTCTACTGCACTACATAACAGCACTCGGCTATACGCCGCGTCGGTGACAGTGCGGAGAGCGCTCGTCTACTGCACTACATAACAGCACTCGGCTATACGCTGCGTCGGTGACAGTGCGGAGAGCGCTCGTCTACTGCACTACATAACAGCACTCGGCTATACGCCGCGTCGGTGACAGTGCGGAGAGCGCTCGTCTACTGCACTACATAACAGCACTCGGCTATACGCCGCGTTGGTGACAGCGCGGAGAGCACTCGTCTACTGCAGCACATAACAGCACTCGGTTATACGCCGCGTCTGTGACAGCGCGGAGAGCGCTCGTCTAGTGCACTACATAACAACACTCGGCTATACGCTTTCTTACATATTATTACACTGCACTACATATAAAAGTAATTAATATAATAAATATAATAATAATACATACATCTTCTCCTGGGCTGATAATTTTCTCATTGAAATGTTGCGTAATTAATATGTTCCCAGACATTAAGTCTCTGCGATGTCTAATAAACTGTACATCTGTAAGAGAAATCACTTCATTATTATTAAGTTATCTATAGAAATAAACTTGGACATTCATACCCTCATTGAGAAAACTAAACCTTACTGAAACTTTGATAACTTAAATTGAGGGGTATTTGAATACTTTTAATTACATAAACTATAAATGAAGAACTTAATTTGTACCTGATGTGAAATCTGAAGGCGATCGCTGTTTCATTTTTCTGTGTGTTGTTGATCTGTAAAAAAGAAAATATTGTAAAGATCAAAACAGTAAATTAATAGTAAATAAATAATAAAAACTACGTGTAGTAGGTGAATTAATGTCCACACAAGTCATAACCTACAATTTTAAATATAAGTACCTACTATCATAATCTTGTAACTAACTGAATGCTTATCAGAGCATTTCTTAAAGCTTGATACACTAACAGAACTTACCATGAAAACATTAATTTAAGACATTTCCTTATTTTCCTCATGGTCGAGAAAACTGAAATTTAATATTACCTATAGTAGACATTTCCTACTAGCAAAAACCACCTTAAAAAAATTAAATAATCTACCATTCTACCATCTACCATCAGCGTGGTGGACTATATGGCCTAACCACTCTCAATCGATTCTCTCGATTGTAGAGTAGGCCCGTGCCCTGCAGTGGGACGTATATGGGCTGATATAGGATATACCATAAATCAAAATTCAGGAATTCAAAGACTGCCTCGGAAGCCCAGTTGTACTACGGTATGATTGCAAAGCTGAGGTCTCGGGTTCGAATCCCGGGTCGGGAAATTTTTGCCCGATATGACGATAGGCTCGCCTCCTCACATCATGGGACGGAAATACAAGGCGAAACGTGGGTCCTGGTTGCACCTTTGTCTACCCCTTTTGGGAAAAAGGCGTGCGTTTTTGTATGTATAAAATTCACTTACAAAAAATCAATACTTCATTACCCTCTAACTAGGACAGAACAGCCAAAATTATCGTGTCCTTTAATCAAAACACGCTGCGGATCGCATCGTAAATTCAGACGCGCATTATGCGACGACACGCGCGCGCCTCTCCGTAGTAATTTCATAAATCTAAGTTAAATTTATGCATAGTTAACTTGAGCGTTGTTTAGCGCTGTTTGTGGAGTCCTATCTGGCTTCTTGTTTGGGCTTTGGTAGTGTATAGCCTTCTTTGTGGCTTTTTAGTGACTGGACTATGGCGAAGTTAAGGCCTAGTTACATCAAGTAACTTTGACGATAACGTCAACTTTACAATGTTAATGCCATACATTTGAGATGCCAAATACACATTTAGCATTCCACACGGAAATTACATTTAAAAGACTGGGCCTAAGATAGATATACCACTGCTCTTCTTCACATCTCCGAGTATTATAAAAAAAGATTTATTATCACGCCTTTATTACTTCTACCTACGAAATTACACCCTAAATTAGCGTGCCGCATTATTAAAGTTTACTCAACCGGCTGAACTCGAAACGTGAAACACGCAGTCGGGTGGATGCGTGTACCTTCAGCTTTCAATGTTGTTAGTACGTAGGTACTTTTTATTTATTTAACGTGGCCAAGACTAAATGTTCGAATAAGCGATTCAGCTTTAATAATAAATAATAATATTTATTTAACATGGCCAAGATTCAATGTTCCAATAAGCGATTAACCTAATGGTGTTGTAGTCACTAGTTATAATCGCTCATTTTTAAGAATTCTATATAACTTCGAACATGGTTGATGAAAGAGAGGAAGAAACGATAAGTCATTACTTCTTGTTGATATTGATATACCAAGGTGAATGTCAATCCTCAAGAAGGGTCAGGTCAAAAGTACCCTGAACCGACGAGAATGCATGAATAGAATGATTAAAGTGGATGAAGCGAAAATTTTATGTCAGGGTCGAGCAAAGTGGCGATCCATAGTCTCTGCCTACCCCTATGGGATACAGGCGTGATGATTATGTATGTATGTAAGGTGAATGTAGTAATGTTACTCAGCTAGTACCATCTCTCTCTCTCTTCAGCCACAGGAAGTCTACTACTAAACAAAGGCCTCCCCCAAGTATTTCCACATCGACCTATGTGCTACAAGAGTTCTAATAATCCTTACTTTCCTCTCCAACATTTTCAACCCAAAAGTCAGCCAACGCGTCTATGAATCCCTTAGTATATTTGACGTACCTACGCTAATACACACACACACACAAACTCACGCCTTTTTCCCAGAAGGGGTAGGCAGAGGCGCTACCAGGACACCCGCATTTCGCCTTTTATGTTCCGTCCCACAATTTGATTAATAGAAAATTCCAATATCATTTTGCCCGACCCGGGATTCGAACGCGAGACCTCAGGTTTGTAATCGTACCGTAGCACAACTACTCCACCGAGGCAGTCACTAAAACAATTGCTCGTATATCTATCCCATACGTCAGTCTTCTATGAGACAAACTCAACTCATTCATGCCTAAGCTGGCCGTTACAAAAAACAGGCCACAATAAGCTGCGGATGATAGTTTTTATCGGCCAACTTCCAACACCAGTATGAATATCACGTGGAATGAAACTGCGTCAACGCCGCGAGCTTACAAAGGAAACTTTGCGAAGTTATTAGTTGTTCGGTGAAAAATGTTGCGAGCTTTTATGTTGAGTCCATTTTGAAGGGAATTAATTTCATTATGTGCATTTTGCTTCAATTTTGTGGATTTTGTTATACAAAGCTTTTTGTGTGGGAATTTTTGTTGAAACGTTTTGGAGTTTTTAATGAATAAAGTTGTCTGTTTTTGTTTATATCTAATTCCATTCCAATTCCAATATATTCCGAGTTCTCTACGATTGAGAGAATTTTAGACGACGTCTACGATTGTTCGATCTACAATGGCGGTCTCCACATACTTTTGAAACCCATGTTCAAAACTCGCAGTTATGAAAGTTTGTTAAAAACATTTTCCTTCACCTTCAAAGTGAGCTATTATTTTCTTCAAGCTATTACGTAATTTCAAAAATTCAGAGGGGATAGTATTGTCTATTATTTATTTTATCAATTTGATGAACATTCTATACATTTGTTCTTATTAACTACATTTCTACACAATAACTTGATCAAGCGTGCGTCCAGCGTGGTGGACTATATGGCCTAACCCCTCTCAATCATACTCTCGATTGTAGAGGAGGCTCGTGCCCTGCAGTGGGGCTTACACGGGCTGATACAACAACTTGATCAAGTCTAAAACTTGCTTTGTAGTCGTTATAGTCAACACCTACTTAAACTATAGCTGACTACACTTAACAAACATACCCACAAGTAACCCTATTTCCCACCACTATATTAATATTACGCTTGATTATAAAAATCTCACCCAAAAGCGCTTTTGCTCTTTCCCCGAGCCAGCACCGCATCTGAAATGAAAAGATTCAAATATAAAATCATGTAAACTTCTTAACATATCACATGTCTCGATGTGGTCGGGTTGATGTCATATACACAGACTATAGTAAGGCGTTCGATCGTATAGACCATAAAATTCTACTGCACAAACTGCTATGCCTGGGAATAAGAGGTAACCTATACCGATGGTTTTCTTCATATGTTGAGAATAGGTGTCAAACTGTTGTCCTGAATGGTTTCTCTTCGAGAGCACGGTATATACCGTCAGGAGTTCCGCAGGGGTCCTTGCTGGGGCCACTACTATTCACTATCTTCATTAATGACATATCAAATTGTTTTATGTATTCTAAGATACTGTTATATGCGGACGACATGAAAATACTTTGTCCAGTTAGCTCTGTCGCAGACTGCCACCGTCTCCAGCAGGACCTTGACAGATTTCAAAATTATTGCTCTGTCAACAAACTGGATCTTAATGCCAGTAAATGCTATGTTTGTTCTTACACACGAAGGCACACACCATATCTCCATAATTTTTATTTATCTAACACAATCGTGTCACGCGTGAACTCCGTTAGAGACCTAGGAGTTACTTTCGACTGCAAACTATTGTTTGATGCTCATGTTGAAAACATAGTCAAGAAAGCCTCCAAGGCACTTGGTTTTATATTGAGACTATGCTCTGAATTTAATAATATCAAAACGTTTAAAATAATTTATTGTTCTTTCGTCCGCAGCCACCTTGAATATGCCTCGCAAGTGTGGAACCCGAAATTCAATGTATATATTAACCAAATTGAAAGAATACAAAAGAAATTTCTTCGATATTTGCAATATCGATCGGGCAATTATTTTAAGGATTACTTTACCCGATGTAAGACATTTCATATTCTCCCATTAGAAGAGCGCAGGCGAATAGCTGATCTAGCATATCTTCGGAATGTCTTAAATGGCACTGTGGATTGCCCTGAACTATTAAGCAAGATTGGTCTGCGCGCACCTTGCATTATGGTTCGAAAGCCGAAACTATTGTACACTCAGTTCGCTCAATCAGTATACCGGCAGAACACGTACTTAATTAGAGCTTGCAGATCTTATAATGACGTTTCATCGAGCGTAGATATTGATCTCTTTAATGTTAGCAGTATGAAACTTAAAAGAATTATGTGTAAGACGTTTTTCGGAGTGCATAATGCGCGTTGAGCATACCTGGAACGTTATTTTTTTTTTTGTTTACATATTATTTTATTGCTGGTAATTTTGCCGATGTTAAGTACTATTATTTGACTCTATTTGTGGAAACTTTTAATTGACCTTTTTTGTACCTATAGTATTTATTACCTGTTATTTTTTAGTTGTAAGTTTTCCTAAAATAAATAAAAAAAAAAAAAAAAAAAAAAAAAAAAAAAATATGTTCAGCGAATTCAACTTTTCAAAGCGTCGACAGAACGTTTTTGAAATGCTGTATTTTTTCTAGGAACGGGGGTGTTTTCGGGTTTCGGTATAAGTGATCGAAAGCCGAATTGTAGTTTTCTTATTGTAAAGCCAGAGACAGTACGAAGAAACAGATTGGGCCAAGCATACAGCAAAAACGGAAACATCGTGTTATTGTATTTTTAAATGCTTATAAAAAAAACATTAAGAATTTATTTATTTCAGTTAATTGTGTATTCATTATTAATATTCATTGAAGTTTTATTTTTGGAATGCGGTATTTCCCAACTTCATAATAATATCACAGGAATGTGATGTTCATAATATTTTCAAGCTTTTTCTGATTGTAATCATACTTTCTGACTTTCTACAGTTGGATAAGTATTAGTAAAAACATGAGTATTTTATATACACCTTTGTTAGTAAACCTTTTATTTTTAATAAGCAAATATTAATTATACTAATCAAAATTACAAAACAGTATCCTCATAAATAAATTCTGACTTTCGGCCTCACAAACCCAATCTTCGTTACATCCGTAACGCTTCCCATCTCTAGTATTTTCATATTTCGTTCCGTGTGATTTTCATTGAGTTATTATTCGCAGATTTTAATATATTAATTCATTGAATGCTTTTGTGACGTTCTCATGACTGTCTGCTTTGTTAAAGTGGACCAATTTAGATATGGATTTATGGGATCGAAAACTTGTTGAGCATTATGTTTTGCCTTTATTTTAAGATTTTCAGTAGCCATATGAAAGTCATATATTAGGTATAGATGAATAAGCGGCAATCCATTTCTTTCCTGCCAATAATACTTCAGTTCCGCGCTTAGTAGTTACGTGGAAGAAAATCGAAGCAGTCATTGCCCTGGGATATTCAGTAGCACCTTATAATGCTTGGAACGATCGTTGAAGGAATGATAGCCAATACCAGGAGCTTTAGTCGGAATGCGAGCGTGGGATTTGGTAAGGACGTTATCCAGTCGCAACATTCGCGAGCATACCCTTCCGAAAGGCTAGTATCGGAGTATCTTTCGGCCTTTTCCAAGGATAAAGGAGAACTTAACAGTTTTCTTTTCATCCAAAAAGTTGAATTGCAATCACTTTATCGCTTCAATAAAACATTTGAAAACAAATTCCCTTCCTATCAAAATGGGAGATAAAATAAACGCATTAGAGGCTGTCAGGTGTGAAAATATGAGTCGAATAAAAGTAAAATTATTTTACATGGAACATGCAAGCCCCTCGTAAAACTGTGCCAATTGCCAAGTCAATAGCCTAAGCAAATAGTGGGAAAAATGCACGTGAATTTAGCAGTATATCGTAAATTACAGTACTATATATAACAGTGTCGCTTTGTTGTTCTGTTCGCTAGCTGAAGGCTGTAACTGTGATGTTCAGGGTTCTATTCTGGATGTGGGTATTTAAATAAAAACATAATTTGCTGAGGACAATATGTAAGTTTAATCCATAGCATTAAGAAGTAATTGAGAAGGCCGGCATAATTGTGTCGAAAAACAAGAGATAATCGACATTAAACTTACTATCAAGTACAATTCAGTCATTGCCGAGACAGATAAAAGAAATCTAGAGAAATATCCTAAAGGTATAACAAATGCAGGAATAAATGAATGCAGGAATAAACACTGCATATAAATAAAATTCTTGGCATGTTTACCTCCAACTTTGTTCGAGCAAACAATACAACAATCGCAAATCAAATAAGTATACTGCAGAAAAAACACTTAGGCAAGTATTTAAAACGTAGATCGAGCAATTTCCACCGGTTTTAGTTTAAGAGTGTTCTCCAACAAACTAACTCTAGGCAATGCACTACAAACTTCCCAACTGTGCGGTGCCCGCGCAAAGTTTTCAAACCACTAATCCATATCGAACTTTATTAAACGCACACCGCCAATTCCAACTTTATGCTCTAGTACACAAAGTCCATTCAACTTTAAGCGCTAGTACTGAAAGTCGAGAACCGACTTTCCATACTCGCACGGAAAGTCGACTTTCCAACGCACCCGCGGCGAGATTTGAAAAAGTTTATAACGCTTGAATGGTTCGCTTCTTTAATAGCGCGCGGTGTTTTTTATTTTTTTTCCAGTTTCGGAATCCTGTTTCTAAGTTCTTTTTTGCTGATGGCCAAACTTTTTTCCTTGGCGGAGATGCGGTTTTTTCTTGTGTGCTCGTTTCAAAGATACAAATTGATGTACTTTCTTATTCGATTCCAGATTACTGGCATGAATGAGCTTCTGGGGTCGTTTTGTTGCTCGCGCGGATTTCAAAGTAATGAGCTCGTTATATTGCGAATAAAAAGGGATTTAATTTATTCCTTTATACTCGATTGTGAACTGCCGAGTAGGTGGTCGTGGGTTTGAATCGCACACATACATTTTTAAAAATAGTTGTGTGTTTTAAAGGCATTACGCACTTTAAATGTAAAAGAAAATATCGTGAGGAAGCTTCCATATCACTAATATTTTTACAATAACTTATATGGTTTGTGATAACTGGTAACCTACAACGGGTATGCGTGGTGGAGTACGAAATAAGCCTCAGTCATTCAAATTCTCAATTGTAGAGGAGACTTTTATTAAGCAGCAGGAGTATATGGGCTGATATACGTTTAATATACATAAACCTACGCCTTTATCCTTGAAGGGGTACTTGGACACCCACATTTCGCCTTGCATGTTCCGTCCCACGATGTAATAGGGGGCGAGCCTATCGCAATATCGGGCACATATTCCTGACTCCGAGCTGATAATGAATAGAAAAATCCAAAATTACTTTGCCCGACCCGGGATGCGAACCAGAGACCTCAGCTTTGTAACCATACCGAAATACAACTACGCCACCGAGGCATTACTTTTAACATAATCGTAGGATTTCAATAGATGAGAGAAATTTAACATGAGACCTATGATAAGGAACGTTTTGTGTACAAGAGATGACAAATAAAGGACAAAAGAGAAAAAGACTTGGAGTATGAATTAAGAAGTTCAAGTGTGGAAGGACGGAATAAGAGGGAACTGCATGGAAGACGAGAACCATGCACGAGTGACGTAAGAGAAAATAATAACAACGATTTTACACTCAAGATTACTACGCCAATCTTTATTAATTTGACCTGAGACGGAACTATTCCCACATAAGGTTGTTTTAGAAGATTCGATTTTTGAATACTGTCATTTGATATACCGTGGTCCTCTTAATGGTTAATGCAATTAAATCCGAATAGAATATTGCTGGAGATAACCATCTCTCGCCGTCAACACATTAATTATGACAGCCTAGTTAAATCCGAGTATACAGAAGCTGTATCCAAGCGGAATCGATTTCCGCAAGGCTAGGCGTAATGGCGTATTTTCCACTATCATGTACAGTGATCGGTCATGGATCAATATAATATGGTACTACCAGCTATAGATTGATGACCTTATTTATAGCTAGATTTAAAACATACATACATACATAATCTCACGCCTTTATCCCAGATGGTGTAGGCTGAGGCGCCACCAGGACAACCACATTTCGCCTTGTATGTTCCGTCCCATGATGTGGTAGGGGGCGCGCCTATCGCCATATCGGGCACAAATTCCTGACTCTGAGCTGATAATAAATAGATAACCCAATAACACTTGGCCCGACCCGGGATTCGAACCCGAGACCTCAGCTTTGTAGTCGTACCATGGTAAGACTACGCCACCGAGGCAGTCCAGGCAGATTTAAAACCTATTTTAGGTATCGAATGTTTTGTCTTCTTCGCGCAAACTTAATTCTAAAGTCGTTCGAGAGGGACAGAACATTCGATAACTAAAATATGTCTTAAATATGTCCATGAATAAGGCTGTGATTCGACAGCTATCTCACTCACTAAGGCATAACGTCAGGTCCCCTTGCAGAGGTTGCAAAGATATAAAGTAGGTCATCTGGTTAAACGGTTTACGAAAGTTGTAAAACCCCAAAGCATTTTTGACTTTGAGTTAAATGCGTTGGAAAAGAGGAGTGATATATTTATATTTATTTATACATATTTAATGGAATACTGAAGCACTGACTGCCTCGGTAGCGTAGTTGTACTACGGTACGACTACAAAGCTGAGGTCTCGGGTTCGAATCCCGGGTCGGGCAAAGTGATATTGAGTTTTTCTATTCATTATCAGCCTGTAGTCAGGAATTTGTGACCGATATGGCAATAGGCTCGCCCCCTATTACATCATGGGACGGAACATACAAGGCGAAATGTGGGTGTCCTGGTGGGGCCTCTGCCTACTCTTTCTGGGATAGAGGCGTGAGTTTATGTATTTATGAATACTGAAGTTGATGATTTAGCAGTTGCTTTTGTTCGAGGAATTGATTAGGTACTGAACACTCAACGTTTTATGTTAAAGTGTAGTTACTTTAGAGAGAGAGAGAGAGGGGGGATTCTCTTATAATTTATAATATTCATTAGTTGCGGCGTCTACTATACTGCATGATATAAAACTTCCATGAATCGTTTATTACAGAGATTGAAAATCTTTTTATTATTTTAGTTCATTTAACACAGTTCTTAATGTAAATCAGTGGTACAGGTCGATTTTTTAGTTCACAGCTGTAATCTTAAGCATCGAACAGTTCTATACACGATAGTAATTTAATTGAAACGCTGAGTGCGTTTGCTATTGAGTTTCTATGTTCGATTCCTAAGCCAGGGTTTAATGTCGAACCATACCGATAGATAAGGCTATTCGCTTAACCTATTCGTACTACGTGTTGAATGAAGATTCAATATGGCTGCAATAGAATTTTGTTACACTTCCTCGGTGGCGTAGTTGTACACTACGATTACAAAGCTGAGGTCTCGGGTTCGACTCCTGGGTCGGGTAAAGTGATATTGGATTTTTCTATTCATTATCAGCCCGGAGTCAGGAATTTGTGCCCGATATGGCGATGGGCTCGCTCCCTATGACTTCGTGGGGCGGAACATACAAAACGAAATGTGGGGTCCTGGTGTCGTCTCTGCCTACCCCTTCTGGGATAAAGGCGTGAGTTTATGTTTTTATTTACAAAGCTAGGGTTGAACTTGGAGATTGTATTAATGTTTCTTACAATATTGTAGTATTGTTAGAGAGTAAATGAAAAGGTATTTTAAATGTTTTATTGTAACATGGTCGCGTCGCTGTATGTTATACCTGACTGCTTATGTTACTTGCTCATTCCATACTTCCGAGGTATAAAATAGTTTCTCATATTAGCAACCAAAAATCTTATAAATTAAAACTACCCAAAGAAATTTTCAATAACCTATTGTTATATTGCGTTACAAATAAAATTTAATACGTTAAACCAATGAATCCGCTGCAATGAACCCAATAGAAATAGCCTCGAGTCTATCAATTAATTTGAAAAATAAAATCGATGAGATTCACTCCCAATTCTCCTTTCCTGAATGAATTTCCGGACAATCTTCTCTACATTATGCGACTCGGGAAGTTTGTTACAGTGCGGGCCAAAGTTAATTGGATACTTATTTATGTATTGTACTTTCTTTGGTGATTTTATGTTACGATAATGTTGGATAGCGACATAGTATAAATTATTTCTTTATTATAAATAAACTCACCCAACAGTCACATACATAGTCCTAACTCCACACTAAGGTCGAGTCTTGTGTCGTGGGTGTCAGAAATTTATGAAAGACTTTGCGGTCTCACAAACACTCAAACCCGAGACGAATGTTTGTGGGCCTCCTAAACATTTGTCTCGGTTCGGGGATCGAACCCGCGCCCTCTCGTTTCACAGCCGGCGTCTAACCAACTGCGCCACGGAGGCTGTCAGAGTTGTTTGAAGTCAGAATTTCACGACGCAATGTTTTGACGCAATAACCAATTATTTACATACTACATTTCAGGTTTTTAAATATCTTACATTTCTGAATCCATCAAATAAATTTCGATATTTCTCATCGAAATGAGATTGAATATGTCTCTATAAGTTAAACGTTTACCCCAGTTATCTGTAACAGTCCCGGATTTATTCGCTCCATCAAGAACTATGTTTATTTAGGATCATTCGATTCCGTCATTACATCGAGAGCAGAAAATATAAATTCGAAAAAAGCAAAATAAGAGTGGAAATTGCTCTGGGGTTTTAAGTTGCCTTTGAGCTCCAAATTCTTATTTCTTGGAAAAGGATTGAAGTAGTTTTTGTTTTCTCATTTTTATATTATTACTATTCGTAATCGATGAAGCTCGAAAGCAAATGAAGTTGCGGACCTGAACACAAAGACCATTTATGAAGAGGAATAAACATATCTATTTAATAAAGTAACCGATCGATGTCTGTACATGGAAAATAAATGAGAAAAACTAATCTGGGGGGTCTATAGAAACGTGAACCCAAACAATGATTTTTTACATTTGTGTCTGTTTGTCTATGCGGTTGTGCTCGTTGTACTCAGAAACGGCTTAACAGATTGCGATGAAATTTGGTATGGAGATAGCTGACACCCCGGATTAAGCTTAGGATACTTTTTATCCCGACAAATTTAATGTTACCGTAGGATGAGGAAGGAATTCCGATATATTTGTTACTTTTATACTTAAAGAGATAGGATGGGACTGTATTACATGCCTTGAGTGAGAATGAGACAAGATGGGCGGGATAAAATGGGACGGGACGGGATGGAATGGGATATTCCAAATAAAGTTAATTTCAAATAAAGTTAATCACGCAGACGAAGTTTGCCGGCAGATGCTAGTTATTATATTATTATGATTCCTTCGATTAAAATTGTTACATACTTTTTTTTTGAATTACTTATTGTTTATTGAACAAATTCAAAAACAAATTAAAGATTGCTGGAGGCCCAAAAGCAGGTGGCCCCGATAAATTCCCTCGTATAGGTTGTGTATTTCAAGTTACAACCAGGCCGGCAAAATTGTGTCGACCAACGATTAATAACCGTTTCTCACCACTAACAACTGCATTAAGACTACATTACACACAATCAGGTTTATTTTAACCACATCCAAGTAGAATTAACAAAAGAACAATTATTCAATTTTAGTTTACTTATTTTTTATGGCGATAGGCTCGCCCCCTATCACATCGTGAGACGGAACATATAAGGCGAAATAGGGGTGGCCTGGTGGCACCTCTGCCTACCCCTTCTGGGATAAAGGCGTGAGTTTATGTATTTATGTTTATTTATTTTTTTAATCTTGTTCCCAATCACCCGTTTAACTGTACAGCACTGTAACGCACTAATGTTCGGCCGCAGAACAAGTATGGGAGTTGCTGAAACTTCCAGCGGAACAAGTGGTCTTATTTACAATTTTAACACGCCCTTTATTTTATTCTTATTGCTGTACAGTAAAAACTTGCAACATTTTTTGTTTCTCATTTGTTGGAACGAGGTCAGTCGCTTCTCAAGCGAGAAATATGATACGGTATTCTGAAAATTGTAGTACGAAGTACGTCATAATGTTACTGAATTACATTTCGCTGTTTGTTACTTTTATACGTTGTCTAGTGGCAGATTGTATATTTCGGTTTTAAAAAATATCACTTGTCTAAGTTGCTTAGAGTTAGAATCGGTTTCTGACGTAATAAATGTGTAACGGAAAAAACAAAAACTATCTGCAGCCGGGTGGAGCCGGGCCGGGCGGCTAGTAAATAATATGTTAACCCATTTATGTCCAATGCTAAATATAAATAAATAAATAAATAAATTCACCCAACAGTCACATACATATACCTATACAACTCCTCAACAAAGGAGAGTTTGTGTGAGGAAACTTAGGCAGTAGCAAACCACACGGGTCTATTGCGGGTCGGCGGACTTTACATACCTACTACTGAATTTTTATAAATAAATACTTTTTATAAATATAAATAATTTTATGGTATGTCTCTCATGTCAGAGGCCGCCTGGATAGGTCCCACCGCAATGTCTATTTCTCCCACCAACAGCAGTGTAAATGCACTGTTGTGTTCCGGTTTAAAGGACATTACAACCAAAAGTAACTACTAGACATAATGAAACTGAACATCTTATATCTGAAAATGGCGAGCGCGGTGGAATGCCAAGCATTGTTGTCTAACTCATGGTGTTGTTTGGTATTACCACTGTCCATGAGCGGTCATATCACTTATTATCAGGTGAATGGCATGCTCGTCTCGCCATTCACAGCATTAAAGAAAATTACAATCTTTCTCATGACGTTTTCCTTCACGTTACAGCATCTAATATTATAATGGACTACCAAAAGAGATGACGCCAAAAAGTAGATAATGTGCCTTAGGGTTCCTCTCTACATACTAAAATATTATCCTAATACCACAAAAACAATACAGTATTAACAGAAACATAAACATAAATTGATGTTACAATTTGCATCGCAACACTCCAGCACTCCTGTATTGGGGAACGTCGTGTTCCCTAAGGGTGTATATAACTCACCGCGATGCCCGGAGTCCCGCAGGTTCCCGGGGGAGAAACCCGGCGTCCTGGCGTCCCTGAAACATATCGTTTAATTAGGGACGTGGTAATGGATTTAAAATTACTATAGTTTAAGTGTAAGAGCAGATTGAAAAAAAAAATCATTTTTATTGATCAAAACTTACAACTTATACGACCGACATAGGGATTTTGCACCCAGCATACTTTAGTGATACTGCACGAATCACAGCTAAATATAGATTGCTTTTACGTGGGATATTTTGACAATTCTATCTATCTATATCAGCCCATATACGTCCCACTGCAGGGCACGGGCCTACTCTACAATCGAGAGAATCGATTGAGAGCGGTTAGGCTGTATAGTCCACCACGCTGGCCTAGTGCGGGTTGGCGGACTTACATACCGTAGAAATTCTTTAAAATCGCTGCGGTATGCAGGTTTCTTCGCGATGTTTTCCTTCACCGTTAAAGTGCGTGGTGATTGACTATCAATACACACAAACTCCGAAAAGTCAGAGGTGTGCCCTGGGATTTGAACCCGCGACCACCGTGAACATGTAGGCAGCCGCGTCTGGTCCGTTACCAATAGGCCACCACGCACGATTTTTGACAATCACGTGGGCTCAAAGCCACATTTTGTATGCTCAGAAATCATAATATTTACGACCTGTAACCTATCTCGGGTACTGAAATGAATTAGTATACAGTGGGAAACTCATTAGAGATTGTAACGCTAGAATTCCCGACCCACAACTAACGTACGCTTTCACTGATCCAATGGATCGTTACACAACCGACTATCGGATTAAATGCCCCACGTGGAAAAATATTTGTGTCGGTCCAAGCGTTGCGAGAAAAACCTCTCGCAGTACCGGTATCCACGACAGAAGAAATGTTTATGAGGGTGTGTACTCAAGTCTACGTTGGTGACTATAAATTGCATTTATTTCTTCGACTTAAAAAAATACAAATCGCGTATCCCTCTCCACAACGGTATAAAAAATAAAAAAAATCCGATGTGTTGAGATATTTAACAAAATATCTACAGCCAACATCTTGTGACAACACATTGTACCTCTATTTTTAGTCTAAAATTTATTATTTATAAAAAAAAAATAACTTTATTTACTCTAGAAGTATCAGCTCATTTTAAAATCCTACTACAAAATATAAAATAACTTAAAATTTCACGATGTAAGCGATGTTAATTCGGCAGACGGTCGAGGCAATCTAATCCGGGTTATCGGCGACACGTAAACAAACGCAGCGCTTTAATGCTACGCTTCCATTTCAACGGTTTACTGTGTTCATACTTTGTCGGGCTGTCGTAAAACTAAAAAGCTTGGGGCACAACGAGCTGTGGAGATATAAAGAAACGACGCAATTTTCTATAGAGGTTTTACATAAATTCTAGTTGATTTTTTTTCTCGAGAAACTCTTTTACCTATAGAAGGTTATGCTTGATAATAAAAATAAAATAAACAGCAAAATCTGCATACATAACCGTCGCGTATCCCAGATCTGTATCTCATAGAGGTACGTGTGTAGGCAGATTATAATTTACATACTTGTCCACTTTATTATGGCATCCTAGATAGGCAGTAGTTTAATTGTAACAGTCACAGAGTGGATGACTAATACCTCAGTCCGCCCCGTGACCACGAAAGCTGAAAAGCAATCGAAACGTCGGGAAGTTGAAAAATGTAAAAATTAAACCAAATCGCGATAAAATCCGTAAAAATAGTTTTATTTCAATGTGTAACATTCGCGTAAATCTAAGAAACCATTATCCTAGATAGGGTTCAGGTTAAAAGTACCCTGAACCGACGAGAATGCATGAAGAGATTGCTGAAAGTGGACGAAACGAAAGTAGTTCTTTAGTATCGAGGAAGGTGAAGATCAAGCTGGCTTGATGTCGTCAAGGAAGATACGAGAGTCAATCCTTACTATTGAGGATGCCGAAGACTGGGCGAAATGGGGGAAACTCAGCCGGAAGGCGGACCCTGGCACCGGCCGGGACAACGCCTAAGCAGGAAAAAATAAAAAGAAGGTGATGATCCATAGTCTCTTCCTACCCATATGGAATACAGTCGTGACGATTGTGTATAATTTTCTCGTCGGCTTATATTACTTCTGATCTGAGGTATTTCCTTTCAACTTCTCCATTTACCTGATTAAACATCAGATAAAGCTAAACAGTATGCACCAGATGTATAAATTGAACCCTCAACATTATGGCACACAGCACAAGTATGATCATTTCATCTTACTGTTCACCTTTAAACACCTTAACACATTTTTATCACCAACATAAACGTGCAAATGTAATAGTTTTTTATCTGATAGCATCCTCACCCTAACCAGGTACACTCGCGACGTAAAACTTTAAAAGCCAATAAAACGAGAGCCATCCTTGGAACAGCTGATAAGCGCTTTTTTATTTAACTGTCCGTGCGTTATTAAAGCGATTACCATCTGGAATATCTGTTACGTCGACGCTCCCAGCAGATGGTTGGGTATCTTACGATCTTTGAATGTGTATTTGTAATTTAATTTTTTTGTTGTTTAAGGTTTAAACAATCAGCGACTTATCTAGATGTTATTACTTTTGCCCATGAATTTAGATAACATTGGAAGATTATTTGACCTACTGAATGAAGCGATGAAATAATCATGTAATGACGGTGGACAGGGGTAGGAATTATTTTATGTAGACTTGACATTTAGGATGTTGTAGCCGGAGTAACTACTGGATGTAATGACTTAACATCTTATGTCTCAGGATGACGAGAGCAGTGAAATGCCAAGCACTGCTTTGATTAAAAGTGTTGTTGCTACTGTCCATGAGCGTTCGTATCGCTTACCATGATGAGATTGGCAGGCTGGTTCGCCATTCATCGTAATAAAAAAAAAGGTTTAAATTATAATGAGGATGTCCCAACTGAAAAAAACAGATTCTATTTTAAATTTTTAACCAAATATTTTTATACCTGTAATTGAGAATCAAGGTTACCATTTGGTGTCACTAGCAAAGAAAAAATTGATGATACAAGGACGGGACTTTTCGTAGCGCTTATTTTTCTCATCGAACTGTCAATTGTCGAAGTTTTTTGTTTTGTACTAACCCCCTTGGCACACGTTAAATAATTGATGTACGAATGATGACAGGGTAGACCTCTGTCATGTTATGAAATAGGAAAATCATTTAATATTCGTGGATGTTTAGCAGTAACATTGTGTAAAGTGAGGGATATTATACTAATAAAGACTAGAAAGCAGATCTTGTGTTTCCAAGGCATAAACCTGAATTTTCAGTTTTATTTATAGTTATTATCATTCCCTTCTTCGGAACGAAAACGCTGTATATAATACATATTTAAACATTGAAAGCCCTCCATAACAATTTGAATGTATAAAATATTTTAAGTGAGGTTTATTAAGGCTTCGCTATCTTCAGTCGGAGATAAAATATTGTGAACATGGTGAAATGTGCTTTTCCGATACCACGGAGCTGAAATGATCACAAATGTGTCTAAGAATCTTTCTTTATGTTTTTAATGGGTGGTCTCAAACAGGTGGATGTGGAGATCCTTAGGGGGAGGGGGGGGGGTTATGTTCAACAGTAGACTTAAAAGAGAGAAAGGATACGTTTATAAGCTGATTAGGATATTCACAGAATTTGAGGAGGCAATTTCAACTTATTTTATTGAAACTTGAAATAAATAACATAGGGTAAAGCTGAACGACTGAAGGAAGTAATTTACCCTACCTACTGTAGAACACCATAGACTTTACAAATATTATTCAATAACATTAACAAAAGCGGTCGGGTCGGGCAAAGTGATATTGGATTTTTCTATTCATTATCAGCCCGGAGTCAGGAATTTGTGCCCATATGGCGATAGGCTCGCCCCCTATAACATCCTGGGACGGAACATACAAGGCGAAATGTGGGTGTCCTGGTGGCGCCTCTGCCTACCCCTACGGGGATAAAGGCGTGAGTTTATGTATGTATGTACTAACAAAAGCGCGAAACCTTACCAAACCCAGCAACTACGAAATAACTCATAAAACAGTTGTATCCGAGAAAAATGATTGGTTCCTCGGGGATAATTTATCAATCGAATAAGATTGAGGATTCAAACAAATCGTTCCAACAAGTTTATAAGTATTAATGATTTTCTACGATAAATGTTTGGTTCAGTTTCTTTTTTTTTTATTCTGCCACGGCAAAGTGACGGCGCCGTCACAATACCGTCCAGATAGAGCAACGAATGGCGTCAGACGGTCCAATGCCATTTGACGCAATTATGTTGGACTACAACTTCTTCACGCCACGGCGGTAAGACCTGGGATTATAGGAAGGAGGGAACACGTGTGAAGGCAAATCATTCCACAATTTGACAGCACAAAATATAATTAAGGAAACCTAATTCCCTTTTTACGATTGTCAGTCCATGGATTGGTAGGCAGATCCAATTGGAGTTATGTAATACCGGAAATAAATCTAATAAGTTGAAGAGTCGATAAATCTTACCATGATGTAACTAAGTACTAGAGCTGACATCACGAACATTTATCCGCCCTGCGCATGACGTAGGCACGTGGGATACCAGTAGAGTGAGAAGGAAGATATTATGACTGTGTAGGAGTGAGAAAGACAGAAAGAAAAAAACAGTACAGTACCGCTCTTTTTGTTACAATCATTGCACGTGGTGTCTCCTCGCGTATAAATCTAATAATTTCAATGTAGTCTATGATCCCATAGATTACATTGAAAAATTACATGTAAAATTGTAAATTCCATATGTATAATTAAATTTATATCTCCAATAGTCCTTAGTTCTGACCTCTTACAAAAATTAAAGTATTGTTCATCCATCAGAAACTACAACAGACTCTTCTGTCTCACTACACCCAGACTCCAGACAAATGATCAGACAAATATTTCTCCAGGCAAGTATGTAAGAAAAAATAGTACTAAAGTCTATAAGATCTTACCTTCCATACTGTTTAAATATATGACGATGTTCTTCATGTTTATGCAGAATGTTGATTGTTACGGCGGCAACTGAAACAAACAAATAATTTGAATATTACTGGTATTAAGTTTGACGATTTTTTAAATTATAAAAAAATATTTCTAAGATTTCTACAAGAATAAATTAGGAGAAAGACTGTGGGATAAGAAACTACGGCGCATTTTCAACTGAAAAGCAAAGCTCCAATTTTAAATGCTTTTTTTAAATATTTAAGAATAATATAATAAGTTTTATATTTGCTTTCATTTATGAACAATGCTGCGTTAAACGCTGGACTCTGTGAAAGTCGATTGTATGAGCATTTTTATATTTAACTGAATTTTTTTATATCTTACTGGAGGTAGATCCCTTATATGTGAGAGGCTAGGTACCACCGTAATGTCTTTTTCTCCCGCCAAGCAGCAGTGTAAATGCACTGTTAATTTTCAGTTTGTCAGAGTAACTACTGGACATAATGAGACTTAATATTGTATGTCTCAGGATGGCGAGCGCAGTGCAATGCCAAGCATGGCCTTGGAATTCATGGTGTTGTTTGGTTTTGCTAATGTTCATGAGCGGTCGTATCGCTTACCACCAGGCAAATGGCATGCTCGTCTCGCCATTCATTGGAAGAAAAAAATGAAGGTCACTACTGAACCTCTCAAAAATAATTAAAGCGTTTGTAAATTAAACAATCACTAGACTGCCTCGGTGGCGTAGTTGTATTACGGTACGGTTACAAAGCTGAGGTCTCGGGTTCGAGTCTCGGGTCGGGCAAAGTGATATTGGATTTTTCTATTCATTATCAGCTCGAAGTCAGAATTTTTTGCCCGATATGGCGATAGGCTCGCCCCCTATCACATCGTGGGACGGAACATACAAGGCGAAATGTGGGTGTCCTGGTGGCGCCTCTGCCTACCCCTTCGGGGATAAAGGCGTGAGTTTATGTATGTACGAACACTTCCCAGAAATACACGGGGGATGAGTAATATAGAATTCCTTTTTTTATAAATCGATTTAAAATCCCACCGACCAATATTCAAATCAGAGCAATAAAATGCTCTAAATTTCAACACCGTCGAAATATTCGAACACATTAAACACAAATACAGAAACGCGGTACGCAATCAACAATGCCCTTAAATTGGAGCGAAATAATTTGAATTTTAACGTTAGGGATGGGCTGTTTTACAGAGTAATAAAAAATAAAGGGTCTCGCTCAGGAACTTCAGCCAAGGTAACTTTTGTCACAATTTTAATTGTATAGGGATTTTTTCCGATACTTTTTTGACGTGAAATTTGAAGGGGTATTATAAATTCGTATTTTTCTTCATCTGTATGTGGCATTTCACAGCGATCGCCATCAAACAATTTTCTGCAAACAAAAAATAAATAAATACACCTAACAGTCACATACATAGTCCTGACCCCACACTAAGATCGAGTCTTGTGTCGTGGGTATCAGGAACTACGAGAGACTTTTCGGTCTCACAAACACCCAGACCCGAAACAAATACTTGTGGTTTACAATGTTAGGTTATCTCTCTATTTTAGCAGAAATCTTTTAAGACCTATTTATTTTTCTAATTATTTTGTTTCCATCATGATGATGGTAATGATTTTGGTCGTGGTAATGATTAAATGATTTGATATGTCTCTACCGCATGTCGTAGTTTTTATGCATATGAAAGAAAATATGCCTTATGACGTGTAGGATTGTGATTGGTCCAGAATTTTAAATGACGTTTACACGAGAGAGCCGGCAGCGAATGGATGCATAAAGCAGCAGACTGGGCTCTGTGGCGTACCTTGGGAGAGGCCTATGACCAGCAGTGGACTGCAACGGGCTGGTGATGATTATGATGAGTAAATTAATACGAGTACCATAGCTGTTAATTTCAGTTTTATTAATAGTATTATCATCAATAATTAATGGTTTACGGTTTACAGTAAATACAGTAATTATAGGTGCCAGTGCTGTGAGACCGCAAAACTACACATAGCATCTAGACATACCTTTAATACAAAACATATATATTAATGTAGGTCGTGAACTACGTGTGCAACTTTAATAATTATTTTACTCTGTAATACCCCATAATCACTGCATAAAAAATAGAAAGAACTGGATTGATAAGTAATAGTCCGCATCTGTAGTATCCAGTGTCGTCCAAAATGCGCGCGATAACCGAGATGTTTTAGTTGGTGTACTGGTGTAGGATTTGTTATGGACCCGGCTCGGCAGCGTTATCCGCAGCGTGCCGGAAGGCCAGTGACACTAACATACCCCTTGCGGCTTCGTCCGGGGTACCGAAAGGGGAGCTTGACAGCTTTCTTTTTTATACAAAGGTAAAAGTCCACCAAGCTTGCATGTGCGTTGACTTTACATACCTTATAATAATTCTAAAGTGCTTTAAGTACGAGATACGGTGTTTATTATTTATTACAATTTCCACAAAAGACTAGAATGACGTTAATGTATCTAGTAACAAAAATCATTTCATTGAATAAGTATATTTTCTACTAATGATTAAAACGAAAACAGATCCAGCAAAATTCCACACGAAACCGTATCCGGTTTGCAATTAAATTTGATACTCGAAATTCTGAATTATGCTCTGGAGATTATTTTGGCCGGCATACGTTTTGAGTGGTAGTATCGCGAACAATTCGTATTCATTTCTGAATATCTTCACCGAGTTATACCTAGCAATTTGGTAAAAGGGGTTTGACTGCACTTTCTAAAATTCATATTTCCTCTGTATATATACAGATATTATTGTGACATTAACTATTCTAATTATAAATGGGTTTAAAAAGAAGAAAAAGAAAGAAATGAAAAAGAAGCAAAAAGAAAGAGAGTTCGTGTTGCTGAGGGAGTTTTTTGTACCGTTTCCTCTTCACAGCTACAACGCGTTCCGAAGCGGCGGTAGCAGTAATTACCGATTCAACAGATAATTTTATACAGGGTATATCAAGACCGCGACCGAAAACGAAGCCAGGTGGTAGTATTAGTGATATCAGACACAAGGCAAGTAAAAATTTCACATAAAAAAACCGTAAATTATTTTTTGTATGTTTTTACTTATCTTCGTATTTGAGTTATAAATACATAGTTTTTGTAAAATTATGACGTACACAGCTTTATTTTTAAACAAGAAATGGTACGTAAGGGTTTAAATTACTATATTTGCAAAAACTAGGTATTTAATCCCCAAAACCCGATGATTTTAAAAAAATTAAAAAAAAATCCGTCGCTGTTTTTGCAATATTTTTAGTTGCATTGTATCTGTAACCGCTAAAACTACCACCTGGCTTCGTTTTCGGTCACATTCTTGATATACCCTGTATAGTAGACAGAAAATAAACGACAAAGAACACGGTTCTAATTTCAAACTAAAGTACATCGCTAGCCAAAGACAATACTAGATTGAAACCTCATTTCTTTTTGTTCAATAGATTCCATTACAAATATTACAATTCCGATTCCACACCCCTACCGTTTTACAGTACTCGTAAATGTTTAATTTGTTACGCGTCGTATACTTTAATTATAACACTCAAGGAGACGACTATTGTTACGATTCAACACGCCAAACAATGCCGTGTATAATGGCACTGCATTAAATATATTTTGGAGAACTTGGATTTAAATTTTACGAGTGGAAATTATTGTAGAATGTTAGGTATTTTGTACAATTAGTTAGATTGTTGGAATGATCATAATTTTGTAACATTAAGCCGTGGACGATTATATCTCAGTGCTAGACGCGATAACGTCGGGCTGATTGAAGCTGTATAAGCACGACTAATTTGCAGCCAGAACTATAACCAGTTTTCCGCCATAGTGTATTGGAGTCGCTATGTAAGTGGTCACGAATGTTCTACCACTAGCGAGAGACTTCAGCAATCTCACTCATCAATTAAAACGCAACAGAAAACCAATTACTTCACATACGTTTTCTACGAAGCTATGTACCACTCATAAAAGTGATTTGGTACCAACATGCCCATTTTATCCCTTAACTGTCTCAAATATGGAATTTTCACTTCCATTCCAAGTCGTAAACGACCTTGATACTCCCAAGCAACTTAAATTAGTATCTTCAGACAAAGACCCCGAACCCTTTGGTCTCATAAAACAAAAACTTCTACCGAAATTGCGCGCGAAACGCAACAAAAGACAATAGAGACTGCGAAATGAGCGGGCGAAATAAACATTTTCAAATCAAATTTATGTTGTTGCGTCGAGGACAATAAATTGCAATTTGTGGCGACCCCGCCCCATCGTTTAATGAGGTCCCATTCAGTTCGTCAGTTGAAAAATTCCCGCTTGAATTTTCGTCTCATTCAACTGTACTTTTCAGTGGCTAGGCTGTATTTTTGGGAGTGCTGAGAATTGCCCAAATTGATTTTTGTCTCGGATTTTTCGTGGATAAAGTCTTACGACTGCGCGAAATATTTACACTAAAATATGCATTATGAAATTTTCTAAAACCTTCGTAAACGCGAAATTTACTTACGCTTACGCTTTTCATAGCTCTCTTCTAATCTTTTTCTATTTTTTTCTGTTTGTTATCAAAAATACCTCCAAACGTAAATCATCAATGTTTATTGGCAGCGATGGCAACTTTGCATTTGAACCCTTCACATGTCGGACCTATGTCAAAAAATCGAAATAAATTTTTAATCCATTAAAACATTACCTCAAAAATATGGGAGGTATACGGAGCGGCCAAAAATTCGTATTTATTACTATTTATTTTCATAAACCAAGTCGAAGAAATATGTATTATAATACCAGTCGAATACCCATGGTAGGGGAGAAGCGCATTCTGCAATTAAGCTAATGATGCATAACATTAGCTGGGTCTAACGGTACTAAAACTCTTTTGCGGCTTGTTAGCTGAGTGCCGGCATTTTTCGCTGTACTGCAGTTGTGTGTTATGATTAGCGGGTTTATGCGGATAGCTTTGAGCTGCGGTAAAATGGTTCTGTACGTTTAATATACTAATCGACGCTTTATAAGGTATTTTATTAGCGTTATATGGATTTATTTCAGTCTCATTATAGATAATTTTCGTTTATGTAAAGATGTTTAGGGTATTCAATTGCTGGTTCAAATGATCTCCCAGTTTTACAGGATGATATTGACATATGGTATTTAATTGAAACTACACATTTCTCATCACACCAGGTGACATTGTACAAAATTTGAAAAAATGCCATATGTATTTTTTTGTCAACAATCTTGATTTTAGTTTTCACTATTTTTGGACACCCCGTATTTTAACCGCTTAGCTGAACTTCAGTTCAGTTCGGGAACTTACCATAGCCGGAAAAAGACTCGTACCTACACGGGTTGATCAAAAGCCTTGATAAATAAAATCGCGGTTTTTGACAAAAGTACACGGCAGATTTTTTTCAAATTTGGTACAATGTTACCTGGTGTGGTTAGGAACATGTGGTTTAAATAAAATACCATATGTCAATATCACCCTGTATATTGGAAAAGTGACTGCCATTAATGACTGTAGGACCCAGTTACATTAGGTAACTTTAACTATACATTTGGGACCTCAAATGTATGGCGTTGTTATGGTGAAAGTTTAACTTATAGTCGAAGTTAGTTTATGCAACTGGGCCTAAGCTGAGGAGAGACGGTTGATATAATTATGTATGCTATTATGATGACTTACGACATACTCATATAAGTATGATGACTCACCCAAAAGTCAGATCGGTTTTCAAATATATTTATTTAACTTAATAATTATAGTATATTTGAGTTATAAGTGTACATTATAATCGTATTAATCCAAAGCAATGATACTATTTTGTTAATTTTGAATGTATGTAAATCTTTATAAAATCTTATAGCAGCAGAGTCATTAGTAAAATCTTCGCTAACATTTACAACATAGCATCAAATCAATTATTATTTATTGTATGCTTAGCAAAAGCAATACAATTTACGAATTTGGTGGAAGGAAATATACCATAGTTGATCAAAAGTACATACTGATACATACATAAACTCACGCCTTTATCCCAGAAGGTGCAGGCGGAGGCGCCACCAGGACACCCACATTTCGCCTTGTATGTTGGGTCCCTCGATGTGATAGGGGGTGAGCCTATCACCATATCGAGACACAAATTAAATTTCCAGTCTAAAAAACCTCCCAATTCATAATACTTGAACACTTTTATAAATGAAAATTGGTCTACAGAACCCTAAAACCTCAGAATAGGTTTGTTTTCTAGACGTCAAGCAAAAATATGTAGATATGACTACATCAACCCCCATTTGACGGGATGAGAATGTGAGCGCATTGAAACTATTATGTCGGCACAAAGGGTTTCATGATGCGCACTTTATTATGTGGAAAATGTCCTTTCAGATGTCTATCAGTCTCATTTAGCTGCATATTTGTTTATTATAGTGATTGTCACTATACTAAATTATCTCTAGCAATAATGGGAAAAACAGTATTTTTTCTCTTCATTCAATTAGTTTTAGAGACTTTTACGGCGTTATTCTTATATAGATTTAAAACCTATTTTAATTATCGAATGTTATGTCTTCTTCGCTCAAACTGAATTCTAAGTCGTTCGAAGAAAACATTCGATAACTGAAATAGGTTTTAAATCTGTCTATGAATAAGGCCGTTAATCTATAAGATCAGGTTAGCCTCATTGGACCTTATAAATACATATTTAGTCTTGAGTAAATATTTGGAAAACAACAAAAAAACATAAAATAATTAAATACACCAAACAATCATATGCGTTATCCTGAACCCACATTAAGATATATGAAGTCTTGTTTCATGGCTCTCAAAACCTACCAAAGACTTTTCGGTTTCATAGACATCTAGACACGAAATCAGGGCCAGTTTTTTTTACGGTTGGCGTCTATCCGACTGCGTCACAGAGGTTGTCGATCTTCCTTTAAGGAGCCAGAGCGTATAAGTACGGTTACGCCTTGTTTTAACCCTGTTAGAGAATAATTTGGTCCTTGGGTCCAACAAAATACGTCGAGTTTTTGAAGAACAATCATTAATTATAATTTGTCCCTGTAATCCCAAATGAGGCGTAGAGGTAAAGTTTATATGAATTTTATTAAAAAATAAAACTAAATCCTATTCTCATTAATATAAAAGCGATATTACAATATCAGCTGAAAGTAAATGCATAGAACGGGACATAATAAGAATATACCTATTTACGTCAAGCGTGCTACGCTTCGTAGCATCGTAGCACATGTGTTCTACGGCTGTAGCTACTAGCTACGTCGCTATATTCTCAGTCCTTGTTTAGTTAAATCTTACGACTTTGTTAGGTAGAAATGTGTCTTCAGCAGTGAAATCCGAAGCCGGGATTTTCGTGAAACCTATTAGTAAGATTACAGTAAGTAGAGATGAAAATGGTTGCGCGAATTACGTAAGAAAAACTAATTTGATACTAGACGTTACTGATTAGGATGTGGGCCGCGGAACTGCCAAACTCTTGCGATTCAAATCTCCCATCATTTGATGAATTTAGTGAAATAGTTCGATCTTTGCCCCTAAACAAGTCTTCCGGTGACGATAAAATATCCAATAAAATGATCAAAGAAGCGTGTAAATCGGCCGGCAATGCAGTGCTAACTGTTTTTAATCGATGTATTGCCGAAGGGGTCTTTCCGCGAGTCTGGCGTACCGGTTTCATTCGGATAATACCCAAGGGTGGCGATAAATCTCCTCAAGATCCTAAGTCTTACAGACCCATTACACTCTTACCGTCGCTAGGTAAACTTTTAGAACGTCTTACCGTCCCTCGATTACTACCAGGAGGACCAAAATTCCATGAAAAACAGTTCGGTTTTACTATGGGTAGGTCGACTATTGACGCGGCAATTTCGGTTAGAAGAAGAGTAAGTACATCGATACGCAAATATGTACTCGGTATTTTCCTGGACATCTCCGGTGCTTTCGACAATGCGTGGTGGCCAATGCTGCTTCTTAAGTTGAAACTGCGAGGTTGCTTTAAAAATATATATTCACTTATATACTCGTATTTCTCGCATGGAACAACAAAACTTAAACTTGGACACCATGCCGTGTCGAAGCCACTGACGATGGGCTGTCCACAAGGCTCGGTCTTGGGTCCTTATTTATGGAATTTAGGCTTCGACGATTTTCTTACAATTCCCTTACCGTCGGGGTGTTCTTTGATTGGATATGCGGACGATGGCCTTTTGCTTATTGAGTCAAACAGTAGGTCGGGACTCGAACATATGGCAGACACGTGTTTAAAATTAATATCTGATTGGGGCGATCGAAATCGCTTACAGTTCGCACCACATAAAACGTTCCAATTACTTCTAAAAGGAATTTTAAAATCACCGCCGCGAATTAAATTTAATAATATTACCGTAAAGACAAAAGAATCAGTTTGTTATCTTGGTCTAATTTTGGAAAGGAATTTTTCCTTTCTTGAACATATTAAGAAAGTCGGGGAAAAATCGAAAAAGAACTTTTTTGCTCTGACAAGAATATCGAAATCAACGTGGGGGCTATCTTTCAATACATTAAAAACCATCTATGGAGCGACTTACTTAGGATGTATTACTTACGGATCCCCCGTATGGGCTGATAGGGCCACTATCGGTGCTGTGCGAAGGAAATTGCTCCAGAGCCAACGTTTGGCGTTGATATTCTTGTGTAAGGCGTATAGAACTGTTAGTACCGAGGCTTTGCCTGTCCTAGCGGGTGTACTTCCAGTCGACCTGGAGGTACAACGTCGCGCCGCGATGTATTACTCAACTAGAGAGAATATGGACAAAAGATTTTTAAATTCACGTGAACTTTTAAAAGTAGACAGATTATTTAAGCCGCTCTCAGTTGTATATAACGAACTAATAGATGAATGGCAAAATAGATGGGATGTATCTTTGAAGGGTCGGCATCTATACCAATATTTTCCATGCGTGCGTGATCGTTTGACTAAGACTTGGCTAGATATCGATTATTACGTATCACAGTTTCTTACGGGCCATGGTAACTTTAAGTCTAAACTGTACTCATTTAAGCTCGTTGATTCGCCTGCGTGCTCATGTTCAACACCTTATTGCGAATATGAGCAGTCCGCGCATCATATACTTTGGGAGTGTAGTCTTTGGCAGAATGAGCGTAAAACCATGCTAGATAGTATGCAAATAACATCTGGAGTTGTATACTACACGGACCTTGTGGAGACTAGGCAGAATTTCCGTGCTTTCCGGCGATTTTGCCATACCTATTATTGGAATCAAGTATAACAGCTTACATATTAGGTCCCATTTAAATGTAATAATCACTATTCCGTGGTGCTTTACAGCTGGCTTCTCTAGCTGTAAATGTCTTTATGCGAGGTTGTTTACCTCTTTAGCTCATTGTTTTGTCACCCGCTTTATTAGGGAGGGAAGTGGACAATAATTTATTTCCAACTCCTCCTATTAATTTTACCTTTTTGATTGATTTCGTTGCGGGTTAAAGACAAGTTAGACATTCCCGGAGACGCGCTGAGCTTCAATGCTCAGTGTCATTAAAATGCGTGCCACTGTTGATCCTGGCTTACAGGAGTTGCAGTGGCGGGTGTGAGGGCGGGACAGTCTCCTAGACGTTACTGAAATTTCAGATCTATTTTAATTAATCTAATTATTTTTATTGGATTGATGCGATCCATGAACTCTTACTACACTTAGATCGTAAATGCTTTGACAGTGTTTTAAAATTGGAAGGAAAAAAGACGGGAGAAGAAAATAAGTATTGAGGCACCGGCAATCTCACACACCGAACGAAACACGTCAGCAAAATGTTTCTCCCGTCAGATTTCTATTTCACACCATCACGGTCGAGCCGGCCTATTGCCACTGTAACTTCAAAGTAGCTCTTTTAATTGCTGGGTAACTTCTGATTCTGCAGATATCATGTCTATCGCCGACGACTTGAAAAGGGTGGCGGGTAGCGGATAGATGAGGGCTGCTCAAGACTGGGATGGTTTGCGCTTACTTGGGGAGGCCTACGTCCAGCAGTGGACGGCGACATGCTAAATATATTTATCTATCGTCACCTTGTTGTTATTAAGATCTTAAACCTAAATCTTATATCGGACAATACACTATTTGTGAATTATCATTCCTATTGGTATTGGGAGCCTATCATGTCAAAAGTTATGTAAATTATCAAAGCCTAGGGTCGCCCCTTATCACATCGTGGGACGGAACACTACAGGTGAACCATGTGTGTAGAAAATACTTTTCATTCTGGTGGCTCTGCCTAGACCGGAGAAAAAGACGTGAGTTTATGTATGTACTTATGTAGACGAACAAGGCCGAATGTGAACGGTAGTAACAACAGTAAATAGTAAATAAGGCAATATTGCTCATACATGCTCATACACGAGGTGAATTAGACCGCAGTGAACGTACTAATTACGCTAGATTTAAGCGGTTATCGATTTTGCCTCGCTTTATGAATAAACTACTCCTTTGAAATGGGAATTTACTGCACAACGAGGCATTAATAATTTAACTGTAATGTGCGGACATTTAATAGTTTCATTCCGGTAATTTGAATTTAAATGTATTGGTGTAATGAACATGCGTGTATGTACATATGTATGTAGGTTGGTAGTGCCACGAACAGTTGAGGTTATGGTGGGTTGAAACCTAGTTATAGATATAGATATAGATAAACCTTGTATGTTGAGTTATAGCCTAGGTATATAGGCTTCAATCTAGAGCATACGACCACGAAATGCCCTGCTTGTTATCAAGTTAGAGGGACCTTTAGTATTATTGGTTGGGCTGCAAAACTGATATGACTTTAAAGAACTCCGAAATATCCTCCGGTCTCGTGGCATACGGAATATGCCCCTTGAGAAAAATGGCACTTATGACATTACAAAATTAAATATATCTGCTTATTATAGCGTAGCATAGTCCGGCCTTGCTTTAAATGTGTGTGAGAAAAAAATATTCATTACACAAGTTGCCATGGAAAGTCATGAATTCCCTATTATGATGATTCATGTATTGACATGTGCTGGTGAAAGATTCGCCAATTCGGCAGACTCTCAATTTTTAGGCCACACATTGGGCCCAACATATGCCGCACCATTTCACCATAAACTTCCAAATTGGATCCAACAGGATATCACCAACCGCGCTGTATCGCCAATCTGGCCACTAATCAAACGGACGAAGCCGATCATTTATACTAATTTCACGCGGTCGCGCACTGATTGGGCGAGGTGGGGCATAGCCTGTGCGTAATTACCAACGCTTTCTTAACTAGTTTTACACGTGGGTTTGCTTGGCATTTTGATAGATTCATATCGGCTAGGGAAGCTTTTTGTATTTATTTTATTCTTTCCTGCGCACAAGAAGAACACAAAACACAAATGATTACAAACAAAAATAAAGAGTACAAATGTCAGTCTTATCGCTATTGGCGATTTCTTACAGACAACCTTTGGATGGATTTAAGAAAAAAGAAAAGAAGAGAGGGCAGTCTCGAATACAAAGAATACAAGGTGTAATAAAAAAATATGATAAACGAATTATTTATAATTAGCCAATAATTTCGGTATCAGCTGTTGAGTCTGTGATAAACCCAATCACTAAACGAAATGCAACAATAAGTTTCATCATGAGCACGTCAGTTGATAGAAGGCTACCAACATACGAAAATTACGAATATCCTAATATGTTTATCAGCTTGGGTAGCGGCCACAGCACATCCCAGTAAGTGAGTCACATTTCGGGCTCATTCTGTGTATATCCGAATACAAATAGACCGGCAACAGTATATATATTGTCCGGTGAGGGAGAACCATCTCGCATTGGTAGGTGCCCTTTCTAGACCGTTGTATAATTTTGTGGTAAATTTAGAAACGTTAAATGATCGGATGAAGAGGTTTTAAGAAATGAAACTTCAACAGCAGCGGTATGCAGCGTAATGACGTTTTAATTTTGACAAAATTGACAATTAATTTCAATGTTTAAATTCTTATCCTTTTCTTAGATCCATCCAAAGGTTGTCTGTAAGCAATCACCTAGGACGATAAGACCGCCAACTGTACTCTTTAATTTTATCTGTAAGATATTGTATGCCTTTTGTTTTTTTGTGTGTGCAGTAAAGAATAAAATTAATTAATTAATTAATTAATTTTCAACAGGCGCCTACGGGAATCACAACAAAGCGTCACAGGGCGAATTGCTAATTTAACTTAAAGGTGCTACACGATGCAAACAACAGTTTTAGTGCGTACATATATTGTTTAATTGCACATATTCATTAGCTCCAAATTGTTAAATAGATGCTGCAACAACCTTACTGCATTTATCCTCAAACGCATTGTAGTCACTATGTCGGTGTTTTACAAAAAGCATATATTCCTTTTTTTTTCATGGCGAAAATTATCTTGGATTCCTGCACTAAGCGGGAATGCGGGATTTTAACCGATAAAAAACGCCATGTTGCTCCATCGACATTTTTGAAAAACTCCAGACCTCAGAAAGAACACGCCGAAATAACAGTATATTCCTACAGTTTAATGTCGCTAAGCAAGCCCTATAAATAAATAAATAATAAATAAATACACCCAACAGTCACATACATAGTCCTGATCCCACACTAAGATCGAGTCTTGTGTCGTGGGTATCAGAAGCTACGAGAGACTTTTCGGTCTCACAAACACCCAGACCCGAAACAAATACCTGTGGATCACACAAATATTTGTTTTGGTGCGGGGATCGAACCCGCGGCCTCTCGTTTCACAGGCGGAGTCTAACCAACTGCGCCACGGAGGCTGTCGAGCTATGCTAGTAGTAACATCATTTCTGACGATATACATAAGTCAACTTTGGAAGCAAACTATTTTCATTTGAATTGGTTCACTTGCATGACAATGCTCTACACCGAACTGCAATGTACTAATAATTCATGTTTATCATTTTCTTTTGCAATGTGGTCTTTAAACAAACGAATACACATACGCATTATAATATAATGGATAAATACACCCAACCATCACATACATAGTCCTGACCCCACACGAAGATCGAGTCATATATCGTGGGTATCGGCTACGAGATTGGATATGACAATGATTGCACCCCTTATCTTCATTTATGCTTTTTCCTAATTCAAAAGGGTAGTAATTTATTTACGAGCTATGAGTGTGAAAGTACGGTGTCCGCTTATCATAAAGTGTTGCCTAAAATAAAAAATATACAGGTAGACTGAACAAACAAACACACAGACATTGTATTGGTAACATAGACGTCGTTAGCAGCAAATGTTGTTTAGGGTGTACTAATTAGGTAATTAACTTTCATGAATATCGTCATAGTGCTAAATAAGATTGTATCGTTGTAATAACAATAAGTAATTAGTAAATGTATTCATATCCAACGGTCATATATAGTCTCGACAGCACCAAAATATTATACTTGGCATAAGGTTAAGGGAACACA
The DNA here is from genome assembly GCA_905220455.2 of Deilephila porcellus. Classification (NCBI taxonomy): domain Eukaryota; kingdom Metazoa; phylum Arthropoda; class Insecta; order Lepidoptera; family Sphingidae; genus Deilephila; species Deilephila porcellus. The sequence continues at coordinate 2,368,618 of LR999995.1, forward strand.
AGGAAATTAGCCTTTCAAACCAAGACAAACATTATTTTGTCTAAAATTATTTATAATAAATATATTATGTTGCTATAAGTGTCATAAACTATGAAGATATTCACAGTATTATCACCCTCATGTACGAAAGAAATATTTACTTCATATTAAAATAATATTATTAAAATTATTTATTTTTACTGGTAAGAGGTCTCTTATATGTGAGAGGCCGCCTGGGTAGGTACCACTGCAATATCTATTTCTCTCGCTAAACAGCAGTGGGAATGCACTGTTGTGTTCCAGTTCGAATGACATTATAGCTAGATTAACTACTGGACATAATGAGACTTAACATCATAAGTCTCAGGATGGCGAGCGCAGTGGAATGCCAAAGCATTGCTTTGTAATTCATGGTTTTGTTGGTTTTCTACTGTCCATGAGCGGTCGTATCGCTTACACTTAGGGGAATGGCAAGCTCGTCTCTCATCCATAGAAATAAAAAGTAATAATAAAAACATCTTCCAATCGAGATCACAAATATAGAGTAGGAAAGTGGACCTTGGCATAGAGTGAATTAGGGCTGGATAGAATGAACAAATGATTATCCCGAAGCTAGAATAGAACTCTCAAGCTCTTGTTTCGTAACCCACAGCGCCATAGTTACCTTTAAACAACCGTACACACTGCAGCTTGAATCTTGACTCGAATGGGACAGGAAATGCTCTTTGTGCGAATTTATCGGTTCGATAAACATGAGTTTACTGGTTGAATTATTTTCCACAAGAATGGATATCAAGAAAGCGGTCATGGGTATAAATATAGCAGATTTAAAGTATATAAAATATGCTCCAATATACTTATCTGTGTTGTTTACCCTCTCAATCGTACTCTCGGTTGTAGAGATCACAATGCCCTGCAGTGGCACGTATACAAAGAGTAACATAATTTAATGTAAAAGCCGAAAGTATGTTCAGAATCAGCTACAGAAACGATATCAACACTTTTTTCTATAGGTTTATTTTTTTAAAATAATTAATTAAAACTAAGTAAATAACAGACACCCTTTCCTTAAATCCACCGAACAAACGTAATTGAAACGTAACTCCAGAGTATAAGGTTTTTTCTAAATGAACTAATAAACGAATACATTAATAAATCAAATAATAAACAAATATGAACTTTATTTCGACAGTCATAAAGATCCCTTCAAATACGCAAATAATCTAGCATTTAACAAACGCACACAACGATAGGACTGAATAAACGTAATAAGCTACCAAAATAAATAATTACCATATTCTCTTTTCCGCATATATAACAACGGTTAGACAGAGCAAGACGCAGCTATTGTTGAATAAAATTTGAATCATCCGATAAACGATGGCTCGCGCGGCGGTATTTTAAAAGGTTTGGGCGGTCGCGTCGGTGTAGGGTAGTTCCGAGAAAAAGTGTGGCGAACGCTTCACAGTGACGACGAGCGTCGTTTTCACCTGAGACGCTGTCAGGACATAATTCCACGTGATTACGCACCACGATTAGAGTTTAGCCAGTGGCTATCTGAGAATTGGATCGGTCGCGGCGGGCCCGTGCATTGGCCTCCTAGGTAACCTGACTTTACGCCTCTTGACTTTTTTTTGTGGGGACGTATTAAATCTCTGGTATACTTCAGTGAAACTACTAGTGTGGAGGAACTTAAAAGTAGGATAGTGGTAGCTTTCCAAAAAGTTAAGAGTGACACTGAAGTTTTAGATAAATTACGTGACCAATTACGCAAACGTGCATTGAGATTTATTGAGCAAGGTGGTGGACATTTGGAACATATTTTAACATCAAGTCGCCGTATGAGTGCTATTTAAAATGTAAGTTAATTTAGTTTTTATTTTTTTGTTATTATTCCCAATCAAGTCTTCGTTGTATGATATTGCGTCATGTAATTTATCAGCAATGCAAAATAAATAACGCCTGTATCTTGCCTGCCTGTATGGACTAGGTTAAACGGAAGTTAAATTAATAGTATTTAATAACCGATGAATGCAAAAAAGTCTTGTGTTGGCTTCGTGCCCATTACAATGTAAGTTAAAATATTTCGTTTTGTAACTCAAATAATAATGATATGCTTACACAGTAAATAAATAATAATTGGTTTACAAAACTACCCGGTAATCAGTTACGAACGTAATTTGTATTTCGTTTATTGTCGGCTGTTTCCGCCGGGCGGCGCGGCGCGGCGTTCGGGCCAGTCGCGTAGGTACTCGTGTGAATAGGCCTTGTGAACATGTGTGCGTGTCCGCGCGCGTGTGTAATATACAGTAGTGCACTCTATTCGTAAGATGACCATGTTGCGCGCCTACATTTGGTATAACTAATTTCATAAATAAATAATATTTGTAATCTTCAGAGTACAATTTCAAATTTACACCCAGATCCGAAACAAATACGTGTGGTTTAACAAATATTTGTTTCGGTACGGGGATCGAACCCGCGGCTTCTCATTTTACAGCCAGCGTCTAACCAACTGCGCCACGTAGCCAAATAAATCAATTAATAAATAAAAAATATATTAAATCTGTTGGTTTTTAGGCCAAAAATGTATGGGGGATAAACATTGTCCTTTTAATAACCGTGCATTCAATCATTCTTTCTACATTTAATTATTAAGTTCAAATAGTTCATAAGACAGCATTACATAACGTCAAATAAGTCCTTTTGTTTAATTCGCGTATATTATGAACATCATAGTCATAAAGACGGAAAAAACAATTAACTATAAACAAAGGATTTCGCTAAGAGAAACACAACGTTGTCTTAATTTGTACAGAAAAAGGAACAGACATTTTATAATAATTAACAAGGAAGCTTCTGCAAAAACTAAGCTATTCTTAATCTATTTTTTCTTGTCTAGGAAATTCGTTTGAACGTCAACAACTTGATTGTATTTCTAATGGGTAAGCAGAGTAACGCGAATTAGCTAATGTTTTTCTCTATTAAAATATGTTAAATATCGAGTTGTTTTTTAAACCTATTCGGAACTAGCGGCTCGGCTCGGCTTCGCCCGCGTGCAGGTAGTTTTTAACTCCAGTCCATATCAACAACATGTTATAGTTTTCGCAGCGCACTCGATGTAAAGACAATTAGGTAATTTTAAATTAAGCTATTTTTTTTAACACCTTTGGTTACATTATTCGAGTTTTTGTAAGGACCCCTTTTTTATTATAATATAGCCTATGTCGCCCGGGGATAGTGTAGCTTCTCAAAAGTGAAAGATTTTTCAAATCGGTTTAGTAGTTTCGGAGTCTATTCAATGTCTAATCTATCGGCTGTGAAACGAGAGGCCGCGGGTTCGATCCCCGCACCGAAACAAATATTTGTGTTATCCACAGGTGTTTCTTGCGGGTCTGGGTGTTTGTGAGACCGAAAAGTCTCTCGTAGTTCCTGATACTCACGACACAAGACTCGATCTTAGTGTGGGGTCAGGACTATGTATGTGACTTTTGGGTGTATTTATTTATTTATTATTTATAACGCAAACAAAGAAACAATCAAATCTTTTCTCTTTATAATAATAGTATAGACAAAATACATGCCTCCAACATTCACAGTTACTTCAAAGTTAAATACGTGTCTTGAATGGTAGGTGATGAGAAGGCCGACATAATTGTATTAATGGATGGCTTGAATTACTGCAATGCTTTACCACTTTGTCACATTTTATGCAAATACATAAACTCACGCCTTTATCCCCGAAGGGGTAGGCAGAGGCGCCACCAGGACACCCATATTTCGCCTTGTATGTGCCGTCCCACGATGTGACGGGGGCGAGCCCATCGCCATATCGGGCACAAATTCTTGACTGATAATGAATAGAAAAATCCAATATCACTTTGCCCGACCCGGGACTCGAACCCGAGACCTCAGCTTTGTAACTGTACCGTAATACAACTACGCCACCGAGGCAGTTTATGCAAAAAATAAACATAAATCTTTAAATACAATATACACTTTATTTGAATAGTACCATATAATATTGCTTCTGTATTTCCATTTAGCTGATAGTAATAAAATAATCCGGAAATATAATTAACCATGATCAAATAAATTTTCCGTAAAATTATTTCACCGTTAAATTCATATCGTTTATGCAGGGTTTCTGAATAATTCCCGCATTAATTTATTGCACAGGGCGGGCATTTTGTTTTATGTATAGCAAAAGCAGATGTATGAAAGGTTCATCTGATAAAACTATTCGTTATATTTGGGTAAAAGAAGTCGCCTGCTTGAATATAGGCTTTCCCCAAAGATAGTCCATACCGACCTGTTGGTAGCCGCCTGCTACCGATGGTAAGGATTTCTAAAGTGACCTATTGGAAATGACCTGTATTGATCCTGTTTTACCTGTGTGGTTCCCGCTGGTTTCCTTAATAGGTTCGTACGTTCTCCATAAAGTAGACAGTTCGTGTGGCTGAGAGACTTTCTTGCGCCGTTTCTCCTTCACAGCTACAACACGTTCCGAAGCGGTGGTAGCAGAAATTAACGATTCAAAAGATCTTGTAAAAGACTACTTGAATACAGATTTTTTTATTTTGATTTTGATTTCATGCAGGAGAATATTTTAAGATTAATTATACACTACTGAGCTTTCTGGTTCGTACTACGTGTTACTACGTTCGTTCGTACGTCTTTCAACGACACTTTGTACAGTCTTCAATTTTAATATAAAAAAAAAATTCCATTTAATACCATTATTTCAAACAAGAAATATCCGAAACAAAGTGTAGATTGTACTCAAACTTAGTAGGTATGGAACAAAACTTATACTTATAAAAAATGTTAGTAGCCGGGGTGTAATTAGCGCCTAATGTTCCGCTTCCTCCGCAACCGAATGCTGAACCACTAATGCGAGTTTGTAGTTCATTAGTCCACGGCCGGTGTATCTTATGTTCAATGTTCTAATTACACGCCTTCGCATTTACCTACGTTGAGGTAACTTTGTATAGAGATGTAGATATGCCGCCATTATGCTAGAGCATTTAGTCGTTACGTCTCTTATTAGATGAGATGTAGTTGACGCATAGTTTATTTTATTATACAGGGTATATCAAGACTGCAACCGAAAACGACGCCAGATGGTATTATTAGTGACTTCAAACACAATGCAATTAAATATTTCGCAAAAAACGCCAATATTGTTTTTTATAAGTTTTTACTGATTGTCGTATTTGGGTGATAAACACACAGTTTCCTAAAATAAAAATGTACATCATTTTATTTTTAAAGAAGCAATGGTACGCAAAGGTTTAAATAACTATTTTCGCAAAAACTAAGTATTTACCATCTAAACACAATAATATTTTAAAAACTGCATAATATCTATCACTTTATTTGCAAAAATTTTAGTTGCATTGTGTCTGTAACTAGTAAAACTATCACCATCTTCGTTTTCGGTCGCAGTCTTGATAAACCCTGTATTTATTAGGTCTACCAACAATCCCATACCAAGACATTAAAAAAATTAAAAGAAAACATAAAAATGCTATGTCTAAGTACATGAGTACAAGTATACTAAAGCAGACACAGCATTCAATAACACTAACCACATACATATCTACCCATTTAATTTTGTTCATTAGTTCGATGTTTGTTATCCAGTTTGTAACGGCTCAGAAGGAAATGAGGCAAAATCAAACGTTAATATTCACAAATAACTAATGTATTTCACTTACAATCAAAGTTCACAATTATAAACACAATTTGTCACTTCGTACTTACACAGATAGTTGCCCGGCGAAGGATGATCGAAAAGTGAGCAGACCACGCATTGTCGCCTTAGAAAACTAGTGGTGTCACTACTATGTCGATATCGTCGAGCGACGGATATCGACAAGGGCTGTACCACCTATTTGTATTTATATTAAATAAATGTGTTACAGGTTCGAGGGACAAAAAGTTACGCGGGTTTTTATTAATCGTAAATTATTTTACGGATAACTGAGATATTAAATATAGGAAAATATTAATATAAGTCCAAAAGAATAATTATATGTCCATTTGAAGCGAATTCATAATGATGATACAAATAATTTCATATTAATACAGAATGCTGTGATAATATTTCAAATAGTAATATAGAATTTCCACGTGAATTGATTTGAATTAAAACCTGTTTACCGCCTTACCGATATAATATGTTTTCGATTCTCAGAACTATGGGAATAGTTCCAAAATATACAGTAAAGCAACTTTGTATAAAGTATTTAATATGAAGAACATGAATTTTCTTCTCGACATCAATCCAAATGTAATTTGTTCGCGTTTGAATGGGCGAAGATAATAAGAGTGCTAGAGGTTTTCCGAGCCAGATGCTTGACTGAATAGTGGTTATATTTTTAAGTAATTAATGTTAATGTTTTTAACCATATTAATTAAATATATAAATAATTTAATGGTAAAGGAGAAGGGGCAAACATGTATGGACTCCAGCCTATTGACCAATAAGGACGAGCGATATGTCATTGGAAAGGTCTTTTCAGATGTTACAACTTCTTCTATGACAACTAAACCTAAATCGCTGTATTTAAGCTAATATAGCTACTTAAAGACAGACCGAAAATCACACGAAAGCGCCTCGGCATAGTGAGCAATAACAACATGCGATAAGTCGTTGGAAAGGTCTTTTAAAATGCTACAACTTTTTCTACGGCGACAAGTCTCAAATCAGTGTGTGAAAAAATATATCGCTGCGTAAAGGTAGCGCAAGGATGAAAACATGTATATGGACTCATAGCCTATTGTCCAATAACGACGAGCGATATGTCATTCGAAAGCTCTCTTCGTTTTCTACAACTTCTTCTTTGGCAAGAAAGACCGATTAGCTGTATTTAAAAAAATATTTCGACATAAAGATATCGCGAGGGCCATATGTATGGACTCCAGCCTACTGGCCAATAACGACGAGCGATACGTCGTTGGAATGGTCTTTTAAAATGCTACAACTTCTTCCATGGTGACAAGTCTCAAATCAGTGTGTGAAAAAAAATATCGATGAGTAAAGGTAGCGCAAGGATGAAAACATGTATATGGACTCATAGCCTATTGTCCAATAACGACGAGCGATATGTCATTCGAAAGCTCTCTTCGTTTCCTACAACTTCTTCTTTGGCAAGAAATCCTGATTAGCTGTATATAAAAAAATATTTCGACTTAAAGATATCGCGAGGGCTATAATAATATGTATGTCTCATAGTCTATTGTCCAATAACGACGAGCGATCCAATAAATCTCTTACTGTATTTAACGTTCGATATCTTGCAAGATTCAGCAAATTGCGCTGTATCACAATCCAAAATTATGTATTTCCTGCATGTGTAATAACGTCCACCGTTTTAAAATGTAATTGTTAATTATTTACGCAAGACAAGGATTTTCAACATACTACTAACGTACGTGAAATGACTCCTGTTTCAGTTTTGTGATAAAATACCATAAATTCAATCCAGGTATTGGTCAGGAGTTGTCTAAGGAGTGTTGCGCGACATTATATACTCGTAGTTTATTTTTAAATAATTAGTAATACTGTTTTTTACCGGTATTTGTACATTTGCCACTGGCGTTGATTATTGGCAATGCGTTTAATAATCCAATCCGGAGGGCTCTTAGAAAAAACAAACACAATTTAAAATAGAGAAACAAATAATATAAGGATATTATGTAGGTATAGACTGCCTCGGTGACGCAGCTGTATGACGGTATGGTTGCAAAGCGGAGGTTTCGGGTTCAAATCCTGGGTCGGCAAAGTAATAATGGATTTTTCTATTCATTATCAGTACGGAGTCAGGAATTTGTACCGGATATAGCGTAAGCCTCGCGCCCTATCACATCGGCACGGAACACAAGGCGGAACGTCGGTGTCCAGGTAGCATCTCTGCCTATCCCTCACGGGAAAAAGGCGTGAGTTCATGTATGTATGTTTTAGGTTAGACTTATTTCTACGACAAGCTTCGTTTAGTGCCGAGATAGTCGTATGAGCTAATAATGTAAATAATATTTTTATTCCTAGTTTGTATAAGTACCATGTTTAGGTATTTTTTGATAAATAAATAAACTATTATTGTAATATATAAAGATATGAGGTCGTTATTTATCGTCGTTATTGGACAATAGGCTATGAGTCCACATACATGTTTTCATCCTTGCGCTACCTTTACGCATCGATATTTTTTTTCACACACTGATTTGAGACTTGTCACCATGGAAGAAGTTGTAGCATTTTAAAAGACCATTCCAACGACGTATCGCTCGTCGTTATTGGCCAGTAGGCTGGAGTCCATACATATGGCCCTCGCGATATCTTTATGTCGAAATATTTTTTTAAATACAGCTAATCGGTCTTTCTTGCCAAAGAAGAAGTTGTAGAAAACGAAGAGAGCTTTCGAATGACATATCGCTCGTCGTTATTGGACAATAGGCTATGAGTCCATATACATGTTTTCATCCTTGCGCTACCTTTACGCAGCGATATATTTTTTCACACACTGATTTGAGACTTGTCGCCGTAGAAAAAGTTGTAGCATTTTAAAAGACCTTTCCAACGACGTATCGCTTGTAGTTATTGCTCACTATGCCGAGGCGCTTTCGTGTGATTTTCGGTTTGTCTTTAAGTAGCTATATTAGCTTAAATACAGCGATTTGGGTTTAGTTGTCATAGAAGAAGTTGTAACATCTGAAAAGACCTTTCTAATGACATATCGCTCGTCCTTATTGGCCAGTAGGCCGGTATGCGCCTTCTCCTTTAAGTCATTAATTGGATTCTATGTTTTACTCTCTGTCTGTCTCTTCCCAACTAAAAATCCCACATCGTGGGGGGGGGGAGGTCAGCCTTCTTCTCAATCTTCTTCCGCTTCACATCTTACTATGATGACAAAGTAATTTCATTAGTGAGTTTCATGCGCCGTTTCTTTTTCACGGCTACAACACGTTCCGAAGTGGTTGCAATATTAATTAACTCAAAAATCTAGTAAAAACTTGAAGAACATTTTCATTTAGATTGAAATTAAAACCTAGAAAATACAAAGGAAAATTCCAATGGCACTTATAAAGGCAGATTTTACAAAGTACCTATTAAAGATTGCTTTTTCTTTAGCACAAAGATAACATTTTGCAGCAGATTCTTGCAGCTCAAATTAATTATACTATCGCATTTGTTAATTATTTTATTTTTCATTAACCATCATAATTGAATCATGTTTCTTGCTATGTATTTTTATGTGTTTATATTTACATAATTATGATAGTTAAAACCACACAGTTAAATTATAAATCAAATAAATTGAAATACTGATTTATAATATACTGTGTCTTTCATATTACAATTCCACCGCAGTTTATTACAGTTGTTGGTATATATCTATAAATATTAAAGTCCTTTGTGTCTTACGAATACAACTTATTTTATCAGCGAGGAAAATCTATAAGACAATATAACTTTTTGAGATCGGCTAGAACGATACAAGATTGAGTCACGTATTTTTCAGACTTGTACTATTTATAGATAATAATGAAGGTGGAGGTAGCATATTCGTAACCGCTGGATAGATTCCCTAGATAACAATAGAATATCAACCCATATAGGTCCCACTGCAAGGCTCGGGCCTCCTCTACAATTGCGAGTACAACTCCACCCTGGCCTTGCGCGGGTTATCTGCCTTGATACACTATAGATTTTTTTAGAAATTTCTATGGTATTCAGGTTTGACTCACGATGATTTTCTTCTCTGTTGTATGCATGGTGATTGACTATAGCCGTCTTAGTAATTCGTGCTTTCTTTGGCCATACTCAAACACAATACACACGCGATATAGACGACAGTAATAGCTTACAACCAGGCGGGTCGTTTGCCCTTTTCTTGCGCCGTTTCTTCTTCAGTCACAATTCGTCGAAGCAGTGGTTTCATTGACGATATGAAACGATGGATGAATAGGTTTTGTGAACGACTGTTTGAATTAAAAAATATCTTGATTTTGTCTTTACACCATCAGAAAATCTTTCTTGGGGAAGGACCATATTTAGTTGTCTTGGACTGAAAACAATGGAACTATAATATCCATGTATAAAAATCCGCGAATCTTTTTAGTTTGTTTTAGTGTCCTTTATTAAAAAAGACATAACTCCATCTCATCCATAATGAGATACGCCCTTTCAGTTCCAGATATTATTCACCCCAGTCACAAGTTTCGTTCGGAAATAAATTTTATGCAAAACTAAAGGAGTCGATGTAAACAATTTTAAAAATTGCTCGGGGAATATCGCGAGTGGGAGTTAACGTGACAGGAAACGGAAGTGTCTGCAAGTTGAAATTGAAAATTGAAAAATTTCGTCCCGATAAGTACAGGGTAGTACAGGGAACATCTCGAAAGAGTTGATGTTAGTGGCTGGTAAGAAAAATTATGGCAATCGTTCATCAAACTTAAGGTTTGGTCCCATAGTAGACTAGGGGTAAGGGTAGATAGAAAATATTATGTTCAAATTCCAATATTTTTACATGGATTGATATTACGAAAGCATCTGAGGCGCAGTTGGTTAGACGCCGGTTGGAAAATGAGAGGCCATGGGTTCGATATTCGTACCAAGACAAGTATTCGTGTAAGCACAAGTAATTGTTTTTGGTTTCGTCAGTCCGAAGTCTGTAGTTTGTAATACGACGAAAGACGTGTTGGATACAATCGAGTCAAAATGGCAAGAGCTCGCCGAGGACATAGTTAAGTGGAGGAGATTTCCCAGCAGTGGGACGAAATATAAGCTCCAAAAAAAACACCACAATAAACTAAAATTTTACTGCGAGATCAAAAGAAACGTGTCATTGTTGATTAGATATAAATTTATTTATCTAAACCCATCTAAGACCTTACCAAAATATTTTCAGAGACCGAACCAAATTAGTTTTCCAGGAAAAACGAATGATAAGAAAAAGTAATTTTCCAACCGAAAAAAATACAATGAAACACTTAACTATCAACGAAATTTCTTCGTCTCTGAATAGGCGAGAGACAGATAATTGAAATGTAAGAAGAAAACAAAAGCGAATCATGCCCAGAGGAAAACGGTGACATCGGATGCGGTATTGAATTTGCAAATTAATTATTCTAGAATGCTCATAACATTATTTTTGTAAAATTGAGTTATTGTATTTCAATGGTAATTTTATATTTGCTCAAATTCAGCGACGAATCGATTAATACAAATATTTTTAAAAATGTCTTATAGGACAATTTTTCTTAATAATTTTACTTTATAATTGTTATGTTATTTTCTAATTACTTGATTCCTTATTAGAATACGTGCATACAATAAGTTTGATAGTTGCCAAATTATTTCATAGTTTATTGCTTTGCATTTATTATAAAGTGCGTTTGTTGTTATTTATAGTTGTAGTCACTTTGTAGTGCCAATATGTCAAACACCCTGGACGACCCGACCCATTGGAACTGCAGCATTAAGATTATAACACTTTTGTAGTAAGCCATAATTATGCAAAAAATACACGTTCTATCAAACATTATTTCTTGAACAAAGAATAATCATAGAATATAAACCTACACTTTCTCCAAATAAAAAAATGTAGCGACATTTTTGAAACCCCAAAACGTCCCTAGGTCTTTGCCAAAATCCCTAATTTTCGGCGTTGCTTAATATTTTTTAATTAAAATAAAACGCCGCATCACCACATTGCGTCATTCTGTGCATTAACTACGGTTCAGATTGCTACCAAATCCAGGGTGGCAATTTTACTCATCATCCAGCTCTATCCAGTTGTATCTAGTTAATACTGGTTAATTCTGGAATTTGTTTCGAGATATTACATTGGGATTAGACGGGATTTAAGTCGTTTGAGGGATAAACATGTTTTTGTCGATGTAATCGCATCTCAAAATAAGAACATTTTAAGACCTATGTAGTTGCTTATTAATGCTTATGAATAAAATAGTTTCTTACTAGAATTATGTTTGTATTCAGGTTGCATTTTACAAACACTAGCAACCCTTTCGTCCTTTTGATCCACCTCGCTGCTAATTCTATTTTGTAAACTTGAAATCTATTTATCACTTTATATACTAAACAGTATATAGGTGGACTTAATGCCAGAGGCTACCTTTGGGTGATGCAGAAATGCAATTCTTATGAAATCTTCTAGATAAGGAAAAAGTCCCGAAATGATTAGCTATGTACCCTTTGTTTGAATCTTTAGATAGTTAGGTCTTCTCTCAACAACTACACTATCAATAGCTTCGAACTTGTACTTTACAATTTTTTTTACCCAACGCTCATATTCCTTCTTTTATTGCATTGAATGAGGAGACGAGCATGCCATTCGCCTGATGGTAAGCGACACGACCGCTCATGGACAGTAGCAGAACCAAACAACACCATGAATTACAAAGCAATGCTTGGCTTTAAACTGCGCTCGCCACCTAAGATATAAGACGTTAAGTCTTATTTTGTCCAGTAGTTCCTTTGGATACAATGTCCTTCAAACCAGAACACAACCGTGCATCTACACTCTTGTTTGGTGGGAGAAGCAGACATTGCGGTGGTACCTACCCGGGCGGCCTCTCACATATAAGAGACTTACGACCAGTCAATGTGTTTTGTGTCCCGTTTCTTTTCCCTTTTTTACCATTTTAAGAGATATAATTCTAAAATTAATTTAAATTGGATGTCATAAGTAGTAACCGCTTTCCATTAAGTGATCGTTTGCCTAACGTATGCAATAAAATCGTCGAATAAAACACATTTCATAACGAAATTTGTTCGATAAATTATTTGCTAAAGAAAAAAACTGCCTTCAAATGGAAAGCGGTGCGAATTCCATATTTTATAAACTATTTTATAGTTTTGTTTGTTGAGTAAAGTTCTTGGAATACGGGCAAATGTTGAAAACATATTTAAAAAGCAATGAATTTATGCGAATTATATAAATTATTTTTGGAATATATTTTAACGTATATCATGTTGGGGTAGTAGGGCACTGCCTCGGTGGCGTAGTTGTACTACGGTACATTTATAACGCTTAAGTCTCTGGGTCGAATCCCGGGTAGGGCAAACTATAGGATTTTTCTATTCATTATCATCCCGGAGTCAAGAGTTTGTGCCCGATATGGCGATAGCGCCTACTTTCACATCGTGGGACGGAACACATAAAGCGAAACGTTGGGGTCTTGGATGCACCTCTGCCTACCCCTTTTGGGAAAAAGGCGTGAAGCTTATGTATTTATGGTGGTATAGCATTGGAATCCACCCAATAGGTGATTGTACAAAATGGTGAGATCAAGGTGACTCATATGAGTGTGTCGTGATTCAGATTCAGCTTGTGTATGTCTATATTAAGTTCGAGCAAGCCGACATAATTGTGTCAATTCTGTGAAAATTAACGTTTGCGCAAATGCGAGTTTGCACCAGTTTCGAATCGAAAATTTTAACAAAAGTTTGCGCAGCTATTCTCCCATTCATGTTTCAGTATACACACCCCTCAGGTGTCCATGTATAGACAATAGACTTTTGACATATCTACACAATAGAGAATAATGGAAAACGTCACATAAATCTTGTCAGGGAGCCTAATATGAGCTTCTTGGACACCGAAGGGTACTAGTGCAACTTCTGACTTGCACAGTTATATCATACGCGTGTTAGACAAGTATCTAGCTTTGAAGCTCAAAATACCTTATTAATATGTAGATACAATTGTTATTATTTAAAATTCTCCAAATAAATGTAGCCTAACCACTCTCAATCGATTCTCTCGATTGTAGAGTAGGCCCGTGCCCTGCAGTGGGACGTATATGGGCTGATATAGATAGATATAGATATAGATAGATATAGAAATGTAGCAGATTATTCTGATACCTAAAATATTTTTAATTTGATTAACGGTAATTTATAACTTGAAATTAAAATAAATAAACATGATTCAAATAGCTTTATAAATAAACATTATTTAAATATAAATGATGGTTATTTATAAACTTATTTGAACGGGAATAAAATAATAAATATTCAACGACATTAATAATTTATAATTTTGATGAACACAAATTCGAAATTAAATAATTCAGATTAATTAAAAATGTAACAGTTGGCTGAAACAAGAATACTTAGTTACATAATTAAAATATCAAATAGATTTTCTAAATGTATTTTATTTTCAGATTATACCTTCGGAATTTATCTCATAGTTTCGTATCGTGGGATCTTAGGTTTGATTGCCAGGTCAAACAATATGTGTTGTGAGTTTTAAAAGTTTGATGAATTGCCTGGAGCTAAAATGAAAAGCAACAAGCTTATGTGCTGCCATAACATTGATTTTACTTTACGTGAGTTTTGTATAATACATTGGACATTGTAGCCAGAGTAACTACTGGACATGATGAGACTTAGCATCTTACGTCTCAGGATGGCGAGCGCAATAGAATGCCAAGGATTGCTTTGCAATTCATGGTGTTGTTTGGTATGCTACTGACCATGAGCGGTCATATCGCTTACCATCAGGCGAATGGGATGCTCGTCTCGTTCATTGCAATTAAAATAATAATAATACAGTGGTACCCGATTGAGTCCACTCATTAGTTCTACACCATTAACGAATTGCAAAAAAGATTCTACCACTAAAATTCTTACTAAAGCCATAACTGGTAACAATGTTTTTGCATCACGAAATCTTCCAATCTCAGTGGTTCCCATACACAGACCCAACATTTTTCAATGTAATTTTTCATAATAAAAAAATACAAATCTGGTAATACCAAGGTGTTAAAACTAATAACCCAAAAACCTTATACAAGATGTAACTATCCCAAATAACAGCAACACCAGAGTTCAAATTGAATACCGTCCCACGGGAGCTCTGCTATACTCCGGGATGAGGCTTACACGAAGGGGTTATATTATGTACAAATAAGAGTATTTGTGGCCTTTTTTAAAATAGTTCTGAGTATCAGTAAAGTCCCTAGTTATCACAAAACAGATAATGATTTCTAAATCCGTGATAAAATCCGTAAAATTTTGTTATATTTCAACACATTACAGATGTGGGTTTAAGCTACGGGATAAAGTTTTCATTTTAGATATTTGACGACTTAGTTAAGGTTGTACTTAGTCTATAGATGCTGGCCGATTCAAACAAGTTGGTGTAGGAATCTTTGGACAGGCCCATGCTCAGAAGTAGGGCTTCCAGTGTCTTAAGAGAAAGACACAGAAAGAGGGGGAGAAAGGTTATGAGCTATTCGATTGGTTCTCGTAATTACGTTCTTAATGATGTCAGCTGCGTTGAGATCCAGGGTATGTTGCCAACGTACTCCCATGGTTTTCATGACAGATGACCAAACTGCCTAAGATTAGACCACTATTCAATTATTAATCATAATGTTTAATCAGTACGTCTGCTGTAATCTCTAATTAAATCAGCACATACGCCGGATGTTATGTTACTGATGTATAGACATAGTACCTAAGTTAATTTGTGTGAGTTTGAGGAGTGAATATTAGCCTAGTTTGAAATGTACTGAAGTTTAGAGCTTAAGGCAAATACTTTGTTATTAAATTAACACTCCTTCATTGATATCCCGATCCCACTATAAGATTCAAGTCTTATATCAGGGAAATTCTTTATCTGTATCAGCACATATACGTCCCACTGCAGAGTACGTGCCTCCTATACAATCAAAAGTACGATTGAGAGGGGTTAGGCCATATAGTCCACCAGGTTGGCCGAGTGTGAGGTGATATATTAGAATATTCGAAAACCTTTTTGATCTCACAGCACCAGGCCCGAAGTAACCGCTTCGCGTTGCCTTTTATTAAATTAGTGAAATTGCTTGATATCTAAAAGTTTGAGGACATTCGTGTCCGCCCAAAAGTCTCTGGTGGAGCCTCCTTCATAGTAACCCAGGCAAGTATGTTGCATTTTAGGTTCAGCCTGTTTTGTTCAGGACTGCATAATTGACTCGACATGCAATAAAGGACTTAAGGCCAGCGCAGACTGGGAAATACCTTTCAAGGCCATGGCATCAATTTAAAACATTGGAATTTATGTCATTTAGGAATTTTGGTAAAAGATTAAATCCCTTGTCATTCCGTCCTAGTCTGCGCTGGCTCTTACTCACCAATGGGTATTCAGTTTAGATCGCAATTACCATCAGGTGCATTAAAACTTTATCAAAACAGTATAAAAAGACCCACTTAATCTACAAAACCGATATCATTAAATTATCCTAAAAAGTCTACCATAAATATTTAACTAAACATATAACAGAAAAGTTGTGCCCAAACGCCGGCAGGTGGCGCCGCTCGTTGCGGCACATTTCACATATTTTCACCTGGTTTTTTCATAAAACACGCTGAAAGGATAGGTCCTTTGATGGCTTCATCTTCTGAAGTTCGTTGAGCTATTATTTTATCGTAGTGAATTATTTTTTGAAAGGTTTTTAAGAGTACCCAAGATGATCTAGATTAAAGTGTTATACCTCGGGTTTACGGTTTGTGTTCTTGGTGTTATCGAAAGTAGGGGGTAATTAGTTTCGGCTTTTTAGTTGCTCTCAGTATTAGTACATAATTATCCACTTTTTTGAACGAGGGGAAAACTAGTTATGGCTCCCTTCCCGCAAGACCTGGGGGAGGGGTAGGAAGAGTATGTCGGGGTCATCGGCCATAATAATACACAATTCACTGCTAAGCACACATCTCCTGTATCGAGAATTCGATTAAGAGGATTCTGGCTATATTCCACCACGCTGGCCCGTGGCCTGTAGTGGGACATATATGGGCTGATACAGATAAGCAAAAGCGTTAGCTCTCTTTTTAAACTTATATTTAAATAAATACACCCAACAGTCACATACATGGTCCTGACCCCACTCTAAGATTAGTCATGTGTTGTTTCAGAAACTACGAGAGACTTTTCGGTCTCACAAACACCCAGACCCGAAATAAATAACTGTGGATCACAAAAATATTTGTTTCGATGCGGGGATATAACCCGCAACTCCACGTTTCACAGCCGGCTTCTAACCAACTGAGCCATGGAGCGGTCGGTAAGTTATAATGAATATAAGGCTGTAATATGTTTATTAAGTAGCGTTATATAATAACGGGATAAATTATCAATATCTTGTATCAAATACACGTCAAGTATTCCATTTATATAACAAATATGTTTACGAATCTACACACATCCGAAACGTTGGATACTCAATAATATGCTCTATGTTATTCTCGAGTCAAATCAACGGGGTTTCCTTCAACAAACAAATTGATTCGTCGGTATGGCTTCTGTCTCTAGAATGTATTACTATTTATTACGAAAACAATTTAGTATACTTGATAGTATTTTCAATGCAATCAAAATTATTAACTCTCGCCAGTCGATATAATTATGCAGGCCTTTTAAAAATAATATTTAGGCTCAGCCCGAAACACACCATGATAGGCTTTTCACTATAGTAGATAATGTTCGCTATTGAGGCGAATACAATTGTCCTACCATCAGATGTAGTGTCATCGGTAGCTTCGCTTGGTTATCGAACGCAATCTCAACAACAAAACTATAACTTCACATCGATTTTCTTTGAGATAATGGTAGAGCGGGCCCATTAGTACTTCGAGCTTTAACGTTCTATAACAAGACTTTACCACTTTTATGGCCGACACACACGTAATGATGTGACTGTGCAAGTCTGAGTTTGCACCTGTATATTTGAAAGTGTGTGGGCAAATAACTGCGCAAACTTCGTTGAAATTTTCGATTCCAGACTGGTGCAAACTCGCGTTTGCGCAAACGCACTTCGGCCATTAATCTGCTTGGGATTAAAAAAATTGCCCGTCAACATGATAGGACCCCTTAATTATGTTTTGTTCACAATTCTAGCTTGGATAAGTGACTACTGCATCTGTTGGTAAAGAAATCCTATTGAAATATTCCTAGTATTCTGTCATCCGATAAAATTACGCAGGCCTATGTTAATTTATATAATACATTTGTTTTCCCCGAGCCAGACACCGTGGCCTCTCTTTTATTCGATTTTACCAACCGGCAAGGATCTTGAAATAAAACTAAACAAGTACAATAGGCAAATTTCCAACGTTATCAATACAAAGTCATAAACTTGCAAAGAAAACACGCCGATAAAGTCAGCCGGGCCATTGTGGGCTAGACTGATGGCCCTGATAAAGAATTGTCGTAAATACCGTCCGCGATGTCTTTACGAGCGTTTCTTGAGGCGATTTGTTGAATTCAATTTAGGAATTTGGGCGTGTCTTTCTTGTATCAGTCGTGAAGTCGAGGCGAGAAAGCAATCAATCATTCAATACTTTATTATTACTCCGTATAAGAGCGTTGGTAAATGTTTATTTTTTTTGTAATATTACGGATTTTAATAGGTGATACTTTAATAGTTGATCCTACGATGTGATAGGCTCGTCCCCTGTCACATCGTGAGACGGAACATGCAAGGCGAAATGTGGGTGTCCTGGTGCCACCTCTGCCTACCCTTTTTGGGGTAATGGCGTGAGTTTATGTATGTATGTACACACATTGTAATCCATAAATACTGCAATTTGAACAATGTGTGACTGAGCAAGTATTTAGCTAATTTGATTTAACTTTATAGTACATCAAGTTTGATAATCTTTATAATCAATCAAGTTCAACCTAAAACTTATGCTTTTACTATAATAGATCATTATATCTATTAAAATTGAACTACTTAGAATTCTTATAACTATGTTATCTGTTAAATTGCTGACAATATTATGAGATGTGGGCTGTGGCTGTCCCGCAGGTCGACAAAACATTGCCGGTCCGTTCAAAGCG
This sequence comes from Deilephila porcellus, assembly GCA_905220455.2. Classification (NCBI taxonomy): domain Eukaryota; kingdom Metazoa; phylum Arthropoda; class Insecta; order Lepidoptera; family Sphingidae; genus Deilephila; species Deilephila porcellus. Next base: position 2,387,454 of record LR999995.1, read on the forward strand.
GATATATTGAATTCTAAATACGACATTTCCGTGGTTCACTATGACGGATTTCCCATCATTTAACAAAATTTTTGTGTGAACCACAAGTATTTGTTTCGGATCTGGGTGTTTTTGGACCAAAAAGTCTCTCGTAGTTTCTGATACCCACGACACAAGACTCGATCTTAGTGTGGGGTCAGGACTTTGTATGTTACTATTGGGTGTATTTATTTATTTATCCATCCGTACTTCAAATATCATACGAAAAATACTGCGAACGCTTACTAAAAATACTTACGCTTAAATAATAAACAGATGTATACCAAAACTAAAACCCCACGTTCCGTTTTATTCCTACCCCTAAAACCACCCCTTCGACATTCTATTGTCCTAGGAAACACCGCAAACATCCCTTTGTTACACTAAGTAATGAGTTTGAAATGGTGTTATCTAAAATATTATACTACAATCGGGACAATGGGGGAGGGAAATCGCCAGAAACTAAAGGCGTGTTGAAAAGATTAGGTATTGTAAGGGTGTTGATATCTCTACCAAATATGGATTTATTAAAGGAATTCTTTGTTTAATCAATATCATTGATTGTACGTACTCTACAGTCAGGCTTACATCGTCCAAAAACTGGTTTAAAACAGTTCATTTTCTTAAAGTACTCGATTTTTTTTATAATTTATCCCAGTGTTAAGTTATTTATATGTGAAGAAATGCAATTGGTTTTTGAAATTAAAACATTGCGTATTACCTGGATATACAGGGTATATCAAGACCGCGACCGAAAACGAAGCCAGGTGGTAGTATTAGTGACTTCAGAGACAAGGCAAGTAAAAATTTCGCAAAAAACATCGACAACTTTTTTTTGTTATTTTTTACTTATCGTCGTATTTGGGTGATATATACATAGGTTCCTAAAATAATGATGTACACCTCTTTATTTTTAAACACGCAATGGTACGTAAGGGTTTAAATTAGTATTTTCGCAAAATCTAGGTATTTACCACCCAAACAATGATATTTAAAAAGTTTTAAAAAATACCTGTCGCTGTTATGGCGAAATTTTTATATGCATCGTGTTTGGAACCACTAAAACTACCACCTGGCTTCGTTTTCGGTCGCAGTCTTGATATACCCGGTATAACTGTTTGTTTTCCGAATAAAATAAATAAAAAATAAAACTATAAAAATACTCCGGTAAAATAAATTACATCTCTCTTCAACCCCAAGTAAATGCAAAATTATTACATAACATAAACCCCGCGGAAACATAAAACTTGAATCCCATAAGTTTAATGCCCCAGTGTAAATAATTCCTAACAGTGAGAGCGGGCGATTTCGGACGAGACTCATTAAGGAAATGTTTCCGCATCGGAGATCTCACAAGATACGTGTTATCCGAGTGCGGATGGTTCTAAGTGCCCCCGGCTATATACCCAAAAAACTTTATACAGGGTATATCAAGACTGCGACCGAAAACGAAGCCAGCTGGTAGTTTTAGTAATTAGTTTTAGTAAAAAATGCGACGGTAAATTTTTTGCTATTTTTTAAATACCATCTAGTTTGGGTGGTAAATACGTAGTTTTTGCTTAAATTATAATTCAAACGCTTTCGTACCATTGTGTCTTCAAAAATAAAAAGGTGCATATTATTATTTTAGGGAAACTATGTGTTTACCTCTCAAATACGACAATAAGTAAAAAACAACAAAAAAAAATTGTCGCAATTTTTATGCAAAAATTTCATTTGCTTTGTGTCTGAAGTCACTAATACAACCACCTGGCTTCGTTTTCAGTGGCAGTCTTGACTTACCCTGTATAACTGTACTAGTTCTCGCGGCTTCTGTATCTGTATCATATACGTCTCACTGCGGGGCCCGGGCCTCCTGTACAATCGAGAGTGCAATTGAGTGTGCTTCTTCTTCTTCTTCAGCCTATGTATCCACCCAATGCTGAGTGTAGGCCTCTCCTAATGCACGCCAGGTTGTTCGGTCCTGGGTTGAGTGTGCTTAGGCTATATCTAAATATAGTCCATCCATCAACGCATCTCCATGAACTACGGTGTTGCAGATGTTAATGGGCGACGGTGATCACTTACCATTAGGTGAACCATTTGCACTTTTGCCCCCTATAATATTAAAAAGAAGTCCACCACGCTGGCCTAGTGCTGTCTGGCGGACTTTACATACGAAATATAACATATACATACAAAATACACTACTCACAAAAATTAAAGGATATTTTTTTTGATCAATTTTTTTTGGTGTTTTTTGAGAGTCTGTATCTTGGAGAAAAATGATTGTTAAGAAATTCGGAAACTAAAACTTGGGAGCTTGAAATGTCTATTTTGCAGATCTGTGCTCTATTTCTTGATTCCTCGCTAAGCTGATAAGCAATCGTAAGAAAACCAACGAGAAAAAAATATCCAAAATTTTTCTGATTTTCAAAATCTTGCATTTACTTAGGTAGTGTTTTTTTGGTGACATCATTATAAAATTCCCGTAGATAATTTAATTGCCTTTAATTTGATATACCAGAAACCTCCGTGACATGATTTGGAGCTGACTTATGGTAAATCAAAGTAAAAATGGCCTATCACACTTTGACATTGGATTACTTCATGAATATCAATCATGGGGAAAACAAAATCAGAATTTTAGTAACTTCAAAACATGCTCTATAAGATGGTATTAAAGTCTTATGATAATAAACAGTATTTCTAAGTAAAATTGTTGACTGAAAAAAAGGTAAAAAAACGGTTATTTATGGATATTCGGAAAACACTGCATATCTTTGGATAAAAGAAACAAACGAAGGATATCGTCGGTAACTTTTCAACCTTAAAGTATTCTAAAGACACTCTGAAAATTTTAAACTGCTCCGATTTGATTATCTTGGTGTTCAGAAGGTTTAAACTTACTGTATTCAGCAAAAATCGTCGTAATGAACATTTTTCGCATGCTAATGATTTTGTAACATGAGAATATTTTATTTAGTGATTATCCATATTCTTTTTGTCAAATCCTTTTTTCAAACGCTTTCACTAGTCTCCGCACTTGTAAAAAAAATACTGGCACAGTTTTACCGCCGGCATTAGCGTTACCCAAAGCGTACTACGGGGAGGTTGCGTGGTCAGATTTATAGTAAAACTGTGCCAGTAATTTTTTTACAATTGCGGAGAATAGCGAAAACGTTGAAATGATTGAAAAATGATTTGATTAAAAGAATATGGATAATCACCAAAAAAAGTATTCTGAAGTGTCAAAAATCGATCACATATGAAAAATGCTTATTACGACAATTTTGACGAATACAGTAAGTTCAAACCTTCCGAACACTAAGATAATCAAATCGGAGCAGTTTGAAATTTTCAGAGTGTCTTTAGAATACTTTAAGGTTGAAAAGTTACCGACGATATTCTTCGTTTGTTTCTTTTATCCAAAGATATGCAGTGTTTTCCGAATATCCATAAATAACCGTTTTTTTACCTTTTTTTCAGTCAACAATTTTACTTAGAAATACTGTTTATTATCATAAGACTTTAATACCATCTTATAGAGCATGTTTTGAAGTTACTAAAATTCTGATTTTGTTTTCCCCATGATTGATATTCATGAAGTAATCCAATGTCAAAGTGTGATAGGCCATTTTTACTTTGATTTACCATAAGTCAGCTCCAAATCATGTCACGGAGGTTTCTGGTATATCAAATTAAAGGCAATTAAATTATCTACGGGAATTTTATAATGATGTCACCAAAAAAACACTACCTAAGTAAATGCACGATTTTGAAAACCAGAAAAATTTTGGATTTTTTTTTTCTGGTTGGTTTTCTTACGATTGCTTATCAACTTAGCAAGGAATCAAGAAATAGAGCACAGATCTGCAAAATAGACATTTCAAGCTTTAAAGTTTTAATTTCTGAATTTCTTAACCATCAATTTTCTCCAAGATACAGACTCTCAAAAAACACCAAAAAAAATTTATCAAAAAAAATATCCTTTAATTTTTGTGCGTAGTATATAAGCTAGTGTCCCTGAAAGACTACGAGCTTGGTGATCCTGGCTGCAGGAGTTGCAGTGGTGGTGTGTGTGCGGAGAAGTGTCTGCCATAGAAATTCTTGCGAATAGCTATGGTATGCAGGTTTCCTGTCGATTATTTTTTATAGTGCGTGGTGTTTGACACATGACTCCGAAAAGTCAGAGGTGTGCCCTTGGATTTGAAACCACGACCACCGTGAACATGTTGGCAGCCGTGTCTGGCTACAACATGCCACCACGTACATTCTAGCCTCATTTACGAAACGCTTCCGCCCCGGAGATTTCACAAGATACATGTTACCGAATCCGAATACGATGGGTTCTAAGTGCCCCGCACTGGTTCCGGCTTTTAACCGAAAAACCGTATATTTTCTGTCTTTATTTATAACCATATTATATGTATGTATTTTTACAGAGTTTTTAGTATAATAGGTTAAGATCCTGCATATAAAATAAATTGTCTGTGAGATCCACCAATATTTGTTTCGGGTCTGGGTCTTGGTGATACGAAAATTGCGTCGAAGATTTTTAATACGCTCCCCATTTGACATTGTGCCTTCACGTAGAGTCATGATTGTCATTATGATTATTTAGTGTATTTTTTATTATTGCGATGAATGGCGAGACGAGCATGCCATACGCCTAATGGTAAGCGATATTACTGCTCATGGACGGTAGCAAAATCAAACAACACCGTGAATTAGACAGCAATGCTTGATATTCCACTGCGCTCGCTATCCTGAGACATAAGATGTTAAGTCTCATTATGTCCAGTAGTTACTCTGGTTACATTTACTACTGTTTGGCGGGAGAAATAGACATTCTGGTGTTACCTACATAGGCAGCCGCTCAGATATGAGAGACCTACCACCAGTAAGGGTATTTTACTTTTTTTTCTACGTCAATCTGGTCACTGCCCAATGGACATGTTTTTAATGACAGAAGGACAAACAGATTTATCTGTTGATAAGTGGACTGTTGATTATTAAAACTTAAGAATTTAATCTAAATACTTACTATCTTGCAGTAATTTCGGCTTTTGAAGACCTCTAAGAAGTATACATCCATCTTCTATCTTGCCTTAAGTTTCGGCGTTAGACAATGCCACCCTTATTCAAATTACATACTTAAATAAACTCGCACTTTTTTCCCAGAAGGGGTAGACAGATGAGGAGAGTAGCTACCAGGACACCCATATTTTGCCTTGTATGTTCCGTTTCACGGTGTGATAGGGGGTGAACCTATCGCCATATCGGGCATTCTGACTCCGGGCTGATAATAACTAGAAAAATCCAATGTCGCTTTGCCCGACCCGGGATTGAAACCCGCGACCTCAGCTATGTAATCATACCGTAGTACAACTAAGCCACCGAGGCATTCATAGTCAATAAAACATTCTACAACCAATATACTGTACAAGCGTTTAAGCGTTACACACAACAAATTGTTCTCAGTCAAGGTGGTGGAAAATAATAGCCCCTTTTTATTGCTGAAACCACTTTGCAAAGAACCAAGCACTTTCTACATAGCGCCCGGGGCTATTCCTGTAATGAATCTTTGAAAGGATGAGTGGGAAGTTCCCTACATTTGCCGCGGAATTATATAAAAACGTATTAGATCAATGCTGATGAAACCCCATTATATATTTTTTTATTATCTTTTTCTTAGTGAAATAGATTTGATTTTATGCTGATTTTGTTATGTAACTGAATCTATCAAGAATAATTGTTTATATTTACGCTCCATAATATGAGTAGAGCTAAATGAAACGATAGTTTCACAATAATAACATCGCTGTTCTATAAACACAAAAATAAAACACAAAGCTAAATGATGGAGCGTAAATAATGCCAATAAAGTCTTCTTAATTATTATTTTTTTGTTTTGACCGAGATCTTTTTTTTTTATTGCAATGAATGCCGAGACGAGCATGCCATTCTGTTCTATTCGATTTTTTCTAACCCATAATTAAAGGTATCTTTAGTAGCTACTATTGTCTGAAGATTTCGGAATCGTTTTCCTAACATTTAGTATGCATACTGTACAACTAACATTAATATTAATTTTATGCAACCAAATTCGCAGTCTACTAGGTGCTAGCGAAAATATTATCTAACACACCGCTAACCCAAGCATGTCAGCCGTTGATGAAACCCTATAGAGAGTCCCGACTGCTTGAATTATAATATACACCACAATTAATATAAGACAAGCGGCAAATAAAGCTCTTTCGGCAGCCAATTTAATCGTGACAAAATTGAATTTACTTTGGGTATTGTCGCTTCAATATGACGATATGCTACTGACAACGTGGAATATGTATGAGTTTGAACAAGATTCAAATCATATGAAATCAATCATATATTTAACGGGTAAATAAATAAATATTTACAGTCAACAGTCACATACTGACTGCCTCGGTGGCGTAGTTGTATTACGGTACGGTTACAAAGCTGAAGTCTCGGGTTCGAGTCCCGGGTCGGGCAAAGTTATATTGGATTTTTCTATTCATTATCAGCCCGGAGTCAGGAATTTGTACCCGATATGGCGATAGGCTCGCCCCCTATCACATCGTGGGACGGAACATACAAGGCGAAATGTGGGTGTCCTGGTGGCGCCTCTGCCCACCACTTCGGGGATAAAGGCGTGAGTTTATGTATTTATGTATTTAGTGCACTATCGGCACATAATCAATGCTGAGTACTGCACATCTCTACAACCGATATCTCGATTAAGAGCGGTTGGGATATAGTCAACCAAGCTGGCCTAGTGCGGGTTCACTGACTTCACATATGGTAGTAGAGTCTATACAAGAATAAACTGTGGAAATCCTATATCCTATCGTCATATCGGGCGTGAATTCCTGACTCTGCGCTGATAATGGATAGTAAACTCCAATAATACTTTGCCCGACCCGAGGTTGGAAGGTTGTTATCGTATCGAGGCAGCCTAACACAATACAAATGATTATCTAAAATTTAACAATGGTTTTATTCCGCATCGTAAATTAGACCGCAAATAAAGCTCAAAGTTACCGTAGATATTGTAATTTATATCCGATAATCGAATTTTCAATAACACGCGATGTCTGTTACACTGTTATATTGTTTAATTAACGCAATTAATTTGAGCGTATTGTAACATTTTGGTGTTATGAGCTGTTTGTGACATTGTGTATTAATTACGTTATTTGAAGAATTTGTCGCAGGGATATACCTCAAGAATGTTGATGTTTCAGATTGAAATAAAGGGTTACATAACTATACAATTGGGTATTTGACTATAATCGAATTTTTGTATTATTTTGCAGACAAACAGAAGCGCCATTAAAACAAAACAGTTTTGTGAAAACAGTGATAAAGTAGCTTGTAACATGAGGCAAATATTAGTATTTTAAATGAAAGAGTGGGGACGTAGTGGGGACATCTTACCGTCTCTTTCACACCCGCACGCTATTATGCACTATAATGCACAGTGACGTCACTTACTTTGTTTTGCATCCCTTTTCTATTACCCCCACTACTAGATTTAAAAAGTTTCTAACTTGTTTAATTCTGAATGGATTTAGAAAATTCTTTGTTTGCTAGATTTCGGATATGGATACTTTTTGATTAATCCAATAAAAAAAAATGAGTCAAATACCCTATTATCTAATACCTATTTTGCAATCGTCAATTTTCACAACAATTTTGATTAAATTGGTCAATAAGTACCAATTTTATTCGGATCCAATACTTTATACGGGGTGTCCCAGGACTAGACGATAAACTGGTAACGGAGGATAGACCAAACTATGGGGGCACAGCTCCAAAATACAAATATTCCTATCCCTGATAGCTATGAAGTTTTTTTTTACTATCTCCTGTTACCGGTTTATCATCTAGTTCTCAGACGCCCTGTATACCGGAATACATCATGAAGTAATAATTAATATATTTCCTTTTAAATGATCAATTTGCAACAGCCAATTCAACTTGCAATTCAATTCAGTGGTGTATGCACGTTTATTCAATTAATAGATATAAATATACGGAAATATTTTCCGATAAGTATTAAACAACCGATGGACACAACGTATGAATGGGCAATGGTGAGGCGATTGAATACATTATTTATGCTTTTGTAAGCGAAATGGCAAAGCCTTAAATTTTAAAAATATATTGCTTTGTATGGCGTCGTTAAGCCGCGTCAAAAACTGGGTTTTAAGTTTTGACACTAGAATGAGCTGAAGTTTAATCCTACTATCTGCCTAGCCGCATTACTAAAGCCTAGAATTTTCGTAATATCGTATGTAGGTTACTGCCTCGATGGTGCAGTTGCACCATGGTACGATTACAAAGCTAAAGCCTCGGGTTCGAATCCCGGGTCAGGTATATGATAATGGATTTTTCTATTCATTATCAACCTAGTGTCCGGAATTTGTGGCGGAGTTCGGATACGGCGATAGCCTCGCCCCATATTACATCATGGGACGGAACACACAAGCCGAAGCGTGGGTGTCCTGGTAGCACCTCTGCCTACCCCTTCTAGGAATAACTTGGCACAACTTAGTAAATTCCTTGCAATTTTCCTTTCAAAATTCGATTCCTTTACAACCGAGAGTTCGATTGAGAGAGCCTAGGCCGTCGTCCACCACACTGGCCTAACACTGGTTCGTCGATCTCACACACCATGGAAAATCTTGTTAAAATCTCTATGTTGCGCAAGTTTCCTCGTTATGTTGTCCTTCAGCTTTAAATTTGGTTATTGTTTATTATCAGTACATTCGAAGTCCATGAAGTCCATCCACAACACTCGGACCATGAATGTGTAACTGGATTATTAAATTAGGAAGGTATAAGGAAAAATGATAGGAAGAAGAAAGGGGTATAGGGCATCTGACAATCTCAGTCATCGAATGAAACGCGACTGCAAAGCTGTCACTTCGCGTCTACTGGTGGCAGGTCTCTCATATGTGAGAGGCCGCCTGGGTAGGTACCACTGCAATGTCTATATCTCCCGCCAAACAGCAGTGGAAATGCACTGTTGTGTTCTAGTTTGAAGGACACTGTAGCCAGAGTAACTACTGGACATATTGAGACTTAACATCTCATGTCTCAGGATGGCGAGCGCAGTGATCAGCCAAGCATTGCCTTGTAATTCATGGTGTTGTTTGGTTTTGCTACTGTCCATGAGCGGTCCTATCGCTTACCATCAGGCGAATGGCATGTTCATCTCGCCATTCAGTGCAATAAAAAAAACGTCTAGTCTGTGAGACAGTGTACCACCCCGGAAGGCCCTGCCCATTCATGCTGAGTCATGACTGACTAATTCGTGGCTCTACTACTTCTAAACACACACTATCTGCACTACTACATTCTGCCTGCAGCATAAGGTTAGGCAGAAGAAAAAAATATCCCTAAAAACAAACAGCATTTCCTTCTGAAACTCACCTACATTGCAATTCGTGTTTGTGACGTTCTTTCAAATGGTTTAATTTCGGAAAGTGCTCTAAGAATCAGCTGCAACGGGGACAGTGGAGCAATCGATCTTTCGTCATTCCTTAGTGAAGTTCCCCTTTGCGTTGGGAATGACGGCTATAGAGTGAAATTCTATTGAATTCGGTACTCGGCCTCCGTGACGCAGTTGGTTAGACGCCGGCTATAAAACGAGAGGCCACGGGTTCGATCCCCGCACCGAGACAAATGTTTGTTAGGCCCACAAATATTTCTCTCGGGTCTCGGTGATGGTGAGACCGAAAAGTCTCTCTTAGTTAACCACGACACAAGACTAGATTGATCTTACTTAATTGATCTTAATGTTGGGTCAGGACTATGTATGTGACTGTTGCGTGGATTTATATTTATTGTGTGGGCGGGAAAGTCGATATACCGACTGAAGAAGGGCAACGGCCAATGGGTGCTAAAATACTTAGTAGACCACGATACAGACCCTTAAATCGATGAAGAATTTACCTTCACAGTGACGATAAAACAACTATTGATTTTCCTAACCCAAAAGATAAACAGGTCTTTGGCCACCGAAATGATCTAGATTTATAGGTATACTCTTATTAATAATCTTTATTACAGCTCTATTCCATGTACATTTATAAATACAATTTAGCAATAGGGTATTTGACTCAATTTTTCTTATTGTTCGAGTATTTATCAAAAGGTATCCATATCCAAAATCTAGCAAACAAATAATTTTGTAATCCCAATCAGAATTAAACAAATTAGAAATGTTTTAAATCTTACAGTGAGAGTGAAAGAAAAGGGATGCAAAACAAAACTAGTGACGTCACTAGTCTTAATATGCATTACAGTGTGTGCGTGTGAAAGAGATGGTGATATGTCCCAACTACGATCCCACTCTTTTTTTATAATAATATTTTCCTCATTTTACAAGCTACTTTAATAGTTTTTTTACAGAAATGTTTAATTTAATTGTGTTTGTGTTTAAACGCAAAATGATATCTCATCTTATGGTTGTCTGTCAGAAATTGCCTTGAGCGATAAGACCGCCAATTGTATTTTTTCCTGTTTATTGTCTACTTTTTTGTTGTATTTCTGGTGTAAAGCATTAAATAAACAAATAATAAATAAAATCGATCACAGTCAAATACCCTATTGTAACAGCGTTATCCTGACTTGACGGTAATGTGAAACACATCGTAACGTGTTTGCCTGATGCGGTCCGCTTACCTCATCGTAATGGGCACAAACACGCCTCACCTGGATCCCGTTTCAGTATGACCCACTGTAATTTTTACTCGACTGGTTGTGTACGTGTATTTCCAACGGTCTGATGTGTGCAGTATTTTACATAATAATTTATTGGCTGGCATATTGGCAACTTGGAGGCGGATCGGTCGGTTAATTTTTGTTATAATATAAATGTTATTGTTTAATTTCGTTTCATTTTTTGAATATGAACTATATTTCGATTTATTTGTGTAAAATTATAACTGTTTTAAATAGCACTAAGGTAATTTAATGTGAACGTGTTGGAGTACCTATGCTGTAAGTATGCATTGTGTTTTTGTAAATAAATTAACAAAAACCGTAGCAATACCTTTGATTTTTCAAAAATATTTTTTGGTTTCAGGTATACAAAAATATCGCAACAAAACTTATTAATATCTTGATTTTAACTAATATATGGATGGGTGTAATGGAGGGCATCCAAAAACAGAGTAATGACGGGCGACAAAGTCATAAAATAACCGTGAAATACTCCGTCTCGTATTCTCCGACCTGCTTTCCAATCATGGTAAGTATTCGCTTAAGAAGATGATGTAAAGTTTATCAATCCACAGTAAATAAATATACAAGCGGAAAAGCTTGCACAGCTTAAGCTCCCCTTTCGGTACCCCGTGGGAGGCCGTAAGGGGTATGTTAGTGTCACTGGCCTTCCACGCCGGCACATTGCGAGATGTTGTGGCCTAGCTGGGCCCCTAACAAAATCTACGCAAGCATACTAACTATAAACCCCTCCGTGACCGTTATACGCATTTTGGGCGGCACCGGACACCCCAGGGCGAGAAGCAACCGACCTACATCCGCGTAACAGCGATAGATAAAAAATAAATATGAGTAAAACCTGGTGAAAATAACTGTATAGCAATCCGTCCGAACCTATTCATTTGGAAATGTAGCCTCACATAGTGCTCTTATGCCGCTTACACCAGTTTAATTGCTTTTGGAAATTATTACTTTTTGTTTGGTTTTACTCGAGCGTTTATTTTGATTTTTACGCGGCCCAATGAATCGAAATATGTAGATATTTGAAAGCCTGGGTTTGAAAAAGTTCGTTTTATTTTCCACTCTATTCGATTTTTTGAATTATAATAGGACCAAAGGGTACGATTTATTTCTAGGGGCCTTTTTGGGTGTACAATGTAGTTAATTAAGTTATTTTAAAAATATAATAATTGATGTTATAAAAATCTTTACACACTGTCTTTATACGCTGCGTAGAATTTAATAACTTTGGGCAAATTGGTATAAAACAGGATACGTGAATCATTAATTTTAAAATTTTTATTTTGCATACTAAGTCGCTTACTACACTTAATTACTGTCATTGCAGAGAGAGTAAAACTTCATCGACTTGAAATTCATATTCACGGCAGTAAACTTTTCAATTTTCACGGCCGCCTCAACATACTAAGCAAACCACTTTTATCACAAGCCGACAGATATCGAAAATTATTGGTACCTACGTAAATATTGAACGTAAAAACCGATCTTCATAACACAGCCGATACAACGTCATAAATCTCTCTAAAATTACAACCCACATATTTTTATTGGCAAGCCTGTCCATCGTTATTTTTCTAGTGCCAAGTTATGGCTTGTCTAAACTGCTTTATTGAGTCGCAGTATTGGGTGCACTGAATGGGGTAATCCATTTGGTAATGTGGGGTATTTGATTTACATTATGAAATAATTTGCTGTCTTCTTTAGACAAATGGAAGTAGCAGTCCGATTTATGATTTTATAATTTTATTAGTTTAGTATTGGTCGTAGATGTTAAAGAGCCTAGTTTACCTGATTATTGATCTGTCAAACGCAAAAAAACGACTATTAGAGCAGACTGCGCTTAAAAAAATCTTTATGTTTGTTACATAAGTATAGTATAAGTATATGTTCAGTATATTTAAAAATGCGGCATAATAAATGGATAAAATTGTTTCTAATCTTTGTATTACTTTCTTAAACAAAATAAAATAATTCGATCAAGAGGGTATATTTCACCATATACTGTTCTATTGTGCGTTAGCGAATTATTATATAAAATAAATATATAGCCATAAAAATAAATACACCCAACAGTGACACACATAGTCCTGACCCCACACTAAGATCGAGTCCTGTGTCGTGGGTATCAGGAACTACGAGAGAACCCACGGCCTCTCGTTTCACAGGCAGCGTCTAACCAACTGCGTCACGGAGGCTGTCAATTTCTTATAAAAATCTCATATAATCTCTTAAGTATACAGATTTCATCACGATGTTTTCCTTTAAAGTTATTAATAAATTTTCAACTGAACCTAATGGTAATTTCGGTGTAATCTTGCCTCTAATGGCCCGGGTACCCGTTTTAAGTACCAACCACAAATATTTATTGCAACGATGTCGTTTAAATGTCCTATGAATATTTATTGCCTTATTTCATGTTTTGTAACCGCTTTTACATTATAATAGAAATGCATTTGTTGTTTAAAAATTATTTATATATTTTGCTTCAATATTATGATGCTAGAACAATGCTTTATTAATAAAACGGGGAATGAGGACATAGGAGACTAAATGAAAATGAACAATATCGAATTATAAGCTGGATAATTAATGAAAAGGCACACTAGAACAAAGGAAAATATTAAAAATACATTATGGAAGTAAATCTTATACATATAATAAATTTGTAACCAATTGATCTTTGTGCATGGAAGATAAATGAGAAAAACTAATATGGGAGGTTTATATTAACGTAATAAAACCCAAAACAATGATTTTTAGACTTTTTGTCTATTTGTGCGGATGTGCGCGATGAACTCAGAACTGGCTTAACCGATTTCGAAAATTTGATACGGAGGTAGCTTAGACCGTGGATTAACACATAGACTAATTTTTATCCCGAAAAATGTGGTGTTTCCGTGTGGGAGGAAGGAATTCCGATATATTTCTTACTTTTTTATACGAAAAGTGATGGAATTGGACTGGATTATATGCCTTGAGTGAGAATGAGACGGGACGGGATGGGAAATTCCAAATAAATTTAATTTCAAATAAACTTAATCACGCAGACTAATTTTGCGGGTAGAAGCTAGTCAGAAATATTTCCCGCATGAAACTCTCAATTATTAAAATTTTCCGCTCTTTATATAAATGCTTAACAACATCAGAGGTGTTTTTTTGTTTGACAGCCTCCGTGGCACAGTTAGTTAGACGCCGCCTGTGAAACGAGAGGTCGCGGGTTCGATCCCCGCACCGAAACAAATATTTGTGTGATCCACAGGTATTTGTTTCGGGTCTGGGTGTTTGTGAGACCGAAAAGTCTCTCGTAGTTTCTGATACCCACGACACAAGACTCGATCTTAGTGTGGGGTCAGGACTATGTATGTGACTGTTGGGTGTATCTATTTATTTATTTATATTATTGTATTTTATTTGCAACAAAAACACCGGGCTTATCTATTTAAGTCTCCTTCTATTATATGTATATATAAACATCTCGACAAAATAAATTGTATTACATTTCTACCAAAAACAACGCAATCTTGACCAATCGCATAGTAATTAATAATGTATTTAATATGGAATTGGCGAATAAATCATGAGGACGGACATAGTCGCAAGGCTGACGCATTGTTCCATAATTAACGTTTCATTCATACGCGCGAGTAATTAAAAATTTGGAGAACCTACTATATGTGTCCATATCTAGTTGGGTAAATAGGTTTAAGCGAGGCTTTTTAAAAGCCTGGGGCTTGAGTTGAGCTGTTTTTTGACACAAGTTTAAAGATTATAAATGTAAAAGTAAATTAATTAAACACTTTTTGGTCTCGCGTATACCTAAACCGTGATGGCTTTAGTTCAAATCCCAGGAAATGCCACTTTTTGTGTTTCAGTATAAAAGATAATCTCGTATTCTCGGAATTTAATTAATTATTAATATTTATTACACCACTTCTTTTTCTCTTTTTAAGATTGTTTTTAAAAAAAATATGTTCCTATCTTAATTTTAATTTTGATTTTTAATTTTATTTCGATAATTTATAAATAAGTTATTTCATAGTTATATTCTTTAACGGTGAAGGAAAACATCGTGAGGAAACCTACATACCGCAGCGATTTTAAAGAATCTCTACGGTATGTAAGTCCGCCAACCCGCACTAGGCCAGCGTGGTGGACTATATGGCCTAACCACTCTCAATCGATTCCCTCGACTGTAGAGTAGGCCCGTGCCCTGCAGTGGGACGTATATGGGCTGATATAGATAGATAGTTATTTCCTGTTGTTATGTACTATTGCATGTTGTGATCTATAATTAAAGAAGCACAATGTTTAAAATGCAACAGTACATTAGTAAAGGTTGTGAAGTGTATTTCTTGGAGATCCTAATAAATAAAATAATTTACATCAAACAGTCACATAAATAGTCTTCACACCACACGAATATATATTTTACACACAAGTCTTTTGTCCTGAGTATATGGAACTATGGGAGATTTCTCTGTCTCACAACGCCCGGGCACTAAACAAATGTTGTGGTTAAATTCACATCTTGGTATGTAAATAAGTTCACTGAACTATGGCTGGTACTAGAAATATCACCTCTTAAATATGCAAACGTGAGCATGTCATTAATATTCCAAAGGGGTGATAAATTGAAAGCGAATAAATCCATATTTTTATCACGTGTTTTTAAAGAAGCCAAGTGCTTTCAAATAAAATTTTCTTGATTTGATTCCATGACACGATTCAATGGGGTGTGAAAGCCAACTTATTTTTAACCGACTTCAAAAAAGGAGGAGGTTCTCAATTCAAACCAGAAGTTCCTAAAATTAGCGATTTCAAACAAAGAAACAAACTCTTCAACTTTATATCTTAGTATATAATAAATAAATAAATATCTAATTCACCCAACGGAGCCAAAATCATTTCTCTCCACAAAGTGAAATAATGAAATATGTGGCCATTATGCGGACCGCGGTATCATTCCGCTATCTGTAGAACGCCGGATGGCGGCGCCCCGTTTCCCGTCATTAGAGCACTACACACCGCCCTGTATGAACAAATGTTCTGTATGGGGTAAGTGTGCCTCATTAGCTATGGGGTAAATCAAAGCGGTTCGGCGTACCCCATCGCATCGTCGAATTAATTGAGGCAAGTTTTATTTCAAAGGTTTGAAAAGTGCGAGATATGAATATGGATTTTATTTGCACGCATTTATTACATACTTGATAAGATATTGAATTTATTCGCAATGAATTAGCAGTTGCCCAGACACACTCGATGGAAATTAATTTACTAATAATTTCAAAGCTCAGCTAATAATTTCAGATAAACTAAAAAGTTCAAAATGGTGGCTATGACTTTAGAATATGACTACGAATTTGCATTAATCGATCTTCAAATGCTCGCTGTATGGGGTAAGTGCACCTCATTAGCTGTAGGGTAAATCAATGCGGTTCGGCGTATACCCCATCTTACCATGGAATTAATTCACACGTGCAATTTAAAGCTCGTTTGAAAAATATATACGCTAAAATATTATACGCCTAAAGGTTCAAATTAGATTTTAATTTATTAAATAACTTGATAGCATTGGAATCAGTTTTAAAGTTTAAAACGGCGGATAAAATTAACGAATTTTCATTACTTGAATAAAGTGCCTATTGGTAACGAATCGGATGCGGCTGCCGACACGACGGTCGAGGGTTCGAATCCCAGGCCAATTCGCTGTTTTTTGGAGTCATGTGTGCATTGATAGTCGATTCCAACGCACTTTAATGCCGACGGAAAAATCTTAAAGAATACATACAAATGTTTAAGCTATCTGAGCTAATATGATGGACTATAGCTTATACCCTTATACTTTTACTGGTGGTAGGCGTCTCATATGTGAGAGATCGCTTGGTTAGGTACCACCGCAATGTATATTTCCCCCGCTAAACAGCAGTGTAAATGCACTGTTGTGTTCCGGTTTGAAGGACATTGTAGCCAAAGTAACTACTGGACATAATAACACTTATTATTAATAGTGTTTAGTTTTGCTACCATCCTAGAGTGGTCGTATCGCTTACCACCAGGTGAATGGTATGCTCGTCTTGCCATTCTTTTCAAAAAAATCCCTCTCAATCAAGTCTTTATTTTCGAGAAGATTTTTGATGTATTTCAGCTATAACTTTACATTGACTACACAATTTGTCGATTCCCATTCATACTCAAGTAATTAGGGAGTATTTGTGCCCTCAGATTCCAGTATACAACGAACATACCAGCTTACACACGATGAAATTCTCGTCGCATCGACTCACGGAGATAGCATTTGGGATCAGCCTGAGTGTTCTGTTCAACTAATGTAATTTGTGTGGCCCATCCGGCTTTGGAATGGTTTCAATGAATTAATCTTGTTTTGGATATTTCAATCTTTATAGGAGAGTAATGAAGGGTAGTTGAGTCGAGAATGGATTGGATTATCAAGATACATACGTTTTAAAAGTTGCAGATATTGTGTAGGTATTTATTCGGTTCAACGGTGAAGAAAATACTTAAAAGCATACTTAAAATTATATCGAATTTGTCTGAAATATCAACCTGATTTTATATAATGGACTGACGTCTAAAGGCTCTTAAATATTTCTAATCTCGTAAATAACACATAAACCTCCGAAAGATCAATTTGATTTTAAAGTTATTACTTTTATCTTTATTATTCATAGATTCTCCCAAAAGATTATTTTGCTATTCTCTCTACAAAACCAAGACTTTATATGTATGCAAATCAATCGTAAATAAATAAAAAAGAGATCTATTAAAATATATATTAAAATATCTATTATTTAAAAAATGGATCTATTATTTCCCATACACACTTATAAGTTTCGATTCCGACGCCATACATGCACAACATCATATTTAAGTGGATAAAATTTTCCTTTGTATTTCCGCACTCATCCACATAATTACTACTCAACAAATTACGCTATCTGCTATGAACAGTATTCTAAAACTATATTAGCATGAAGCAGCACGTTCCGTGTAACATACGGGACGTGGATTCTCGAACAGGAATAGCTGAATTAATACCTAGATGAGCGAAGAATGTTTGACATCGAAGAGAATATTTACCGAAGCGAGCCGAATACCGGCGACGGCGCGACAGATATTTACTAGAAATATCTGCTCAGGAACTAGTCACAGAAATTGGACACAGAAGCTTTGCTGTTGCGTTTCGTGACTTACATTTTTTGGAGACCGATCCGACCTCGCACCCTCCACTGCGACTCCTGTGAGCCAGTATCGACAGCACGCATTTTAATGACACCGAGCATTGAAGCTCAACGAGTCTCCGATGTCTAACTGGTTTTTAACGCAACGAAATATATCAAATAGTAAAATTAATAGAAGGTATTGGAAATATTTTTGGTCGCTTCCTTCGGTAAGCAAAGCGGGACATGAAACTATGAACTAATGAGGAAAATAACCACGATTTAGGGCCAATTGCACATACTAACTTTGCCTACAACTTTAACTTTGAAAATGTCAATACCATACATTAGCAATGTCAAATACGTCACGTGGCGTACCTTGGGAAAGGCCTATGTCCAGCAGTGGACTGCAACGGGCTGATGATGATGATGATGATGATAAAATACGTCACAAATGTATGACGATGACATTGTTAAAGTCAAAGTTATGGGCAAAGATACTTTCTGCAACTGAGCCTTAAAAAGTTCAGTTAGACCGATAAAGACCTAAAAGCTGATACATCAAGATAGATAACCCGTCATATCGACCCACGTCAATGTAACACGTTTCGGGTTCAATACATATATTATACAGTTTCGAACAGGCAACATATTTTGACTGGCGAGAAACAACTGACTTATGTTAGATATTATATTTCGATTGTATTTATTTTCTTATGTATTGCAGTTACTGTGTCGAGATTGTATAAAGTTGCTACTTAAAAAAATAACTCGACAGCCTCCGTGGCGCAGTTGGTTGGACGCCAGTTGTGAAACGAGAGGCCGCGGGCTCGATCCCCGCACGAAACAAATGTTTGTGTGAACCACAGTTTTCGTTTCGGGTCTGGGTGTTTGTGAGACCGAAAAGTATCTCGTAGCTTCTGATACCCACGATACAAGACTCCATCTTAGTGTGGGGTCAGGACTATGTATGTTGGGTGCATTTATTTATTTAATTTATTTATTAATATCTGGATTCATTCAAACCATTAATTGTATTGACAATGACCATCTCACGCCGCTTCATCTAAACTGCGATGCACTTACCACCATGCTTATTTTGTAAAGAATATCCCAATTTTCATTGTATTTGAACAAACGAACACCAAAATTATAGAGCACTTACACACTAAATTCCCGAGTAACGTTCGATATCTCAGCGCAGTCCGACCTCCATGAAACGTTAAGTGGGCCGGGCAGTGGGAATGCCACTAAAACTGAATTTACGATAAGTATACGTGAATGTTACTGCTGCATAGCATCATCTTGGTAGTAAAAATTCAGGTTATGTGATGAGTGGAATTCAAAAATGGAATAAAGGTCTATTTTATAGGTTGAAGATAATGACTGCCTCGGTGGCGTAGTTGTACTACGGTTCGACTACAAAGCTGAGGTCTCGGGTTCGAATCCCGGGTCGGGCAAAGTGATATTGGATTTTTCTATTCATTATCAGCCCGGAGTCAGGAATTTGTGCCCGATATGGTGATAGGCTCGCCCCCTATCACATCGTGGGACGGAACACACAGGCGAAATGTGGGTGTCCTGGTAGCACCTCTTCCTGCCCCTTCTGGGAAAAAGGCGTGAGTTTATGTATGTATGTATGTATGTATGTATGTATGTATGTATGTATGTATGAATAAAGACTTGTTGATTCTATGTGATAAGCGTCCTATGAATATTTTTTTATTGCGATGAATAGCGAGACTATCATGCTATTCGCCTGATGGTAAGCGATACGAACGTTCATGGAATCTAGAAACCAAACAATACCATGAATTACAAAGCAATGCCTGGCATTACACTGCGCTCGCCACCCTGAGATATAAGATTTTAAGTCTCAATATGTCCAGTAGTTACTCTGGCTACAATGTCCTTCAAACCGGAACACAACAGTGCATTTACACTGCTGTTTGGCGGGAGAAATATACATTGCGTTGATACCTACCCAGCCGGCTTCTCACATATGAGAGACCTACCACCAGTATAATAACACTGATGTGGACATGTCTAAAAAGAACAAGGAGTATCAAAACTTTATAGTCTAGTTATTTGAAAATTTGTTTTTGTATTCTTGTTTTAGTTTGAACTATGGTCGATATTCTAAATTCTGCGCGTATAATTTTAATAAACAAAATTTTTATTCATTACTCGTTTACTATCGCGGCATAACTGAGATAAATTTAGATTTTGATAAATTAGTACGAATATATTTGGTACTTGATATTTACAGATAAAATGTATAATTAAGTACTACATAATAACTCACCAAGTAAAAAGGGCCTACATTTTTTAGTCTAAACATACTTCTGTTTAAATCTCGAATTAACAAACCTTTTTTTACACATTTATTAATATCGCTCCATAATACAAAAATCTATCTGCATGCTTAATTTCTATTTACTTCCTTACCCTCGATAAAAGCCACAAGTGTCTACTCACATTCTTTCAAAAGTCTTGGAACGTTCTTGTTTCCATCTAAAACATTCACAGCCCAATGAAACGGAGATAACCCACGATGTACAATAAACCCGATCGACCCGGGTTCATGCAAGCGTTCTTCACTTCACGAAAACTTGCTTCTTTTTCCATACATATACATACATACATAAACTCACGCCTTTTTCCCAGAAGGGGTAGGCAGGGGCGCCACTAGGACACCCACATTTCGCCTTGCATGTTCTGTCCCACGATGTGATAGGGGGCGAGCCTATCGCCATATCGGGCACAAATTCCTGACTCCGGGCTGATATTGAATAGAAAAATCCAATATCACTTTGCCCGACCTGGGATTCGAACCCGAGACCTCAGCTTTGTAACCGTACCGTAATACAACTACGCCACCGCGGCAGTCTTCTTTCTTCTTTTTCCATCTTTGTTTTAACTATAATGATTAACATTTTGAATGACTAGCGTAGATTTTTACTAAAACTAACGTATTTGTTTTCATATTAAATGTGTTTGTGGTGTAACTTGTGCGCCAGCATAGGAGGTAATTACAGATTTACCCTTTAGAAAAAATACTTGACGTCATTATCTGGTACTAACATAGCTTCATATCTTGTCGGTCTTGCGTCCCGGGTATCAGAAACACCTATATACTTTTCAGTCTGAAACACTCAGCCCTGATAAAAATCCTAATTGCAGATCGCTAAAACATTTGTTTCGATCGAACCCGCAGCTTCTCGTTTAGCAGCCGACTTCTAACCAACTGCGTAACGAAGACTATCATATATGCAAAATACAGGGTATATCAAGACCGCGACCGAAAACGAAGCCTGGTGGTAGTATTAGTGACTTCAAACACAATGCAACCTAATATTTCGCAAAAAAAATCGTCAACGTAATTTTTTATATCGTCGTATTTGGGTGATAAATACTTAGTTTTCCTAAAATAATGATGTACACCTTTGTGTTTTTTAAGACGCAATAGAACGATAGCGTTTAAATTACTTTTTTCGCAATAACTAGGTATTTACTACTCATAAACAAGGATTTTTAAAAAATTCCAAAGAAATATCTGTCGCCTATTTTGCGAAACTTTTATTTGCGTTGTGTCTGTAACCACTAAAACTACCACCCGGCTTCGTTTTCGGTAGCAGTCTTGATATACCCGGTATAATATGTTATGCAGGATTCCTTGCAATGTTTTCCTTCGTGAAAGTGCATGGTAATTGCCTCATACACACATTAATTCTGGAACCCGATGTTCTATTAATAATTTAATTTTACCTGGTTCGGAATCTCGTTTCGTATTAGCAAGCGTGAGAGGAATGCGTTATGGTAAAGGGTGACATCTATGTTATGGAGAATATTGATCAGTTTATAACATGTTTGGGGTACGGAGTGAGATTAATTTGGGGAAAATATCATATTTTACTTCAGAGTAGTCTATTTTTCACAAGATTATTATAAAGACTGGATTGTGTTTTAGTAGTCGAGATATAAATTTCGTCCCTAAATTTAGAATATTATAAGAAGTCAAGGTCATCATGAGATTAAGATAAGGTAAATATTAGACTGCCTCGGTGGCGTAGTTGTACCACGGTATGACTACAAAGCTGAGGTCTCGGGTTCGTAACCCGGGTCGGGCAAAGTGATATTAGATTTTCTATTCATTATCAGCCCAGAGTCAGGAATTTGTGCCTGAAATGGCGATAGGCTCGCCCCCTATCACATCATGGGACGGAACATACAAGGCGAAATGTGGGTGTCCTGGTGGTGCCTCTGCCTATCCCTTCTGGGATAAAGGCGTGAGTTTATGTATGTATGTATGTAAATATTAGAAGAAAATTTTATCAAGACAGCTTTAGTAACGCAGTTAGTTAAGAAAATAGCTTTAAAGCAAAAGGCTTCAGGTTTGATCTTCACACCGATAAATCAATACATATCGTGCGACCAAAGAGTCCTTCGTAGTTTTTGATACCAGCTCCAGACTTCGTATCTTACTGAGATTCTTAATATGTGTTATATATGGGACAGTTATTAGGCAGGTGTAATTTATTATGAGACCCTTCGGTATATTATTGTTTTTTAACCGAATAGAGAATTATCCAACTGGTATTTTTTTATTTAGACACACATTCATATGATTTGTAATCACCGGCCTTATTCATAGATAGATTTAAAACCTTTTAAATCGAATGTTTTGTCTCTTTCGAACGACTTTAGAATTCAGTTTGAGCGAAGAAGACAAAATATTCGATAGCTACGTTTTAAATCTATGTATGAATAAGGCCGAGGGTGTTTAATATTTCTAGTACTAGATCAAGTCCGAGTTGGACAAATTAATTGATAATACGTCTGTTGTTTAATAGTACATTCTTTGTTGTCTAATTTAAATAATATTGTTGTTCATCAACTTTAAATCTGTGAATAACTTTCACCAACTGGTCTCAGCATAAATGAAACCACATATCTAAATACCATTTAACCTCACTATATACGTATCAGAAACTACAAACTCTGATCACACAACACTGCGACCTGGAGCCAATATTTGCAGATTACACAAACGTTTGTCCCGCTTCCGTAATCGGACTTATTGTTTCGCAGATGTTTGCGCTGCTGGTCGGGTCGATAAGCATTCACTTTACATGATTGTATTCTGTTTGCTTTAAAGTTTTAAGCTTTCTGGAAACTAATGAATCAGCCCATATACGTCCTACTGCAGGGCACGAGCCTCCTCTACAATCGAGAGTACGATTGAGATGGGTTAGGCCATATTGTCCACCACGCTGGCCTAGTGCGGGTTGGCGGACATTACATATCATAGGAATTTTTACAAATCGCTTTTGTATGCAGGTTTCCTCACGATGTTTTCCTTCACCGTTATAGTGTGTGGTGATTCTGAAACTACAATATGCTATGAACTAATAGGGAAATTATATTTCGCATGCACCTGCTATTGAATGCGGCTCAAAAAGTCATTATGTTCCCGGTTAGTGAAAATTTGAATACGCTGAAATGGGTGGATATCTTTATTTTTATATCGTAGATGTTTTACAATCCTTTCTCTTACAACAATTATAATTACTCCGTGCGTTTCCGTGTACTTTGACAGCCTCCGCGGCGCAGTTGGTTAGACGCTGGCTGTGAAACGAGAGACCGCGGGTTCGATCCCCGGACCGAGACAAAACTTTGTGAGGCCCACAGATATTTTTCTCGGGTCTGGGTGTTTGTGAGACCGAAAAGTCTCTAGTAGTTTCTGATACCCAAGACACAAGACTTAATTGATCTTAATGTGGGGTCAGGACTGCGTATGTGACTGTTTGGTGTATTTATTATTTATTTATTATTATTAATTACTGTAATTTCGAGATTCAGCAATGAAGAATCATGTACATTTACTCCAAGTTAAAAGATGTAGAGCAACACTGCACTTTGGACTAGTGTTAAAATGGAGAGGCTCAGTCGAGTATAACTTCCTCACAAAAAACCCGTGATGCGACTATATTTTATTCATTTTTCATTCAGTGAAATTGCACGCCCCAAATAAGATTTCCTTCTCCTAGTTTGATAAACTGGTAATACATCCACGATGCCTATGATGTTCAAGGGTGGAATCACTTACTAGACACGCCATTTGATGTCTAGCCAGACAGACTCCAGCCAGAAGTATCAAAAACAGTGTACGAACCCACAAAAAAGACAATTTCACCGCCCCTCAAGATGCGCCAGATACCTTTACAAAAAGATAATAGGCTCAACCCCTGTTTACCTTAAAACGTCACACAAGTAATCAAAAAGCCGATCCATATTGAAGTGACCATGAAACATGGCAAACAGAATGTTTCGCCCGCAGCTATTTACACCATTACCCCGATAGCCAACGGGACGGGCCTCATACATACTGTAACGGTAGTAGGGTGCCCATACTGAGAGCATTTGATGGATTTTCCCGGTTGTTTTTTAAGCATTCCCCTTAAGTGATGGGTTGGATGTGTGTACGGGAAGAAAAATATTCAAGATAATTTTATTTTGATGGTGTGTTATTGGAAGTCGCTTTGTAACAAGATGTTATACATGGATAGTATAGCTAGGGTTATGGGGCGTTTTGAGCGTTTAAGTAACAAATACCTATTTTAAAAAGCTATAAAGAGTTAGGTTGCATTATGGGTTAAATCTTGATGGTAAAACATTTAAGTTTTATCGTCTTGTATTCTGTGATAAACAATAATAAAATTAGATAAATTGATTGATGTTGAAAAAACACAATTTTATACCTAATGCATTTTAGTGGAGCAATTCATTGATTTACGTTCGAAGTAACAAAATACCTTTTGCGGCGGCATTTGAATATTTAATCGTGCGTCGAAATATGGATTTACATAGTAGTAGTTCGTCCAGTTCCGATGAAGAATGGAATACTATATTACAAAATTATAACCGCCACAAAAGAATACTTCGACCACTGATTAAATATTACGATCAAGTAATTAATAGCTGTAGAAATAAAACTATGAAACCAACTAAAGAAATTCCCGGAGTAAACAAAAACTTTAATACTGTAGAAACTGCTACGAAATAAGCTCAAACGATTTCAGGGACGCATAAACTTTAAGTCGACTTATTTTACGAATATTGATTAATATTAAGTAGTACAAAATATAACACTTAACTTAATATTTTATCTATTTATCATTTTGCATAAAAGCATATTATAGAACTGAAAAATATTGAAATCACTGCGAAGACTACAAAAAACAAATTCCCGGAATCACTAAAATTATTGACACACGAAAACACTTCATTGAGCGTCAGGCAACCTTTATCAAAAGGATGCCCGCCAACTTAGTAAAACTTTCAATTCCATTTATTTTGTAAAAGGGACACACTTGTTGGCACAGCATATTACGGTTAACCTGATATTATGTCTAGCCATACTCCTCAAACTTATAAATGAAAAACAATGATAAGAATAAGAGACGATAAATTGTATTGCTAAGGGAGATTTTGACGGTTTCTATTTCACAGCTATAACACGTTACATAGCGGTGTAAGCGAACCGGTGAATCGTGTTAAAGACCAATTAAATCAGGAATAATTTGCTTTTATGTATATAAACTTTATGTAATAAAATTGAAACGGCTACAAAAACTTTTTCTCTGTCTCAACAGGAAGTCCAGTCTACAGCTAAAACAGGCCTTTCCCAAAATCCATAGCGACATGTTAAAAGACATTGACCAATTCCAGCAGTGTTTACTAAAAACTACAAAATACAAATTCCCGGAATAACCGAACTGAACGCCATACGAAAACAGTTCATTGTGCGTCCGTCAACCTTTATCAGAGATGCCCGCAAACTCAGTGATGCCTTTTGTCCAGCATCGAATATTCTCAATACCGACCTTTTAAGACACAGATTAAGGGTTCGTAGGTTTCAGAGCATCCCTTTATATGGAAATGTTTCTTGAATATTACTTGTAAATGTTTGATATTTATAGATAAAAATAACGTGTTGTTAATATGATTTTAGGGCAAAAAATATTAATTATTAAAGTACAATATCTTATTTCTATTGATTGCTTTTGATTTTCTTTATGAGTGGAAAAGCTCATTTTCTTTTACTTGTAAACTATTTTTATCATGATTCTAAAAAGCGTCACCAAGTATTGCCATAACATTTTAACATATTTACATATTTAAACTTTCGATTGTTGAACTTAGACTGCTTAAGGGTCGATCTCCAAAGGCATTTTTTTTCGTGTCGGGCTGAATAAGCCCCTTTTAAAATCGAAAAACGTTTTCAAGATATTTTTTTATATACAGTTCGGTGCCTAATCTACGTGATACAACGCTAATATTATGAATAAGTTTATTATAAATATTAAAAAAAAAATCTTAAACCCTAAAATCCTGATCGCTCTGGGTTGACCGAACTCCCGATTGAATGAAAAAAAGATTCTTTAACTTTTTAATGAGAAGGTTCATATGAAACAACTTATTTAGATTACATAACAGATAGTTAATCTTCATCGTAATAAAATATTTTTAGTTATATGAACAATACTTTTGCCACAATTTGAATTTAAAATCGTGACCGGGCATTTTATCTCATCGCTCTGCGCTGAGGTAAAACATCGCGCTCATCCCTGGTTACGCGTTATAGACACTCTATTCCCCTCCCTTGGGGTAACGCCAGTAGTGGTCTAACCACCGAGGAGGATACTAGTGTGCCAGGTTCCCACGCTCCAACATTTCGAAGGTAAGTTTATGATTGCTCTGGATTTGGTTCTCGAATTTTATGATTGCTATGGAATGTTATTAAAATTAAATAATAAGCTTGTGAATGTATTTTTTTATGTGAATTAAGTGATCGTTATGATGTTTTTTATGAGACGTAATCACAACTTTCTACTGCTTTTAAATTCGGCTATATTTATGATTTTGTGACTTTTTCTGATCGCTATGGCTGTGATTGCTCTGTCCAAAAAGACCAGAGCGATGATATTTTGCATTAATTGTACGTCATAAATCTATTTTTCAGCAAATACTAAAAACATTTTAGCTATGAGGCGACTAAGCTGTGATTTAGACAACTGCTCACAAGAGGCTATACAATGTCCGCACGGCAAACACTTAGGCTTTTACCAACTTAATAGCGATTCGAACCAAAGAGTTGCTTTGGTTGTCAAGAACAAGCATGTCACGGGTACCAAGGAAGACAAGCCGACCTTCGCTAGTTAAGCGTTCAAAAAATTACAATCAAGAGAAGCAAATTCAGCTCCCACAAATGCTAAATAATAGACAGACTTTAACTGCAAATCAAATCAAGGTAGTTTTATGATTTATCTTCGTTGCAAAACGATAACACCTTGACAAAGGTTGCTGCAGCAGAAGATTTACCCGACTCCGACTCTGATGACTTTTCAATTTTCTGAGCTTCCAATAAACCTTAATATATTCTTAGTTTGTTGATCAACTAAGCCTTACAGAAATTGTATTTTTTTTTACATGGTGTTAAAATTTGTATCATAATTTGCAAACAATATTTCAATCTGATCTGATCATATTCAAAATTGCATTGTACTTTGTGTTGTTCTATTTAATTCTTTACTTTCCACTAAATATATAGTTAAGGAAAATGTGATTATTACAAATCTCTTAGATAATCTTGAAAAGACTGTTATTTTTTTTTATAAACGTTTATTTTTAAGAATTTTATTTTGTTTTTTATAAACCTTAGTTTTCTTTAATTACTTTTTAAAAAGTAATATTTAATACTTTAAATTAAATTTTAATGAGTCTAAGTCATTTTATAACTATAAAAGACTGCAGGTATTTAAAGTTGATTTCAAAAGGTTTTTAATTATGTCTCATTAACCTAGAAGTGATTTAATTAAGTCCAAATAAATGAAACTAAGCCAAAAGTTGATATTTTAATTTTTAAGTTAATTTGTTATTTAGCAATTATGTTATATAAAATATTTCGTTTTATTAATTTGTAAGACTGAATGAATAAAAAGGCTAAATAAATAATATTTTATCAATATATTTATATTTTGTTTCACTGATTTCACCATTTATGATTGCTCTGGCACCAATTATGATTGCTCTGGTCGCGAATTTTTTTGAACTTAAATATTTCAATAACTATATGTGTAAATTGAAGGCCAATAGTAAAAATGTGCTATTTGAATATCATTATTTTTAATGAGATACATAATTACCATTAAATATCAATAACTGAAAAGCACCAGAGCGATCACACGAATACGCCCGATTTGGAGATTGACCCTTAAATAGGCTACTATTTCTCCTGATTAAATTCAGGAATTCTATATTTAAAACTATTACCTATACAATTCTATAAACATGAAAGAAAACGAGCTAGAAAAGAGCATCCTCACATGTGAGATATCTCCCAACGTCAGTTTCAAGCGGTTTCCGTATCATTTACCATGCAAGTAGGTTTATAAATATTTATGACTCAGACTGGTTAGCGCGTCTCGAGGACGAGACAAAATATTTTGCATGAACGCTCCGGAGAATCTGAACATCCTGTATTTTTCGCTGTTAGGGCGTTAAAGTGAATTTACAGGATATTTACCAAAAGGCGAGAGCGTACTTGGGAATCGTAGTGTAGAACCTGAAGTATACGGGGACACACTTCTGAAATTTTGAAGTTAATGCTGGTAGGTGAAGATATCGCATGCTTAATATTAAAGCGACCGAACTCAAAAGTTGTATAAATTGTGGTAGATCTCAGTAATCTTCATTTTAACGCCATCTATCTATTTATCTATCAAATGTTTGTTTTGGGTCTGGGTGTTTGTCACACCGAAAAGTCTCTTGTAGTTCCTGATAGCCACGACACAAGACTCGATCTTAGTGTAGGGTCAGGACTATGTATGTGACTGTTGGGTGTATTTAACGTAGTGTTTTATATTCTCTTTGGGTGTATTTATGTATTTATCTAATATATTTTTTACTTGAGTAATAAATTCTGCAAAAAAAATAATTTGTGCAATACGAAAGGTTATCATTAGCTTCAAAGGCAAAGGGAATCATTGTAATAATAATAATTTCAATGTTATGTAGCGTGGGACGTCCTCTGGCCAGATGGCGGGATGACTTGCATAAGAGGGCCGGCAGCAATTGGATGCGTAAAACAGCAGACCGGGCTCTGTGGCGTACCTTGGGAGAGGCCTATGTCCAGCAGTTGACTGCAACGGGCTGACGATGATGATGATGTTAAGTTTGCTAAAGACGACTCTATACGTCTTAGGAACAGGGTGTTGTAGAATGAAGGAAAATCTAAACGCTCGATAGCGCCCACCGTCCACGATAATCGGAATTGTCATGTTTTGGTTCAATTTTTAGATATCCTGTTTTGAGCAGGTTAATTGTGTCCGCTGACAAAGTAACACTGTCTCTTACCTTTGGATACTCAATTTGAACTACAATGCGCTTACTATAAGGTTCATTGTTCCCTATTTTTCCCTGTTTCTTGCAATAGAAAAATACTGCACCCGTAATCTCTAACTTAAGCGGGGAACTTCATACCCGCGACAGTTTTTTCACAAACTACCTCTGGCAATGTCCGTTAAATGAATTTTTAATTAACTAAAAAGGTTAAAAAGTGAATATTTATTTTAAGTCACCAACAGCCGTCTCAATCTGAGACTTGCAGCTTTCGTAAACTGAGAGAAATTTTAATTTGGAACACGAAATAATTAGTAGGTGTAATGGTTTGAGGAATGAACTCAGATGCCGTGATGTGGGTTTGAGGTCTGGTAAATTTAAAAATCTATCAAGCATATGTCAGCAAGATCAGCGTAATATGATTCTTATGTACGTAGCCTAAGACTATTATTAGTCTGAGTACGTAGCAGAATATAAATGTTTGATTTTTGGCAAGAAATTATCTAGAAAGCATCTCAGAAACTGGATTGGTAACCGAACTAAAAACTTCAGTATAACTTTTTTCGCAATAAATTGAATATATACCCTATTTCGTAATTTATTCTTATTATTTGCAACGCAAGTAAAATAATTACCATACAACAATTGAGAATTAGATTATTATATCCATAGCATTTTCTACTATCTCTTTCAGCCCATTAATTAGTCAAACAATACTCAGGTCACTGACCTTAACTGTCCCAAACACAATACCCCAAAAACTTCTGTTTATATTACAAGTTCGGGACACGGGGCTCATGCGGGCGGGATGGTCCGATTTATCATAAAACTTTACATAGGGGAAGGAAATACTGCAATAAACCATATACATGACGCTATTGAAATATGGTATTTAATTTAAACCACATATTTGTTACCATTCAGGGTAACATTGTACCAAGTTTTTGTCGTGCTCTACAGGGTCTACATTGTGCATACAATAAATTGTAACATCTTTTTAACATGTGGACTGTGGAGTGCAATAAGTTATTGAGTATTGAAGTTTGAGAAAAACAACTAGTAGGTTGGTCAAAAATAGCGATTTAAATTTTTAATATTGAATAATTCAATACAAATAAAAGTGGATATCATTAGTATTGTTATCACAACATCATTAAGTCTTGAAAATAGTTATTGGGCCTGACGTACTTTCTATATTACAGCAGTCAACTACAAACTACAAAAATATCATAACAAATGTGAATTACTAAACCTCGAAAAAAAAAACAGACTATACTTTTAGCGGTCTTATAACTATAATATGTTGCTTTTTATTAATTAATTTAAAAAAAATATGGTTTACATTATTATAATATCCCTATATTACAAAATGCCAAATGTATTCACGAAACACAAAAATCTTTTCAAATACATTTCAAACTCATTAATATTCCGTTACAGTAATCAGATCAGGCTTCCGTATTTCGTCCTTCGGAAAATTCACGAAAATAAACATTATTCTATTCGGTGCCCATACAAATGTATCTATGGAAACGTCAATACAATATTCAGCTTATTCGAGCCATGAATGGAGCTAGTCAGTGCTAACCACGTTCATTAGTTTCATATTGTACGGAACTCCATATCGAATTTGAGGGTAGATTTGATTTGGAATTTTTCGTATATATTAACGGGAAATGAAGGAATAGTGTCTTTGAGAATCATTTTTATTATTTTTTAAAATAATGCTGCGATTATTTCGTGCGTATATAAAATTTATAACTCTAGAAGCATGTATTGGCTGTGAACCGTGGAGTTCTGAGTTCGATACCCAGTTCGAAAATTCCGTTTTGCGTTAGTTTTGGGAAAACCCAACCTACGGTCAACCAGCCTTCATCCAACAACAAAAAACCTCTCTCTCTCTCTCCCACTCTCTCTCTCTCTCTCTCTCTCTCTCTCTCTTCAGCCATACACCTTTTGGAAGCGGCCTGCAACCAGCGACTGTCCCTCCAAGTATTTTAACCTAGTATACAATAAATAACAAAACCCCACCAAATTCGGCAGCTAAAAACTTCAAAATACTTAACCAAACAACGTGGGAAAAGTTGGGTCAAACTTAGAAACGGCTAGCGGTCGCCCCGGGCACGTTCGTTAGCGCCCTTTTGTTGCAGATTCGACGCTTTCATGCCGATGGAGAATTTTACAGCTGAAATTGCTCGCAGTTCGGTTGCTTCCGACTTTGGTTATATTTACTGGCGACCGCTGAAATATTCTATCTTGTTACGGAAAGTTAAATCGTATCCGCTTTTAGTAAACACCATATGGGTTGATCCGATATAGAGGAATTAAACAAAACCACATGCAGTATGCCTAATATCTAAGCTATGTCCAAAAAAACAGTCAAATAAACACATACATAAACTCACGCCTTTATCCCAGAAGGGGTAGGCAGAGGCGTCACCAGGACACCAACAGTTCACTTTGTATGTTCCGTCCCATGATGTGATAGGGGGCGAGCCCATCGCCAAATCGGGCACAAATTCCTGGATCCCGGCTGATAATTAATAGAAAAACCCAATGTCACTTTGCCCGACCCGGGATTTGAACCCGAGACCTCAGCTTTGTAGTCGTACCGTAGTACAACTACGCCACCGAGGCAGTCAAATATAAATTTTTTTTTACTGCGTTGAATGCAGTGACGAGCATGCCATTCTCCTGATGGCAAGCGATACGGCCATGAGTGGTCATTATAAGGATCTTGTTAAAGATTCTAAAATTAAATAAGTATGATATTTTCCTCACATTAACCACATTCCGTACCCCAAACATGTCATAAGCTAATATTCGCCATAACAAAGATGTCCCTTTACCATAACGCATTCCCCTCACGCTTGCTAATACGAAACGAGATTCCGAATCAGGTAAAATTGAATTATTGACAGAACATTGGGTTCCGGAATTAATGTGCGTATTAGTCAAATAACACGCAATATATTTTTTGCATATGATAGACTTCTTCGCACAGACGGTTAAACGCCAGCTGCTAAACGAGAAGCTGCGGGTTCGATCCCCGCACCGAAACAAAAGTTTATGCGATCCACAGTATTTTCTTTCGGGTTTTTTTTATTTATTTTTTTATTGCAATGATTGGCGAGACGAGCATGCCATTCGCCTCGTGGCAAGCGATTCGGCCACTCATGGAATCTATACAGCTTTCTCTAATTAAGTCCTTTTGTCGACTCTGTGCATATCCTTTATTCCCTGAATCTGACGTTATATAAAAAAACGTGTAATGTATACCTAGAATTCCATATTTCTCCCATAACAAGGTAAAATTCGTTATAAATTTTCCTTGAAACGTGACAAAGGATTCGAAATCACCTCCGTAGCGGTACCCAATTTAATTATTTAGTATTCAAAATTCTAGCAAGTAGCTCCCTCGTAAACG
The DNA here is from genome assembly GCA_905220455.2 of Deilephila porcellus. NCBI lineage: Eukaryota > Metazoa > Arthropoda > Insecta > Lepidoptera > Sphingidae > Deilephila > Deilephila porcellus. The sequence goes on from LR999995.1 coordinate 2,420,235, forward strand.
AGACGCCGCATGAGTAGGTACATCTTTGTATATTCCGCCGCTCAGTTACACTAAGCACTGTGCTCTGGTTTGAAAAACAGTACTGTAATGTACTTTACATACATAAACTCACGCCTTTATCCAAGAAGGGGTAGGCAGAGGCGCCACCAGGACACTCCTATTTTGCATTGTATTTTCCGTCCCATGATATGATAGAGAGCGAGCCTATCGCCTTATCGGGCACAAATTTTTGGCTCCGGGCTGATAATGAATAGAAAAACCCGATATCACTTTGCCCGACCCGGGATTCGAACCCGAGACCTCAGCTTTTTCAATACTCAATACTCAATACTTTATTGCACTCCACATGTTAAAAAGATGTTACAATTTATTTAGTACAATGTGGACCCTGTAGGGCACGGCAAAAAATAAAATATTAGTAGCTTTGTAGTGGGACCGTAGTACAACTACGCCACCAAGGCAGTCAGTACTTTATCATCCCTTATACTTCCCACTGCAGGGCATGGGTCTGCACGAGAGTTCGCTTGAGAAGGCACAGAGTCCACCACGCTGGCCAAGTACGGGTTGGCGGACTTTACATACCATAGAAATTATTACAATCGCTATGGTATAAAAGTGCGTGGTGGCCTGTTGGTAAAAAGACCCGACGCGACTGCCAACATATTCGCGGTGGTCGCGGGTTAAAATCTCAGGGCACACCTCTGACTTTTCGAAGTTATGTGTGTATTGATAGTCAATCAATGCTTGGTGATTAAGCACTATAACGGTGAAGGAAACATCGTGAGGAAACCTGCATATCGTAGAGATTTTAAAGAATTTCTACCTTATGTAAAGTTCGCCAACCCGCACTAGGCCAGCGTGGCGGACTATATGGCCTAACCCCTCCCATTCGTTCTCTAGGTTGTAGAGGAGGCTCGTGCCCTGCAGTGGGACGTATATAGGCTGATACAACTATGGTACGCAGGTTTCTTCGCGATATTTTCCTTCACCTTTATAGTTCGTGGTGATTGACTATCAATGCACACATGACTCCGTGCTATGTTTTTTAAGCCCGGTTTTTATTTTTTATTAAATAAAAATATTTTACTCCTTCATGTAAAATCTACTCATCCGATAGTAAAAAAATGTATGTACACGTTGTTATGGGTACAGATAGGAACATAAATATTGCTACTAATAGCCTTCATGACAAAGATATTTGTTTGTACATCTAAAGAATACAAGTTTTCTGAATTATTTTTCGCCGCTAGCAAATCTAGTTAAAAGCATAAAAGAGATATATAAAAACAAATAAAAAAAGGAAAGTCCACGTTGCAACCACAGCCCTTTACAGAAACTTGGTAAGTAAACGTAATACTGTACACCCCTCCGCGCATGTTTCGAACTTGTCTCGCCACGGGAGCCGCAGTAATTACCAACTCGCTAGCGCACTTCATTAGCTGCCGTTTGTACTTAAACTCGCGCTTTTCGCTCTCTCGTGTGGTTTTATATTGAATTTGACAATTTCTGAAATGTGATTGGATGTGATGAGGTTGTAAGTGAAAAGTTTGGTGTAATAGGCGATAAAAGTCGGGCTTAGAATTACGGCCTTACTTAAATACAGATTTAAAACCTATTTTAGTTATCGAATGTTTTGTCCGTTTCGAACGACTTTAGAATTCAGTTTGAGCGCAGAAGACAAAACATTCGAAAGCTAAAATAGGTTTTAAATCTGTCTATGGATAAGGCCGTTAATGTTAGTTAGGGACCTTTAGACGACTCATACACCCATATTCTAAGACGTTTCCTCGAATCTTCGTCAACCTTATCTTAGTCGAGGTGACTTTATAAATGAATTGAAGGAATCCTTGAAAATGGTATGCTTAGTTAAAAATATACTTTTACTAAAGGTTCCTCAAGTGAGGTTGAGTCAAGGAAAAACGTCATCATTTGCGTCACTGATGTATAGATAAAGTAGAGTTTTAACAAAAATCTTTGAAACTAGCCTATGATCACTTGAAAAGTGACAGTCAAATGTTATGTCAAAGTGTTTACATAGAATAATATATAATTACTAGCATTTGCCCGCAACTTCGTCTGCGTTTTTAAGATAATGTAGACGTTATATCGATAGAACTATTCCATTGTAACCTCTACGTAAACTTATAACAAAAATCAACGCGCAGCATTTCTATTTCCAATTCTGACTCTGAATTTAGATTATCGGATCAATGGGTCCGTCAGTTATCGATTCAGAGACCAATCGGATCAATAAATAAAAAGTTCAAAATGACGCCCAAAATTTTCAATTCTGAATACAAAATATATAGATTATCGGAACTAAGATATCGACTTTGAGACCAATCGGATCAATAGATAAACGACCTTATTCATATACAGATTTAACCTATTTTAGGTAGGTATCGAATATTTTTTTTCTCGCTCAAACTGAATTGAAAAGTCGTTCGAAAGGGACAAAAGTTAAATTTTCATAAGAATAACTTCAGCAGTTTTATTTTCCATACATATTTTTCAACCCTTATTTTTACTCCTTTAGGGTTAAATTTAAGTAAACAGGGTACGCACTTATTTTCGGTTTAAGATGAGTAATTATAGTGTCAAGTTTGAAATCTGTAACTTCAACGGTTGCGGTGTTCCATACAAAATTATTTTACCCTTTTCACCCCCCTTAGGGGTTGAATTTCCAACAATCTATCTTTAGTGCTACCCTACGTTATAAAAGAAAAATAAATTATAAATCCCTGTGTAAAATTTAAAGTTCCTAGCTTCAGTAGTTTCGGCTGTGCCTTGATCCGGCAGTTCGGTTCTTCAAAACTTCAACCCATAGTTTCGTCCCTTTAGGGTTAATTTTAGATACACAAAATATGCAATTATTTTTGTCTTAGAATTATTAACTTAAGTGCCAAGTTTGGCAATTGTAACTTTAACGGTTAAAATTTTCCCTATATCAGTTTTTAACCCTTTACACCTCCTTAGGGGATGAATATCCAAAAATCCATCCTTAGTGCTACCCTACGTCACAATAGGAATCCCTGTGTAAAATTTCAAGTTCCTAACTTCAGTAGTTACGGCTGTGCGTTGATCCGGCAGTTCGGTTTTACAATACTTCAACCCTTATTTTCACCCCTTTAGGGTTAATTATAAGAAAAAAGAGTATGCAGTTGTTCTTGTTTCTAGATGAGTAACTAAAAAGTCAAGATTGATATCTGCAACTTCAACGGTTTCGGTTTTCCATACAACAGTATTTTACCCTTTTCACCTCCTTCGGGGTCGAATTTCCAAAAATCCTTCCTTAGTGCTACCCTACGTTATAATAGAAACCCTTATATAAAATTTCACGTTTCTAGCTCCAGTACTTTCGGCTGTGCGTTGATCGGGTAGGAAGGAAATCACCCAGTTTCTAAACATTTCCACCCTTATTTTAACCCCTTTAGTGTTAATTTTTAGACAAATTAAGTATGCAGTTAATTTTGTTATTGAATGATTTATTAAACTGCCAAGTTTGACAATTGTAACTTCAATGGTTTAGATTTTCCATACAATAGTTTTTAACCCTTTTCACCCCCTTGGGGGTAGAATTTCCCAAAATCCGTTCTTAGTGCTACACTACGTCACAATAGGAATCCCTGTGTAAAATTTCAAGTTCCTAGCTCCAGTAGTTTCGGCTGTGCGTTGATAGGTCAGTCAATCAGGTTCCTCTTTTATATATATAGATTTAACTCCAAATCTTCGGGATTATGACTGGAAGACAAATATTTAGTGAGTCCGAGAAAAAAACGCATGCAGACAGGATATCATCCAACCCGGAAATTTCGAAGGATATTCTTATGGATGAATCGTCGTTCGGGATATTCGTACGGAGTACCGTACAAGTATTACAGGAAATGCTGGAAATCTTTAATAACTGTTTTAAAATAATAAACACTGTTTCCAAATCAAAAATCTTTTATTAAATTTAATAAAGAGTAATGTTTGTATCATTCACTAGGAAAACGTGTAAGTCGTGTAGAGGCATCCACCTCAAAAAATGTTGGCATATTTATGTATTTAAGAATTTTAAAAGGTAAACTTTATTTCTCTCTTTTAAATTACAATTTAAAGTAGGATTATTTCTTATATTTCTTCCTTATGGTAGGTCGCGACGTACCTTGAGTTTGACAGTTGATTCCTTTCCTCGAGAAAGGAACATTTTTGAGTGACGTTGAGTGGAGGAGATTTTTTTCAACTAAGAATATGGATTCCCTCTAGTAACGTCAAGTGGAGTCGAGGAATTTCCGAGGAACGTCTTAGAATATGGGTGATAGATGCCTTCAATTATTAAGGGTTTAGCATCTTTAATTCCAGGCATACTTAGAAAGATATCAGACCTTTCGAAACAGTGATGCAGAGCACTAGATTAAAATTTTGAGGCTTAAAAATATTTAAATTTTTGTGCAATATTGTGTACTCATCTTATTTCTAATTTATTGCATACCGGAGTTACGCGTACATAAGATTGGTAAGTGAAATAAATAGCAAAGAGAAACTCGTAATTTCCACTTTCATATTCCAGTTATTAATAAGATACATTTAACTTAAAGCAAAGTTCATAACATCCCTTAAAGTCCCAACGTATTTTCTTCAAGAAACAAGGAACACACACAAATATTTTCCAATAGTAAATATCTCATGATTGGTTAATATCGATTATGGTGTGCTTCCGTTATTCCCCTCGGGAACAGACTCGACTAACAAATAATACTTTGGAATTGTATTTGAATAATATAATACGAGCTGAGGAAGTTAGCTATAGCTTAGATGGAACGAAACGGACTGTAAAGAAAGGTATTAGTTTTGAACTTAGAAGAGCCTAGAAGTAAGGATTAACATACATACATACATAGATACATACATAAACTCACGCCTTTATCCCCGAAGGGGTAGGCAGAGGCGCCACTAGGACACCCACATTTCTCCTTGCATGTACCGTCTCACGAGTTAAGATTTATTCTTAATTAATTATTTTTAAATGCTTGTTTAAATGGTGCAAGAGAAGGAAAACTAAGATTACATAGCTGAGGTCTCGGGTTCGAATCCCGGGTCGGGAAAAAGTGGTATTGGATTTTTCTGTTCATAATCAGCCCGGAGTCAGGAATTTGTGCCCGATATGGCGATAGGCTCGCCCCCTATCACATCGTGGGACGGAACATTCAAGGCGAAATGTGGGTTTCTGATTACGGCTCTGCCTACCCCTTCTGGGATAAAGGCGTGAGTTTATGCAATAATAATCTCTTGCCGGAAAATAATCTGATTTGTAATATGTATGTATGCATGTCTATAATATGTGATTTAAATCCGCTCAACCGTTTTATCAAGACATCGTGAACATGTATATTCAAATGCATATGTGAATGAACGAGAAATTTGTCTGAAGCAAAGGAAACGACAGACCGCGGTCGATATTCGATCTTGCCAACTATGTATGCAGTAAGCCATCAATTGACTGCGACTTAGATGTCATAACTCTGTTGTTAGATATGATTCAGTTGCTTATAGTAGTCTATATACTCGTATATGTCTGGAAGAGATCGCTTATAGCGATAAGATCGCCAATTGTACACAATTTTTTATTTTATTTTATATGTTTTATTGTCTCTGTACTTTGTGGTGTCAATAAAGTGTTGTGTATCTGTATATCACAAAGGTTCATTTTAAAATGCGCGAGACTAGATTTTACGCGTATTTTTATCGATAATATGAAATATTATAAATATCTGTGTGTACTGCGGTATTACAAGGCTGAGGTCTCAGATCTGAATCCCCGGTTGGACAAAGTGATATTGGATTTTTATGTTCATTATCAACCCGGAGTCAGAAATTTGTGCCCAATATGCTTGCCCCCTATCACATCGTGGGACGGAAAATACAACGCGTGTCCTGGTTGCACCTCTGCCTGCCCCTTCTGGCAAAAAGGAGCGGGTATATAATAATAATATAAATATTTGTGTCGAGTCTGGGTGTTGTCAGACCTAAAAGTTACTCGTAGTTTTTGATACATGACACATTAGTTTGGTCAGGACTATGTGTGTGACTCCATGATATTTTTATTTAATTTTTACCGCGTCGGAAACATGGAGTCACGTTGCATAACTTATAAATTCTAGTAGATATTCTAGTGTTTTAATTCTGCATTAAAACGAGTGTCTATGAACGTTTACACAGTCATGTATCTTTGGAAAATCTGGGATTTTTGCCCAAAAACCTCACGACCTCTCCAACATTTATCCGTTCTCCTCCCAACGTACCCATCACTCAAGTCAGAATACAATAGTAAGATACAACTGGAAGATAACATATCAAGTCTGTTTATGTATGACGTATGCATTGTTAACGGCTCTGACGTCATGTACCACAATAACCTTATCCGATGCATGTCATCAGTTGAATAATAATGTACAAATTCTATGTTGAATTACACAAATAACAGAAAGAATATGTATTTCTATGGAACATATACCATACACTAAACTGAAACTATGATGGTGAAGGAAAACATCGTGAGGAAACCTGCATACAAAAGCGATTTGTAAAATTTCCTATGATATGTAAAGTCCGCCAACCCGCACTATGCTAGCGTGGTGGACTATATGGCCTAACCACTGTCATTATACTCTCGATTGTAGAGTAGGCCCGTGCCCAGTGGGACATATATGGGTTGATACATATACCATAAGCAATATTATTTCAAGCCCATCAAAAATTTGAAACCCTGAAAATTCGCATGAGATTTTCCAACTAAAAATTCCTCAATTATAATAGTTTTCCCGACCCGGATACTGAACCTAGGAATGAACCTAACAGTTCACATTTTTCCCTTTAACCATGATAGATGAATTCATAATGGCTTTTAAACTAACTATTCACGTAATTACCAAGCGTAACCCTAAGAGAGACATTATGTCGGCTGTTCAACGTGTTATTCACGACACTCGCTCCTTTAAGTCATTTTATACGGCTCCTTAGGGACCTGGTTTAGCCACGAACATTCTAGAATAATAATTTGCTGGTATATTTGTATCCAACTAGCATACCAGTGGTTTAGGACCCCTCATAGTGCCATTTGACCTCATACTGTGTGCGTCTAGTTATCGTGGAGCGTGCATAAAATTATGTTTCGAAAGATCGTAGCCATCTCGCATCGGTGGATATAATGTCTAATACAATGCAATTAATATAAGGTGCAACTTAGTCACTCAATAAAAAAATAGTCAAAAAAAGATGATAAAATGAAATCCGTCTATTTTTTATTGCGATTAATGGCGAGACGAGCATGCCATTCGCCTGATGGTAAGCGATATGATCGCTCATGAACAGTAGCAAACCAAACAACACGATGAATTACAAAGCAATGCTTGGCATTCCACTGCGCTCGCTATTCTGGGACATAAGATATTAAGTTAACTATGTCAAGTAGTTACACTGGCTACGATGTCCTTCAAACCGGAACACAACAGTGCATTTACACTGCTGTGTGGCGGGAGAAATAGACATTACGGTGGTTCCTACCCAGGCGGCCTCTCACATATGAGAGACCCACCACCAGTAAATCATCCATCAAATTGAATGAAAACATTCTAAGGAAACTGTTTTCCACAAAAACATGTTTTCCACAGAGATCTTAACAAGATTTTCTATAGTATGCACAAAGCCAGCTTGGATTATGGCCTAACCTCTTTCAATCAAACTCTCCGCTATAGCGGACTTCCGCGCTCAATAGACGGCAACTATGGAGTCATTGAATACAGTTTCCAATATATTTAATCGAATATGGCTCGTGACTTACCGTGTATTGTGGGAGTTGTCTGCAGTACCAAAATTTCGTCAATAATATGCAGTAGCACGAATGACGCTCTATCTACTATTAAATCAATGGCTGGAGACAGTATTATGAATTTCTCTAGTCATTTTATTTAATAAACAATACTACCTCAAAATACAAATACCATGGAGTTACACATACAAACATATGTATACTCACGCCTTTATCCCAGAAGGGGTAGGCAGAGGCGCCACCAGGACACCTACATTTGTATGTTCTTTGTATGTTCCGTGCCATGATGTGATAGGGGGCGAGTCTATCGCCATATCGGACACAAAATCCTGACTCCGGGCTGATAATGAATAGAAAAACCCAATATCACTTTGCCCGACCCGGAATTCGAACCCAAAACCTCAGCTTTGTAATCATACCGTAGTACAACTACGCCACCGAGGCAGTCATAATTACATTAATGCGTTTCATTTTGGGTGCAATCAGCTGTGTATGCGATTTCGACAAGGCCGTATAATTTGACATACAATTTGAAGATAACGTGGATGCTCTACTCGGAGAGCATTACAATTTTAGGTGCATTAGAGTCAGTTCATCTCTCTCTCTCTTTAGCCAAAGGAAGTCCACTGCTGAACAGAGGCCTCCTCCAATGATATCCACATCGACCTGTTGGAAGCGACATCACTTCATCACACTAAAAAAACATTCAATCGAACTTACAATTACAGCACTAAAATCCAACACTTTCACATTCCAAGATTAAAAAACTCCACTCAAAATAAAACTAAAAGCGGATTCCCGGAGACTTTAAGAAACGTCAATTGTCGTACAAATGACTCAGTGGGTTTAGAATAAGAATCGAAAGGTCTGATTGCGAGTGACTCATTAATTCCATTCGTTCGTTCGTCCATTCCTTATTAGTTCTATAGTCGTTCGTTTCTCTCGGAAGTTAATTTATACCCTCGTTTTATTAGTTTCAGTAATTCCTTGTTGTTCTTGTAGTAAATTAAACGACTTTTTGTCGTGTAAGTTGGCCTGTAAACGAAACGTTTTATGCTGCATATATGAATAACATTCTGAAATTAATTGCTTAACGTTGTTTCTTATAATCAATAAAGTCTGTTTTAAAATGGCACAACAAAGCGACTACCAAGGTGTAATAAGTTTAATATTTTGTTTTTGCAGATTTACATATATATTTATTTATATGTATAGTATATTACAAGAGGAACGAATCTGGTCGGTCGAAACAATCGCCTAAGAAAAATGTTATTACACAAACATGGGTTTCCCTTTAAGAAAGCTAAAGCGGTACTGTCATACTATTCGCGAGCCTTCGGTAGGTCTCTAATAAAATGATTTTTAATTGTTTACGAGAAATACATTCCGGTGGGGTAAGCGCTTATTATATCAGCTCATATACGTCCCACTGCCGGGCACGGGCCTACTCTACAATCGAGAGCATCAATTGAGAGTGGTTAGGCCATATAGTCCACCACGCTGGCCTAGTGCGGGTTGGCGGACTTACATACCGTAGAAATTCTTTACAATCGCTACTGTATGCAGGTTTCCTCACGATGTTTTCCTTCACCGGTAAAGTGCGTGGTGATTGACTATCAAGCGCTTACTGAAACTTTTATTTATTTATTCATTTTATCAAAAACTAACAGCTAGAAAATCACATACAAAACACTCAAGTTTACGCCTGTTTCCACGAAGGGGTAGGCATAGGTGACACAAAATTGTAATCTACACTTCGCCGTGCTTATTTTCCTAGGTACATACATGTGATAAGAGAGAAACAGAGAGGGCCTATTTTCTGTTGTAATATCCATTTTTTTAAATTTATTACTGTTCTTTATTGTACACTACATAAGCTTAACAAAAAAAACATTAAATTAGATAGCAGTACAATAGGCGGTCGTATCGCTCGAAGCAATCTCTTACCGACTACCTTGGGATGGAAATAAGAGAAAGATTTTTTGTTTCTTTTTCAAAATTGAATATATCCTTTTCGTATAAATAAAACATTCAACAAGGCGTTAAAACTGGATACATCCCTTTTAATTTTATACAGGTCACAGCTTAGCCTTAACCAAATATCAATAAATCTGTGTACAGTAGACAATACATAATTGTATTACGTCTGTGTTTGCTTATCAGACATTGTTTAAGTCCCAGCCGAGACTTGATTGGGGTCGGTCGACAAACAGCGCGGAATATTCAACGAAATCATATACTATCGTCTGCTATTCAATGAATTTTAATTAAAAAATTAGAAATCCGCAGGCGAATGTGTTTGGTAAGTTTTTGCGAGGATTTTGAATTTTTATGAAGAGATTTTCAGTGCCAAAACTTAGCACGTTAAATGCGATACCAATGGGTCGACCAAAAAAGTTTAAAAAAAATGATTTTTTTTCTCGTATCGTGGGAACGGTTACGTTTCACCTGATGGTAAGTGACCACCGCGTCCCATGAACTTCTGCAATACCATAGGGCATAAAGATGCGTTGCCAGCATTTAAGAAGTAACAAGTATTATTTGGCGTATCGTCCACCGAAAGATTTATCTGTAGGTAGGTAAGAAATATTCTTATTTATTTATTTATTTATCCTTTATTGCACCATAAAGAAAAACAATTACAATGAAATAATATAAAAAGAAAAAGTACAAAAGGCGGCCTTATCGCACTGGGCAATTTCTGCCAGGCAACCTTGGGATGGATATAAAAACAGGAGAATGAGAGGGCAGTCAAGGAGTAAATAATAATCTAGAATAATTAAACAGTAAACTTGTTATTAAATACATAGACATATTTAAATATAGATAATAATATTATATAAATACAAATACCTACGTACATATTTTAATTTAAATACACAATACATAAACTGCAATTCTTATCTATCCGGATAACAAACATTTTTTTAAACTACATTTTTTTATGAGAAAAGAACTGGTGAGGTCGAGAGATTCTTGCAATGTTTCTTCTTACTTTAAAATTATTGTAAAAAATAGTAGTTTCAAAAGCATTTTATGAAAGACTTTGAAAAAGGAATAGTTTGATTTTGATAGAGGAAATGTAGAAATTACGTATTTTATACAGACCACTGGGTGAATCATAACATTCCTATATTTCTCTTAACTATTCAAATAATTTTATCAAAGACTACTTGACTGATAAACTACGTGGCGTAGTTGTACTACGGTACGCTTGCAACGCTGAGGTCTCGGTTTCGACTCTGAAGTCGGTCAAAGTGATATAGGACGTTTCTATTTATTATCAGCCCGGAGGTAATATTTGTCCCCGATATGAAGATAGGCTCGCTCCCTATCACATCATGGGACGGAACACATAAGGCAAAACGTGGGTGACCTAGTATCACCTCTGCCTACCCCTTCTGGGAAAAAAGCGCGTGTTTATTTATGTATGTTGATTTTAAAAGAAGCCTAAAATTATCTACATAAGGCAATTAATGAAGCCCTAGGTAGATTCGAATATTCATAGTTTTACCACCCAAAAACAGAAATAAAAATTCAAAAATCTTAAGGAACAGAACAGAAACTTACCTTATGATACGAAACAAGCAACGTATTTACATAACACAACCGCTAACTAGACCTTGTACGATATTAAAGGCTTAACTAGCAAGTAAAGCGTCTGCCTGGGGCGAATTATTCACTGTACTATGAGATTACACTAATACCCACCGGTAATGCTAGCTTATATAGTGGGGTATTCCGTTCCCACAGTTATACATATATATGTAGTTCTTTATGAAAACTAAGCTCTAGAGTAATGCATTTATTATGGATGTATTTATCTATACAAATATAGATAGTTTGTATGTATGAACGCGCTAATTTCAGTACCTAACGACTTGTTCGATTTTTTTTAGTTATAAGATGGACGGTAGGTCTCTCATATTATGTGAGAGGCCGCCTGGGTAGGTACCACCGAATTGTCTATTTCTCCCGCCAAACAATGCTTTGTAATTCATGGTGTTGTTTGGTTTTCTACTGTCCATAAGCGGTCGTATCGCTTACCACCAGACGAGTGGCATGCTCGTCTCGCCATTCAACGCAATAAAACAATAAAAAAGGGTATCACTATAATCGATTCCTTACCACTGTGTATGATGATTAATGGTCGCTATACGAAAGAATATGCCGCCAAAAACAGTAAATTAATCCACCATACTGGTCTAAAGCGAATGACGCCTCTGTATGCAAAAAAAACAAATTCACTAAACAAATATCTTTAACCGCAAACTGTCACGAAACTAAAACATATTCAATTTTCACATGTCGGTACTCCCTAAACGGTGGAACAATTGAACTGCACCTGCGCCCTGTCGTATGAAACTAACGCACAAAGGATTGTTTTAAACATTTTCACAGCTCATACGCCGCGCGGAACGGCGTTTAATCGCGTGGACAGGCGCTTTCACGCGCAAATTATCACCGGTTTAATATATTTAGTCGTTTATGCCGATGTATAAAGTGGATAAGGCTTGCAGGAAGTCGTTGGATGCAGGGCGCTTCCTATGTAGCTATGGAAATATTTTAGGGAGGTTATATTTAGCAGTGGACTTCCTGTAGCTGAATAGATAGATAAAATAAGTCTACATAATTATAATAGATAGACAATAGCATGCCTCGGACTGCCTCGGTGGCGTAGTTGTATTACGGGACGGTTACAAAGCTGAGGTCTCGGGTTCGAATCCCGGGTCGGGCAAAGTGATATTGGATTTTTTTATTCATTATTATCAGCCCGGAGTCAGGAATTTGTGCCCGATATGGCGATAGGCTCGCCCCCTATCACGTCGTGGGACGGAACATGCAAGGCGAAATGTGGGTGTCCTAGTGGCGCTGGTAGGCAGAGGCCTACCCCTTCGGGGATAAGAGCGTGAGTTTATGTATGTATGTATATAGATAATAGCATACATAATTATGTCGATAGAAATAGAAAAGAGAGAACAGTTATTCCGAGAGCGAAATTATTACGCACTTCAATTGTGAAAGAAGATATAAGAAACCTGCATACCATTGATATATAGAAATTATATCGTATGAAGTCCACCAAATTGCATGAGTCAATCGTGGTGGACAATCACCAAATGCATCTAATTTAAATTCTCGATTGTAGAGAAAACCCGTGCTCAGCAATTCTTGGCTGATTTAAAACTAAAGATAAAATATTAAATTTCAGCAAAATACATCACTCATCACAGCATCGAATATTCATAAACAACTTCCATAAACAAGGGCAAACTATAATTCAAAAGCATACACCGAACAATAGCGCATCTGCAAAACAATTTTAATTAAATCTATATAATTCATTTCGGCGCTTCATCACAAATCTAGTAATGAGCGTTAAATTTCCAAGCGACAATTGAAAAAGGAATTTGTAGTACGAAAGGCATGCCGTCCCTTTGAGCTTACTTGACTGGCGCATTCCTCTGCTTGCAAATTACGCTATGTCTGCTCACTGCGTTAAAAAGAAAATCTGCATTTCATAGAGCTAGGTTTATTCGGTTGTAATGGGGGGGATACTGTCGGAGTCGTTTTCTGTGTAAAGACGGCAGCGAAACGCCGGTTGGTGGGAATTCTTTGCGTGTTTGCTGAGATCTGTCAGCGAAAAAGGTCGTAAAGTTAGATAGGTTTTTGTTCGTGGAACTATGGGGGTTTGAGGTCTGTCAAACCATAGTTGGACAAGGTTTTGTTCACGAAAATATTTTAAATAATTTATTCCTGGGTGGATACTCAAAATAAATAAATACACCCAACACTCACATACATAGTCCTGACTCCACATTAAGATCAATTAAGTCTTGTGTCACAGGTATCAGAACTACGAGAGACTTTTCGGTCTCACAAACACCCAGACCCGAAACAAATACTTGTGGTTCTCACAAACATTTATCTCGGTGCGGGGATCGAACCCGCGGCCTCTCGTTTTACAGCCGGCGTCTAACCAACAGCGCTACGGAGGCTGTAAAATATTTATTAATTGTACAAAGACACGTTTGCCTTTAATAACTACATCGAGAAGATGCATACTACACTCGTCGCTTGATGATCATTTGAATGTTGATGATACGAATAGAACCGCAGATACGAATGATAGGTTCATTGATACGAATTTTATGTTCTCAATACACATACTTGTAATAGAGACTGCTGATAATGTAATCATAAAATAGTAAATAGTATCGAAAATATTCGTACACTGATAATTGTATAAGCCGCTGAAATATAGGCCTTACTGCCTTACAATAAGATTTGAAATACAACAACAGACTTATTCATAGTTAATAATTTAAAGCCACAAAAACTATGTTTAAATACTTACATGCATTCAAAAAGGCAACGGCTACCACGAATCTCCAAACAGAACACATCTCCGTTTATTTTCTGGAACAAAATAAAATAAAAATAAATACAGTATTCTAGGAACTACGACGGACTAAAAAATAAAGCCTTTAATAAGCCTTCAATGAAATGTGCGTATAGCTGATAGATTTCTTTTAATTTGATAGAACGAAATGTAAGGGCGCGGGATGAGGCAGGATGGGATGCGATGAAAAAGGATGGGACGGGACCTAGCGGGAAGTGACGGGATTGAGCAGGACACGTCGTGGTGGGAAGAAATGCAGCATATTGATTAAATTCAATAGATAAAATAATTATTAAGAACTATTTAACACTGTGCATAAGTACACTCACGATGTTTTCCTTCACCGTTAAAGTGCGTGGTCATTGACTATCAATACACACATGACTCCAAAAGTCAGAGGTGTGCCCTGGGATTTAAACCCGCGACCACCGTGAACATGTAGGCAGCCGCGTCTGGTCCGGTACCAACAGTCCACCACGCACACCATAATTACCCCATGATTATTTTTCTTAGAAAAAGAAGTGTCTATAAACCGTGGAGCTGATACAATTACACAAATAAATGTCGTATTTAAAGCCACAAAAGTAATATTGCATGGATAATTACTAACTTTTTAAATATTTATATCTTTTGGAGCTTATTTATTTTTGTTTTTACACTGTCCCTTCTGTCTTCTTCTTTTATATTAAACAAAAAGATGTCTCATAGAGATCGCTTTTTGTACTTTTATTATGTTATTTCCTTATATTGTTATTTTTTTGTTGGTTTACATTAAATATTAAACAAATTAACTAATCACATAATTAAATTTTAAAATATAAAATACAATAAATCATAATTTATTACATTTTGCTTTCATCCCACACTATCGCGGCTTCCCTGGCTAATAAATAAATTATATGTTATTTTAACATTTTCTTATCACTCGACCAAAGATGACTTACATACTAAAAAACTTCACTTTTGTGAGAATAAAACGCATAAAAATAAAATCACGCAAAGAAACTGCAGAATCTAACCGGAATATATTTAAACCGCTTTGATTAATGAAACATTTGAGGTAGTCCTTTGATCGCACAAGTGTTCGGAACCCTTCGGCTGTTTCTACATGACTACTTTTATAGGTTCCTAAATACTATAAAACTATAAAGGGTTAGTTGTACTATGTCCCTGCCGCGATTGTTCAGACGGAATATTATGAATATTCTTTATATAAAATGTTATGACCCAACAGTAACTTTTTTTTATAGACCGCTTGGTGGCGACTAGTTAATTTAAAATCATGATAAAATTACCTTAGAATTGGGGGGCTTGATGAAATATTTTTTGTATGATACATACGTTGGAATTTTTGGAGCAATTTTCTTGTAAATTATTTTTGCGATATATCCAAAAATAAAAGTTCAATTTGATTTCTAAACGGGAATATTTTTTTTGTTCTATGTTGTTAGTAAGAAATATTTGAACTAGCTAAAATTCACTTTTTCAATAATATTTAGGATGTGCAGTACCAATTGCCATGTATTATTAAGTATAAATACTTAAGTTAAGTATATAAGTTATAAGCGACTTTGCTCACACCTGTCCATTAAAAGTATGGACAGGCGTGACGCTTACGTTCGCTTACCCTGAGGCGATCAATCTGCTTACTATAATTCTCTATAATAACAAAATATATTTCAGTATAAATAAGATCTATACAAACAATTACATAGATGGCCTTTAGCCTACCAAAAACAATAAGACCAACATTACCAAAAAAATAAAAGCCCAAAAAGAAACGACAAACAAATTCGTGTTTCAATAAAGTGTTGCCAGATAACATTTATTCCGCCCGTATTGAAACAACAGGTTCTGGGAAAAACTCCCGTCGCGTCGGTTTATTTCGTTCCCAAAGCGTATTCCAAACTTTTTCCGTTGAAAATATTTGAGTAAAATTACTCTTTGAGGATGGCAACATTGCAGTTCTTTTTTTGAATCGTAATTAAAGTAGAAGGTAATAGTAATTATGAAGCATATTTTTATAAAGAATAAAACCTCCTTTTTAAAGCGTAAAATTGTGTAATGATGTTAGTTTTATGATTAATTGTGTCTTTGTTAAGACTCGGATTTAGGTCTTAAAGCCACCTGCTTTATTTCCAGTTGGTAGATTTCACATATATTGTAGTGGAAAATCTGATATTATGGACCAACGCAAGTATATCGAATTTTTGACCCAGCCTGTCTATTTCCGACTCCGCACAGGCCGGCAAAATTATATCAAAGCTCCAATCATAATTGATTATGAATTAACGAAACTTTAAAGTTAGATGAGTGGCTTAGATTCAAACTGACGACCTAGGTCAGACGAATTATTTCTACTCCAATTACTCTACACACTAATGTATGAACATACGACCTCCGTTTCGGTATAATTACACACAGCTTCGGTAATTTTCATTCATAATTCTACTAGAGTATAAATATATTTATTTGCTTATTAGGTGTATTATTTAAGGTCACGCATGTATCTCCGCAAGGGTAGGCAGAGGTGCCACTAAAACCACAAATAACAGGCATTGTTCTGCCTTGACTCGATATTTTTAATCGCACTTATTTTTTAACTTATATTATCTAATTGCCATACAATTATAGTTAGTTTTTTGAAAATATCGTATACTTTAAATTGTTCCGCGTAAACAACTTTGTCATATACCACCATAGTGACGCCACAGTACAATTTATTCAGCTTATTTTGATAATAAATAAATAGACCCAACAGTCACATACATAGTCAAACTAAGATCGAGTCTTGTGTCGTGAGTATCAGAAGCTGCGAGAGACTTTTCGGTCTCATAAACACCCAGACCCGAAACAAATAACTGTGGATCACACAAATATTTCTTTTCGTGCGGGGATCGAACCCACTGCCTCTCGTTTCACAGCCGACGTCTAACCAACTGCGCCACGGAGGCAGTCAAATTTATTCATATAAGACTTTAAAACCCAAAAACTTACAGAAAAATTACCCTACCCACACTTCGAACCTACCTTACCACTCCATAATCACAGCCACAAAACCTAACAACTTGAGTACATCCAAAAACTAAGCCACGCTTAAGCGCAGTTATTCCAGTGTGTCTTATCTCGGATAAACTCCTGTAAATTTATTCATGAACCACAGATAGTACTGGAGATAAGCGCCCACAGATTTCCCGACCTAGTACGGAGCACAGAGATTCCCGTAATAGGAAACTCTCATTATAACCAGATGAGGTTTCTTTGAAACTGTCATTCGTGATTGGATGTGTGTTAATATGTGTTAGGCCTCGGTTTTGTGATATTTACGCTCATTTTTCGTCGTTGTATTTTTGGGTGGTAAAATTGTGTTGTTGAATTTCTGTGGAAATTCTGAGGCATATATTTAGCAGTAAACTTCTTCAGGAAATATTAATAAGGTATCTACCAATAAATTACCATCTCTTACTGGTCGACTCAATTATTTGCTCTATAACTTCATAGTTTCTTTTTTGCGCCGAATGGCGAGACGAGCTTGCCGTTCGCCTGATGATAAGCAATACGACCGCTCATAGACAGTAACAAAACCAAACAACACCATGAATTACAAAGCAATGTTGGGCATTCCACTGCGCTCGCCATCTTGAGACATACGATGTTAAGTCTCATTATGTCCAGTAGTTACTCCGGCTACAATGCTTCAAACCGGAACACAACAGTGCATTTACATTGTCGTTTGAGGGAGAAATAGACATTGCGGTGATACCTACCCAGGCGGCCTCTACCTACCACCAGTTATACAGGGTATATCAAGACTGCGACCGAAAACGAAGCCAGGTGGTATTATAGTGACTTGAAACACAGTGCAACAAAAAATTCCCGAAAAAAAAGATACGCAATTTTTTGTAATGTTTTAATCATCGTCCTATTTGTGTGATAAATACATAGTTTTGCTAAAATAAGAATGTAGACCTGTTTATTTTTAAAGACGCAATGGTATGCAAGGCTTTAAATTACTATTTTCGCAAATACTAGATATTTACTACCCAAACACTATAATATTTAAAAAATCTGTTGCTTTTTTTGCGAAATTTTTAGTTGCATGGTGTCTGTAATCACTAAAACTTGACACTTCAGCGGGAGGCAGGGTGGTGAACATTTGACCAATGATTAAAAAATAATATTCTATTATAATCATTGCATTTGACGCAATATTTAACGAATGATTCATTGTATTTCTTATGTTATTCACTTAATCAGCACATTACTTTATTTTCACTTGTGAAATCGACGGAAGATACTCTGCACATTTACTTTGCAATTAACGTTAATCAAAAAGTAACTAATCAACGGTTTACTTGAAGATGGTGAACGAGACCCTTAGTCACCCATATCATTATATTTATAATACACGCTCTAAAACAACAAGGTACACAGTGTTTCCAGTGAAAAGGTTATTTTCCTATTTTCAGCGACATGGTAATGCAACGATAATAGTTCGCTATTCTATTCATAACTGAAATAATTCTAAAAATATTTTTCGATACGCTTTTTACTTTTTACAACTAATATTTCACAAACATTTATTTGTTTATTTTACATTGCGTTTTTATTTTACTGGAATGACTAAGTGGCTATGCGTTTGATAGTATAGTTGGAGTTCAGTTAGAATCCACGGATTGAAAAAAATATCGCCCATTAAAACCGGTTATTCACGAGAACACGGCGCGGCGTATGCATAATACATCAGTGTATATACGTCCCACTGCAGGGCACGGGTGTCCTCTAGAATCAAGAGAACGAAAATTTGCCATCAAGCAAGCCCTTTACCTATGCAAAAATACTCAATTAAATTCGAAATAAGTAACAACCTCACTCACCCATGCTTTTATTAATCCAAATTAAAATACACCCTTTTCAACCCGAATCCAATTGTCTAATTACACGGGCTGTAATCATAATTATATTATATCCATTCTTTTGCCTCAATAATTTTGCCTTCGTGGGCGGAAAATCCAATTCTTGCCAGTAATTAGATACCGCGTCCATTCATTGCAAATTAATGTTATTAAGATTCGACCCCTGCATTAAGTAATTTGATTTCTATCCTTGCTTGGCTGTTGGCGATATTCATTTGTTTTTTTTTTCTGATTACGGTGGTATTAAAGTGGATTCGTTTTTACTTTTTTTGGAGTAATAGAATGGACTTTGTGGTGGTAGTTTTGTTTACTTTTTTTTTACTTTTTTTTCATGGTGGTAGCACTGTTTTGTAGAAAACCGTGCCTTTCGTTCGTTTAAATTTTAACCAATGTCAAATGTCCAATAACGCCCACATCACCAATATGTATTATATTAATATATTTATCATTATCATTATTTCACTAACTAGGAGAGTTTCTTGCGCCGTTTCTTCTTGGTAGCAGTAATTAACGATTCAAAAGATCTTGTGAAAGACTATTTGAATAAATAATATTTTGATTTTATTTTTTAAAACATATTTGAATATTCGTATCGTCCCAGAGTCATAGTTATCCCGTCATAGTTATTCATCATAGTTATTAAATTTATAGGCGTGCAACCAAGGATGTCGACAAACTATTCGACCAGCGAGAAATAGTTTACTCTCGCCAGAAAAAAACTCTATTTGTATTTCGCTTATAACCAGGTGCGTTGCAATCATTGCATCGAGTATAAAAAAAATATTTCAGCGATATTTTTGAGAGGCCGCCCGGGTACTACCGCAATGTCTATTTTTCCCGCCAAACAACAGTGTAAATGCCTCGTTATGTTCCGGTTTGAAGAACATTGTAGACAGAGTAACTACTGGACATAATGAGACTTAACATCTTATGTTGCAGGATGACGAGCGCAGTGGAAATTGGAATGTTAATGCTTTGTAATTCATGGTGCTGTTTGGTTTTGCTACTGTCCATGAGCGGTCGTATTGCTTACCACCAGGCGAACAGCATGTTCGTCTCGCCATTCAACGCAATAAATGTCCATGATATAGAAAACTAATACAGCACAGAAGCATACCTATTCAATGTAATAAATTACTACGCAACCTTTCTATCTATATAAAAGACACATATCAAAAGAAGACTAAAGGAAAACGGCCCAATATACCGATTCCGAGACAACCATTGAGACATCACAGGCAGATCTTATCAGAAATATATACAAAGGGCCTCAGAACGATGCAAATAGGGAAGCTCGGGAATATGAAAGGTTTATTATTTCGGCCACCCAATTTGCTGGATTGTCAGATGTCACCAATTGTGAGACGGGTGTGATGGCTTGTTACCCTGACAACTCGTTTTATGACAGGAAGAGGCGTTGGTTTAAATCAATGTTTATGTTACTTTGGATTTGGTTAAAAATATTTGGAGATTAGATTTGTCGTGAATTCTAAAGGCGTTTTTACTTTAGAATATATTTATCTACGCTAGGTTAGTCGTGTATAATAATATGAGCGACGTCACATATTTTTTCATCTATTTGTATACATCTTAAAAATATGTTAGCTAGTTTATATGAGCGACGACTCATATGTTTTCATATATCTTTATACATCTTAAAAATATGTTAAACATTCATGATCTTAAATTTTAATTAACGAATTGTAATAAAAACATTTAGATAATAATCACTGTATTGTAAGCTGGTTTTGAAGAGAGCAACATTTGAGTTTCTTTTCCGTTGTTTTCTATCGAACTCTCTTCGAGTCGTGTGGTAGAATAAAAAATAAACACTAAATCTGAATAATGTTGTACATTTTTATGGATTCAATAAATTATTTTCATTTCATTTTCATCGATAGTTTAAATACGGGTTGGATTTTACATGTCATAATTTTTTTTGTAAACTTCTCTCAGATCCTTACGACGTTATCCCTCACCGGAAGGTGTAGGCAGAGGTGCTACCAGGACACCCACATTTCGCCTTATATGTTCCGTCCCACGATGGGATAGGCTGCAAGCCTATCGGCGTATCACACACAAATTCCTGACCTCAGGCTGATAATGAACAGAAAAATCCGTTATCACTTTGCCCAACCCAGGATTCGAACCCGAGACCTCAGCTTTGTAATCGTAGCGTAGTACAATACGCCACCGAGGCAGTTATTGAGAAAATACCAGCTTCATATTCACCTATCTCCCGTCTACCCTTAACTTTACAAAGCGTGTATATTATTACATATTCGGGATAGTTGATGTCACTCCTTATCTTCAGACCCGAATAACGGCCGTGACGTATTACCAACATTTACAACAAACACGATAAGGACGTAAAGAAAAATGAAGGTTTTTGAATGTTCACGACCATATTACTTTATATTTAACTTATGTAGACTTGTATATATAATGGTTTCTTAGATTTACGCGAATCTTACACATTGAAATAAAACTATTTTATACGGATTTTATCGCGATTTGGTTTAATTTTTACATTGACGTAAAGTGACCACGAAAGCTGTAAAGTAATCGAAACGTCGGGAAGTTAAAAAATGTAAAAATGATGTAGACTTGGTTTGGAAATATTATGCATTTTGTAGTCTAATTTAGTGTATAATTTCTACTTTTTGTCAGCCTCCGTGGCGCAGTTAGACGGCTGTGAAACAAGAGGCTGCGGGTTCGATCTCCGCACCGAAACAAATATTTGTGTGAACCACAGGTTTTTGTTTCGGGTCTGGGTGTTTGTGAGACCGAAAAGTCTCTCGTACTTCCTGATACCCACGACACAAGACTCGATCTTAGTGCGGGGTTAGGACTACATATGTGACTGTTGGGTGTATTTATATATTATATATTTGATTAGGGTTTTTCTACTGACCTCTATAAAAATAAATATACATGGTATATCAAGACCGCGACCGAAAACGAAGCCAGGTGGTAGTATTAGTGATATCAAACACAATGCAAGTAAAAATTTCACAAAAAAAATCGTAATTTTTTTTTTTTTGTTATTTTTTAAATATCGTCGAATTTGAGTGATAAATACATAGTTTTTCTAAAATAATGACGTACATCGCTTTATTTTTACACACGCAATGGTACGCAAGGGCTTAAATTACTATTTTTGCAAAAACTACAACCCCTCAAACACAATGATTTTTAAAAAATTGTAAAAAAATCAGTCGCTGATTTTGCAAAAATTTTAGTGTCATTGTGTCTGTAACCGCTAAACTACCACCTGGCTTCGTTTTCGGTTGCGGTCTTGATATACCCTGTATATTGTTAGTTATGAGAATATTATAATTAAACTACTAATTAATAAGTCAGGACTATGTATGTGACTGTTGAGTGTATTTATTTATTATTTAATTTATTTTAAATATGGTCACTTTCCGAGTAGGTTTGAAAAATATGAGCGAATGCGACAAAAAATTCAACAACTACTTACTATTAACCACCTCAGCAAGTAATGTCAGACCGTATATCATCTAAAAGAGACAAATTAAAAAACAAAGACCCGGCTTCACGCCTGCGGTCGTAAATCACTTGTCTCGTATTTAGGAGTCCAGTAATTTCCCTCGGGACTCCATGTGTGAACTTATCATTGCTGTCGCTTTACTGGTATAAAGGTGGTTTTTTTTTAGGCAAGCGTGGTGGATTATGGCTGTCAGTCGAGTTCTCGATTGTAGAATAATCCCATGCCCTGCAGTGGGCAATTATAGGCTAATAAAACATCTAAAACATCTGTAACAACTGCCTCGGTGGTGTAGTTGTACTACGGTACGACTACAAAGCTGAGGTCTCGGGTTCGAATCCTGGGTCGGGCAAAGTGATATTGGGTTTTTCTATTCATTATCAGCTCGGAGTCAGGAATTTGTGCCCGATATGGCGATAGGCTCGCCCCCTATCACATCATGGGACGGAACATACAAGGCGAAATGTGGGTGTCCTGGTGGCGCCTCTGCCTACCCCTTCTGGGATAAAGGCGTGAGTTTATGTATGTATGCATGTATGTAAAACATCTGTATCAGCCCATATACGTCTTACTGTAAGGCACAGGCTCCCTCTGCATTCGAGAGTACAATTGAGAAGGTTAAACGATATAGTCCACCACGCTGACCTAGTGCGGGTTGGCGGACTTTACAAATTCTTCCAAATCGCTATGGTAAGCAGGTTTCCTCCCGACGTTTTCCTTCACTGTTATAGACGGGGTGATTGACTATCAGTTCACACTAACACAGTACAGCTATTTTTTTACTAGCTCGATAAAACTAGAATAATTAGTATAAGTGCAGTCTCGATAGAGTATCCTTCAACGCATGGGCATCACTTTTTTTTATTGTAGTGGTGAGAAGAGCATGCCATTCGCCTGATGGTAAAGCGATACGACCTCTCATGGACAGTACAAAAACCAAACAACACCATGAATTACAAAACAATGCTTGGCATTCCACTGCGCTCGCCATCCTGAGACATACGATGTTATGTCTCGTTATGTCCAGTAGTTACTCTGGCTACAATGTCCTTCAAACC
Source organism: Deilephila porcellus (assembly GCA_905220455.2). Classification (NCBI taxonomy): domain Eukaryota; kingdom Metazoa; phylum Arthropoda; class Insecta; order Lepidoptera; family Sphingidae; genus Deilephila; species Deilephila porcellus. Next base: position 2,443,933 of record LR999995.1, read on the forward strand.
GGAACACAACGTTGCATTTACACTGCTGTTTGTCGGAGATATAGACATTGACACCAAGGGCGCATCCAGGGGGGAGGTCATGGGGGTCGTGACCCCCCCTGGGCTGACTCCACATTGACAGATTTTTTAAAATATATAGTTGATTTTCACTTTAAAAAATCGTCAACGAGTGAATATCTCATCACTGGTGTAACCAACTTTTAAATAATCACTTTTGAATGTATAATTGTAATCGAATTCGAGTGTTCTGACTAGAACTATATGATCCCCCCCCCCCTGACTTGAAAGCTGGATCCGCCCTTGATTGACACCTTGACGTATTCAGACCAAAAAATCCCAGTTAGTTACTGATATACAAGGCTTGATATCTCAGCGTGGAGTCAGGATGTTTGCGGATGTTGAGTCTATTTATTGAATACATTTTCTAGACCACGGTAAGATCGTAAACTGGTACATACCGGGTATATCAAGACTGCGACCGAAAACAAAGCCAGGTGGTAGTTTTAGTGGCTCCAAACACGATGCTAATAAAAATTTTGCAAAAACAGTGACAGATATTTTTTAGACTTTTTAAAAATTATCATGTTTGGTTGGTAAATACCTAGTTTTTGCGAAAATACTAATTTAAAACCTTACGTACCATTGCGTGTTTAAAAATAAAGAGGTGTACATCTTTATTTTAGGAAAATTATGTATTTATCACCCAAATACGAAGACAAGTAAAAAATTATAAAAAAAAAGTTGTCGATTATTTTTGCGAAATTTTTACTTGCATTGTGTCTGTAGTCACTAATACTACCACCTGGCTTCGTTTTCGGTCGCAGTCTTGATATACCCTGTATATATGTATGTTTAAGGTCGGAACTACGTGTATGGCAGTTGGTTTGTATATTTAATTATATTCTGGTTCAGAGCCCGGTATGGTGATAAACTTGCCCCTATCGCATGTTAGGTTAATGAGCTCGGGAAACTTTGGGTGGTGTTAGTGCCATCTCTGTTTACCCCTTCGATATAGGCGTGAATGTATGTATATTATTAATGCATTAGAAGAAATTTAATTTTATTTAATTTTAGTGCAGTTGAAAATGCACCAAATTGTATTTAGATTGCGTAAATCGTGTTTGTTATTTTTTTAATTTTATACTAATAAATAAAATCATATTTTTTAGAATATAAATAATAATATGCACGTGTCCTTTATCCATACAAATCACCTTTATTTAGGTTAGTATTTTATTTTGTGTCGATACGTGGGAAGAAAGCGGTAATTAATTTTATCTATTATTTGATAACTATGGCACTTACCATATTTTAACTTTACTTAAAAATATTTAAAAAATATATAATGCGCTCTGAATTTATGCCATATTATAATAAGATATGATTATTTTGTTATATCGAAGAAAGTTTCTATAAGTATTTAATCGATTAATTGATTCCAAAGCGCATTTTTGGTCATAAATTTCTATACACTGACAATAAATAACTATAAACTTACTGAAACAGAAAAATCATCCTAATTTAAAATTTCACTTTATCAAAATAAATAATAGTACTTACAATTCTCGCAAATTTCACACACAAAAGTCATTCAACCACCACTCGGTCGCGCGAAAATCTCAAAATTAAAAAACCACACTTTCAAAAGAAAAAATGCTAAAGTTCGGAAAAAAAGTACGAAAGAAATGTCTGTGTGACGTAACGTGCTCTCCATACGGCGGTCGGAGCAAAACTGAAGCGCGGTAGCTTCGGAGCTGCAAATGATAGCTTGTACTGAGTTTCAAATTGTACGGATAGATGTTTGTAATTAGCGGAGCGGCGAGGTAATTAATTTTTAATTACGTTTACCTGAGAGGGCTAATCGTTTCAGCCCTTGTTTAAGTTATTTATTTCTGGCTTTACTATTGGTGGAGCTTTTTGTATAGTATTCGTACAGCTTTTTGGCAAACCAGGTGCATGATTTCTTTATTCGATGGGTATTGTTTGGTTTAATATAGTTGTTATATTTACGAGTTTTGTGGAAAGAAATAATAAATAAATACACCCAACAGTTCCATACATAATATGTAGCCTGACCTCACACTGAGATCGAGTCTTGTGTCGTGGGTATAAGGAACTGCGAGAGACTTTTCGGTCTCACAAGCACCCGACCCGAAACAGTAATTGTGGTTCACGAAAATATTTGTCTCGGTGCGGGGATCGAACCCGCAGCATATATTTGTATAATTAACGAGACTAATATAGTGTGATTGGCAAAGATGGAATGTATACATATTACACTTATTTAAATAAATGCTTTCATAAAATATTTCAAATACAAATGGGAAGTATTTTATAGGAATAAACAGGAAGCCATTTTCTTAGGAAAAATGATTTTGTATATTTTTATCGGCCCATATTCGTACCACTGTAGGGCATGGGCCTACTACACAATCGAGAGTACGATTGATAGTGGTTAGGCCATATAGTCTACCACGCTGGCTTAGTGCGGGCTGACCACACTAGACGCATAAATTATAAGCGTAATATTAATTCTGGTACCTACTTAATTAGAAATATTGTTAAGCCGACTCTCCGAACTTTCCATAAGGGCCGGCAGATTAAGAGTCCCGACTAGAGAGAAAACTTGAAACATTACTATCGTTCTTTTTCTACTTCTCTTTATATCTTTGCCTAAAGGAAGTCCACTGCTCAACATAGACCTCCTCAAAAGATTTCTACGACAGCCTGTAAGAAGATGCCTCCAACTAGAGATTTTCTGCATCGTTTAGTCGTTTATGCATTTTGTTCTCATGGCTCTACCGCTTAGAAAAATAGTCTCCCTCCCTCTCCAAGATCAGCAACTAACCAACTAAGCAACTAACCCAACTAGCAGTCGTGCTTATTGGAGTTTGGCCAGGGCCGTCCAGTCTAACTTCTGCCGTCCAGCATTGCCACCGCTGAGGTACCCGGAAGGTTTGCTGGCCCACAAGCCGCAAGAGAAAGCCGCCTTACTGGCAAATCTCTTTGCGGCTAATTCCCGCCTCGAGGACTGTGGTTCCCGGCCCCCGCCGGTGCTGCCTGATTGCGGATCCTCAATGGCGGATATTCGCATCAGGCAGTGTGATGTGCGGCGTGAACTACGGTCTCTCGATGTGCGGAAAGCCAGTGGTCCGGATGGAATACCGGCGGTGGTTTTAAGGAGTTGCGCAGCGGAGTTGTCTCCTGCACTGACACGCCTCTACCGAGTGTCCTACCGCACAGGTGTTGTGCCGGAATCTTGGAGGGAGGCCAATGTGCAACCGATCCCCAAAAAGGGTGATCGGTCAGACCCTACCAATTATCGCCCTATCGCTATCACCTCAGTGATGTGTAAGGTCATGGAGCGGATCATAAACGCTCAATTGGTCCGCTACCTGGAGGATCACTCGTTGATCAGTGACAGACAGTACGGATTCCGTCACAACCGATCAACGGGTGATCTTCTGGCGTTTGTCCTGCATCGCTGGGGTGAGGCGATAGACCGGCGTGGCGAGGCTCTTGCTGTGAGCCTCGACATAGCCAAGGCGTTTGATAAGGTCTGGCACCGTGGTTTGCTATCCAAGCTTCCGGCATACGGTCTGCCCGACAACTTGTGTTCGTGGATTTCTGGCTTTCTGCATGGGCGTAGAATGCGTGTCGTCGTTGCTCTGAGGAATTGTTCAATTTAATCCCCTCCTCTCCTTTCCTTAACAGAACCACGCGTGCTGGCTTGCGGAGCCATAGCTTGACTGTTCAATCCATTTCGGCGCGAACCAAAAGGTTCTCTAATTCTTTTTCTGCCGTACAGGCAAGCTGTGGAACGGTTTGGAACCGCACGTGTTCCCTCCTTCCTATAATCCTGGGTCCTTCCGCCGTAGCGTGAAGAGGCATCTCAGCGGGCCGGCATGATTGTGTCGAATGGTATGAGACTACCGTCTGATACCATTCGATACTCTATCTGGACGGCATTAGCACTTACCATCAGGTGCAATGCAGTCACTATGCCGTGCCAGTTTAAAAAAAAGAAAAAAAAATTCTTAACTTGCATTATTGGTTAGTAAAATTAGCTTCAAAATTTATTAAGGCAGATTTTTTTATTGCAATGAATGGCGAGACGAGCATGCCATTCGCCTGATTGTAAGCGATACGACCTCTCATGGACAGTAGCAAAACCAAACACCATGAATTACAATGCAATGCTTGGCATTCCACAGCGCTCGCCATCATGAGACAACATGTTAAGATATGGTGATTACTAATCTTAGAACACTGAAATGCATAGAAATTCATGCAGATCTGTATAACATTGTTTATCATTCTGTTGCAGGTTTCCTCACAATATTTTTCTTCGCCGATAAATGACTACCAATTTATTGACTAGTGAAAATAATTCTCGAACCTCCAATTGAGTTAAAACGCGAAAGCTTGTTCAAAATGTGTCATCCCTTAAACCACGTGACCGCATTCCCGCGTAACGCCGTTGTTCGCCCAGTTATAAATTTTGGGGACAATTTATTCCCAATTCTGTCCATTATTGAATGTGGAATATATTATTTAATGTGATGCGAGTGGATTGTACTCGAGTGTCCGTGATTGTTCTGCGTTTAACTCGGCGAGTGCCAGCTTTCTAATGGTTGGGTGTTATAGGCAAAGTGGCTTGTTTGTGATGGTCATTCAGTGCCGTCTTGAGTATTAACTGTTGCTTTTTTTTTAATACTGCCATATCGGGTACAAATTCCTAACTCTGGGCTGATAATGAATGGATTATACATTATTAATAAATAAATACACCCAACATATCACATACATAGTAACATACATAGTCTTGACCCCACACTAAGATCGAGTCTTGTGTCGTGGGTATCAGGAACTACGAGAGACTTTTCGGCCTCACAAATACCCAGACCCGAAACAAATACTTGTGGTTTGTTACATTAAAACTAACAAATCAACAATCGAATTCAGGAATTCTCAAAGATAGATAGCGAGGATAATGAAGCGAATAATCAATTTAGTATAGATATAATCGAGTATAATCGACGCATTATTTACAATCGGTGCCTCGGAGGCGTAGTTGTATTACAATACGGTTACAAAGCTGAGGTCTCGGGTTCGAGTCCTGGGTCAGGCTAAGTGATATTGGATTTTTCTATTCATTAACAGTCCGGAGTCAGTAATTTGTGCCCAATATGGCGATAGTCTCGCCACCTATCACATCATGGGACGAAACATACAAGGCGAAATGTGGGTGTCCTGGTGGCGCCTCTGCCTACCCCTTCGGGGATATAGGCGGGAGTTTATGTATGTATGTATGTATGTATAATATACTATAATCGACGCATTATTTACAATCAATGCAACAATATAGGAAGTTCTAGTCAGCGCTCACCTATAAGGAGTAGGGGTGGTTTAATGAACGTCTATTTACAAATACACAATCAATAGAAACATGTCATTCGGTTGTTATAATTCTTTAGAGAATGTGGGCTCGAATCGTGAATAGGTAAAAAATATTGATAGACTTCACGCACCGAAAGATTTCTTTCAATTAAAATAGCTTCAACTTTTAGGCCAGCTGATGCCTTTAAAATTCTTGAGAACCTCATGATGTGTAAGTTACCTCATGTTTATCTTCACTACTGAAGTAAGGGATATTCATTCATGAATACACTCGCAGATTTGCAATGTCTGAAACTTGCGTCCCGATATCACTTTTCCCGACCCGGGATTCAAACCCATCACCTCAGGATTGTTACCGTACCGTAGTACAACTGCGCCACCGAGGCAGTATTTACTAGTGTTGAGTAGGACATGACTTGAAAAAGAGTTTGTAAGAGTAGCCTCATTTTTGTACTGAGCTAGTACAATGTCCCACTTCAATTGAAGTGAGGCGTACTAGATAGTTTGAAGGTATTAGTACCCCTCGCTCTCATCCTATAGTTAATGACGTAGTGTAACGAGTACCGGGACACAAAATATGAAGTAGTACATTTCAAAAAGTTGAGCCGCTCTTACATTTTGACGTCATGTACGGGACAAATGTACTACCTCTTGTATGTCCTACTCAACACTAGTATTTACTCAAGCATGACATAATAACGTGTGTGCTCAAACCACCATTCCCGTTTAAATTTTTTAGAAAAGTTGAAGTGCTAAAGAGGAAACATGGTACAAACTTTTGTCCAGTTAGTTAGTGGGACAGACATGCGAACTTTTCAGCTTTAGTGGCATTACGAAAATGTGGTTTAGTGAGCCAGTAGGCATGGTTATTTTATATTATATAATAATACAAAGAGGTAAGATTTGATTGTTTTTTTGCATTGAATAGGCTCCGAAACTACAGAACGGATTTGAAAATTTTATTCACTGTTGGGAAGTCACACTATCACTGGCCACAGGCTATAGGTATTGTTATTTCAAAAAATTAGGGATCCTTACTAAAACTCAAATAATGTAACCCAAGGTGTAAAAGAAATACCTATTATTAGCTTTAATTCTTATTTTTTACACTGCCCTCTCTCTCTCCTTCTTTTAAGTCCATCCCATGGTTGTCTGTGAGACATTGCTGTAGAGCGATAAGACCGCCATTTGTACTTTTTTTTTTGTTATTGTTTCTGTATTGTGTATTTTTGTTCTTAATTGTGTACAATAAAGATTTAAATAAATAAATATTCTTTACATCGCGTGCGCTACGAAAACTATAATATGTTGTTGATGTGGACTGGACTCAAAAACTATCTGCAACCGGGCGAAGACAGGCCGAGCGGCTAGTATATAAAGTAGCCGTTATACCGGGTATATCAAGACTGCGACCGAAAACGAAGCCAGGTGGTAGTTTTAGTGGTTACAAGCATAATGCAATTAAAAAAATTGTAAAAAAAAAGCGACTGATTATATTTTGCAATTTCTTAAAAATGATCGTGTGTGGGTGGTAAAACACCTAGATTTTGCGAAAATAGTAATTTAAGCTCTAACGTATCTTTGCGTCTTTAAAAATAAAAAGGTTTCCATTATTATTTTAGGGAAACTATGTATTTACTACCCAAATACGACGAAAAGTAAAATTTACAAAAAAATAATTGACGATTTTTTTGCGAAATTTTTATTTGCAGTTCGTCTGAAGTCACTAATACTACCACCTGGCTTCGTTTTCGGTCGCAGTCTTGATATACCCTGTATAAAGGGGTAGAATAGGTTTAATACATAAATATTCATAACGCGGTCGAAAATGGTGATCCAGCAAAGGTCTGGAAGTTCTTGAAAACATTGGGAGTGGGTAAATCACGACAAGATTCTATTCCTAAATCTTTTGATCTGAATTCCCTTAACCTTCATTTCTCTTCTCCGTCCTACTTCGACAGGACGACTAAAGATAACACTATTAAGCATCTCTCCACCCTTAAAACTCCCGTTTATTCTGCTCTTGTCTTTAAACAATTTACCACTTGTGATGTTAAGAAGACTATTCATCTCATCTCATCTAATGCAGTGGGAAGTGACTGTGTCAGCCGTAACATGATTCTTCCTATTTTAGACGAAACCCTTCCTATAATTTCGCACATCCTAAACCACTACATCTCCACAGGCATCTTTCCAACCATTTGGAAAGAAGCCCATATTATCCCAATTCTCAAAAAAACCAATGCCACGCTGCTTTCCGAATTCCGACCCATTTCCATACTCCCTTTCCTTTCTAAAGTCCTAGAACGTCTAATCCATTCTCAACTTCATGATTTCCTTTCCAAAAATAATCTCTTAAATCCTCTCCAATCAGGGTTTCGTCCTGGTCATAGCACAACTTCCACTCTGATTCATGTTACGGATGGCATCAGATCAGGCATAGAGGAAGGCAAGCTGACTGTCCTTGCTTTGCTGGACTTCAGCAATGCCTTTAACACCGTCGATTTCGACGTGTTACTCTGCATGCTACGTTCTCTTAACATATCTCCAATGGCAGTTGATTGGTTTCATAGTTACCTGTATGGACGCCGGCAACGCATCAGTGTGGAGGAAAGCTTTTCCTCCTGGTGCCCCGTATCTGCTGGCGTACCTCAAGGCGGCGTGCTATCTCCTCTTCTCTTCGCTGTCTTCATTAACTCCATAACTAATCAACTTCACTCCTCCTACCACTTCTACGCGGATGATCTCCAGATTTATTTGTTGTCGGCAGCCCCAGGATGACCTCGAAGCTAGATTGGACTAAACTTCCCCCTGTGTCTTGTGATGGTATCACCATTCCATTTAACGACTCCGTTCGCAATCTAGGTCTATATATTGACAAGTCCTTCACCTGGGGTCCTCAGCTTCGAGAATTAAGTCGAAAGATGTTTGCCTCAGCAAGGTCCTTGCGAAGGTTACGCAATTTTCTACCTGTTGCCACGAAAATTTCGCTTGCGCAAACACTCCTACTCCCCATCCTTGATTTTGCCGATGTCAGCTATCTTGATCTCACCGAAGACCAACTTAATAAACTTGAGCGTCTCCAAAATCTGTGCATAAGGTTCATATTTGGTTTACGCAAATTTGACCATGTTTCTGAATTTCGTGTTAAGCTCAAGTGGTTACCCATACGGCTTCGTCGGAATGCTCACACTCTTTCACTCTTATATAATTTATTGTTTAATCCTCTCACCCCTTCTTATCTAAAAGATCGTTTTGTATTTCTCCATCCTTCCCATGAAAGATTCCTGAGGTCATCGGAGAATCTGAAATTGAGAATGCCCGTCCACACCACGACATTTATGGACAAGTCATTCTCCGTACAAGCTGTTCGATTGTGGAACTCACTTCCAGATGTCGTAAGACGGGCTCGAACACTATCGTCATTCAATTCACAAGTCAAGGAGCACTATCTCTCTCTCATATTGCTGTGCTTTTACTACTCCATTAACATTTATTTTGTATATATCTATATATATTTAATTTTATATGTATATATGTATGTAATTTGTATGTTTGTTGTATAAGTTTATATTTGTGTTTTATTTTATTGTTGTTTATCTATTTATATTTATGTCACTATACACCTTAGACTGCCCTTTCACCCTCCTTTCTTCTATGTCCATCCTAAGGTTGCCTGGAAGAGATTGCCTTGTGCAATAAGGCCGCCGATTGTACTTATTGTTAAATTTTGTTATAATCTCTGTTTGCTTTTCCTGGTGTACAATAAAGAATATATAAATAAATAAATAAATAAATAAATAAGGTTATGCATGTATTCTTAGAGGTAGGCAAACACTATAGATCTGTAAATTGCTAGATGGTGACGCAATTTTTGTGCATTCATGTTCAGGGTGCGTCTGATCTGTCCATTGTTTAAGAAAGCACTCATGACAATACATTTTTTTATACTGGCCAGACAAAAGGACTTTTTTATTGCTATGTACTTATAACGAGACAAACATGCCGCTCGCCTGATGGTAAGCGATGGATACGACCGCTCATGGACAGTAGCAAAACCAAACAACACCTGTTACTTATGTGGAGACAAGTGAAACACTCGGATGCGGTTACAAGACTAATTTATTATTAAAATAGCAGCATACACATTCTATTACATATAAGAATAACCAAAGTAATATATGTTCTTAATACTAGGCGTGTGCTACACTACACGTCCCCTTTAATAAAATAAAAAAAAATATAAAAAATATTGTTTATGTTTTTTTTTTTTTATATATAAATTTTTACAATGCTATTCAATTACTTAAAACTCTTAGTTCTATTCTTATGCACTATGTCTTCTTTATTATTTTTTAAAATTTTTACGTTACAATCTAAATCTTCTAAAACCACGTATGGTCCTAAGTAAATTGGATCCATTTTATTATTTGAAGGATTTTTAACTAACACATAGTCTCCTTTTTTATAAGAAACAGGTTTTAATTTGTTATCAAACGTGATTTTTCTACGGATTTTAGATTGAATTAAATTATTACGAGCATCTCTTTGAGCTACTTGAAGTCTATATTTGAACTCCAATGGATAATTATCGTGAGTGTACAAGGGATTTACTACACCATTATCAAAATTACTTGGTATTACACATTGCTTACCGAATACCAATTCATGTGGTGTGTACTGCGTTTCTGTGTGTACCGTATTGTTGTACGCGAAACACCAGTAAGGCAACCAGCTACTCCAGGATGATGTTTGATTCTCACAGTAAATTCTTAAATACGTACCCATAGTTTTGTGACAATTCTCCAGTGCCCCGATACTCTCGTGATGATAAGCAGTTGAAGTTAATTGCTTTATGTTTAATAGTTCACATATACCTTTTATTGTACTCGACAAAAACTCTGTTCCTCTATCTGTGGCAATTTCACGTGGCACACCATACCTTAAGATAAAATTGTCTACAAAAGCACGAGCAACACTTACTGCATCTTTCGAACGTAGTGGATAAGCTTCGGTGAATTTTGTAAGCTCACATTGCAGGGTTAGAATATAACTATAGTCATTGCAATCCTTTGATAGTGGTCCTACAATATCTAAGAATATTTTACTAAACGCAGATTCCGCCGTTGATGTTATTACCATAGGTTGTCTAGTGCCTTTCGAATACTTTTGCTTTTTACACTTATTACATTTAGCAACGTATTCAGTAACATCCTTTTCTATGCCAGGCCAAAAATAATATCTTTTAATATTATTCGTCATTCGCCTAATGCCCGCGTGGCCACTAGTGGGCAAAAGGTGAAAGTCATTAAGGATGACACGTTTATTATCTGGATCATATATTCTTTTTGCACTACTAACTACACATACTCGTGGACCGGTCCATTTTTCATATTTATTAATTATTTTTAAGAGTCCAGTCATGAAATCTTTATTGTTATCATCTTTAAGTATGCATACTTCTTTTATGTTGCATTTATTACACAAAAATATCAGGTCTCTCACCAATACGTCTTGAGTAATTGATGATCGAGACGAGGTATTTATATAAATGACTGACTTGGCGGGAATATATACTAAACATTTATATTTTTGTATATCTTTCCTTTCGTTTAGCACTATTTTATTTAATTTTTTCTCGGCTATCAATGCTATCTCTGTAATATTTTTCGGTTTTTTAAGTATTTCCACAACCCTCGGTTGATCAGGCCTCGAGTTGGTGTCAATATTAATATCCGAAGTACTATTACAGGATTTTTCATTAATCTGAGAGTCATCATTCATTTTCTTATATTGAGCCCTAGTCATAACGCTGACGATTTGTTCATTCATGCATTTTAAATCCTCTGATGATATTCTAATACGCGATAAAGCGTCCGCTGCCGAATTTGCTTGTCCTTTTATATACTCGATTACAAAATCATATTCCTCTAATTGCAATCTGAACTTAAGAAGTCGGCTAGAAGGGTCTCGCATACTAAATAAATAAACGAGTGGTCTATGATCTGTTTGTATTTTAAACCGCCTACCGTATAAATAAGGTCGAAAATATTTTATACTCCAAACTATAGCCAATAATTCTTTTTCTATAGTCGGATAATTTATTTCGGCCTTATTTAGACTTCTACTGGCATACGCTATCGGTCTGCCGTCGTGGTTACATAGTATTGAACCTATAGCGATTCCCGATGCATCAGTTTGTAATAAGAATTCGTTTTTGTCCGAAAAGTCCGGATACTGTAATACGGGAGGGTTCATCAAAGCTGATTTGAGATATTGAAATGAGTTTTCGCATTCTATTGTCCAAGAAAATTTTGCATTTTTACGGCTCATTTTATTTAATGGCAGAGCTATACATGCAAAATTTGGTATAAATTTCCGATAGTAATTTGCAAAGGCAACAAAACGTCTAACTTCATCAGCATTCTGAGGCTTTGGGTAATTTTGTAGAACTTTAATTTTTTCAGTGTCGGGTAATATACCTTTTTCAGATATGATGTGTCCTAGGAACAAAATTTCTTTTCGCAAAAAAATGCATTTCTCTGGATTTAATTTTAGATTAACTTTTCGTAGCCTCATAAACACATCCATTAAATTTTTGTTATGGTGCGTCAAATTTCGACCAAAAACTGCTAAATCATCCTGATACACTAAACATTTATCAAAATTTAAACCCGACATGGCTATTGTCATCATTCTGCTAAAACTGTTAGGACTAGACTTTAAACCCATTGGCATTCTTTTCATTTGAAACTGATTTCTCCCCGTAGTGAATGCTGTGCAAGGTCTACTGTCTTTATGTAAATTAATTTGGAAAAATCCCTGGTATAAATCTAGGTGTGAAAAATATATAGAACCTGATAGAGAATCCAAAATATCAGCAATATTCGGCAGAGGAAATTTATCGTCCTGTAACTGGTTATTTAATTTTCTGTAATCTATTACTACTCGCCACTTTTTTGTGCCTGCCAAACCATTTTTCTTTGGAACTAATAATAGTGGACTTGACCACGGACTCCTAGCCTCCTCTATAATATCGTCCTCTAACATATTTTTTATCTGATTATCAATTTCATCTTTGTGAGCATGAGGCAACCTATAAGGTTTGGTATAGATGGGTTTGGTATAAGGTTTTAAATCAATTGACTGCTCATAAACAGAAGTAACGGATAACTTATCGCCTGGTAAGTGGAAAATGTCTGGGAATTTTGCGCAAATATTCTCAATTGACTTTTGTTCCTCTTCGTTTAAGTCTTTTAAATTTAAGGATGAAAACAACTTCTTTACTCTTTCCGCGTTAATTATTGGCTTATCAAATTCGCAAATTGTGTAGTTCTCCAACGTACTAGTGCTTAAGCAAAGATGGTTTAATATAACATCCACGTCCCGAGTATTTAAGATACGTACTGGAAATTTCCCATTTTTCGGTCGTGTTATCATGTTAGCTACAAAAACTCCTTCACAAAGTTCCTCTGAGTTGATAATAAAATCAAATTTAGCTTTCGTACTTAAATAATGAATTGACTCACATCGCGCCGGTACCATAATGGACGGTAAAGTCGTAGTTTCCGTCTCGTTACTGATAAAATTTAATGTAACACGCATGTCATCAGCTGTAACTAGTTGCAAAGTATTTAATTCAAAATTTAAAATAGCTCTATATTTTTCTAGAAAATCCTGTCCTATAATCCCGTTAGTGTTACAAGGAACATTTTTAAAAACATGAAAACTGTGTTCAAATTTTATTTCATCATATTGCAATGTTAAAGTCACTTGGCCTTCGGAGTAAACATCACCACCTATACCTATTACACGCGTCTTCTCAATATGGAATGGAATTTGTAAACATCTAACACATTCATATTTTATTACTGAAATTGATGCCCCGGTGTCAAGAAGCCAATCATGTTTACGGTTATGAATATGGAATGATACTTTGTTTAAACTATTGCAAGTGTAAACTGCGTTATGCTCGAAAAAAATGACTAAGCGATTCCGTATTCGGTTCGCCCGATGTCCCATTATGCTCAGTTGTTATGAGATTTATGTTGCCAGGCGGCTTATTGCCCCGGCCTTGTTTATTCCCAAAAAATGACCTACCCCGGTATTTTGTAGTATTACCTCGATAATAATTTCTAAAATTGCTTACCTGGGCAGTTTGATGCGGCATAGACACACCTTGCCTGTATTGTCCCCTTGAATAATAGTTGGAAAATCCTCGGGGACCCCGTTGGCTTCTGCGATTGCCCCGTTGAGTCCTGTATGTATTGTTAACAAAAGAATGTTTATACATACTCATGATGTTATCTGCCGGCGTAGATTGTGAAGATATTTCTTCGTCAAGCGCTGCTTGAATAGCATCTGGCAAGGAAGAAAAATTACGCGCGGCAATTATGGTACTCAAACGGCTATTAACTAAACCCTCAGAGAATCGTTTAATAGCTAGTTTCTCGTTCAGGGGTCGTAATATATTGTAATTGTTACTATCTCCATCAGCTTGGGCTATTGTCAACTCTACAAATAACTCTGAAATATCTTTACCAAATTCAGAAACTGATTTATTATTTTGTCGACAACGCTGTAACTTTGTATGTAAGGCAGTGTAACTCTTCTGCGGTAAAAGTAGTCGTCGCATATCCTTTACTAACTCATCAACAGTCTGATAATCACGTAAAAGCCTAAGCTTAGCCTGTTGTGACAGACGGTTTTTTAATACGAATTGAATTAATTTATTTTTGCATTCTGGTTTGTCTATAGTAGAATCGTAATACTCAATACTTTCTATAAGCTGTTTAGTATTGCTGTGCTCATCTGTCATAACAGGTAAAATATTCATTGCCACCTTTATATCAAACGAATCCATGGTTATATTTTTAGTCTCAATACAAGATGATTCCGCTGTGGTCTGCGTACTACACAAACGTAAAATACTTGAAAAGACCTTATTAAATTCGTCACAAATATTATTTATAATAATTATTTCAGATTTTGAATATTTACTTACAGATTCCTTATAAATTTCTAAATAGCTATTATACTTTGCTAGAATCTTATTGGCTTCCGTTTTCTTTATTTCTATTATTTTGCCAGTTCTACGTTTTGGGCCAATTTTAATTAAATAAGTTTTGATTGATTGCAACTCATTTAGAATTAGGGATAAATCTTCAGCCATAACATTGTAATATACTAAAAATTTACATGATTTAGGATATTTTGATGGTTAGATACATTAATAAGCTATGTGTTTAATTTAGAGTCCTTACATTTCCCCTTTTTTTCACCTTCTCTACCTTATCACAAGGACTACGCACACGTGATATCTAAAACGCACTCCACTTACACACACTGGAACACCCTGCACTCGACGATCACTTAACTGCACGTACATAAGTCATTTTTCTTCATACTGCTAATTGTTACACTGTATTTTCATTGATGACTGATCGATCCTCCTGCCTGCGGCGTAGAATACTCGCATATCTTCGCAAGGTCATCTCATTAAGCTGGCGTTGTATTAGCTTTTCTTGACATTTCCTGTAGTTCTTATACACAATCACGAAGGCTCCAATCAGCAACAGCATACAAATGCCAATTAATAGGCAATTAGTGGTGCAAAAGTGAAATTTTAACTCCTCTATTTGCGCCGAATTAGCACCCCCTGCAGCATTCTGTGCTATGATGATCTCCTCCTTTGACTTTGTCTGTGATCCGCCCATTGTTACTTGGAACTTGAAGTTATTCGCTCACAAGTACAGGTTAGTCGCGCCCGATGTATATAATTAAAGTCAATCATCTTGCAAAAATTGTTTAGATTGAATAGCAGAACCGGCCGCTTCCCGTAAAAGGTAATCGGAATGCGTAAGCTCCTATGTCACGGTCGCCATGTGGAGACAAGTGAAACACTCGGATGCGGTTACAAGACTAATTTATTATTAAAATAGCAGCATACACATTCTATTACATATAAGAATAACCAAAGTAATATATGTTCTTAATACTAGGCGTGTGCTACACTACACTTAACAATAACATGTATACCATAACTAGAGATAACCAGATATACTTAGTATGTATTTATACCTATGTCACTATAACAGTTTTTCCATCATCGTGGATGGTATGGTCGGTATCGTCGTTTCTAAAATCATACCACCAGCTTTTGAACCTCCAAAAATTAAATCCATTCCCTCACCAAACCACCGAACATATTATGATGTTAATAAATATAGAATAATTTAGTTCAATAATTTATTAATCAAAGGAAATATGAGATGTTACGCGCCATCTAAACTATTTCACGGGTGAATAAATAATTACCTAATTAGCTCGTGAAGGGATGATAACGCTTCAGTGATTAATGATTCATCTCCTGTATCATATACGTCATAGGTTTTGATACTGGCATGACTAGGTGACTAAAATATACCTGATGATATTCACCTGAAATTCTTATTTTTTATTGCGATGAATGGCGAAACGAGCATGCCATTCACCTGATGTTAAACGATACGAACGCTCATGGACAGTTGTAAAACTAAACAACACCATGAATTACAAAGCAATGCTTGGTATTCTACTGCACTCGCTATCCTGTGACATGAGATGGTAAGTCTCATTATATCGAGTAGTTATTTTGCATACAATGTCCTTCAAAACGGAACACAACAGTGCATTTACACTGTTGTTTGGCGGGATAAATAGACATTGCTGTGGTACTTACCACTAGAAATCTACTGCGGAACATAGGCCTCCCCAATTATATTATATATTGGCCCGGCAAAGTAACCGAAAAGGCAGCACGGTCTATAAAGAGCTACTTAAAATGTTTGCATTTAAATGTGTGAGCTCTTATCGAGACTTCGACATGACGAATTTCAACTGTAAAACTAACAAAAAAAAACATCATAGTTCTATGCTAGCTAACTAAGATATGAAGCTGTGCGGCTACGCATCTAACGGCCGGTCTCTATATCCTATCTATCTTTAACAAGAGCTTAAAATAGCTACCATTACTATATCGATACAATTCTACGCTTCAATAAATAAACATTGACCTAAACATTTACCTTATCTAGCTATCTATAAATATATGCATCATATCTATATCTTTATCTTTGTTAGCTGAAACACAAAATGAATCAAAATATCTAATGTAATCTCTAGTTATGGATAGATAGATTATAGAAACCGGCCGTAAGTCTACAACTGGAAATCCCCCCAAAAATAAGCCCTCTGGCTATTAATAGAAGTCCACATCTGAATTTAAACCCAGAATCACACTACAGCAATCGACAGAAACATACATGACAAATGTAGAAATGACGCCTCGAGAAATTAATTTTGAGCTACAAATACGTAATTGCGAATTATGTAAATGAACAACGCCGGTTACAGAATTTGCATAACATGAGTTTAGTTAGCTGCGAGTTGGAGCGAAACTTTGACCCTGTTCGATTCCCTGTGACGAACTTTTGTTTGATGTACTTACGATGTACATATACTTTAGTGTATTGGGACAGTCTGTGACATCTAACTTCTAAGGCAAAGTGGACTAATTAATTACTTAGATACGCTTTTAAATGTCTTGATTTAAGTGACAATAGTGCTAACAGCAGTGTATTTATACACTGTTGTGTTCCGGTTTGAAGGACATTGTAGCCAGAGTAACCACTGGACATAATGCGACTTAACATCTTATGTCTCAGGATGGCGAGCGCAGTTGAATGCCAAGAATTGCTTTGTAATTCATGGTAATTTTTGATCTTGCTACTGTCCATGAACGGTCGTTTACTATACAGCGAATGGTATGCTCGTCTCGCCATTCATAGCAATAAAAAACGTGACTAAAGTACATAGAAAGGTAATAGCAGCGGAGTCTACAAAGAGTATCCACTGATGGTGAACACCTTTCGTGGAAATAATTATGCCAGTCTCCTCAATGCCGGAAAAACTAAGACGCAACGGTGCATAGGTCTCTAGAAAAGATTACTGTTGTGGATAGTGGTCGTTATCCCGGCGGATAAATATATTATACTAGGATACATCAGAATACTGCCTCAGTGGCGCAGTTTTATTACCGTATGTTTGCAAAACTGAGGTCCTGGGTTCGAGTCTCGGGTCGGGCAAAGTGATATTGGATTTTTCTATTCATATATTATAATGTGTGCCCGATATGGCAACAGGCTCGCTCCCTATCACATCGTAGGATGGAAAATACAAGGGGAAATGTCGGTGTCCTGGTTGTACCTCTGCCTACCCCTTCTGGGGAAAAGGCGTGAGTTTATGTATGTATGTATCAGTATATTCAAGTTGATTAAAAATACTGTATTATTGGTAAAAAAAACACCGGTATATAAAATTTATCAAAATGGAAAAGGGTTCAAAATGAAACTTGATCGGAAACCCGGAAAATTCAAAAAATATCCAACCTCACGTCAAAATATCAAAAACTATTTTGCAAACAACTAAAAGCTCAAAAAATATTTGCCATTGACGACTAACCACCCTTTACCATTCAAAAACCAACGTCACTCGCTAAAAGAGCTCTTATATCTTCGAAATAAGGTTCTGATTTAAATCCATTGATGGAAAAATGAAATTTGCCTGACTAGAAGCAAGTCGATCTAAGTTTCGTAGCAAGCTCATTTCTATTTCATGAATTACAAATCAAAACTTGCGCGGCTGACTGTGCACTGACTGTTAACTGGGTGGATTGTCGTGGAATAGAGGATCAGCTAATCTCAATTATATCTTCAATCTATATTGAAATGGGAGATGAAAATGTTATCGTTTATATATCTATGGGCCTAAAGATAACAATACAAAATTAGTGTCTTTTTAAGGCAATAATATCAATTTTAGGTATGCTTATTTTGGTTTTGACAATTGCGTTTTCGAGATATATGGACATAACTACATTGATGTCCTAGATTTTTTCCTATTACGTTATTTTCTTTTTTACTTACATAGACTTTTCTCAATATATATTTTTAGTCTCGTTACAAAAGGATTTGGGTTATAATTTTATACATGCACTAGTGGCCCGTCCCGGCTTCGCACGGGTGGACATTTATTTTTTAATCTTTTTGGCATAAACGTACAGTAAATGTAGGACATACCTAAATAATAATGTATTAAGCAATAGTGTATCGCTGGCTCCCTTTAGGTACGGGACTTGATGATTCAAAACAAAATGATAACAGAATAAATGACATCAAAGGGTAATTTTTAAAAACATAATGTAAAGATATTTTATAGGCATTTATTTACACCTTCGGTAACATTATTGTAATTTTAGTAGGGATCCTTATTTTTTCTTGCAAAATAGCCTATATTAATCAGTGAGAATGTAGCATTCAAATGGTGAAAGAATTTTTAAAATCGGTTCAGTACTTTTTGAGCCAATTCGTTGCAAACATACTTCTAAATCTTTCCTCCTTATAATATTAGTATAGATGAGTGCCTTATGTCAACCCTTTCTGGAGCGTGCCTTTTAGTGTCCAATATTGACATAATACTTCACGCATCAACAAAATTCTTTAAGAGAACTCTGCATACTTATTGCTAGTTTTCTTTCGATATTTCTTTAACCGTTAAATGCCATTTACACGGGGATAGTTTCTCGCGGCGAGAATCGTATGCGAATATTGCATGACATAACCGCCAAAGATTATCGTGTTTTGACGAATGTTTACACGATGGAACTTTTATATTCTTACGATAATCGTATCTTTGAGACGAGAAACTCTCGCCGTGTAAATGAGGCTTTAAGTCAAACGGCTATCCACTAAACGAAACATACTTAAATCATGATGAATTAATTTATCAGAAGAAACACTACACAGGGTATATGAAGACTGCTACCAAAAACGAAGCCAGGTGGTAGTATTAGTGACACAATGCAACTAAAAATGGTATTTTTAAATACGCAATGTTACGCCGTGCTTGAAATTACTACTTTCGTAAAACCTAGGTATTTACCACCCAAACACGATGATTGCAAATTGCAAAAAAAAAACTGTTCCATCATGTTTGTCACCATTAAAACTACCACCTGGCTTCTTTTTCGGTGGCAGTCCGGTACCCGGTATACTAAGCATACATAAAACAAAATATTTTACAAAGGTCATGTCAACCTTTAAGTTATAAATATCCCGTTGAAATCGAACGGATGCGCAGAAATTGACTGCAAATTGACAGCGACAGAGCTACTTACGGATTTATCTACATTTTCCTGGAAATAACATAAAGTTCGCAAACAGAATTGCAAATCATTTATGACATCGCCTCTGTGGTAGTATTGGTTAAGAGAACGGATATGAAATGAGAGGCTGCGAGTTTGATTTAATAATAGTAATGAATACTAAATACACCCAACACACATACATAGTCCTGACTCCACACTAAGATCGAGCTTTGTGTAGTGGGTATCAGAAACTACGAGAGACTTTTCGGTCTCACAAACACCCAGACCCAAAACAAATACTTGTGATTCTCACAAACATTTGTCTAGGTGCGTGGATCGAACCCACGGCCTCTCGTTTCACAGCAGCCGTCTAACCAACTGCGCCACTGAGGCTGTCATTCATAGTCATCTACGCATTTTAAAAAAATTCTTTCTAGTATGGCTGCTGGCTGCTGTTGCTGCTGGCTCTGTTGTGGTTATTTATTAAATAACACTGGAGAGTAAAAAAAAGTTTAAGTTCTAATTTTGATAGAATATTTTTGTTTTCCAGCCTTAGTTACTGTTGTACTTCAATTATACACTCGTCTCAGTCAACATCTTTTTTTTTTCAATCTTTTCTAAGCATTTTTAACATTTTCTAATTATTATTACAAAGAGTACGAAACCCTTGAAAACGTAGTTGAAGGTTACTTTAATAACAAACCCTGTAGTCGTATCAAAGCAATCAAACCGCCGAGACGTAATATGTTTCGCTGCTCATCCCGTGTTTGTTCGTATAGCCTTAAACATGGGATTAATTTGAACGTTTCGTGTGTGAGGCGTCTCGGCTAAATATTTGATTTGCGCCAAGATGAGATTTAACTCGGCCTGAGAATTATGAACGTCTGCTTCTAATAAGGCGGTTTGTACACCACGCGGTTGAAATAACGTTTCAATTTTTGAAGTGAAACTTCTTTATCGGGGTTGGAAAAAAATTTAGTGTAACATTTTTTCGTTACGCGTCACATTCTTCCGTTACGCGCCATCTTTTTGAAGTGAAACTTCTTTATCGACGTATGGGAGAAATTTTATAGCAATGTCAAAAAATTGTAACGTTTTTGTGTTACGCGCCATCTTTATTTCTAAGTCACATTTTTCCGATACGCGCCATATTTATTTATTTAAAGCTTCATATTTGAAAGTATAACGATAACAATAATAGTAATAATTCTATTATAATTAATGAAAAGCTATCATAATCTAAGTAGCAATAAGGTGAAATAATTGTATTATTTGTATCCTTGTCTATGATAATAAAAGCCTTTTGCTTAAACTTTATTTAATTTAGCTTTATTTTACCAATTCTGTAAATTTGTAAATAGTAGATCATTTTTCGAAAAATGATGTCATAAAGAAGTTTCACTTCTTACGTGTGTAAACTAATACACACACACATTTTTTTATATGTTTTCAAGTTCATCAAAGCTGGAATATTATTTTGTTGTATTGTTTGATTTTATTGACGGTTTTTATTAGCCTCTTAAAAAAGCTGAAAGGTCCGCGCACGCCTCTGGCATAGGCATCACATCATCAGCTATTATGAAATTCTGATCGTGGTGGCTTTAGAAGTTATTAGCTTTAATCTGTCTAGCAAGATGAAAGAACTATCAAAAGTGTCCAGCCAAGGAAACATCTATAGAATAAAATTCAGCTTTTATACTATGACGCTGGCAAAATTACATTTTGTTAAAGATTGAAGATGTCGTAATTTATAATTTTGCCCGCTGTAAGTCCATGTTATTGTCAATTACCAAAAACAATTGGCACAAACTAATGGTTTTCATTAATTAAGATTTCTAGGAGGCTATTTCATCCTCTCATCCACCAATGCTATTTTTCGGTTATGCTTATGATGGCAAATAAAGAATGAACTCACATAATAAATATATAATATTTCATTTCCCAAAATAACGCTGAGCATGAAAACAGCCTAAAGTTTGAACGAGAAGACGATGGCATATTACATATCCAATTTTAGAATTCACAGATCGAGACATGTTAAAATTTAGTTTGATTTGAACCGTGCTCATTGCACGAGAATTATTTGTATTTGGATTCTTGTTATAGGATTCTAAGATATTTATGATGTAGATTGTATAATGTTATCTAAAATATTTATGATATAGAGTGTAATAATGTTATTGATTTATGAATTATAAAACGGAAAAAGTAATTT
Organism: Deilephila porcellus; assembly: GCA_905220455.2. Lineage (NCBI taxonomy): Eukaryota > Metazoa > Arthropoda > Insecta > Lepidoptera > Sphingidae > Deilephila > Deilephila porcellus. Next base: position 2,465,733 of record LR999995.1, read on the forward strand.
TGATTTCAAAACGCTAGAGATTGATAGCTAAGCTATGAACATAATATTGGCAAAAGCGATGGGCGAACGTTCGAACTCAGGTTAACCTATTCGATTTGAGGTTACGTATCTTTAATACTTATTGAATGTAATATTAGTGAAAGAAAACATGAATAAAATGATAATACTATTGAAACTTCTTGACCACAGTTTCTAAGGTTTAAAGATTAGAAAATTTGCAATCAGTTTACATTCACTAGGCTAATGTAGAAAGAAATTCCCAAACCGTTTTTATATCAGACGAAGTCCATCATACCCATCATAAAACAGCAATTACAAACCTTATTTCGAACCAAAGAAACCAATTATAATCCAACAAAACATTCCCAATTTCCTGCCAAAACTCCGAATAAAACGACACAGTTTGAACGTCGGAGTACATTTGTATCAAGGTATTTGAAGGCGGTAAAAAATCCGAGTCCGGCTTAAGATTTCCCGAGAAGTAATAAGGTGACACGGAAACTCAATTTAACTTGAGCAGCAAGTTGATAATAAAATTCATGAATTGCTAATCAAAGTTAAAGCTGCCGCCTTCCTTTGGTGGCAAAAATTACATAATGTGCTTGAGGCAAACAGCTGAATCTGAACATTAATCATTTTAGTATTAGGGTATGAGCTCGCTTCCGACAAATTTCATCGCAAAATTCAATGCATTTTTACACACAGTAAACTAGTTTAAGTTTGATGATAAAAATCTGTAACATTATTAAAGCTCAGCCTGTATATACAGGATTTCGATCAGGATGGCATAATTAATAATAATAATATATAATAAATACACCCAACAGTCACATACATAGTCCGGACCCCACACTAAAATCGAGTCTTGTGTCGTGGGTATCAGGAACTACGAGAGATTTTTCGGTCTCACAAACACCCAGACCCGAAACAAAACTTGTGGTTCTCACAAACGTTTGTTTCGGTTTCTCTCTCGTTTCACAGGTGGCGTCTAACCAACTGCACCACGGAGGCTGATAATTATATCGATTAGCAACAGTCACTGAGTGTAGAATTGTCTATTTGAAATAATCATATCATCAGGGGCAATGCAGTTCCTTTATCATGGCACAAAAAAATTTTACTAAACTGAATTTACAATTTATTTAAATGATTATTTTTATTACTTGCCCTCCCTTTTTTAAATGAAAATTTAAAGAGTCACAGCTCCAAAGTGCTTTTTAGTGTCTCCTTTACAGTTTAAATGAACATAATATAACTAACCGAGTTAAGTCAAAACAAATTACATTTACTTTTTTTTAATTTAAGCGGTACTCCGCAACAATCTTATTATACATCATTCATAATTTAAACATATCCGTGTTTTTAAATATAAATTAGTGGTATATTTTTCATGCTACACGACAAAATTTGACTGCCTCTGACTGAATGTTGACTGCCTCGGTGGCATTGTTTTACTAAGGTACGACTACAAAGCTGAGATCTCAGGTTCAAATCCCAGGTCGGGCAAAGTGATATTGGGTTTCCTGTTTATTATCAGCCTGGAGTCAGGAATTTGTACCCGATATGGCGATAGGCTCGCCCCCTCTCACATCATGGGACGGAACATACAAGGCGAAATGTGGGTGTCCTGGTGGCGCTTCTGCCTACCCCTTCTGGGATAAAGACGTGAGTTTATGTATGTATGTATGTACTTTATTACGCGTATTATGAAAGTATGATACGAGTTTATTTCTTCTATTTACAGAATATGAACAAACGTTTCTAACTT